>JAHFWL010000053.1:0-602808 GCA_021292165.1 Shinisaurus crocodilurus
TCTTGGGATTGTTGCAGACCCCACTGCAAACCCACGCCATAATTTCTCTGGGCAACATGCTCATGCCGGCTCCAGGTGTTTGAGGGCTCTTGGGCAAGAGACCCTCAATGGGCCCCCTCCCTCAGTGAGACTGCTTTTTCTCACTGCCATTGCCACCAGCTGCTATTGGTCCTCATCCTTGCTCTTTCTTTCTGCTGCTCGACAGGCAGAAAGCCAGTGAGCAAGTAGGCAGTGGCATCTACTGCTCTTCCTTCTCACCACCGCTGTTGTCTGGGTGAACAAGCAGGTTGCAATGGTGAAGAGGAGGAGCAAGTCCAGGGGGCTCTCATCAGTGGGCCCCTGCTGGGGTGTGGGCCCTTGGCAGCTGCCCCAGCCATGCCTATTCCTGACACCAGTCCTGTACATAATCTCATACTGATCTCGCTTGACCTGATTGGCAACATCATCCAGGCTCCTTCATCCTATTCTATCTCCACTTTGAATTCCCAGCCAGCATCCCCATTAAGCAGGCAGGGAGCATATACAAATTCACATCTTATCCTGGCACATTCAGTGGAGATTTAAATTCCACCCTCTCATTCTCTGTTTCCAGCTTTTTGTAGACCTGTGTCAAAAGGGGTGTGGGGATCGTCAATTTGCCACTCTCTGATTATCCTGAGTCTTTGGGCTGACAACCAAGCTTTTTCAGGTATGTTAAGGGTAGGGATGTACAGACTTTGTTTAATCTATTCTGCCTGTATTCTGTGGATTGTCAGGAGTCTTTTGTTCCATCATCCACTCACTGATGGAACTGAATTTTGCACAAATGAGTTTCCTAACCATTTGCACAAATTCACACTTGCACAAATCCCCCCCCAAATGTGCAAATGCCCCCCATGTGCATTTTCATGCTTTAGTCTATGGGGGGGAAATACCACTTGTTGTTTTTCCAGATTTTTCTATGACTAAATTTACATAAATTATGGAAAGTAAAAACACCTGGTTTGTATATCCATGAAATCTGTGTGACTTGGGAAAAAGCCAGTCCGTGTGTGGAATCTGCAGGTTGGACTCATAGAAATCTGAATCATTTGAATCCATTCTGGATTTCTCTGACATCTCTAGTTAAAGGTTATCAGTTGCAAGGCAGGGGCTGTAGGTTGCAATACCCCAATGCAAACCTAGAGTGTATCTCCAGTGTCCTGGAGGAAATTTGCTGGGGGTACAGCAGGCAAGCCATGCTGTTCATTGACCAGGCAGGGCCAGAAGGCCAGGCCCCTAGTTCTATTATCCAGGGTAGCCAGTCCAGAAGCATCATGCTGCCTACCAATCACAGGGGCTATTGTTGCACACTTTCTGGGCCCAGAGACTTCTAAGCACACACAAAACCGGAAAACTGGCTCGGCTACATCCCAGCTTCAGGTGACAAAGTTCCTGGCTGTATTTATTTTTCCCTACTTGTTCCATTTACCGTATATCCCACTTTTCCTCCAAGAAGCCAAGGGAGCATACATGATCATCTTCCTCTCCATTTTATCCTCACAACAACCCTGTGAGGTAGGTTAGGCTGAAGGCAATGACTGGCCCAAGTCACCCAGTGAGCTTCATGGCCAAGTGGGGACTAGAACCCGGATCTCCCAAGTCCCAGTCCAGCATTCTAACCACTGCACCAAACTGGATCCAGCCCTGGAGCCCCGTCAAGGGATAATTATGGTCCTGTCTAGTTATTAAGATCTGCAGGAGAGGCTTTCTTGAGGGCACCACTGCATTCAGAGGCCTGTTTCTTGGCTGTGTGCGAAAGGGCTTTCTGCTGTGTTGCCCTCAAATTATGTAATGCTCTCCCGCAAGAACTGAGATCCCCCCCCCCCGCTCCCTTGGCATTTAGAAAGGGTGTGAAAAAGACACATCTTTTTAATATCTGTAAATTATGTAGTTGTAATGTTTTAATGTTTTACGGGTTTTAATCTTCCATGGTTTCTAAAAGGTTTTATTGTTTTAAATTGTTGTACACCGCCTTGATGGCTTTGTAGCAAATAAGGTGATAATATAGAAATGTTAATAATAAATGAATGAAAAAGAATTAATCTGCATTAAATGACCTGATATGCCCTAAGAATGTCCATCTTAGTGAATTAATATGCTGTCTGATTCCAGGATCCTATTTGATTGCCATGGGGGGGGGCTCTCCTTGACCCTTGAACCCCGTGCAATGTGTCCACCACACCAAGCATTGGTTTTTGGGGTCACCCCTCCCCTGGCTGTTCTCAATATAACCACATCCACACGGCAGCTGTAAAAACTGGAACCCACGCAGAGTGAGGTGTGAGTAGCAACTGCTGTTGCTTACGCATGGGCATAAATTAGCACCCTGTGCTAAGGCCAAGCAGAAATGGGTCAGAAACCCAAGCGACCTGAAGCTCTCCAGTGCCGGTTGCCAATGAAACACTGAAAATATATCGCCCAACATTTCATTTCCACAAGAAAGTTACACATGGAGCTGCATGCACATTTTTCTTGTGATCTATGAGTTAGCTTAATAATGGCATTATGCTATATGGATTTTGGCATTTGTCTTATGGCCACGTCTGCCTTTGTTCTCTCTCGTATGACTTGAAGAACACCACATTTAGCCATTCAACATCAGGTCCCTCCACTGGTGGAAGTGGATTTTACACCACCTGAAGTGGGGACTTGATTCTCTGAGGGTTCATCCCCTCCAATGACTAGGTAAAACTACCCAACTTGGCTTCTATTGACTCTTCTTCTTCTTTTGCCTAGTACAGAATCTAACAGAGCAATCCTATGACCCCTAGACAGCGTCTAGAGGGCCATAAGTTGTTTTTTTTTTTTAGTCCCGGCTCCAATGTCGGAGCTGGGACTCGGTGCTCAGAGCGCCCTGCCTCCACCCCTCACAGCTGGCACAGAAAGAACCACACCAGCCGCTTCTCCAAGGTCGCAAAAGTGACCTTGGAGAAGGGGTTTGGGGGGGGCATTCTGGGAGGGGAAGATACAAGGTATCTGGGTGGCGCCTTAGTGTCCTTCCCTCCCACTCCAGTACTGCTGTTGGACAGCCGAAATCAGCTGTCTAGCTGCTTTGCAGGGCGGGAGGAGCGGGGAGGCGACCTTCATCTCTGTGCTCCTCCCATCCTGCATAGGGCCAGACACAATCTGAACACATCCCTGGATAGACCAGTGGCCTGATGCAGCAGCTTCCTATGTAAGGCAAAGAGAATTCACTCTGACCACCCCCCACCCCCACCCCCCAATAGAGTGGGGGGGGAGCCCTCCAGTGATAGGCAGATACTGCACACATCTTCCAACAAGCCCTTGCAACTAAGCCTATCTCGGGTGTACTGGTGCTACTTCCCCCCCCCCGGTTTCATCCCCGTGAGATCCGCAGGAGCCAGGTTGCTGTGTGAGCTGAACAGCCTCCAGACTGCAGGCCCAACCATCATCAGCCTGTGGTTTATGCTGGCTCAGCTGGTCTGAGCGTGGAAAGCTAAGCAGGGTCAGGCCTGGTTATTACTTGGATGGGGGACCCCCTCCTCTAGTTTCCTGCATTGAGCAGGGGGTTGGACTCGATGGCCTTGTAGGCCCCTTCCAACTCTATGATCTATGAATCTATATGAATCTTCAGCTCCAACCCCAGACCTGTCATTCTGGTCCCTCAAGTGCTACCATCGTTTCTCCCTACCAGTCTGGTTAAGGTGGTGACCCATTCCATTCCCTCTCCTCTCAGAATCCATTCCTTACTTTATTTGTAGCCTTCACTGATTTCAGTGGAGCCCAGTCCTGTCCATAGGCATCTGCCAGGATCATCATTTCCTATCCGGGCTTTCAGATTGGTCCCATTGTTTCCAATGGGCGTCCTTGTCATTCAGCTTAGTACAGGGGTGTTGAACCTCTTTCAGCCCAAGGGCTGAATTCCATTTTGGAGAACTTCTCAGGGGCCGTAGAACAGCGGTGGGCCAAAGGGGCAGGGCCAAATTGCCAGCACATTGCAGCTTATATTTCTTACTGCCAGTCACTAAGCCCTAGGAGAGGCATTTCAACCTTTTAGAATGGGGCCGGGGGAACTGCACAAAAGCCAGTACACCACCAAACAGTTGGTGGTTAGGGAAAGGGGGTGGGGTCAGAGGAGGGGGCAGAGCCATCTGGGAAATCCCAGAGGGCTGAACGTAGCCCACAGGCCTGAGATTCTTCAGTCCTGATTTAATATATCCTTGCTCTGGCTTTAAGTCTGTACATGTGATCTGGAAATCCTGCAAAAGGCAGAGTCCTGTCCTGTCCAGTTCCTTGATCATGCACAGAGAGCCTTTGTACATATGATTGTACGTGTGTAGTCTCTGTTCAGACTTTGGATGAAAGAGGCTGGGACCTGGGACAATCCTTCACACGTGCCCCCCCCCCGCTTCATATTTCCACTGGACTTCTGAACAGTAATCCATTTTAACCCCAAAGAATCATTGACTTGGTTCAGACAACACAATAACCCACATTCAAGGGTTGAGTATTGGTTGACTGTCGGTTGTCGTTGAGCCGTGGGTTGTTGTTGAAATTGTGGGATATCGTGTTGTCTGAACCCAGCCAAGATAACAAACCATGGTGAACAACCCACAGTTCACAACCCAACAGCAAACCATGGCTTCTCTTCATAGGTTGTTTGTGATTAAGAAGCCATGGCTTGTTAGCGCAGCGCAGCTGGGTTCAGACAACACAATAACCCACATTTCAACAACAACCCATACTCAACCCCTGAGTGTGGGTGATCATGTTGTCTGAACCCAGTCACTGTAAACTCATGGAGATGGGCAGTTTGTTTGTCAACCCCAGTTTTCTGAATGCATTTGAACCATTCTCAAAGGGTGAGCAGGTCTTCCTTAGGAGGTGTGAGTAATTCCTAGGTCAGATTGTGGCCAGCTAGCTGGAGATGATGGAAGATGTCATCTGACACATCTTTCAATCTTGTCCATAGCCTTGCCTCTCTGTTCAGATTTCTCTGCCAGTCCAATAGTTGCACATGTCTTGATCACCAGGAGGCAGAGCAACGACCTTACACCTCCTTGTCTTAGCTGTGTGACTGCATGTGGCACGTTGCCGTGACCAATGATATTAAAAGCCGCTGGAGCAGCTCTGTTTGATGCCGGCCTCTGGGCCCATCTGACCCAACCCTGTTCTCTTGCTCTTTACATTGATCTGCCTTCTTTGAAACCCACAAAAGCAGGGCAAGCGAAGTGTGAAATCGAAATCTGAAAATGTCATATGTGAAATTACTAGTCTTTTAACTAAAATACATATAATCACCAAAATCAAACTCCCCCCTTTTTAACCAGAGGATTGGAGGCTAGCCAATGCAATCAATGTTAGAGAGGCGGGGGGAGAGAGAAAGAGGGTAGGGAGAGCAGCTCCAGAGAGGAGACAGGAAATTACACTACACACCCATCAACCTAGCCTCAGTCCTGGGAAAATAGGATGAAAGTATTATTCAGGCTAAAAATTGTTCAATATATAGAAGAATAAGCGTTGCAGAGGAAGAACCAGCATGGCTTCTGCACAAGGGAAGTTTTTCAGCAACGTTTTCAAATGCCCCAAGTCAACTCCCCTCTACTTTAGTCTCATGTTTTGTTTTGTGTTTTCCCATTGTGAGCCTTCAGGCAAGAACTTGCTGCTGCTGTTATTGTTTCTGTTTGTTTGTTTGTTTATTTATTTATTATATGTATATCCCGCCTTTTTTCTTGCAATGAACCCAAGGTGGCTTACATAATCCTCCTCCTCTCCATTTTATCTTCAGAACAACCCTGTGAGGTCGGTTAGGCTGAGAGCCCATTACTGGCCCCAAGTCACCCAGTAGCTTCATGGCTGAATGGGGCTAGAACCGAGATCTCTCAAGTCCCCGTCCAACACTCTAACCACTACACCACACTGGCTCTCTGGCTATGGCGCCTAGCACATACTGTATTAGGTGCTTGATAAATTATAAATGATGATGTAGCATCCCACTGCCTTCTAAGGTATGGCTGGTGGGGACATGTGAGAGGGCCTTGGGGGGGGGGTGCAACCTGATATGTGGATCTTCTTGCCCCCAGTAGTTCAGGTTGTCTCCCACTCCTTTCCCAGGAAGTCTTTAATTAACAGTTCAATCCTACACATGTTTACTTAGAAATAAGCACCATCCAATGTGGCTTACTACTCCCAGGTAAGTACATATAAGACTGCAGCCTTAGCTCCTGTATAGTGATAGATGTAAGAGTTCTGCTTAGTTCTGGCTCTTCCTGAGTTTTTCAAGTTTAAAATACAAAATGAGTTTGTATTTTACTGATTGCTTTATTTGATCATTTGATATCATTTTATTTGTTGCTGTAAGCCCCTTTGGGTGCCTTCATGTTGGAAAGGGAATTACAAGTTTTGGCATTAACAAACAAATGATGATTTATTTATTTATTTTATTATATTTATACCCCGCCTTTTTTCCTGCAAGGAACCCAAGGCAGCTTACATAATCCTCCTCCTCCTCTCCATTTTATCCTCACAACAACCCTGTGAGGTAGGTTAGGCTGAGAGTCAGTGACTGGCCCAAAGTCACCCAGTGAGTTTCATGGCTGAGCAGGGACTAGAACCTGGATCTCCCGAGTCCCAGTCCAACACTCTGACCTGGTAGACATCTTAAACTTGATCTTTCAAAATGCTCGTGACAAAGCTGCTCACCTCCAAGCCAGGCCAGGGTAGTGGGCAACCCAATGCTCTCCAAATGTTTTGGACTATCACTCCCATCAGCCTCAGGCAGCATGGCCAATAGTCAAGGAAGTAGTAGTCCATAACATCTGGAGGGCAGTGGGTTGCCTACCCCTAGATTAGGGGTGGAGAACTAGTTAAAGGAGTGGGGTGGGCAAATTGCCTCACAACAGGCCCTCTGTGGGACAGATGATATCACTGGGCATGGCCACACCCACTGAAGTAATTGCCCCCACCCATTTTCCCTTTCTCCATGCTGAGAGAGGCTCAGAGAAAGGCACTGGTGGCACTGAGAGAAGCAGCTCCTCCCAGGGCTGGCCAAGTCAGGTGCCTCCTTCACAGGCTTTTCTCCATCCCCATCAGGGGCAGGGTCCTGCTTTGGCTGGATAAGTCTCTAAGCCAGGCAAATAAAGTTTGCCAGTCACACATGGATTTTCCTGAGAGAAGTCAGAGATATAGCCAACGTCAAATGCACAGGCTATCAATCAAGAATAATCAGAGTTCCAAAAAGGCAGTGTCAGGCAGGAATCCAAAAGTCAATAACACAGCGGTCCAGACACAAACCAAGGTCAGGGTACAAAAATAAAGGAGCAGCAGAAACAGTATTGTTTCTAACACTGACTAGGCTGAAGCTGAAGGTTTAGATAGTCAGAGCCTCCTGAGTCCCACCCAGGGCTCAGCTGTAGTTCATTATAGCCCTCTGGCAAGAGTCTTACTCATGAGGAGTCATTTCCTCTTGCGGAGTCTTCCTTTGTAACTGAGCACTCTTTCTCCAAGGAGCCCTACTAGCCTCCCTCTTGAGGTGAAGATGCTCCTGGTTGCTCAGAAGACCAGGGGGTTGCTCAGCCTCTGCCTCAGAGGCAAAGTCCCTTACGCCTTACAGGGACGGACCTGCAGCCATCTCCACCGAGGACCCAGGCTCCCCCTGGTCTTCTGACCTGGGCTGTTCTGCGGTGCTCTTGATCTCTGGGAGCTCTAGCTCTTCCTCTGAGGAGGATTCCTCCAGTGGGAGCAGGACAGGCAGTGAGAGGCATGCAAAAGAAGACTCGGCAGATTCTGGGAAGAACAGCCACTCCTCCCAGTGCTGGCCAAGTCTTCCACAGCCTGCATCCCTGTAGACCTCCTGAATGAAACCAAGGAGCCTCTGCAGGCCAGATACCAAACCTCTGTGGATCAGATTAGGCCTGCAGGTCGCAGTCGCATGTTCAGCACCCCTGTGCCCTGGATGAACAAAATGGTCTCATTTGGTATAAGGCAGCTTGTTCCCATGTCCCTATAATATCATAGTAGTGGCCACTGCAGAACTGTCTTTTTCAGCAGTCACTCCCAAGCTCTGGGAGTTGCCATATTGGACATGACAGATCCTGAATATTGGCCCTTTTAAAGGTGCGCCCAGGGCCCTAGGCCAGCCTTTTATAACAATGATGCTGTTTTGATGCCAACTCCCTGTTTTAATGTAGCCCTGTTTTAATCTGTCTCAATATTTTGATTTTTGTTGCTGTACTTTTATTGGTCATTTGATTTACTTCAATTGTAACTTGCTCTGAGGACAGTTGTTGAAAAGTGGGCTATCCATCTCACAAACAAACAAACAAACAAACATGAGACTCAGTGTGGTCACCCACCATGCACTGTGCAGTATGGAATGGCCCGGAGGCAAAATCCATTAGCAGCTAAGAATCTAGTATTCATTGTTTTTTTTGCGTGTTTTTAAAACAAGAGAGGCAAGTTGCTAATCCTCAGTGTTGCAGTGAGGGGGGGGGAAGAGAAAATCTTTGTGAAACCATATTCATATTCTCTGTAAATGATTGTCTTCTGCTAAAATCAGAGTACACTGAGAAGAAGTAGTAAAGGTAATCAAAGAGACAATACAATGTTTAATTTCCCTAGACCCTTGAATAATTCTATTAGGGTAGTTAAAAAGGCAGAGTGAGAAAGACAGGATATGGAATGAATTTCAAACCCATTGACAGCAGCTCGAACTCGTGCTGCTCACAAGCGGAAAAGATCTGAACGGATGAATCAGTTGATGAATAGCCGAAAAGTCTTGGAATGATAAAGTTAACATAGAAAGTCATGGTTCATGAAGCAAAGTAGGAGATGAATAATTTCTGGGGAAATGGTTGTGATTAGGCTTTGGAGCGGTTAACTGTAAACAAAATATAAATTTCAATGTTTTAGTGGCATCTATTTCTGCATGCTGATTGTGCTGGAAGACCTATGTAATTGTGTGTGTGTGTGTGTGTGTGTGTGTGTGTGTGTGTGTATACCCACACACACATAGAGTGTAATGTGATTGATAGATAGATAGATAGATAGATAGATAGATTGAGTGAGTGAGTGAGTGAGTTATTTCATTATATTTATATCCCACCTTTTTTCCTGGAAGGAACCCAAGGCAGCTTACATAACCATCCTCCTCTCCATTTTATCCTCACAACACTGAATATCAGTTCCTGGGGTACAGTGGTACATTTTGAAGTTCAGATGCTCATCATGACAGTCCCCTTAGCCATGCCCCCAAGGAAAGTCCAAAAATGCAGGCAGCTGTGTGGATGCATATCAACAAACCAGTTCTAGCAAGAGTTTGACCTGGTTCGCATGTCAGGGCAACAAGTCATGGGTTATTTCATTTATCTGATCACGCTGTTTGGAGGTTGTTTGCAGAAAATGGAAGAAGTTTGTGTGCAATGAGCATCCCCCGCAAATCATGGCTTAAATAACCCATGATTTGCCACTGTGAGGTGTGAACAGCCTCTTCATCCTCCACCAGGAGCGGGTCTTTTCTAAAGCTAATGGGTCTTAGAAAGAAGACCCATTCAGAGAGAAGTGAGGGTTGCAGCTAAGCTCAGAGAATTCTAATGGGAGCAGGGTGGCAGACGACACCAACGTCCCTGCTAATAAAGATGTGCAGTGATGCTGGCTGTGTCCCTGTGAGCTGGGGAGCAATGCTGGGAGAGGGCTATTGCCATCGTGCCCTTCCTTGGGGGCTTCCCAGAGACATCTGGTCGGCCACTGTAGGAAGCAAGATGATGGACTAGAGCAGTGTTCTCCAACCTGGCTGGGGCATGCTGGGAGTTGTAGGCCAAAAACATCTGGGGACCCAAGGTTGGAGAACACTGGACTAGAATGACCCCATGGATCTGATCCAGTGGGGCTCTTCTTATCTTTTTACTCATTGGCATATGAAATAGCATGAACCGAGGATGAGTTGCATAGTATTTCCATGCCTTCCCCCATCTTCTTTTCCTTCCTTTCTTTTACTGGCCCTGCATTTGTGCCTTTCACCACATCCCTGGCTATAGAAATGTAGCAGGGCAAGCGTCACAAGAGAGGAGACTGGTTTGCATACCAGTTGCATATGCTAATTTATAGGTATAGATGCAAGTTGAAGAAATAATTATTATAATATCAATAGCAATATGGTCAACCTTACCATAGCGCTGAAGACTGCAGCCAAGGGATCTGTGTGCCAGTTTGCCGTTTGGGGCTAACTCCTGATGGACGACAGCAGTTCTTGCGGTTCTTTATCTTTAAGCCAGAATTGGACCAGACCCCCAGACAGCCCCTTACGGGACTGTCCTCTGTTAACAGAAGACACCTGGCCACCTATCAAATGATGGGGAGAAGCTTACCCTGCTTAATTTCTGCCTGCCAAGCTGCTGTGAAGGGCACAGGGGTTTGGGGGTGGGTGGGTTGTTAGTTTGTTTTACTGATCCTCTGTTTTCATGTGCTGTTTTATTCTTTTTATCTTTTCGTTGTTCACCGCTCCGGAATCTGTTTAGATGTGGAGTGGTAGATAAAAGCTGTAAATAAAATAAAAATAAATAAATGAAGGGCAAAAAAAAAGAAAAGAAGCACAGTTGCTCGAGGATCGGGCTGGGAGGGAGAGAGAGAGAGAGAGAGAGAGAGAGAGAGCGCACAGGCAGGCAAATTAGGGCCCCTGCTGTGGAGTAATTATCTGGGAGTGTCTCGGTGTAAGAAATTGGCCTCCCTAAGCCACACACCAACCTCCCTCACATTTCCAAGAAGCCGAGTGGGTGCCGGCCCGATTCCCTCCCCAGTGGCCTCCATCCCCCAAGCTGCAGCAGCGCTGAAAAAAATGGCCGGTATCCTGGCTGGTGCCAAGAACTTCTCAGGGACAATGCCAGGAAGCCCAGGCTGCGGGGCAGACTGATGGGAGCTGCTCCCATAGAACTGGGTCCATCCAAGGGAAGAGGCTTGGCAGGAACCAGCTCTAGAAGAACACTCTCTTCCTGCCCAGGCTCCTGGCCCGGCGTCACACAGTTGGAAGTCGATCCGGTTGCCAAATTGTCTCTTCCTGCTTCCTTCTGCAGGAGCTGCTAGGATTGCAGGGCCAACCAAGATGACCTAGCAGGTTTGGGGGTGGGGGGAGGGTGTTGCCAGACGTGCAAGGAGCCTTGTGCGAGGATCTTCATGTGCCTGTGAGGGTTCGAGGTCTCCGTACAAGGCAGCTTGCCCCCCCCCTGCACAGCTTTGTGCCAAGATTGGACTCTCCAGAACCCTGCAAGAGAGAGAGAGAGAGAGAGAGAGAGGCAGAGGCAGAGGCAGAGGCGAGCCCGGCGGCTCTCTTCCTCACCAGCAGAAATGTGATCTTGCTGACTGTGGAGAAAGCCAACCTAAGCCCCCTTTCTGACACACACACACACACTCACCAAGGTAGGGGAAGGAGACCCAGGGGGGGAAGACAGCCAGTCTCCACAGAGGCCAAAGGGGACAAACAACATCTGCATAGAATCACCCCAGGGGGGAAGGCAGGAAGCATCGCCAGGTTCGTCAATGCTCTCGTATATCAGCCCCATCTACATAAGACTTGAATACCTCGCTAGAGCAGACACTTCAGCACCCATAAGAAATGGCCACTCAACACCATAGGATGGGACCATTAAGCAAGTGGCTTCAAAGAGACCCCACCCCACGGGGGGAAGGCGTCACCCCACCTGACCCAAAAGGCCGCCCCTCAGGGAGGGTGGCAACCCACCTGATTACGGAAGGAGGGGCTACCTGAAACACCAAGGTATAAAACACCCTGCGCAAGGGAACTGAGTTGTTAGACCTGATCAGCAATCTTGCCCCATGCTTGGGGTAAGAGAATGAAAGATCGGCAACCCCGGGTAGCAGCACCCGGCGCGCTCCAGCTAGCTGAAATCACTGGCCGCTTGGGTTGACCGGACCCCCGGGAAACCAAGCTGAAATCACTGGCCGCTTGGGTTGACCGGACCCCCGAAAAACCAAGCTGAAATCACTCACAAGCCGCTTGGGTAGACCGGACCTCCGCCGGGAACCTAGCTAGCCGCTTAAGTAGACCAGACCTCCGTCGGGAACCCAGCTAGCAGCGTGCGGTTGACCGGGCCTCTGCTGGAGCCCGAGCTGAACTAACTAGCTGAGAGCCCTGAAATCACAGTGTCCTTGAGACTTCTTGCTTGCTACTTTGTACCGTACTGATAAGCTGTATTGCTGGCGTGTGTCTGGGTTTGTGAAGGTAATTTTGTAAATAAACTTGTTTTATAAAAGATACTTTTGTGGCTATAAGTTATCCCTTTGTTCTGGGCTAAGGGTGATAGTCGCTGGGGACCTCAGAGAAGGCCCACCCCAGGACTCGCTACCCCCTTAGCATTGAACCCGTGCAGAAGACCAAGTTGTCAGTCTTCCACTTGGTGGCAGTGGTGGGATAACTTATTAGCCCAGAATATTTCCCAGACCCAAAGTAGCAAGAGCCTAAAGATCACCATGGGCGACCCAGAACCTGACAAAGCGACCGGGGGACCCGAGCCACGGCGGCCCCTGCCCGCAACCCCCATCACCCCGGGGTTGGCGGCACTGATCCGGCATACAGAGCTGCAGAGGGAGCTGCTGGTGAGTCTGGCCCAGGGTGTCCGACCCAGGGGCTGCACTATCCCAGTTCCGACAGATGGGAGAGAGGATGTGGTGACCGAAGACCCCGCTCCTCTGGAGCCTCTCGAGCCCCTCGAGCCCCTCGAGCTTCCCTCGGAATGGATGGCACACGACACGAGCGGGAGAGGATGGCCCACGAGCGCGAAATGATCCGGATGCAGATAGAGTTGGCCAAGCTGCAGCTCGAGGTGGGAAAAACTCCCCCGACTGTCCCCTCCACTCCTCCCCCTCCGTCGTGGGACTGCAAGGCGTTCCCCTACTACAAGCCAGGGCAGGATGTCCTGATGTTCTTCTACATTTTCGAAATGGCGTGCCAAGAGCAGCGGGTCCCCGACAACTTGCGGTTGTCCGCCCTGCGAACCCAGGTCAGTGGGGACCTGGCTGACCTCCTCGAAGCTCATCTGCAGAAGACCCCAGCAAGCTACGAGGCGTTCAAGGCAGCGGTCAGGCAACACTTCGCCCTCACCACCGAACATTGCTGGCGGAGATTTCGAGAGGGTAGACCTTCCCCCGGGACCACCCACGTGGCATAGGCAGCCCAAGTGATGCACGTCTGCGAGTCCTGGGTGGAGGCTTCCCGGGCCTCCACCCTGAAGGAAGTTGTCGAGCTGATCGCCATGGAGCAGTTCTTCACCACCATCCCGAAGGAGCTGGCCGCTGTCGTGAGGGATCAGAAGCCCCGTACCTGTGAGGCGGCGGAGATCATGGCCGACGAGATGGGGCTATACCAGACGGCCCCATCCACCAAGGGAAGTTCCGCGGCCGTGGCCGAGAAGAACCCAGAGCCAGAAAAGGGCCTGCCCCGACGGCGCGGGGAGGCCCCTCGGACCAAGGAGAACCAAAACCCTCGGTCTGGGGCGTGCTTCCACTGTAACGAGATGGGACACCTGCGGCGAGATTGCCCCAAGCTCCAACCCAAGAACCGGGATGCCCGTCCCTCACCGGGGAAAGTAGGACGCGTCGCAAGTGCTGCAGCCGCTCAAGACGACGACAGCGACGACGAGCGACGGTCAGTCCTCGAAGATCGCGGTGCCGAGGAGGATCTCCAAGAGTGGGATTCCTACCATCCTGAACCCCGTGCATCGCTGTATCGCATCGCCTCCCCAGACCAGCTGAGATAGAGCCGCAAGCAATTCTGTGAGTCCATCTATATCAATAATGTTCCCAGGGTGGGGTATAGGGACACTGGGGCAGATGTAACAGCTCTGCCCCGGAACCGCGTAGAGAGGTCCCAACTTTTGTCAGGACGTACGTGTACGATCAAACCCTATAACTCCCCCGACATCACCGTCCCCATCGCCCGGGTCCAGATCAAGTACCAGGGGTGGGAAGGAGAGATGGACGTAATCATCCATCGCCAAAAAGAGTGGGGCATCATCATCGGGAATGACCTCGCGTTCCGGGTGGCCAAAGCTAAGATGGAGCTCATCACCCGGGGACAGGCAAGGTGAGGGGGGCCGCCCGTAACCGCACCGGTCCCAAAGCCTAAGCCCGTGCCCCCTCCACCACCCGGGGTGATCCCATCCCCTGCGGGGCACCCCGGGGAAAACCAGGCCATAGCGGAGCCCCCGAAGAATGAAGGGTTTGCTCAGATGGCTAAAGACTTTGGGACACAAGCCCAATTCAAGGAAACCCAGCGGCTAGACCCGTCCTTGCGAGAGTGTCGCGCTCTGGCCAACCAAGACCCCAGGGTATCCCTTGGCACCGAAAGATTTGTCTGGGACAATGGAACTTTGTACCTAGAGTTCGAGCCAAAGGGGGAAGTGGCACCGAGGCGCAAGCAAAGGCAACTGGTGGTTCCCCAACGGTACCGCCGCGCCGTGTTGCACCTCGCCCACGACGTGGCATGGGGAGGACACCTGGGGCAGAAGCAGACCCAAGCTCAAATCACAGAGAGGTTCTACTGGCCCATGATCGCCTCCGACATTAAGGCTTACTGTCGGTCCTGCGATGTGTGCCAGCGAGTGGGACACAATCGCGATCACCCAAGAGCTCCCCTTCAACCTTTTCCGGTGGTGGGGATCCCTTTTGAACAGATTGCTATAGACATAGTGGGTCCCCTAAACCCGCCCACCAAGACAGAAAAAAAGTTTTACTGACGGTAGTGGACTTTGCCACCCACTACGCGGAGGCTTTTGCGCTAGCCTCCATCTCTGCAGCCAGCCTAGCTAAGACTCTGCTCTCTCTCTTTGCCCGCTTAAGAATGCCCCGCACGGTCGTGTCAGACTGCGGCACCGGGTTCATGTCTAAACTGTTCCAAAAGATGTAAGACCTGGGGGGGGGGGGGTTGACCATGTAACTTCGGTGCCTTACCACCACGAGACCAACGGACTGGTTGAACGCTTCAACCAGACTTTAGAGAAAATGATCCGGGCGTACGCTAGCCATCACCCGAGAACTTGAGACCAAGCCCTACCCTACCTCCTCTTTGCCTACCGAGATGCTCCGCAAGAAAGCCTCGGGTTTTCCCCGAATGAACTGATGTTTGGCAGAGAACTAGCCCTTGGCTTTGTTGCAAGAAGAGTGAGAAGGGGCTGCCGGCAGTTCGCCTGTGCCGGTTCACACTTTTCTGCGGTGGCTACGAGACACCCTCCACAGCGTTCGAGAAGCCGCCCAACAGCATCTGAAGGCAGCCCAGCAGCGGCAAAAGGAGCTGTATGATAAAACCGCAGTAGCCCAGACTTTTGAAGTGAGTGATAAAGTGTTGGTTCTGCGTACCCTCAAAACAGACAAGCTGTGTCTTAAGTAAGAGGGTCCGGGGACTGTAGTTGAGAAACTTAGACCAATCAACTACAAAATACTCTTTGCTGAGACTCCTAGAAAATGTAAAGTGTTTCATGTGAATATGTTGAAATTGTATGTAGACCAAAGTGCGAGACTAGGCTGTGTGAAAGAACATAATGATAAAGATTTCGCTGATGGGGATCTGTTGGGAGAATGGGGGGGTGGCGGGGGGATGGAAGAAATCTCACTGTCACCCGCCCTGTCCGAAGCTCAGCGAGAGCAAATGAAGCGGGTGCTGGATGAATTTGGGACCATGTTCTCAGACCGCCCCAAGCAGACCCCACTCATCCAGCACACCATTCAAACGGGTGACAGCCCCCCTCTGCAATCTCTGCCATACCGGGCAGTAGGACCCCACGCTCAAGTCATTGCTGAAGAAGTCAAAGCCATGTTAGACCTAAGAGTGATCGTTCCTAGTTCTAGCCCATGGTCCTCCCCAATTGTCCTAGTGGCCAAAAAGGATGGGGGGGGGTGCAGTTCTGTGTAGACTATCAAAAAATCAACAAAGTGACCATCCCTGACCCCTACCCCATCCCCAACATAGATGTCTTGCTAGAGAAGCTAGGGAGGGCCAAGTACATTACCACCCTAGACCTCACCAAAGGCTACTGGCAAGTTCCGCTGGACGCGGATGCTGCTCTCAAGTCTGCCTTTGTCACACACCCTGAGTTTATTCCAGTTCACCACTCTTCCCTTCAGAGTCCAGAACAGTCCAGCAACCTTTCAGAGGCTGGTGAATGGAATGCTGAACAAGTTGAGAGAATTTGCCTGTGCCTATCTAGACGACATAGCTATCTTTAGCTCCACTTGGGAGCAGCATCTGCAGCATGTCCGGCAAGTCTTCCAGCAGATCCGGGACGCTAGGTTGACAGTAAAAGCAAAGAAGTGCCAGATGAGGCTAAGAGAAGTTGAGTACCTTAGACATCAGGTCAGAGGGGGGAGCATCAAACCCATAGAAGCTAAGATCGAGTCGGTTCAGAAATAGCCCCAACCCGCAACCAAAAAACAAGTGCAGGCTTTTCTGGGACTTGCAGGGTACTATCAAAAGTTTGCGCCACACTTCAGTCAGCTAGCAGCCCCTCTGACTGATCTTTGTAAAAAGCGCCAACCGAACAAGGTCCAGTAGACCGCGGCTTGCCAGACCGCTTTCGACGAGTTAAAAGCCTGCCTCACGGCAGCTCCCATTCTGCAAGCCCCAGACTTCGAATCCCCCTTCGTTCTGCAGACAGATGCCTCTGAGGCCGGGATGGGGGCGGTGTTATTACAAGAGAAAGTAAGAGAAGGGCTGCGCCCCGTTGCATACCTGAGCAAGAAGCTCCTGCCCAGAGAACGTAGTCTTGCCAATGCCACCATTGAGAAAGAGTGCCTGGCCGTAGTGTGGGCCATCACCAAGTTGTGCCCCTACCTCTGGGGGAGACGGTTCCGCCTGCAGACTGACCATTCCCCCCTGTGCTGGTTAGATAGAGTCAAAAGCAACAACCAAAAACTCCTACAGTAGAGTCTGGCGTTGCAAGACTTTGACTTCAAAATTGAGCACATCAAAAGTAAAGACAATGTCTTGGCTGATGCACTCTCCCGGGCTTTCTCAGTTGATGGGCAAGTCGATAGAAAATTGGGGTGTGAGACCCCAATGCCATCTTTTCCCCGGGGGGGAGATGTAGAGAAAGCCAACCTAAGCCCCCTTTCTGACACACACACACTCACCAAGGTGGGGGGGAAGGAGACCCAGGGGGGGAAGACAGCCAGTCTCCACAGAGGCCAAAGGAGACAAACAACATCTGCATAAAATCACCCCAGGGGGGAAGACAGGAAGCATCGCCAGGTTTGTCAATGCTCTCGTATATCAGCCCCATCTACATAAGACTTGAATACCTCGCCAGAGCAGACACTTCAGCACCCATAAGAAAAGACCACTCAACACCACAAGATGAGACCATTAAGCAAGTGGCTTCAAAGAGACCCCACCCCACGGGGGGAAGGCATCACCCCACCTGACCCAAAAGGCCGCCCCTCAGGGAGGGTGGCAACCCACCTGATTGGCAACCCACCTGATTACGGAGGGAAGGGCTACCTGAAACACCAAGGTATAAAACACCCTGCGCAAAAGAACTGAGTTGTTAGACCTGATCCGCAATCTTGCCCCATGCTTGGGGTAAGAGAACGAAAGATCGGCAACCCCGGGTAGCAGCACCCGGCGTGCTCCAGCTAGCTAAAATCACTGGCCGCTTGGGTTGACCGGACCCCCGAGAAACCAAGCTGAAATCACTGGCCGCTTGGGTTGACCAGACCCCCGAAAAACCAAGCTGAAATCACTCACAAGCCGCTTAGGTAGACCGGACCTCCGCCGAGAACCCAGCTAGCAGCGTGCGGTTGACCAGGCCTCTGCTAGAGCCCGAGCTGAACTAACTAGCTGAGAGCCCTGAAATCACAGTGTCCTTGAGACTTCTTGCTTGCTACTTTGTACCGTACTAATAAGCTGTATTGCTAGCGTGTGTTTAAGTTTGTGAAAGTAATTTTGTAAATAAACTTGTTTTATAAAAGATACTTTTGTGGCTATAAGTTATCCCTTTGTTCTGGGCTAAGGGTGATAGTCGCTAGAGACCTCAGAGAAGGCCCGCCCCGGGACTCGCTACCCCCTTAGCATTGAACCCGCACAGAAGACCAAGTTGTCAGTCTTCCACTCTGACAGACCATCAAAAGCCAAGCCAGGAAAGGAAAAAGATCCATGCCAGCCATTTCCCTTAGCTAGGTAAGTTTACACATGCAGCAATATGAGGTAGGAATTTATTTATTTATTTATTTATTTATTTATTTATTTATTATATTTATACCCCGCCTTTTTTCCTGCAAGGAACCCAAGGCAACTTACATATTCCTTCTTCTCTCCATTTTATCCCCACAACAACCCCGTGAGGTAGATTAGGCTGAGAGTCAGTGACTGGCCCAAAGCCACCCAGTGAGTTTCATGGCCGAGCGGGGACTAGAACCCGGATCTCCCGAGTCCCAGTCCAACACTCTCACCACTACGCCACACTGGCTCTCCGTGGAATGAGGTAGTAGAATCATTCTGCGGAGGGTGGTGGAACAGGCTATGCCACCTGGGGTTGTAGGTAGTGGATACTGCTTGTCCGGGCTGGCGTCAAGCGTGGGGATGGTTGGGCGCCTGCCGAGGGCCCACACCCCAGCAGGTGCCCCCTGCCAAGTGCCCCCAGGCATTGCAGCCCATTTGTTCACCTGCCTCTCGCTCTGGCTGAACAAAGGTGGTGGTGAGAAGGAGGAGCAGCAGACGCCACGGCCTGCTGACGGGCCCGCCCCCTGCCTGTCAAGCAAGCAAGTGGTAGCAGTGATGAGAAAGAGGATGAGGAGGACCAACCACAGCTGGTGGTGACTGAGAAGGGAGACTCACTGAACGAGGGGAGCCATGGAGGGCGTCTTGTTGCCCAAGGGCCTCAAACACCTGGAGCCGACTCTGCGGCTTGTGAGTGCTCCCCCACGTAACAAGCCAACAAAAACAAAACACACACACACCACATAATTAGGGATGTCGGAGAAATCCGCAACGGACTCAAATGAGTCCAGATTTCTCAGAGTCCACAACGGATCAGCTCTCCCAGGTCACGCAGAGTCCACAGGGCTTGCGGACTGATTTCTCTATTCTGCGTATTTTTGTGCAAATTTAGCCAAAGAAAAATACGCCCAAAAAAAGGCACCGATCAAAAATGCGCAAATCCCCCCATAGGGTAAAGTGTGAAACTCATTATGAGAGATGTGTGCATTTTTTGGCCGATTTGCGCATTTTGGGGGGTACGAATTTGTGCAAATGTGAATTTGCACAAACACACGTGAACACATTTGTGCATAGGAACATAGGAAGCTGCCTTATACTGAGTCAGACCATTGGTCCATCTACCCCAGTATTGTCGACACTGACTGGCAGCAATGCCTCTCCAGGGTTTCAGGCAGGATTCTTTCCCAGCCCTAGCTGGAGGCCGGGGATCGAACCTGGGACCTTCTGCATGCAAAGCATGTGCTCTGTCACACTGAGCTGTGGTCCCTCCCTACAGCACCTGGTATTCCAAGGTGGTCACCCATCCAAGTACTAACCAGGCCCGACCCTGCTTAGCTTCCGAGATCAGACAAGATCAGGCTGTTCTGGGCTGTTCAGATGTCCCGAGTCCGCAAATCGATGGATGGTGGAGCGAAAGTCACCCGAAAATCTGAAAATTGCTGGTGGAGTGGCTTTCTCTCCATTCACACATCCCTAAATGCAAGTAGAAAAATAGCACATCAGGGAGGAAGGTTCTAGCCCAGCCTTTTGCTGGCTGGACTGCTTTTCTGTTTACAGGTTTTTAACATTCCAAAAATGTGATTTCCCCCAACTCATGGTTTCCACCTCATCCAGATGTATGCATAGGTCAGACCTCAGACACACTATGGGATATGTATAGGGTGGCCATGTGTCCTGTTTTACAGAGGACAGTCCTCTACTTGAAGGGCTGCCAGACAATCATCCTCTATTTGAAGGGTCTCGTGTCCAAGTCTGAGTGAAAGATAAAGAACTACAGTAATACCTTGGATTGCAAGTAACTTGGTTTGAGAGCATTTTGCAAGACAAGCAATTTTTTAAATATTTATTCATTTATTTTTGACTTGATATACAAGCGACGTCTTGCAATACAAGTACTGTAGTACGGCTTAAATTAAAAATCTCTGTACAAAATTTTTGGGGGGGACTTCGTTTTGATATAAGAGTGTTTTGGATTACAAGCACGTTTCCGGAATGAATTATGCTCTCAATCCAAGGCATGACTGTATAAGAAGGGATTGCGAACAGGGCCCTGAAGTTATCCATCATCCGTTAGCACCTAGACAGATGACTGAGCAGGCACACCATGGTGAGAGGTGTTGTATCTCTATTTAAATTGTAGTAATTATTTCTTAGTGTGCATCTACACATACAAATTAGCATATACAGCACTTATGCAAACCTGTGTCCTCTTTTATCCTCTCTTTTGGCGATACATTTCCACTTTTGGGGCAATGCAGATTGCAGAAGTGGCCACCCTAGGGTTGCCGGGTCACAGACATTGGCCCCAAGACCCTGGTTTTGGTGTACATTCTGAGGGCTTCCGGGCAGCCAATAAAATCTCAGAGCCATCTGCTAGTCTGCTACCCCTGTGCCCTTGATGGCTTCTTCGAAGGGTGCAGGCGTAGTGGATTAGCTGATCTGTGCCTGCCTTTGGTGGCAACTCTCGCACATGTAACTTGTAGAAGAAGCTACCGAAAGAAGCAGAGTAGTGGACTGCTATGTCCACGTATCATTGCTAACTTGCTAGACAGGAGCACGGAGCAGTGTTTTAAAAAGTGTCCCACTCATCATTCATAAGAGGTTTTCCATTTTCACAACAACAACAACAACAACAACAACAACAGCAAAACAAAGATTAAAACCCCATTCCCCACCTAACCCTGATTTCTTCAGTTTCTCTGGGTCTTCACATCTTGAGCTCTCCATCCCTTTTCTGCTGTGCCATGATGCTCCCAGACCCAACCCATATATCAGATTTGTGACTTCCCAGAGTTGACAACCCTGTGACATCACTTGGCCCTGCGTCATGACATCACTGAGCCTCACCTTATGATATTGCTCAGGGCCAGTGTCAAGAGTCGGCATGGTCAAAACAAAATATTTTGTTTTGTTAATTGTTATATGTTTGATATTATGTGTTTGTTTCATATAGAAATTAAAAAAATTGAATAACAAAGAGTCGGCATGGTCGGGCATGTGCCTGCAGGGGGGCCACCTTCAAGAGCTCCCTGAACCTGCTCCTCTTCTTCACCATTGCAACCTGCTTGTTCACCTGCCTTTCAAGCTGACCCAGACAATGGCGGTGGTGAGAAGAAGGAGCAGTACATATCACTACCCACCTGCTCACTGGCTCTCTGCCTGCCAAGCAAGCAAGTGGTAGCAATCATGAGAAAGAGAATGAGGAGCAATAACAACAGGTGACAACAATGGCAGTGAAAGGCAGAATCACTGAGGGAGGGGGCCCATTGAGGGTGTCTTGCCTAAGAGCCCACAAAAACCTAGAGCTGGCACTGATATCACTGACACCGAGTCTCAGCTCAGGCTTTGGGATGCTGGACTGAGAACCGGCCACCCTAGGGCTGCAGCCCAATGGAAGTTGCATTGTGCACCTGTTAAGGCAGGCAGCAGCTACCAGCAGAGGCTGACCATGCAACAACTCCATGTGCAGCAGCAGTTGCTAGAAGCTGTTATATTCTGTTAGTTAAGGCTCAGCACGCATTAAGAGAGGAGGCTGATGAAGAGGGGACGGTCACGCAACCCAAAACCAACATCCTCGCGCAACTCTGTCCACCCTGCCAAAGAACATCTCTGGACTCCTGTCAAGGGCTTACACCGGGCTTTTTACATTTGAACATAAAGAAGAGCCATGCTGGACTAGATCAAAGGCCCAGCCCAGTCCAGTCCAGTCCAGCATTCAACTCCCACAGTGGCCAGCCCAGTGGGGAAGCCAACAAGCAGGGCATGAGCACAAGAGGACCCTCCAACTCATGTTCCAAGCAACCAACATAGGGAGGCATACCACTGCAGGTAATATATAGACATCAGAGAGAGCCAGTGTGGTGTAGTGGTTAGCATGTTGGACTGGGACTCAGGAGATCTGGGTTCTAGTCCCCACTCAGCCACAAGGCTCACGGGGTGACTTTGGTCCAGTCACTGACTCTCAGCCTAACCCACCTCACAGGGTCATTGTGAGGATAAAACAGAGAGGAGGACTATGGAAGCTGCCTTGTGTTCCTTGAAAGAGGGGGGAAGGTGGGATATAAATGTCATCATCATCATCATCTTCATCAGGACTAGTAGCTCTTGATAGCCTTTTTTCACAACAGCTGCACCACTAGGTCAACGTTTTCATGGAGCTATATACCACAGCCCAGGATTCCACTCCTAGTTAGTCAGCTCAGACCCCATCAGGACTGGATCCAGGATCAGTCTTCTGCAAGAAGAAGGGCTCCACTCGCGGAAGCTTCCTCCACCCAATTTTTAGGGGTCCCCCTCCCACACACACCAGAGCCCACCCCATTTAGCAGGGTCCCCCCTGACTCTCTGTGTAGCATTTCCAGGGGGCAGGAGGGGCTGCTGTGGGAAGGAGGGAGCAGGGAAGTCCACTTCCATCAGAGCAGTTGATCAGTGTAAAACTGGATCCAACTCCATCCATGTATATGTGAAATTTAGAGTGTTTGCCTCCATGTGCATCACTTCGCACTTGCTTGCATTGAACCACATTGGCTGTTTGAAATTATGGAAATATAATGAATGAATGAATGAATGAATGAATGAATTTGTCATTTTGCATGCACTTGAGCAAGAGGGGTTGGGGAGAGGGTGCATTGCAGATATGCATGGTCACCTCTAGTGCTGGGAAAGGGTGGGAGTTAGTAACTCCACCTCTATAGACTGTAAAAGAGGTAGACATTTCATTTCTGCATCCACCCTTGCCAGTTAGCTCTATATTTTTGCTGGGTGTGGGTGAGCCAACAGAAATGCTCCCCTATCTTCTGGGGTGACATGATAAGTACTCATAACTGGTATATTAATAAAGAAGCAGAACTGAGGTTGGAAGAGTAATGCTGAAATCCCACCCTCCTTTGGGAGTAATCCCAACAGAATGCCTGACTTAACATAGAATCAGAGAGAGGAATCATTGCAGGAATCCAGTTTGAATCCCTGACAGATGGCAGTCTGCCAGGGATGCTTTAAACTGGATTCCTGCACTGAGCAAGGGATTGGACTTGATGGCCTAAATGGCCCCTTTGAACTCTATCCATAGATTGCTAGCAGGGCTGGCCCTATGATGAGGCAAAGTGAGACAGTGACCTTAAGCAACTTATTTCGGGTGTCATGAAACAGCAGCAAATCATTAGTTATTTAATGTATTATTGTTGTACTGTATTATTGCCAGGAAGGGGGAAAGGCATTTGTGAGGTTTTCTGCCTCAGGTGCCAAAATAATTTTACTGGTCTTGGGTACTATGCAACTTGACTTGTGGGGGTGGGAGCCATTTGGGCTGGCTCTGCTGTGTTAGGTAGCCTCAGAGTGCCCACAAGTTCCTGTAAATATTTTTTTTCTGGAGTCAGAAAGACCCCTGATTCACAAATCAGATAGGGGAGGAGACTTCAGGGGGTGTTCACATATGATTCTGTGGTTGAGCAGCAGCTATCTGGGATTCATGGAGCGCCAGCTTCCACAGTGTCATGTCCACCAACCCTTGGCCTTTTCAGGGTGCAAGAGAAGACTCTGACAAAGATGAGGATAAGACTGCTCTTCCAAAGGAAGGACAGTCGGTCCTGTATTCAGACCCCACCCACACACCCCAGCCAGAAGATAAGGCTTTGCCATCATTTTCTGAGCCAGAGAATGAACCCCTGGCAGAACCTCCATCTCCCCAGCCTTGCAGAAGTCTGTCTGAGAAAACTAAATCAGGTGAGGGCAGTCCAGCCAATTCCTCCAGAGTGGGACAAGCTGACCATGCTACAGTTCATGGGGCCTCCATAAGGCTTCAGTTGGCATTAGCTTGCAGCTGAGATAACATCTTCCTATGGTTCCAATAGGAGAGAGTGCTTCCTAGAAAAGCTCACCCTGAGCTGTCCATGGTAGTGGTACAGCTGCCTTTTACACCCAAGAGGGGTTCTGCCTTTACTTGGCTTGCTGTCCCTGATGTCCCTTACTTTCACTGCATTCTACCAAGTTGACAGCCTTGCCTACCCAGACTGGACTCTCCTTGCTCAGATGTGACCCTCTCAGATGTCACCGGCTTCCCCCGTGAGCCTTGGGTAGCCACAGAATAGGACACACAGGGTATTGTGGTATGTTGTGGTAACATGAATAATGTTCAGTAGTAGCAGTATTTTATAAATTTGCAAAAAGAGGCATGCACACATACACACAAATAAATTCAGACTTGGTCACACTTAGAGTAGACCCAGGGGGTTGGATCCAGACTTAAGCTAGTCATGACTTGTCCCACTGATTTCTGTGGGTCTACTCTAAACATGACTAGGTCTGGATCCAACCCATTGAAATCCATGGGACTTATGGTAGACTAACATAAGTCCCATTGATTTCAATGTATCTACTACTCTAAGTATGACCAAATCTGGATCCAATCCATAGAGATTTTCCTATAATTGGAAGAAAGACAGACAGAAAGAAAGAAAGAAAGAGCTTAATTACACCACCTCTGGAGGAGAATGGATGACTCCAAAAGTTGAATAAATAAGGCTGGTGGCTCCGGTGTCAGTGGGGCTGTGTATCCACTCTGGATTTTACTGTGAACTTTAAAGGAGCGATCCATGGTGCTGAACCCTTCCCCCAAAATAGGTTCTGCACCATGGATCACTCCTTTAAAGTTCACAGTAAAATCTGGAGAGGATACACAGCCCCGCTGGCATTGGCACCCCCAGCCTCGACTTTTAAATGCTGAGGTACAGATGTACCAGGCAGATAATAATTGCCGCACACTAGTTGTCTGATGTGCTCAGGACTCAGCCTTCAGTGTTGGGTGGGGGTGAGTGGTGGAGGAGCTGAATCTTCTGAAAGTCCATCTTCCTGGGAGATGTAGTTCTTTCTGTGGGGAGGATTGTTTGGCATCTCCATTAGAGAATTCTCAGCACCCTCACCAAACTATAATTCCCAGGATCCTTTGGTGAAAGCCATGACAGTCAAACCATGACATAAAAGTAATGTCGATTTGTAATGTCGATATGTGCGCAGAAATACAAAACTGGTCTCCATTATTGCGCTTGGTGAAGAAGCTTGTACATTTATTTACTTATACCCCACCTTTCGATACTGAATATCTCCAAGGTGGCTTACAGAGTGAAACTGAAAATTCAACAATAAAAGCGAATGCACTATTTCATTGTTTATTGTTGTTGTGCATTCACTTTTATTGTAACAAGGATAAAACGACAATAGTTGGAAACAGCAGCAGTCAAAACAATTTCTAACATATGATCTCAGGTTAAAAAATCCGAGAAAATAAAAACGCCTTTGCCTGGTACTGAAAAGATATCCAAACAGGCACCAGAGCAAACATCCCAGGGGAAACTGTCTCTTAAATACCATCTTCGGAGGCTTTTGCTGTCTTTTGAGTGATGCTGAACTCTCCGTTGAGCGGAACAGAAAATTGGCATTTCCCAGCTAAAGGTGCAAACAAAGTTAGACACAGATGCAATTTGTTTTCAGCTTTTAAAAAATTATTCCCCCCGCCGCCGCCAGCCGCCGCCGCCGCCACCTTTTAAGCATATACACTGCACAGGCCAGCAGCTAGTTACCGGCTGCTGTAATAATCAAAGAATTTGAGATTTCTATTCATCCGACTGGCCTTCCAGCAACAAACCTAGAGGGAGATTCTTATTTTGATCCAGGTGTGTGTGTGTGTGTGTGTGTGTGTGTGTTTAAAATGATTACAGGGGCTGTATTTACTGTGGAAATGTACCAGCAGTGGGAAGAACTATGGTGATGCAACTAGGGATGTCAGAAAAATGCGCAACAGATTCAAATGAGTTTGGATTTCTATGAATGCCACCTGTGGATTATGCAGCAGATGGGCTTTTGCCGAGTCACGCAGGTTCCACAGACTTGTGGTGCAGTTTTTCACTTGGGGGGGGGATTTGCACTAATGCACATTAACTAATGATCCTTAGCGCATTCGTGCAAGTGTACATTAGCACTAATGTGCATTAACGCAAGTAGAATGAAATTCTGGCTTTGAAAATTCTGATTCCATCAATGAGTGGACGACAGAACAAAAGTCACCTGACAATCCGTAGAACACAGACAGAATGGATTTAACTCCCTCGGTGAGACATGGGATTCAGGATCACCTTGTCTGTACAAGTGACCCAGTTAGGGTAGCCATGTGTTCTGCTTTACAGAGAGGACATTCCTCTATCTGAAGGGCTGTCAGAGGGCAGTTCTCTATTTGAAAGCATCTCCCCTTTGAAGGGCTGTCCAGTCCATGCCCAGTGTAACAATCAAGAACCATCAGCACGTAGATGAACTATGGAATTCGCTACCACAAGATGCAGTGACGGCTGCCAACTTCGATGGCTTTAGAACAGGGCTCTCCAACCTTGGGTCCCCAGATGTTGCTGGCCTACAGCTCCCAGCATACCCAGCCAGCATGGCTAATGGCAAGGAATTCTGGGAGCTGTAGTCCAGCAACATCTGGGGACCCCAGGTTGGAGAGCCCTGCTTTAGAAGGAGAGTAGACAACTTCTACTAAATTGTGCTAAATTTAGTGGTGCTAAATGAGGATGCTAAATGGTGCTCATGTCCTGCTTGTGGGTTTCCTATAAGCATCTTGTTGGCCACTGGGTAAACAGAATGCTGGGCTAGGTAAGGTACTGGGCTTTGGTTTGATCCAGGCTCTTTTTATGTTCTTAGAAGGGAGATTGACGAGGGGCCTTGAAGTTGTCCTTCATCAACAGTTAGCACCTGGACAGCAGACTCAGCAAGTGGGCACAGAGGTCACCTGGTCACCGTCTTCTTCACTAGGGTGAGATGTACTGTATTTCTATTTAAATTAGAGTAATTATTTCCACATTTGCATCTCTATACCTATAAATTAGCATATGCAACTGTTATGCAAATCTGTGCCCCCATTTTTTGATGCTGCATTGCCTCTCTCTTTTTGGGGGGGGGCATCCGTAAGTGGCCACCGTACACCCATCTGGTTTGTTGGGATGGTAATACATTTTAGACTGGCCCAGTGACACAGTATGTGATGTAACAGGTACACTCCTATGATCATTTGCAATGCCGCAGAGGATTCTGGGACACTACTTTGGAAGTCACATGGAAAGATATAATGAGCCCTGTTGGAATGTATCTGTGGAGTTTTATGTCATGTCTGCATAGATTTCAATATGTTCAGGGTTATTTATTGTTTTAGCAAAAAGCGGTTGCATCAAGGATCACCTATGTTGTATTCAGGCACACTGAATTAACTGTGCACAGCTCAGTGTACAAGCTTTCCCTCCCCTCTCTCTTCCCGTGGACTAGGAGAAAACCTGCTGCAGGCCTGCATTAAGAGTCCAGCCACGGAGGTGTATATAACCTTGTTTAATAACCCTCTTTTAGTTAACAGCACCAGTACGGAGTCTGAATACGGCAAAGGATCAACGCCAGTCAAAGACAGCCAAAGTTAAACCCTTTCAGATCCCATCAATTTGAAAGCACACACTTTACATCTCTCCCGTTGAAGTCAATGGAACTTAACAGTGTTTAACAGTACAATCCTGTGGCCACTAGACAGCAGCTAGACGGCCATAGGATTTTTCGGATTCCCAGCTACGAGGTTGGAAAATCACTCCGACCTTGTAGCTGTGGATCTGCGCTCAGAAATCCCCCTCCCCACCCCCCACCCCCCCACGCAGCCAGTGTGGAAAGAACAGCTCTGGCTGCTTCTCCGAGGTCATAAGAATGACCTCAGGGAAGGGCTTTTGGGGGGCATTCCAAGGGGCAGGGAGGAGAGGAGGCTGGTGCTGCCAAGATACAACATATCCTGGTGGTGCTCAGGCTCCTTCCCTCCCGCTCCAAAGCGCTGCACTGAGGCGGCTGAAAACTGGCCGTCTAAGTGCTTTGAAGAATGAGGGAATGCCCGCCCTCCATAAGTTCGACTATGGGCATCCCCATTGGATTGTGCCCTAAGGGTGCAATCCTATGCATATTTAGACAGAAAAAAGTCCTACAACTCCCAGCATGCCCCAGCCAGCATGGGTGGCTGGGGGGGGGCATGCTGGGAGTTGTAGGACTTTTTCCTGTCTAAGCATGCATGGGATTGTGCCCTGATGGGGTGCATCATGCCCCTTGGATAGACCATGGCAGCAGAGGGACACAAATGTGTCTTTTGGTCTAGGCCTCTATTTTTATTGCTTTGAAACATAAATGTATGTATCAAAGGCAATGCAAAAATTTTGGCTTTAGCAAAAGCCAAAAAATAAAAAAAATAAAAATAAATAAAAAACCCTCTTCAAACTTCCCCCACCCTCTTCCTTTCACTTTACAACACATGAATAAAGAACACGGTCAGGGCTATTTTCTTTGTTCTCTGGAGTGTATCAAGGCAACAAATTGACCCTTCGGGAGGAGGGGATCACAATTTGTTTCTTCTGTATTGGTTTTTCTCCCCTTCCTGCTTCACAAATCTGTGATCTCATTCCTTCAGCTTCTGCAGGAGTTAAAATCAAGAGCTTCCACTCAGGGACGCTGAATACTTTGTGCCTTTTACCCCATCACTGATGTCCCAAGGGACAACTTGTTGTAAGTTCCCTTCTTAGTAGTAGGCGTCTGCGAGAAGCGGGGGTTTTGAACCTCTTTCAGCCCGAGGGCCCAATTCAGTTTCAGAGAAAGCCTGAGCGTCTGCACCTCTGCTATAAAGCGATGACAAGACTTTGTGTTGTGCTCAGGCCCGGTGAATTAACTGTGTACTGTCCCCTTAAGAACAGACCCGCTTCCAGACTCCCCCTCCATCTCTTCTCTTGGCCTAGAGGGGAAACCCTGCTGCAGGCTTGTGTAAAGAACCCTGCCAGGGAGCTGTATATATAACCTTGTTCGGTCAACTTTTTTTCAAATGTTACCGATGCCTGTGTGGAGCCTGAAGGAGCAATCAAGGTTCAGCACAGACCTGAGGTGCTAATGTGTATGTGCATGGATGCAAATTTAGAAATAATGACTGTAATTTCCATTAAAAATGCCATATATCTCACCATAGTGGGGAGGACTGTGGCCAGGTGACCTGCGTGGCTGCCGCTCGGTCTGCTTCTCAAGTGCTGGGTGTTACTGGGCAGCTTCAAGTCTCCTGAGCTCCCTTCTGATGGTTCTTGATCTTTAAACTGGACTTGGACTGGACAGCCCTTCAAGCAGAGCAGCGGTGCGCTACTTGTGGTCCTCCAGGTGTTTTGGCCGAAAAATTCCCCAGCATCCCTCACCATCGGCTGTGCTGGCAAGGGCTGCTGGGAGTTGTCGGCCAAAACACCTGGAGGACCACAAGTAGCCCACCCCTGAAAGAGAGGATCCCTTCAAAATAGAGGACTGCCCGCTGTAAAGTAGGACACATGGCCACCCTAATTCCACTGGGTTTAAAAAAAAACAAAACATGGGGGAGCATTTGAATGTGTGCCCCCCCCCTCACCTGCATTCAGAAGTGGAGTATTAAGTGATCCCCCGCCCCCGACTGACTGTAGATTGGCCCTTGGAGAAGGAGGGAAAGGCAGACCTTAGCGAGAGCATCCTGCTTTTACCTACTCCTCTCTTTCTTGACACACAGGAGCTCCAAGCCCAGCATGGAATGGCTTCCCTTCCATTCACACTATTTGACAGCTGCCACTAAGGGCTTGCCTGCATCATGAGTTTCGGGTCAAGTGCTGAGAAGATGTTGATTCAGCCAGCAGCTGAATTGCTGCTGCTGCTGCTGCTGCTGCTGCATTTATATCATAGATTCATAGATCATAGAGTTGGAAGGAGCCTACAAGGCTATCGAGTCCAACCCCCTGCTCAATGCAGGAAACTAGAGGAGGGGTCTCCCATCCAAGTAATAACCAGGCCTGACCCTGCTTAGCTTTCCACGCTCAGACAAGAACGCATCCAGGGGAGGTGCTAGGTACCAAAAAGATCTGGGGCTCAGGCCCACTGGACAAAAAAAAAAAAAGCATAAATTTGCATGTGCTGATTTACATATGCTCTAAAGTCTCTCTCTCTCTCTCTCTCTCTCTGTGTGTGTGTGTGTGTGTGTGTGTGTGTGTGTGTGTTTAAAGGACCCTGTCTCCTAAGGACACCCCTATTTGTTAAAGGGGATCTATGGACAGGAGAAGGGAGGGCATTTGATTTCAGGGGGGGGAAACTCAGGCAGAAAGATTCAAGGGAGGCAGCAGGAGGTGAACACATGAGGGCAAAAAGCCCACTAATCCAGGGGTAGCTGATACAACAGAGATTCTCAGGGCCCTGTACCTTTATTTCAGCAAGTGCCCATGGACAGCAGGGTGGTAGGGCAGAGGGCCTCCCAGAGATTCGGGGCTCCAAATGAAAGATTTGGGGCTCCAGCCCTAGTGGGCCATGCCCTAACACCACCTCTGAACACATCTACTGGTAGAATGCTACCACCAGGCCATTGTGAGGAGGCAGGGCCATCCTGAGATATTTTGCCACCTGAGGCAGACCAGCAAATGCCACCCCCCAGGAACCTGATTAGCAGGCTGAACAATCACCAAAAGAGAAAAGATGGAACAAGTCTTGGCCTTAGAAAAGGGATATGTGCAAAGCTAGTGATGGGGACACTTACCCCGGACAATTTTGTTATTTCCTTGAAAAGTAACAAATTCACCCATGTCTGCTCTGACGAGAGTTCTCTTTTCCATGTATACGAGATTTTGTGCATATGCAGTATCAAAGTTCATCTTGGGAGCTGTACTTTGGAAATATGTAATGTGGTGCATGATGTCATTTATCACCACATTATGTAACCACTTCCGGATTGGGTGTTTTCGTGTGGCTTGCCTGTGTGATGTGATGTTTACTCGCCATCACCAATGGCCGGTATATGGAGGAGAGAAGAAGGTGGACCCGGAGAGTCCTCCTTGTGGAGCCAGAGGTGCGGCGATGATGACAAGGAAGCAGTGGTAATGGACACGCTGGATCCTTCGAGAGTTAAACAAACCAACTCAGTGCATGCGCAGAAATGGCACTGGTTAGGAGCAGGCTGCACATACTCCGAAACTCATCAGCAATTCTGAACTTAACAGCGAATTTGCAATGCGTTGGTCCAGGCTTGCTACGAAGGTGAGCATTTATAAACAGACGAGTTTTGACCAATGAGCTGACGGATTACGAAATTCAGTGGCATCACAATGCACGACGGGTTCCTGAGGAGAGGTGATAAACTATGGGCCAGAGACTCTAAAAGAGAGAGAGAGAGAGTACACACACAAAGTAGGAAATGAGTTACGGCTACTGCATTGTTGCCAGCCCCGCTGCTCTCAGACGCCTACAAGCAGTGTGTGCCACTAGGGCTCGACTTCGGGGCCAAAAACCAGGGTCAAGGGCCGCATGCCAGTGGGAGTGACCCGAGCTGGTGGGGGACACAACCTGGGCTGTCATTCCCCTTGCCCCTCACACATGCTCAGATCCCCCGTTCTCTCACTCACTCACTCACTCTCTCTCACACACACCCCTCCCCTTCCGTGCTGCATCTTCCCCGTGTGAATTGTGCTTCCCCCAGCCCACCAAAGAGGGGTTTGCTGGGCTGTGGGGAACATGATTTTCATGGGAAGGCTGTTCAGGGGGGGGTGACCCTGCTGTACCTCATCCTCTCCATCACAGTTGCACTCCCCCAAGCCTATCGTTCAGCTGTTGGGCAGAATCATGATTTACACCATGAGCATGGGAAGGGTCATTCCCACACGTCGCCCTCCCCAAGAGTCAGCAGCAAAATTCAGCAGCTTGGCTACCTGCACAGACCATACTAAATATCTCCAAGGGACACATTCTGGCCTGTGAGCCACCCACTTGTGGTATACAGAGCACTTATGCAGCTTGGCCAGCCAGTCATAAAGGGTATAAACTGGTTGGATGTCTCCATTAGACATCAGCAGAGCTGGTATGGTGTCATGGAATGTTCAAAAACACTCTAACTTCTGAAGCAGAAAGCTCAGCTACAGAATGAGGATAATCAGCGCAGCAGCTGTGAGCAAAGTGCGAGATGTGAGGAAAAGCCTTACGCAGGTCCTAGGGACAGAAAGGGCTGTATTTGGTTGGCAGCCAGCAAGGGAGATGGGAAGGCTTGTTTAGGGAGACAAAGGAATGGGCATTTGAGTTCAAAGTTTAACCTCTAACCATGTGCTTGGGCAACCTCTTAGGTGGAGAAGGCAGGTGTGTGTCGAAACATCCCACTTCCTGGCAGATCTTTTACAGCAGGCCTGTAAAAGTTGGGTAATAGTTGGATTTTTGGATCTTTGCCATGCCAAAAAAAAAAAAGTGAAGTAAATATCTTTTCAACTAGAGAGGTGAACCTGAAATGGAAATAGGCCTTTCCACTCATGGCAGGGAAGGTGCAGAAAATTCTTCTGTAGTAGGGGATTACTGATTTCTACAGTTACTTGCTGATACATCACTGCTATAGCCTGGATCCCACGAGGACTAGACAAACTAGGGGCCCAGGTGCAACATCTTGGAACCCACCCCTCCTGATCTGGGGCTGGGAGATCCATCTGCCAAGGGTTCCAGACAATGCCTCAGAGAGGACTCTTCCTGGGTTAGTAGCAGCTGCTCTGCAGCTTTCCCAGTGGGGTACCGTCGCCATCTACTGTAAAACTGCTTCACTGCAGGAAAGGGGCATGCATTTTAAGTGAATCAACATTCTGGTAGTAGCAGCCTTAAGCTAGCGCTGCATGATGCCTGCATCTACAGAATTTATAACATCAAATGAATTCCTTTAAGAGTGCAGGTAAGGAAATATGAGCAGGCAAAGGGTTAAAGTTAACTCCTTCCGTGTCTATTATACAGAATGTATTGGCTGAAGCAAAATAAATGGGAAAGATACTGTATTAGTGTTAATGATTATTATGATGATTGAAATAAAGGAGGTACTACGTAGGTATTAGGAGCAACACCATGTTAGACCATTGTACAAGGAGTCTTGAGGCACCTTAAAAACTAACAAATTTATTCTGGCATAAGCTTCCATGGACCACAATCCACCATCAGATATATGGATTTTTTATCCAAAATTGGCAGGAATCTGTATACATACACGGACTGGGTTCAGACAACACAATAGCCTACACTCAAGGGTTGAGTATGAGTTGAGTGTGGGTTGTTGTTGAACCGTGGGTTATCCTGTTGTCTGAACCCAGCTGCTCTAACAAGCCATGGCTTGTTAACCACAAACAACCCATGAAGACAACCCCTGGTTTGTTGCTGGGTTGTGAACTGTGGGTTGTTCACTATGGTTTGTTATCCCGGCTGGGTTCAGACAACACAATAACCCACAGTGCAACAACAACCCACAGTTCAACAACAACCCACACTCAACCCATACTTCACGCTTGAGTGTGGGTTATCGCATTGCCTGAACCAAGCCAGAGGCGTAGAGAGAAAAATGTTAGCAGCGTGGCCAGAGAAAATACAGAAATGCCAGAAATACAGACTGTGGTAAGTATGTTTAGCATAAATGTATAATTAATTGCCGTGATTGCTCACAAAGCTTTGTTGATGATAACACCAACATCCTGGCATTGGTAAGCTAATTAGCCCCTGTTGTGGGATTAAAAAAACAACAACCCCATTATCTCGCAGGCCAAAGGCAATAGAATTGAACTTCTTGATAAGTGGCTTATGCCATAATGAACGTGTTAGTCTTTAAGGTGCCACACAACTCTTCTTTGTTTTATCCCAGAACATGTGATATGAAATAAGAATTAATGGAGGGAGCAATCCTATGGCCCCTAGACAGCGGCTGAAGGTCCATAGAATAGTTTGGATTCCCAGACCCAAGGTCGGAGACAGCACTCCAAACTCGGAGCTGGGAATCGGAGCTCTGACCCCACCCCACCCCCTCGCAGCTGGCATGGAAAGAACTGCACTGGCTGCTCTCTGAGGTCAGGAAAGCAACCTTGGAGAGGGGGGAAAGGGGGTGTTTCAGGGGAGGAGACTGGAGAGGCCAGGATACAAGCTATCCTGAGGCCTCTCCGGTCTCCTTTCCTCCCCCTCTGAGATGCTCCAGCTAGATGGGCAAAAAGCCTGTCTAGCGACAATGCAAGGCGGAAGGATGGGGAGGCAAAGATCACCTCCACTGCTCTTCCCGCTCTGTACTGGATGACCTCTGAGTTCGGAGGCTTAGGGCCATCACCATAGGACTGCGCCCTAAGGAGCTCAAGTGGTATTATTATTGATGGTAACAGTAGTAGTAGAAGTAGATTGCTATTAATATTACCACACCATCAGTGTACATGGTATTTTACAGTTACATATGCAGAAATAGACAGGTCCCTGTTCCCAAGGAACTTGCCATCTAAAACAGGAAAAACAAAACGAGGGAGGGAGGGAGGGAACAGTGTGGGACTGGGAGAATGTCGTAGGGATGGACAGATCTGTCATTTTTGGTCTTGCTTGGATTCTCCATCTTTTAAGGTCGAGCTCATCCTGTCCTGATTCTGCATGAGTTGAAATTTGTTGAAAAGAGAAATCTGTACAGAAATGTGTACGTTTTTTGTCCCTGTTTTTTCTAGTGTTCACATTTTTTGGTGCATGTTTTTAAATGTACACATTTTTCCTGGTACTTTACACATTACTGAAATGCAGTTTTCGGCATACTTCCCACCCCACCCCCCAAATATATAGTATTTCATTCACTTTTCCCACTAATATGCTCATTTCGGTACGCAATTTCCTGGAGATGAGCTGCATCAGAAAGCTTGCAAACATGTGGATTTCTGTACGCAACTCTGTCTCCGCTCAGTCGAAGGCATTGGAGATGTGAATACAGTAAATTCGCAAATTAATTAGTTTCTTTACTTATAAATAAACTTGACAAAGCAAATTTCTCACCCATCCCCAGAATGCAGTTCCATGTACTTAAAGCTTGATTACAGCTTTGGATGAGGACTAAATCAAAGTCCACATTGGAAAGGTAGGTTTTCAGGAAGGGATCTGAAGGAAGGGAGAGAGGCAGCGGCGCCACGTTTCAAAGTTGATATTGTGATGAAAAGATCATACAAATGACATACTTCCAGAGGGGTAGCTGTGGCATTCATTCACAGGAAAACGATCACAGTCTGGGGACATGAGGGCAGGGTATACAAGGGACAAAGGACATCACTTTTGGATGGAGTGCACAAAATTCTTAGGTAAGAGTAAGGCACATCTTTTGACCTTGCATAGCTGTGCATTCTGGGACCAAAAGGAAGGCATTTTGAATATGAGTTGTTCTTGTTTGTAATCCAGCTTTTAAAAAATGTAAACAGAGGCAGTGTTAGGGGGCAGCCCACTAGGGCTGGAGCCCCAAATCTCTGTGAGGCCATCTGCCCCACCACCCTGCTGTCCATGGGCACTTGCTGAAATAAAGGTACCGGGGCCCTGCGGATCTCTGTTCTATCAGCTACCCCTGGATTAGTGGGCTTTTCCCCCACATGTGTTCACTTCCTGCTGCCTCCCTTGAATCTTTCTGCCTGAGTTTTTTCCCCCTGAAATCAAATTCCCTCCTCTCCCCTATCCATACATCCCTTTTTACAAATAGAGGTGTCCTTAGAAGACAGGGTCCTTTAAACACACACACACACACACACACACACACACACACACACACAGAGAGAGAGAGAGAGAGAGAGAGAGAGAGAGAGAGAGAGAGAGAGAGAGAGAGAGAGAGAGAGAGACTTTAGAGCAGTGGTTCCCAACCTTGGGTCCCCAGATGTTGCTGGCCTACAGCTCCCAGCATACCCAGCCAGCATGGCTAATGGCAAGGGATTCTGGGAGCTGTGATCCAGCAACCTCTGGGAACCCAAGGTTGGGAACCACTGCTTTAGAGCATAGCTTTCCCCAGTCTGGCAAGATGTATTATATTTCTATTTGTATTGTAGCAATCCTTTCTCAATTTGGATCTATGCATATACATCAGCATATGCAAACTGTATGCAAATCGTAGTCCTCTTTTTGGGTGCAGCATGTTTGTTTATCAAACATCTGGGGACCCAAGGTTGGAGAACACTGCCCTAGACAGAGTATAGTAGGCCATAGGATTGCTTGGATTCCCAGCAACAAGGTTGGAAAATCTCTCCAACCTCAGATCTGGGACTCCACACTCAGATCCGCCCACCCCCCGCAGCCGGCGAGGAAAGAATTGCTCTGGCTGCTTCTCTGACGTCTCAAAAGCAACCTCGGAAAAGCAGTTTAGGGGGCATTCCAGGAGGCAGGGAGGGGAAGAGACCAGCGCCACCAAGATACGACTTATCCTGGTGGTACCTCAGCCTCCTTCCCTCCAAAGCACCGCAATTAGATGGCCAAAATTGGCTGTCTAGCTGTTTTGCAGGGCAGGAGGAGTGCGAAGGCGACCTTTGCCTCCTTGCTCCTCCCACTCTGCATAGGATGCCCATAACCCTCCCGAGTTTGGAGGGTTACACACAACCCCATAAGATTGCACCCTAAATTGTTTTAAATGTTGTATATTGAAATTGTAGGTGGCATTCTATTTGTGGTTTATATATTTTATGAATTATTGTGAACCACCCAGAGAGCTTTGGCTATTGGGTGGCATAGACATGAAATGAATAAATAAACAATCTAATCTAATCCCCCTTTTAAAAGCCATCCAACTTAGTGACCATTGCCACATCTTGCAGCAGAGAGTTCCATAGTTCTATGTGCTGTGTGAAGAAGCACTTTTTTTTTGTCTGTTCTGAATCTCCTGCCTGCAGGCTCCTCCCTCCCTCCCCTTTCTCTTCTCTTCAGCATCTTGTTTCCTTTCCCACTCTTTGGTTCTGTCTGCAGTTGTAAACATCCCTTCTTCTTTTCTTTTTTACCCCTGCTGTGTCCGTAGAGCCGAGCCTGCGACTCTAAATGGCATTTGTGATTGTGAGATTAGAACCATATGGTGATCGTTGTTCCAGAGTAATTAATCCAGAATTACATCCTTTTTACAACCCCAGTGACAGAAGTCTGGCTGTGTGAGAAGAGGGCGGGGGGCGGAGGGAAATGAATGATGCAAGTAGCACTGATGATCAAGGACCCCAGGTGGCTAATGCTGATATGGTCATGTTTGTTCACTGAACTCGGAAGGAGGAAAAGACGTTTTATTACAGTGGAGCACCTTTTATCAGCTTGGGTTGATATACTAACTACATCCTTATCTGGACAGAGATAGCCAAGCTACAGTTATCCATGCCCCGATAACCTCTCGTCTGGATTACTGCAATGTGTTATATGTGGAGCTGTCTTTGAAAATGGTCCAGAAACTTCAGCTGGTCCAAAATAAGGCAGTGAGATTGTTCACAGGGACTGGTCAATATGAACATATATATTGCACTGGGGCTTTGTGGTCTGTGTTGGCATCCAGCTCATTTGGGGGCCCAATTCAAAGTGTGGGTAATCTTCAAAGCCCTAAATGGTTTGGGGCCAGGTTACCTGAAGGATCATCTCCCACATATACCTGCCCAGACCCTAAGGTCATGTTCAGAGGCACTCCTCCAGGTGCCCCCACCAAATGAGGTGAGGCAAATGATGACTAAGGAGAGGGCCTTTTCAGTGGTGGCACTCTGGTTGTAGAATGCCCTCCCCAGACAGACTCACCTGGGACTTACGTTGTGGTCTTTTGGGCACCAGATGAAGACCTCTTCATTTTCCCAGGCTTTTTAGTCATTCCGTTTTGAAAAACTGTGTTAAGGCACCATCTTATGCGTGTTTAGACAGAAAAAAAGGCCTACAGCTCCCAGCATGCCCCAGCCAGCATGTGCCCATAGGTGCCGTAGGTGCCCAACACATGATGCCACAAACCATGGTGGTGACAATGATTGTGCAAACCCAGCCATTGTTGTTGGGGAAATTCACTTCCCCCATCTACTATGAGGATTGCAGCTAAGCTCAGACCGAGGGAACAGGGAAGTCTGAGAGGGGTGGCAGATGGCATCAGTGCCCCTGCTAATAAAAAAGTGTTGGTGTTGCGCCCCTGCGAGCCCAGGCTCCACTACACCACTAGGTAGAGCCTGATTTGAATGCCTGCAGCTGCTTCCCAGTCTCCCTCTTAAAACGAAATGCAGACACTGCGGCTTTAACATCAGCCCATTTTTCCTCCCCTTGCCACTGCTTTGTTGTTGTTGTTGTTGTTGTTGCTTTGTTTACCATCTTGCCTGATAAAGAGTTCTGACAAACCCAAAAGCTTGCACAGTATTTTCTGACCTTTGATTTGACCTATAATGGTATCGTGCTAATATGGCTATTAGCATTTTTCTTTTGGCCAGCACGGCTACCTTTGCTCTTTTTCTTTCTTTTTTTTTTTCTGTTTTTGGTGTGACCTGGAGAATACCATGTTTAGCCATTCAGCAGCTGGATCCTACACAGGAGGAAGATGACCGTTTGCCACCTGAAGCTGGGACTTTATTCCCTGCCAACCACTAAGCAAAACTACTCAATTTGGCTTCCACTGACTTTTTCTTTTTTTAAAAACCTAGTACCATATCTGAAATTATCTCCAGTTTTGTCAGTATAAAAACTGTCTAGCTTCTCTCTAGTTTCTTCCCTGTTTCCACCTACCAAGGAATCTGTGTGGTAGCGCACCTGCTTTGGATGCAGAAGGTCCCATCTTTGACCCACGGCTTCTCCAGGTGGGGGCTAGGAAAAAATCCTGCCAGAAACCATGGAAAGCCACTGCCAATATTGGGCTAGTTGGACCAATGGTCCCACTCAGTCTAAGGCAGCTTTCTATGTTCCTGTGTATCTAAGAATGGAGCAGTTTTGAGTAAAAAGCTAGATTTTGTAGTTTAAAAAATGAGGGGTCTACCGTTGTTTGTTTGTTTCTTCATTGTTCCCAGCTTGGGAGGATCCAGGTGTAAGGTGAAACCATCTCAGTACCTGGCAGAGCAGCCTTTCCCAACCTGGCTGGCACCCTCCAGATGTGTTGAACTACAACTCCCAGAATCCCCCAGCCAGCCTGGCTGGCTGGAGAATTCTGGGAGTTGTAGTCCAATGCATCTGGAGGGCACCAGATTGGAGCAGGCTGTGGTAGAGCCTCATTTAAATGCATCTGCAGCCCCCTCCCACTATCCATCTTCAGTCTGTAACCAAATGTAGGCTTCTTCCACCACTCTTTTCCTTCCTTCTCCTACCGCCCTTTTGTGTGTGTGTGAGTCTTTTTTTCCATCTTGCCTGATGAAGAATTCAGAAGAACCCGAAAGCTTGCACAGGTGGCTTGTTGTTGTTTTTACCTCTGAGTTGGCCTAATAAAAGTATGCTGTTAATATGTATTTTTGCATCCCCCACCCCTTGGTTCGGAATTTTTATGAATGTCATCCCCAGCCTCAATGTGCAGTTCCTCCTTGCTGCCACCAGAGGCTGCCCTGAGACTATTTTCGAAATCAAGGGCCTCAGTAATGTGCATTATAAGGGCCTGATGCTGTGAATTCCACAGGCAGGGAGATTTAATTGGCAAATTCAGTGGGTGATGATGATGATGATGATGATGATGATGATGATGATGATGATGATGATGATATATTTCTTACCCGCCTCTCCACTCAGATCGAGGCGGGGAACAACCATAACATAAAATACATAAGTAGTTAAAAACACAGCAAATATTATTAAAATATTCTTTAAAACCTTTAAAAGTATCCTAAAAACTCTTTAAAACTCTTAAAATTCCACTGGGTAGGCCTGTCGGAAGAGGTCAGTCTTTATGGCCTTTTTAAAGGCCAAAAGACTGTCTAGTTGACGAGTCTCCTCAGACAGGCCATTCCACAGTCTGGGAGCAGCAGAAGAGAAGGTCCTCTGGATAGTACTCGCCAGCCTAGTCTTGGCTGACTGGAGTAAATTCCTCCCAGAGGACCTAAGTGTGCGGGGCGGATTGTACGGGAGAAGGCGATCCTGCAGGTAACCCGGACCCAAACGATGTAGGGCTTTAAAGGTGATAACCAACACTTTATACTTCGCCCGGAAACTGATTGGCAGCCAGTGTAATGCTTTTAAAGCTGGTGCAATATGGGCACCTCTAGATGTACCGGTGACCAATCTGGCTGCCATATTTTGCACCAATTGAAGTTTCTGAACTAGGTACAAAGGTAGCCCTATGTACAGCGCATTGCAGAAGTCAAGCCTCAAAGGTACCAGCATGTGCACTACCGTCTTTAGGTCTTCCAACTCTAGGAAGGGGCTCAGCTGGCGTATCAGCCAGCTCTCCACTACCACCACCACCACCAGCCTAGCAATTCAATAAATAACTAAAGCCCCCAGACCATTGGATAGCATTTTCAAGAGCATTCAGGATCTGCAGAGCTTAAAACCAGAGGCCGCCTCTGTCTAATATCCTGGCCAGTGGTGTCACTATGGCTAGACCTTGGGATGAAGGTCCAGGGCCCCATAGCCCCCGGGGGGGATGACTACCCCCAGAAAGGCAGGTGAGGGCAAAAGAAGCAAACTCCATTTTGTACCCGTAGCCGTGATTTAAGTGAATTTAAAATACAAAACTGCACATGCCCAAATTGTTGTGGTTGTTATCAGAGGCGGCTCTATATTTGGGGCAAATGGGGGCAGTGACGCTCTGCCTCTCCGCCGCCCACTTGTGGCAGAGAAATCCCTGCACAACCAGGCACATTTGCTCCAGTGCACGGCATGCAGCTGCCGATTGCCACGCGTGATCTTCTCCTGCCCTCCTGGGACAATCTCAGTAGAATATTGAGTATCTGCCCTGCCCTCTGCCCCACCAGCTCCAGTGAGCACCAGCCGCCTATGTTGTTGTTGTTGTTGTTCTAAAATATCAGGAATGTAGAAGCAGTTGTAAAGCATGGAATGGCAGTGGGGGTGGGGGGGAAAGAAACATGGGTGGTGTGGTCATCTAAAGGGTCATCTAAAGGGCACCCCCATAAGATAATTAAGTCCAGGGTCTAAAATTACCTAGCTGTACCACTGATCCTGGCCCAGTGTGCTGGGGTGCATGGGTTGCAATCTCCTAGCAGAGGAGTGGGCGGAAGGTAGACCAGGATCTACTGGTAGTTCTCTGGGAGATTTCCAGTAGATTGACATGTGGGTTGCTGACTCCCAGTTGTCTCACAATAGCAACAACTTAAAAGCCTCCCCCCATCCTAAATTAGGTTGCTGAAAAAGAACCCTTGTGGGGAAACCAGGGGTGGATTTTTTGTGTGTGTGAAAGGGCTTGTGAGCTTGGTTCTGGCACTGAGTGCAAATTCCTGGGCTGACTATGAGACACCCTGTCCCTTAATGCTGAGCGCAGGGCTCTCCAAACTTGGGTCCCCAGATGTTGCTGGACTACAGCTCACAGAATCCCTTGCCATTAGCCATGCTGGCTGGGTATGCTGGGAGCTGTAGGCCAGCAACATCTGGGGACCCAAGGTGGGAGAGCCCTGGCTTAGCGTGTGCTACTATTTTGTATGAGGCTCCCTTTGGCGGATCCCAGGGTGCTAGTAAAAACCAGAAACAAAAAACAAAGTAGTAGATCCCACAAGCTGGAAGTCTTCCCACCTCTGTCCTAGCCCAGACAGCATCTCTTCAGGTCAGGCAGAATCGGTTACATCCTCGATTCTGCTTTGTCACAAGCTCACAGTCCAGTGAAATTAGCATTTATCCTGGACATTTAAAAGAAAATGCTAACATTGGAGAATATGTTCATTAGGTGTGATGAATATACAGAAAGTCCCAAAAAAATCCAGCTCGGGGAGGCAAAGCCACCTTGTGGGGAAATGGCGACTGTCTATCTGTTTAGCTAAAAAGCACCCATATCTCTGAAATTAACAAGACACATCTGAAATTAACAAACTGCATTGACTGTTCTTGTGTTCAAAATGGTTAGAACATCTCAGAAAACTATTCTGGATAGGATTTAAAACCTAAGATTTGCCGGGGTGGGGGTGGCAGCTATGTATGTATATCATATCATGGCTGTCAAAGGACATTCCCTGCCATTTTCATGTCTGGGTTGGGTCTAAAATTTTGGTAATTGTACCAAACTGTTGGCTAAAATAGTCCTTGCAGATCCTCTACAGTATTCTAGTCCCCCTAGGGCAGATTTCCCCAACCTGGTGACCGCCAGATGTGTTGGTCTACAATCCCCATCATACCCAGCCATCATGAGGGCGATGGGAGCTGTAGTCAAATACAACTGGAGGACTACAGATGCTATCAGTTGTGAATGCAAGACTGTCACCCATAAGTAGCAGGGCTTTTTGTGTAGTGGCCCCTGTTCTGTGGAACACCCTCCACTTGGAGATTCAGAAGGCAGTTTCTCCTCTTTTTCCAGCTTTTTTTCATCATGACTTCAGCATTTAGATTAAATATATTACGTAAGGAAGTTCTCTGTCACCCTCCAGATATTGTTGGAGTCCAATCCCATCATCCCCAGCCAGCATGGCCAAGGCATCAGGAGGGCACCAGGTTGAGGAAGGCTGTTCTGCAGGGGGGACTTCTGGCCTTCCAGATGTTGTTGTACTACAACTCCCATACACCCTCACTATTGACCATGCTGCCTGGGGCAGATGGGAATTGGAATCCAACAGTACCTGGAGGGTAAAAGACAGTTTCCCCATCACCTCTAAAGGCCTTCCTAAATAGGAAGGTCTTAATGCTGCAGTAAGATGGACAAAGAGGGGGCAAAATGAACCGCCCTGGGTTCTACAGTCTAAGTCAGCAGTGCTGGACTTTGGACTTAATGGTCTTTTAGATAGTAATAGGGTTGGATTCCAACTCCCATCGGCCCCAGCCATCATGGCCAATGGTCAGGGATTGTGGGAGCTGTAGTCTAAAACATCTGGATGCGAGGTTGCCTACCCCAATGAAAAAAAATGACAATGAACAACTCCGAGTCCCAGCCAAAGGAGACCATACAATGTGAGGAATCTGTGACCGAATCTCCTACTTTATTTTGTTTTCACTTTAAAGCAGCTGTATTGGACTCTGGGTTTGATCAGAACAGTGGTGTGAGTTTAACTGTTTCCTCTGTGCCATTTTCCTGCACTGAAAGTACAACCCGGTGTATCGCATCTCAGAAGCCATCGCCATGGGACTTGGGGCCAAACCAGACATTACCAGTTGTGTGTAGTAGCTACATCTCTTTTTGTTGTTTTTACTCTAGAGTAGGCACAGTGGGCCTGATTTGCAGCAGGACCCTGACATAGGAGATGGGGGGGGGGGGCTTTTAAGATCTGGATCGGGGGACCACACCCACTCTAAAATAAAAATGAACAAAAGACATAGCTGCTATTTTTATGGATTGATTAACAATATAAAATCAATCTGCCCAATAACCAATCTTCTCTAGGTGGATTACAAACAGTTAAAAGTCTAAAACACCATATAAGCAGTTAAAATATAAAGTACAATATAAATTAAAGACTGCAATACAATGCAATACAGATTTAAAGTAATGTCTGTTTTGGCCCACTCTCCCAGAATCGAGGATGTAACCCAGGTAAATGTGTATAGGATTGCAGCCTAAAGCCCCTCCTGAAGCTGATATTAGCCCTTCTGAGAAAAAGAATGTACCTGTATCTCCCTCCCTCTCCACATGGGACTAATACCAGCATGCGGTGGGAGCAAAATAGACTGGGAAAATGGCACATTGTTGCAGCAGCTTTAAAGTTGTTTAAAAAAAAAAAACAGTTGGGAGATCCACTCACCGCAGGGCTTCATCACATGTTTTGGCTCCTGGCAGCACGGTCGGATGCATGTGTACTCAAAGCTAACACCTATTGAGTTCAATGGGATTTACCACCAGGTAAGTGCATATAGGAATGCAGCCTGAAATATCACAAGCCTGGTTTTAAAAGCACAGGGCAATGACGTAGAAGGTTGTCACAAAAATAAAATGAAAACCCTTAATCCAAATATTTAAAAAGAAAAAAAAAAACAACCTTTGGTTTAAGAGAAGAGTTAAGCCACTTACAAATTCAAATTCACGTGCCCAAAGTGTAGAAATGGCAAGTTAAGGCAGTACCCAGATTTAACCTCTGCACCAAGGCAGTTAGCAATCTGCAATCCTATGCACACTTACCTGGGAGTAAGTCCCATTCAACTCTGTGGGAGTTACTTCTGTGTAAACATGCATAGGATTGCACTGTCGGTCTTGCCATATCCTAAAGCGAGGCCCAGGGAGGATACAGTCGCAATGCTCCTTAACAGGCAACCTTTCATAGATGCAAGTCTGCATCCTTTTAAGTAATCCCAGCAGATATTTACTATCAACTAACAAGGACTGCCAACTTTTTAACCAACCACTGCTCCTATGCCTTTAAACAGCAGCTTGATCACCAAACATTAGCAGGTGATGATGCTTCTCTCTACTCCACAAAAATAACAATCAAGGTTCTGAAGATCAGTTTATTGTTAAAGGCACAGGAGCATTTCTTTTTGTTTAAATGAAAGTTGGCAAACAGTTGGTTGGTTTGCTCTAACAGCTGCCTTCACAGTCCTGCCACCCTCCAGATGTGCTGGACTGCAATGGTGATAATCCCAGCCAGCAAGGTAAGCTGGGCAGGGATGATGGGAGTTGTAGTCTGCAACAGCTGGAGAGTCCCAGGTTGTGGGAGTCTACACAGGCTGTATCAGGAATGTAGAAGCACTGGTAAAGCAGTAGATGAAGAAGAGAATGGTCCTGGTGTACTTCACAAAAGTCATCCTGTAGGACTTTAGTTGCGAAGTGTGTAATATTATAGTGGTGTGGGTAGGGCTGGACATTGGAGACATAGTCCCCAGCCCAGCCCCAATGACTACTCAGCGAGCAGCAGGTGCAGAAGCAAACTCCATTTTATTTCTGCAGTCATGATGGTGCTGTGATTTCAGTAAGTTTAAGGGTGCAATCCTATGCATGTTTAGGGGGGGGGGAATCCTACAACTCCCAGCTATGCTGGCTGGGGCATGCTGGGAGTTGTAGGCCTTTTTTCTGCCTAAACATGCATCGGATTGTACCCTTAAACCCCAAACTTCACATGGGCAGAGTATCTCTTTTCATCGAGCTTGGAAACAGCTCTCTTGTTGTCCTAACGTATCAAAAACAGAGAAGCACTTTTAAAGCAGGAATGGGAGGGCGGAAGAGAAATTCAGTAGTGGTGTGCTTCCCAACTGAAGCGATACACATCGACACAGTAAAGCCCCGCACCCCCTCCGCCCAATGGGACCATGAAGTCCGAGTTCTAAAATCACCTAGCTCGGCTGCAACACTGGGAGGGGTGGTGCCTTGGTTGAAATCCCCTCTTTCCGTTACCCATCCCTATATTTCTCTTTCTTTTTCTTGCGTGCCTATTAAAAGCTGGAGCAGGGGCCTTGCACAGGTCAACGCACAGAAGGGAGCTGCAGCTCCTCCTCTCCTGGCCTGGGAAGTATTTTTAGCTCGCTGCGCCCCCCCCCTCCCCTCCCCCAGCCGCCGGGCGCGGGGGCTGGCAGGCGTTATTTTTAGCTCCCACGTGGGCCTCCACTCTCCGCCTCGGGCTCTCGCAGCATCCGCGGATACATCCAGGCTGGTCACGTTTTTGGCGGCTCAGGCTGCGTCTGGCTTCTCCTTCCTCCTCCTCCTCACACACATCCTCTGCAGCACACACGCCCGCCCATCCATCCATCCCCCTCGGCCCCCCTCCCTTCCCACGCACCCCCGACGCTGAGCCCCTAAACCTTAATGGAAGCGTGTAGTGTAATTGGGGGGTGGCACCCGTGCCCATGGCTACAGGCAACCCTCTGTCTCCCCCCCCCCCACCTCGTTTCTCTGCCGGATTGCATTCCTCCACATGTGCTTTCCGCAGCTTATCCAGGCTGTGTGTGCGGGTCACCAGAGCCCAAAAGGGAATGAAGGAAAAACGTGATTGGGGAGTGAATGGAGGAGAAAGGGGGGAAAGCATGAATGGGAAACACGAGGATTGGGAGGGGGGGTGGAGAGAGGTAGGATGAAAGCATGAATTGTCTGAATGGGCGGATGGATGGAATTTTAGAAAAATAAAAAAAACCGTGTGTGTGTGTGTGTGAGAGAGAGAGAGAGAGAGAGAGAGAGAGAGAGAGATCAGAAGGGATTTCTTTTCTCTCTTTTTTTAATGAAAGCGGATAAAAAATATTACATAAGAGCATCTCCATTACAAACTCGAGAGAGCTTAAAAACACTTGGAACAGAGGAGAGAGAAGAAACAGAGTATATATTGAGAAGTGTGATTCTGAAAAGAATGCACCATGTTTGTTACAAAATTGAGCAAGTGTCCTGTCTCTCTTATCTGTTCTTTCAAAAATAAATAATTAAACAATACACTTCTCCCAATGCTGCTATTATTATTATTAAACAGAGAGATTGTTTCATCTTGACCATCACCTGCCTTAGAAACAGCAGCCAGTTTTGTCATTTTGCAACATGGACAGATTTTCCAGCATGCTTCATTGGATGTTGGTACTTTCAGGTTCCCCAATATTTGTCTACTATTAGCCAGATCAAATGGCATTCCTAGACTTTTCCCCTAGACATGGGGTAGGCAACCAACTGGTGTCCTCCAGAAGTTTTGGACCATAACTCCCCCTAATCCCTGACCATTCACCATGATGGCTGGGCCTGATGGGAATTGTAGTCCAAAGCATCTGGAGGGCACCAGACTGCCTATGCCTGCCCTAGACTAATTATACCTCTCTCTTTTTCACTCGTAGTATGGATGTTTCTGTATTGTCCTTACACTGTAATTATATTTGGGGGCATGTCTTCTATGGCAGCCTCTCCAATCTGGTACTCTCCAGGTGTGCTGGACCACAACTCCCATAATTCCCAGGCAGGGTATTATGGGAATTGCGATCCAACACATCTGGAGGGCACCAGGCTCCTCTATGGCATCTTATGGTCTCCACCTGGGCCTCTGTCCCCTTGTACCCACCTGCCCAAGAACTGTAATTGCCAAGGAAATCAACTTCTACCACCATGGCTGGACTGCACAAATGCCTTCTGTCCCTCCCTGTGCAATGCCTTGTAGGCCCCTGCTCCCACCTGCCTTATCAGGTGCTATGTAGCATCTTCTCCCACCCCCGAAACTCTGAAGCTGCAACCTCTTTGGCCTTTTTGTCCTAGACAGAGCTCATCTCACTGCCTCTAGCTGAGGGATGACATTTGGAGTCAACTGCAGCAAGGGAAGGAAGGAAGAGGGGGAGTTCCTAGGCCTCACTGACCAGTTGGAGAATGGAAAAAAATTCCCAGAAGAAATAAAGCATGGGGTGTTGAACCTCTGGCCTCTGGGCTAAATCCAGCCTGCCTGGGGTCCCAATCTGGGGAACCACAGAGGGCCATCCCCCCTTCCCTGGCCCCTCACCCTTATCCTCAACCATTAAGCATTGGGTGTTTTTCTCGGTTTTATGCAGTTTTTTCCCCATTCTAAAAGGGTGAAATGCCTCTCCTAAGGCTTCATCATTGGCAGTAAGAGCTGTAAGCTAAAATATGCAGGTGGTTTTGGTCCTGCCCCATTTATTTCTTTATTTATTATATTTAAGTGGAAGACCGACAATGCTAAGGGGGTAGCGAGTCCTGGGGCCAGGGCCGGATTAAGAGCATTATGAGCCTGGTGCTGAGGAGGGCGCGCGGCTGAAGAGGGCGCAGAAACGCTGCGCTCCTCTTCGCTGCCGCTGCGCCGCCCCCGCCAGGCCTCTGCCTCCGCTGCGCCGCCCCCGCCAGGCCTCCGCCTCCCCTCCCTCCCGCCCGCCCGCCGCCGCCACCGCGCCCTCCTGTCCCGCTCGCCGCTGCGCCTACCCCCGCCCTCCCACTCGCTGCCGCTGCGCCTCCCGCCGCCGCCGCCATCACCACCACCCCCGACCCCCCCCGCCACCTACCTTCTCCGCATCGTGTCGCTTCCGGAGCCCCGCCCGCGTTGTTTTGGCGGGAGGAACCAGGGCAACAGGGCTTAAACAGCCCTGTTGCCATGGTTTCCCCGGCAAAAAACAGCGCGGGGGTCCCGTCGCGTCACTTCCTCCTCCTCCTTGGCAGCGGCAGCAGCAGGGCGGGGGGAAGGTAGGTTGGTGGTGGCGGCGCAGGGGTGTTCTTTTTTTTGCAGAGCAGGGCTGCTTTGGAGAGGGGGGGGCGCTAAATATTATTTCGCCTGGGGCGCCAAACTGCCCTGCACCGGTCCTGATTGTGGTCCTGTTTTGGGGTAGGGGCCTGGAGCTGCAGCTCCAATAGCCCCTATCTTAATCCGGCCCTGCCTGGGGCGGCCTTCTCTGAGATCTTTAGCGACTATCACCCTTAGCCCAGAACAAAGGGATAACTTATAGCCACAGAAGTATCTTTTAGAAAACAAGTTTATTTACAACATTACCTTCACAAACCCAGACACACGCCAGCAATACAGCTTATCAGTACGGTACAAAGTAGCAAGCAAGAAGTCCTAAGGACACCGTGATTTCAGGGCTTTCAGCTAGTTAGTTTAGCTCGGGTCCCGGCTGAGGCCCGGTCAACCGCACGCTGCTAGCTGGGTTCCCGGCGGAGGCCCGGTCTACCCAAGCGGCTAGCTGGGTTCCCGGCGGAGGCCCAGTCTACCCAAGTGGCTAGCTGGGTTCCCGGCGGAGGCCCGGTCTACCCAAGTGGCTAGCTGGGTTCCCGGCGGAGGTCTGGTCTACCCAAGTGGCTAGCTGGGTTCCCGGCGGAGGCCCGGTCTACCCAAGCAGCTTGTGAGTGATTTCAGCTTGGTTTCCCGGGGGTCTGGTCAACCCAAGCGACCAGTGATTTCAGCTAGCTGGAGCGTGCCGGGTGTGGCTACCCGGGGTTGCCGATCCTTCGTTCTCTTACCCCAGGCATGGGGCAAGATTGTTGATCAGGTCCAACAACCCAGTTCTCTTGCACAGGGTGTTTTATACCTTGGTGTTTTAGGTAGCCCCTCCCTCCGTGATCAGGTGGGTTGATACCCTCGCGGCCTTTTGGATCAGGTGGGGTGACGCCCTCCCCCCGTGGGATGGGGTCCCTCTGAAGCCACTTGCTTAATGGTCCCATCCTATGGTGTTGAGTGGCCATTTCTTAGGGGTGCCGAAGTGTCTGCTCTGGAGAGGTATTCAAGTCTTATATAGATGGGGCTGATATGCGAGAGCATTGACAAACCTGGGGATGCTTCCTGCCTTCCCCCCTGGGGTGATTCTATGCAGATGTTGTTTGTCCCTTTTGTCATCTGTGGAGACTGGCTGTCTCCCCCCCCCCCCGGGTCTCCTTCCCCCCTCCTTGGTGAGTGTGTGTGTGTCAGGCAGGGGGCTTAGGTAGGCTTTCTCCACATCTCCCCCCCCCCGGGGAAAAGATGGCATTGGGGTCTTACACTTTAATTTCTTATCGACTTGCTTATCACTTGAGAAAGCCCGGGAGAGTGCATCAGCTAAGACATTGTCCTTGCCTTTGATGTGCTCAGTTTCGAAGTCAAGGTCTTGCAACGCCAGACTCTACTGTAGGAGTTTTTGGTTGTTGCCTTTGACTCTATCTAACTAGCACAGGGGGGAATGGTCGGTCTGCAGGCGGAACCGTCTCCCCCAGAGGTAGGGGCGCAACTTGGTGATGGCCCACACTACGGCCAGGCACTCTTTCTCAATGGTGGCAAGACTACGTTCTCTGGGCAGGAGTTTCTTGCTCAGGTAGGCAACGGGGCACAGCCCTTCTCTTACCTTCTCTTGTAATAACACCGCCCCCATCCCGGCCTCAGAGGCATCTGTCTGTAGAACGAAGGGGGATTCGAAGTCCGGGGCTTGCAGAATGGGAGCTGCCGTGAGGCAGGCTTTTAATCTGTCGAAAGCGGTCTGGCAAGCCGCGGTCCACTGGACCTTGTTCGGTTGGCGCTTTTTACAAAGATCAGTCAGAGGGGCTGCTAGCTGACTGAAGTGTGGCACAAACTTCTGATAGTACCCTGCAAGTCCCAGAAAAGCCTGCACCTGTTTTTTTGGTTGCGGGTTGGGGCCATTTTTGAACCGACTCGATCTTAGCTTCTATGGGTTTGATGCTCCCCCCTCCGACCCGATGTCTAAGGTACTCAACCTCCCCTAGCCCCACTTGGCACTTTTTTGTTTTCACTGTCAACCCAGCGTCTCGGATCCGCTGGAAGACCTGTCGGACATGCTGCAGATGCTGTTCTCAAGTGGAGCTAAAGATAGCTATGTTGTCCAGATAGGCACAAGCAAATTCTCTCAACCCGTTCAGTATTCCATTCACCAGCCTCTGAAAGGTTGCTGGACCATTCCGGACTCTGAAGGGAAGAGTGGTGAACTGGAATAAACCTAGGTGTGTGGCAAAGGCAGACTTGAGAGCAGCATCCGCGTCCAGCGGGACTTGCCAGTAGCCCTTGGTGAGGTCTAGGGTAGTAATGTACTTGGCCCTCCCTAGCTTTTCTAGCAAGACATCTATGTTGGGGATGGGGTAGGGGTCAGGGACGGTCACCTTATTGATTTTCTGATAGTCTACACAGAACCGCACCCCCCCCCATCCTTTTTGGCCACCAGGACAATCGGGGAGGACCATGGGCTAGAACTAGGAACGATCACCCCTAGGTCTAACATGGCTTTGACTTCTTCTGCAATGACCTGAGCGTGGGGTCCCACCGCCCAGTATGGCAGAGATTGCAGAGGGGGGCTGTCACCTGTTTGAATGGCGTGCTGGATGAGTGGGGTCTGCCTGGGGCGGTCTGAGAACATGGTCTCAAATTCATCCAGCACCTGCTTCATTTGCTCCCGCTGAGCCTCGGACAGGGCGGGTGACAGTGAAATTTCTTCCATCCCCCCGCCATCCCCCCATTCTCCCAGCAGATCCCCATCAGCGAAATCTTTATCATTATGTTCTTTCACACAGCCCACTCTTGCACCTACATACAATTTCAACATATTCACATGAAACACTTTACATTTTTCAGGAGTCTCGGCAAAGAGTATTTTGTAGTTGACTGGTCTAAGTTTCTCAACTACAGTCCCCGGACTTTCTCACTTAAGACACAGCTTGTCTGTTTTGAGGGTACGCAGAACCAACACTTTATCACTCACCTCAAAAGTCTGGGCTACTGCGGTTTTATCATACAGCTCCTTTTGCCGCTGCTGGGCTGACTTCAGATGCTGTTGGGCGGCTTCTCGAACGCTGTGGAGGGTGTCCCGTAGCCACCGCAGAAAAGTGTGAACCGGCACGGGCGAACTGCCGGCAGCCCCCTCCCACTTTTCCCGCAACAAAGCCAAGGGGCCACGTAGTTCTCTGCCAAACATCAGTTCATTCGGGGAAAACCCGAGGCTTTCTTGCGGAGCATCTCGGTAGGCAAAGAGGAGGTAGGGTAGGGCTTGATCTCAAGTTCCCGGGTGACGGCTAGCGTACGCCTGGATCATTTTCTCCAAAGTCTGGTTGAAGCGTTCAACCAGTCTGTTGGTCTCGTGGTGGTAAGGCACCAAAGTTACATGGTCAACCCCCTCCAGGTCCCACATTTTCTGGAACAGTTTAGACATGAACCCGGTGCCGCAGTCCGACACGACCGTGCGGGGCATTCTTAAGCGGGCAAAGAGAGAGAGCAGAGTCTTAGCCAGGCTGGCTGCAGAGATGGAGGCTAGCGCAAAAGCCTCCGCGTAATGGGTGGCAAAGTCCACTACCGTCAGTACAAACTTCTTCTCCGTCTTGGTGGGCGGGTTCAGGGGACCCACTATGTCTATAGCAATCTGTTCAAAAGGGATCTCTACCACCGGAAAAGGCTGAAGGGGAGCTCTTGGGTGATCGCGATTGTGTCTCGCTTGCTGGCGCACATCGCAGGACCGACAGTAAGCTTTAATGTCGGAGGCGATCATGGGCCAGTAGAACCCCTCTGTGATTCAAGCTTGGGTCTGCTTCTGCCCCAGGTGTCTTCTCTATGCCACGTCGTGGGCGAGGTGCAGCACGGCGCGGCGGTACCATTGGGGAACCACCAGTTGCCTTTGCTTGCGCTCTGGTGCCACTTCCCCCTTTGGCTCAAACTCCCAGTACAAAGTTCCATTGTCCCAGACAAATCTTTCGGTGGCAAGGGATACTCCGGGGTCTTGGTTGGCCAGATCGTGACACTCCTGCAAGGAAGGGTCCAGCCGCTGGGCTTCCTTGAATTGGGCTTGGGTTTCAAAGTCTTTAGCCATCTGGGCAAACCCTTTCTTAGGGGTGCCGAAGTGTCTGCTCTGGAGAGGTATTCAAGTCTTATGTAGATGGGGCTGATATGCGAGAGCATTGACAAACCTGGGGATGCTTCCTGCCTTCCCCCCTGGGGTGATCCTATGCAGATGTTGTTTGTCCCTTTTGTCATCTGTGGAGACTGGCTGTCTCCCCCCCCCGGGTCTCCTTCCCCCCTCCTTGGTGAGTGTGTGTGTGTCAGGCAGGGGGCTTAGTTTGGCTCTCTCCACAATTTATATTCCACCTTTTTCCCTGCAAGGAACCCAAGGCCGCTTACATAATCCTCCTCCTCTCCATTTTATCCTCACAACAACCCTGTGAGGTAGGTTAGGCTGAGAATCAGTGACTCGCCCAAAGTCACCCAGCGAGCTTCATGGCTGAGTGGGGGACTAAAACCCGGATCTCCCGAGTAACCACTATGCCATGCTGGCTCTCTTTTGCCTTTGGTCACACCCCCTGTTTCCTTCAGCCCTGCCCACCATGACGGAAATTGTAATATTGCCTTCTTAAATCAACAAGGTAATGTAACCACTAGTTACAGTGGGAGGAAAGGGTTAATTGAACAATCCCCAGGGTGTATGTTTTGTAACCCCTCCTCCCTACTTCCTGCCTCTCTGTGGCCCTCTTCTCTCTCTCTCTCTCCAACATGATGGACACATGCATATGAATAAATGGACTGTAAGTAAAACTAATAAATGTCTTTATTAGTTTTAAACCTTGTTTGGACAATCTGTAACTGTTTCCTTTTAAGAGCCTTTTAGCAGGGTTTAACAACCCACGTGGTGATAACCAGTTTCAATAACCAGGCTGTGCATAAGAGGGAAAACTCTGCTTCGGCCTAACCAGTATTGGACCGACTCCTTCCCATATCCTCCAACACACCAATTGGACCCACCACACACACACACACACACACACACACAGCAAAGTTTCTCCAAAATTGAATTCAGCCCTTGGGCTGAAAGGTTCAAGACCCCTGAAATAAAGGATGCATCTATAGTGCAAATATGAACCGCTTTGAAGCTGGTTTCAGTCCAGTGGCACTGTCATAGGTTGTGCAGGACAACTCTGGGCATCCTTGCATTGTGAGGCATCTGTGTCAGGCCTCAGCAAGGATCTGGTTCCGGGTAGGTCTGGTTTCATAGCCAGGAGCTGTCTCGTCAGTCCAAGTGAGCCGGAAACAGATGCCTGATCCAAAACAGAGAAGGGTGGAGTTCTGTCCTGTGACAGCAACCAGGGATCAAGAGGCCCAGAGGCAGTGGCATTGTCCAGCATGGCCAATGGCCGTGCAGGCTGGGAATTATGGGAGCTGTGGTTCAATGGCCATGCTGGCTGGGAATTATGGGAGCTGCGGTCCAACACATCCAGGGGGCTTCAGGTTGGGGAAGGCTGATGAAGTCAAAACCAGGTGGCTGGGGCATGGCGAGGTCAAGATCCAAGTTGGCAAGCAGGAAAAGGCTGCAGGGGTTAGGCAGTGTCCTCACACTGGATGTGCTCAGATGGTGGAGCAAATGCTGACTGGCCATATAAGAATGTAGGAACTGCGTTGGTGGATCAAATTGGCAATCCTTTTATTTATTATATTAATTTGATTGTTGTCGAGGCTTCTGCCCTGAAAGGTGGCCTAGAAATATTTTGAATAAAAGAAATCCTTGTAGTCCAGCACTCTCCCGTAGTCCAGATACTAGCCAGATGCTCTTTCGGAGAAGCTAACACCAAAAGAGCCACCATGGTGTAGTGATTTAGAGTAGTGTTCTCCAACCTTGGGTCCCCAGATGTTTTTGGCCTACCCCAGCATAGCTGGCTGGGGCATGCTGGGAGTTGTAGGCCAAAAACATCTGGGGACCCAAGGTTGGAGAACACTGGATTAGAGTGTCAGTCTATGACTTAGCAGACCCAGGTTTAAATCCCCACTCAATCCTGAAGTTCTTACCGGGTGGCCTTGGGCCAGTCTCTCTCTCCCTCTCTTTGATTAACCTACACCACAGGGTTGTTGTGAGGATAAAACATGCTGGGGAGGGGAGATTCTTGAGTGGTGTAGCCACTGCTGAAGACCAGATATTGGAGATGGAGTAGCCACTGCTGAAGACCAGATGGAGTTGTAGTCCAAAACATCTGGAGGGCATTATAAGGTGGGGGAGGGCTGTAAAGTAATTTGTATCTGCCACAGCTCGTATCCATTGATCAGCCTATTCTCCAGTGGCTGGATGCAGACTTGGTCGTGCTTAGAGTAGACCCACTGAAATCAGTGGGACTTAAACTAGCCATGACTAACTTAAGTCCCATTGTTTTCAATAGGTCTACTCTAAATATGGCTAAATCTGGATCCAGCCTACTGAATTTGTAAAGCAATCTATGCCAGTGGTCATCATGACCACATCCTGTGACAATTAAAGCCATAAATTGATGAAGCTTCCAGTTCTGCGCACACCTGCAGAGAGAGAGAGAGAGGGAAGGGAAGGGAAGGGGAGAGGAGGGGAGGGGAGGAAGGAAGGATAGATAATGTCACTATTCACTCGCTCCATCTCATTCATAATTTTATAATCTCCATATAATCTCATTCATAATTTCATAATCTCCATCTCATTCATAATGTCACTATTCACTCTCTCCATTTCATTCATCATTTTCCGTTTCTTAAGGCTTTTCGTCTTAAGGAAGACAAGAAGTGAGACCTGCCACAAAATTTTATTTATATTTATTTATTTATAATATTTCTATACCACTAAGTATTTTTTTAAAAAATAATAATAATCCCTAAACAGTTTACATATACAAAATGTACCAACATTACAAAAGGTTGCAATGTCTCCTAAAGAGGAGTGCTCTTATTCAGTGCTCCAGGCAACCCTGAACAGGAGACCTGTAGTTCTGCTTAGGCCCTTTCAGGGGAGAGGCTGAGAATGGGGTGGGGGGGTGGGAGGGGGCGTTCTGTCTCTGCCCTCTCCCCAGTCTTCTGCTATGCTTCCTAGCGCAAGAGGGTTTCCAGACTGCAACCTAAGCATTTTATAGCAGGGGGCTCTGTACTATGGGAAAGAGAAAAGGTGTCCTTTTCCCTTTCCTTCCTCCTGAATTGTCACCAGGTAGCAAAGGAAAGGGAGTTGTTGTTTTTTTAACCCGATGGCACTCACCACCCGCAACCCTAAATTCCCCCTCTCCAGGATAATCACTATAATCTACAGTGGTACTTCTCTTGGTCAGGACTTTGGGGCAGAAGTCCCAAAGGTGGCCAAGTGCCCTACTTTACAGAGGCAGTCCTCTATTTGAAGAACTATTAATGGACAGACCTGTATTTGAAGGTGTCATCTATGTGTAGGGCTGCCCAGTCCATGTCTAGTCTCCCCACCCTCAACTGGCATCCCGGCGTTCTGTGTCTCACTTTTGGTTCCTTGAGAGTTTATTCTTTTGTAGCCAGGGTGGAAATGAGAGCTGCGCTTAGTCAGCAATGGAGAAATCCAGGATTTTAGCAGAGCTGTGACTGGGTGGCATCATGTCATTCCCAAACAAAAAGTAACAACAAAGACAATGATGTTACATGTGAACCTGAAAGTTCCCTCTAGAGCAGGGCTCTCCAACCTCGAGTCCCCAGATGTTGCTGGACTACAGCTCCCAGGATCCCTTGCCATTAGCCATGCTGGCTGGGTATGCTTGGGAGCTGTAGGCCAGCAACAGGCCTGTGGCTCACGCTGGCTCAGCTTGTCTGAGTGTGGAAAGCTAAGCAGGGTCAGGCCTGGTTATTACTTGGATGGGAGACCCCTCCTCTAGTTTCCTGCATTGAGCAGGGGGTTGGACTCGATGGCCTTGTAGCCCCCTTCCAACTCTAGAATCTATGAAATCTATTAAACATCTGGGGACCCAAGGTTGGAGAGCCCTGCTCTAGATACAATGAGATGAGTTACCGTACTCTAGTTTGCCTTATCTCTGTGACCTGGAAGCCTGTAGGGTCTTGTCAGGCTATTTTGCTTTGATTGTTTAATTTATTTTTCTTTTAATTTACAAACATCTATAGTTTGACATACCTAGTGAATTCACTGAGTATTTTGAAACTACTCCTTGATTTTTGAGTGGCCCCATTTTGCTTCCGAGCTGATAAGCACTTAACCAACTGAGTTCACTATCAGAAGGAGCAATGTTGCTCTGGCACTATGTTGTGGCCCCTTTCCTGGATTTTCTCCTGCCCTACAAGCCCCTTTTCGAGATGGAACAACCAGAACTGCTCGTGGGTTTCTACATGCAGGCACGCACTGCAAATTGATGCCATTCATCTTCATCACTGGAGCAACAGACTCCAGAGAAGCTACCAACCATGACTTTGTTTCCTCAAGCAAATTGAAAACCAGGCCTGCCTGTGCCCGCGTTAAACCGAATCAGTCCGAAAGGTGGGCAACAGTAGCAGGTTGTCAAGGGCAACGGAGGAGTTGCTGGAAACCCCAAGCAGCACCAAGAGAGTCATCTAAGGGCGCAATCCTATGCAAGTTTAGACAGAATGGGGGGGGGGAGTCCTACACCTCCCAGCATGCTCCAGGTAGCTGGAGCTACCAGTTTTGTCCCTGCTAACCAAAAATTCCCAGTGCTTCAACCCTGTGTGCCCTGCCTACACTACACCACTGCTTCTTGCTCATGTTTCCTAGCAACTGGTATTCAGAGGCATACTCAGATGGCCAAATATTGCCAATTTGGGGTTGAGAAGGAATTCCATGCCCCCCAGATCAAACTGGCCCCCACACAGCTTGGTGTCCATGGATGCTCTGCTTGTCTCCTCTTCCTCCTCCTCTACCACCTCCTCTGGATTCCTGTTGCCTGTTTGTGATGAACTGTGGTCTGGATGATGCAGGTAGATCTTACCAAGCAGGGCCAGGAGGAGCTGCTGAGCAGGGGGAGGGGGGGGATGACCCCAGATGACCTTCTATTTATTTATTTGTTTGTTTTCATTTCTATACCACCCAATAGCCAAAGCACTCTGGGCAGTTCACAGCAATTCATAACACAAGTATAATAATAGAATACATAATAATAAAATACAAACACAATCTCTCTCTCCATATATATAACAAGATCTGCCACGGACGGCCTTCTCCCTGTCCCATCAGCCAGAGAAACCAGGCTGGTGGGGACTAGGAGGAGGGCCTTTTCTGTGGCAGCCCCCAATTAATGGAACTCTCTCCCCAGTGACCTCCGCCATGCCCCTTCCTTGATTACCGTAGCTTCCGCCATGCATTAAAAACGTGGCTTTTCAGGCGGGAATATGGGGTGAGTTAGGATTTTTAAGTTTTGTACTGTTTTTAATTGTGTTTTATACTGTGTGTGTGTGTGTGTGTGTGTGTTCCCCCCCCCTTGTATTTTATTGGATTGTACATCGCTCAGAGTGGCCGGATGTCTGGCAAGATGGGCGATTCATAAATTAAATAAATAAATAAATAAAAGTGAGAGCACTGACTCATCAATTTATCTCCTATTTCCCCCTTAAGCTAGAAAGCCGAAATTTGGCATGGTTGTTGCTTATGGATCACCAATCAAATGTATGCTGCGAAAACTGTCTTCTTTTTTTTTAACCCTTAAGGGTGCAAAAAGGGGGGTTTGAAGTACTCAGAGTACAGGGTAGAAAGTAATCAGTTTTTTTAATTCGTTCAAAGAATGGCTCCTTCAGCTAGTAATAAAATACAAGTAAAATACAAATGCAATAAAATAGAGCATAAAATTCCAATATACAAAATTTAAAACAGTTTACACAGCCAAAACAAATTCAGTGGAAAAACTAGACCTGTTAAAACAGCTGACATGTCCCATCATATGCCACTGAATGCCTGGGGGTAGAGGCCAGTCTGAACATGGCACCGAAAATATTGTCACCCACTCAATGGAAGCTCCAGATGGTGCAGAGCCCAGTCACGGATCAGATGGGAACCCTAAACAAAAGGCTCAAGGAGGGGCAAACACAACTTAAGGTGGACCTTCCTGGGGTTCCTTGCAGAAAAAAAAGGTGGGGTATAAATATAATAAATAAATAAATAAACAAAACGGCAGGAGTAGGTTCAGAGCAGAGATGCTGAACCTTTTCCAGCCCAAAGGCTGAATTCAATTTTGGAGAATTGCAGGGGGTGCTACATTCCAGTGGTGGGTGGGGCTGAAGCCAAAAGGGGTGGGGAATAAAGGCAAAGCGGGGGGGGGGACAAATCCACCATCAACTTGGAAGCTCTGACTGCCGGCAACTAAGCCTTAGGAGAGGCATTTCAGCCTTTTAAAATGGGGGAAACCTGCACAAGAGATGTGAAACCGCCAAACGATTGGTGGTCAGGGGCAAGGGGGCAATGGAAGGGGGGTTGTGGCCATTTGGTGAACTCTAGAAGATCAGATTAGGTCCTCCAGTGGGCCAGGTCCTGAGGTTCAACACCCCTGGTGCTGGTTCAGGGAGTACATCAAAACAGGAATGGCTGGACCTTGGCATCTGCAGGGGCCACGATATTCTTCAGATGCTAGCCTGTCCAGCAAGCCAGCACAATCCAATCTCTCATGCACAGTCATGAGATCCTTTGTCTTTCCTGAATGAAGTAACAATACGATAACATGGATATGAAAGTGCACCAGCTAATTGTGGATTTCCTGACAGATGAAAGGTCATCTGTCCTTGATGAAATGTTCATAGAACCATGGGGGGGGGGGGTTAAACGTTTCTGTGGTGACCACCAAATTGGTTGCAGCCCTTGCTTCAAATCTCCATCTTTTTGGACCCTTTGGCTAGCTTTTTAAAGGGTTGGTTTTGGAGAGGGAATGAGAAAGTGATTGAAGGCTACGCTCACTCCAAAGAAAGTTAGCACATTTTGTAGAATAAGCGGCCAATATTTGTAAGGAGGACGTATTACAAAATAATGTGATTTGTTGCAGAGAGCAAACTTGTGCATGAACTTGGAAGCGAGCCCCAGCAAACACAGTGTTTGTATGTTGATTCCACTTCTTTGTCACCTTTCAAGGCCATAGTCTTCCCAAGGCAGCTCACAGCCTAAAGCAATGCAAACATAATAAAATCAAATTAAATATAAACAATTTTCAATAAAAACAATTACAATAAAATACCATTTCAAAATATCCATCAGCAGTGAATATTTTTTTCCAGTTACAACCAGGGAGATCAGATGGGTTTTCAAAGTCCTTTTAAAGAGCAGGAGCACAACAGGAGAGAGGCTCCAGCTGTTTTTGGGGCTGTGATAAGGCAAGCAGGCTCCCAGAGAGCGAGCGAACAGAGCGAGCGAACAGGGAGAGAAAACAGGAGTTTGGCAGCGGAGTAGAACGACAAGTGCTGCAACAGCAAGTGCTGCTGTACAAACAACAACTACTTGTGCCGCAAGGGAAGGGTGTGGCCTGAGAGCTGAAAGGGAAGGGTGTGGCCTGAGAGCTGAAAGGGAAGGGTGTGGCCTGAGAGCTGAAAGGGAAGGGTGTGGCCTGAGAGCTGAAAGGGAAGGGTGTGGCCTGAGAGCTGAAAGGGAAGGGTGTGGTCTGAGAGCTGAAAGGGAAGGGTGTGGCCTGAGAGCTGAAAGGGAAGGGTGTGGCCTGAGAGCTGAAAGGGAAGGGTGTGGTCTGAGAGTTTAAAAGGAAGGGTGTGGCCTGACAGCTCATTCTGTTCCTGACTCCCAGCTGAGCAGGAGCACAACAGGAGAGAGGCTCCAGCTGTTTTTGGGGCTGTGATAAGGCAAGCAGGCTCCCAGAGAGCAAGCGAACAGGGAGAGAAAACAGGAGTTTGGCAGCGGAGTTCGGCAGGGGAGGTCCAGGGGGAGGTCCCTAAAAAATATATATATATATATATATATATATATATATATAGGAAGACAGAAACCGAGCACTATGGAAGGAAAGGACTCAGCAGTGGTGGTGACCTGCAAGGGGTGTGCTATGTTTGTTTTCCTGCCGGAGATCGACATGGCCTACACGTGCAACAAGTGCAAGCTGGTCACGCTGTTGGAAGAAAAGGTCAGAGGACTGGAGCAGCAAGTGTCAACCCTCAGGAGCATAAGAGAAAGCGAGGAGTTCTTAGACAGAACGGTGGATCTACAGCACCAAAGCACAGTACAGGAGCCAGAAGGGCAACGGCAGGATGAGGCGGAGTCGGAGACTGCTGAGGCAAGGGAAAATAACGCAGGGGGAACTCCCTGGAAAAGGGTGACTGTTAGGAGCACAAGAACTACAAGACACTCTGCGCCTGTGGAAGCAGTGGAGCTATGGAACCGCTTCCATGTACTTGAGGACGAGAGCAGAGGACAGCCTGCAGAGGACGGATTACCGGGCACCCAACGTGATAGCGAGCAAGAGGCTGAGGGTCAGTCGAGTGGAGGCAATCAAGCCAAGGCCTACAGCAAGAGGAAGAGAAGAGTACTCATAGTGGGAGACTCCCTCCTGCGGGGGATCGAAGCCAAAGTATGTCGCGAAGACCCATGGACTCGCCAGGTGTGCTGTCTCCCCGGAGCACGGATTAAGGATGTGTCAGAGCAGCTGCCGAGGCTCATGCAGCCCACCGACACATACCCCTTTCTTCTCTTCCACGTGGGTACAAATGATACTGCCAAGCGGAGTTACAAAGAAATCACGGCAGACTTTGAAGAGCTGGGAAGGGAACTCAAGAACTTCGGGGCCCAGATAGTTTTCTCATCCATCCTTCCAGTACTTGGAAGAGGCATAGAAAGGGAAAGAAAAATACTCCGAGTGAATGACTGGCTACGAAGGTGGAGCCGACGTGAGGGATTTGGATTCTGGGACCACGGGCTACACTTCCTGGAAGATGGACTGCTGGCAAAGGATGGGTTGCACCTCACAAGGACTGGGAAGAATGTGTTTGGCCACAGCATGAGGAACTTAATCAGGAGGGCTTTAAACTGAATCCAACAGGGGAGGGAGACATAAACTCGGGGGTACCAATGGAAGAAGGCCTCTATGCCACAATGGAGAGAACAGCTCCAGCGGTGCCCATTGATAGTCTACCACAAAATGTAGGGGGAAAGTCGGACTATAAAGCACATAGTCTTCGATGTCTTTATACTAATGCCCAGAGTATGGGCAACAAACAAGACGAACTTGAACTCTTGATACATGAGGGCAAGTACGACTTGATAGGGATAACTGAAACCTGGTGGGATGACTCCCATGACTGGAATACAGCAATTGAAGGGTATAACTTGTTCAAAAGGAACAGAAGCAACAGAAAGGGAGGTGGAGTTGCACTGTATGTTAAAAATACGTATCTCTGCACAGAGATACAGGAAGAGGAGCTTGGCAGCCCCATTGAGAGCATCTGGGTTAAAATAAAGGGGGCAAAGAATAAAACGAACATGGCGGTTGGAGTCTACTACCGACCACCCAATCAAGGAGAAGACGAGGATGGAACTTTTGAAAAACAAATTGCCAGTGTTTCAAGGAGGCACAATGTGGTAGTAATGGGAGACTTCAATTTCCCTGATATCTGTTGGGAGACTTTTTCAGCCAAACATGGCCCCTCCAAGAAATTCCTGAGCTGTGCTGCTGATAACTTTCTCCTACAGAAAGTGGAGGAAGGAACTAGAGGATCGGCTATCCTTGACCTGATTCTAACCAACAGAGACGAGTTAGTGGATAAAGTGGCAGTTTCGGGAACTCTGGGGGAAAGTGACCATGTTATACTTGAGTTCTTGATTCTAACGGAAGCAAAAGCTGAGTGTAGCCAAACACGTACCCTGGATTTTAGGAAAGCCAATTTTAACAAACTCAGAACAATGATTAGTAAGATCCCATGGCAAGTGACTCTCACGAGAAAGGGAGCCCAGGAGGGGTGGGAGTTTTTAAAAAAGGAAATTTTAAAGGCACAATTGCAAACAATTCCCAAAAGGAAAAAAGGCAGAGGGCAACAGAAGAAGCCAATGTGGCTTCACAATAAACTCAAAGACGACCTGAAAACAAAAAAGGACACGTATAGGAAGTGGAAGGAAGGACAGGCTACAAGTGAAGAGTACAGGCAGGTAGCACAGAACTGCAGGAATAGTGTCAGGAAGGCTAAAGCTGAGAATGAGCTAAGGTTAGCGAGGAATGCTAAAAGCAACAAAAAAGCTTTCTTCAGATACATACACAGTAAAAGACAGAAGAAAGAACTGGTGGTTCAACTACGTAATGAGGATGGCAAATTGATAACAGAAGACAAAGAAAAGGCAGAAGTGTTCAATTCCTACTTCGGCTCGGTCTTCTCCCAAAAGAGGGTCTATGACCCCCCTGGCAAACCTGAAGTGCAGACTGAAGGGGCAGGATTGCAGCTTGAGATTAATAGGCAAATGGTCAAGGAGCACCTGATTACTCTGAACGAGTTTAAATCTCCAGGGCCTGATGAGCTGCATCCTAGAGTAATAAAGGAACTGGCAGAAGAACTCTCAGAACCACTGTCTATTATCTTTGAGAAATCATGGAGGACAGGTGAAGTGCCAGACGACTGGAGGAGGGCAAATGTTGTTCCCATCTTCAAAAAGGGCAAGAAGGAGGAACCTGGGAACTATAGGCCAGTCAGTCTGACATCAATCCCCGGGAAGATTTTTGAGCAGATTATAAAGAAGTCAGTCTGCAAGCACCTTGAAAACAATGCAGTGATTACTAGAAGCCAGCATGGATTTGTCAAGAACAAATCCTGTCAGACTAATCTGATCTCATTTTTTGATCGGGTAACCTCCCTTGTGGACTGTGGGAATGCTGTGGACATTATATATCTAGACTTCAGCAAAGCTTTCGACAAAGTGCCTCATGATATCCTGATTAGTAAGCTAGCTAAGAGTGGGCTAGATGGAACAACTATCAGGTGGATCCACAATTGGCTACAGAATCGGACTCAAAGAGTGCTTATCAATGGTTCCTTCTCAAACTGGGGAGAGGTAACGAGCGGGGTACCACAGGGCTCGGTCCTGGGCCCGGTGCTCTTCAACATTTTTATTAATGACTTGGATCAGGAGGTACGGGGAATGCTTATCAAATTTGCAGATGACACAAAGTTGGGTGGAACAGCTAATACTCTGGAAGACAGAAACAAAATTCAAAGTGACCTCGATAGGCTGGAGCGCTGGGCCGAAAACAACAGAATGAAATTTAATAGGGATAAATGCCAAGTGCTGCACCTAGGGAGAGGAAACCAAATGCAGAGTTACAGAATGGGGGACACTTGGCTCAACAATACTACAAGTGAGAAGGATCTTGGAATTGTGGTAGATCACAAACTGAATATGAGCCAGCAATGCGATGTGGCTGCAAAGAAGGCAAATGCAATTTTGGGCTGTATTAATAGAAGTATAGCTTCCAAATCGCGGGAAGTGATAATTCCCCTTTACTCGGCACTGGTTAGGCCTCATCTTGAGTACTGCGTCCAGTTCTGGGCACCACACTTTCAGAAGGATGTAGACAAACTGGAGAGGGTTCAGAGGAGGGCAACAAAGATGATAAAGGGACTGGGAACAAGGCCCTATGAGGAGAGACTGAAAGAACTGGGCATGTTTAGCCTTCAGAAGAGGAGACTGAGGGGAGATATGATCGCACTCTTCCAGTATTTGAAGGGATGTCACACAGAGGAGGGCAAAGATCTCTTCTCGATCATCCCAGTTTGCAGGACACGGAATAATGGGCTCAAGTTACAGGAACCTAGATTCCACCTAAACATCAGGAAAAATTTCCTGACTGTCAGAGCAATAAGACAATGGAATCAACTACCTAGGGAGGTTGTGGGCTCTCCCACTCTGGAGGCATTCAAGGTGCAGCTGGACAGCCATCTGTCAGGGATGCTTTGACCTAGATTCCTGCATTGAGCAGGGGGTTGGACTCGATGGCCTTGTAGGCCCCTTCCAACTCTACTTTTCTATGATTCTATGAAAAGCAGCTAAGCAGATGGAGCCAATAGTTTATTCCTGGGGAGGAAACTCCATATAGGGTAGTGGCCACAACTGAGAAGGCCCTATCTCCAATGCTCACCAACCGTACTGAACTTGGCATCAGGCCAACAAGCAGGGCCTCTGAAGATGATCAGAAAACATGTGCAGGTTCATATAGGGTGGCCAAGTGTCCTACTTTAGAGAGGAATGTCTGGGTATTTGAAGAGCTGTCAGAGAACAGTCCTCTATTTGAAGGAGTCCTTTATTTGATGGGCTGTCCAGTCCAAGTCTGGTTTAAAGTCAAAGAACCATAAGAAGGTGAGCTCAGGGGTCTTGAAGTTGCCCATCAACACGTAGCACCTGGACAGCAGACTGAGCAGGCGCACACGCCACCTGGTCAGTCTTCTCAGGGAGCTGTATTGTGTTTCTGTTGACATTATCATTACTATTTCTAAATTTTCACCTATACACATAAATTTGCATACACAAATGTTATGCAAATTGGTCTTCTTTTGGTCTTTTTTTGGGCAATGCATAAGTGGCCATCCTAGGTTCATAGGCAGCCCATCAAGTAACCTGAGAGAGTCAGGTCACCCCATACCCCCATCAATGCTCTTATCTCTGATCTCAGATAGGAGATAAGAGCAGGGGATGAGTGGATGCAGGACAGCAGGACCTGGCCCATGCCAAGGAGAGCGGCCCCACTCCCTGGTGCAGGCAATTCTCAGATCAGAGATAACAGCAGGGGTTCTGCTGCTGGCATGCAATAGCAGGGGAATCCCCACTGATAATTCCAATCAGAGATGCCCTCTGAGGGGGTTCCTCCAGGGGCGGGGCTTAGAGACTAAGCCTATCCCCTGGAGGAACCCCCAGAGGCTCCATGGGATGGACTGGTGTGCCTGGGGTGCTTGATGCAGCCCAAGGGCCAAAGGTCCTGCACCCCTGGTGTAGGCCTTTAAAGGTCCAAACCAGCACTTTGAATTGGGCCTGTAAATGCATTGACAACCAGTACAGCGAGTACAAGATTGGTGCAACATGATCTGACCGTTTAGCACCAACCAGTCCAGGACTTGAGCAGCTGTGTTCTGCTCCTGCTGAAGTTTCTGAGTCATCTTCAAAGGTGGCCCCACATAGAGCGCATTACAGTAGTCCAGTCTGGCTGTAACTAGGACATGCATAATTGCAGCATTTCAGTAGGATTCACTTCTGAACTAATATTGCCTAAGATTGGCTTCATCATTGTACTGGGATTTTATTCACCACTCCCACAACCAAAATAAGTATGTCACACGTAGCATGTGACCTTCAGCACACGATGTAATGCCTGTGACGGAGGTATCACTCCAATTATCACACGTAACAAATGTTCTTTGTATTGATAAACAGAAAGTTCATTAACAATGAATAAGAAGTCATGGTGCGCTTTCCAAAACCAGCTCACAGCAACAGGTCTTCTGTTTCCTTTTTCATTGCCCCCTTGCCATGGTGATCTCATGTGGAATTCCATGGGCAAACTGTATGTTGTCTTCTGCACCTACTTCAGCACAACTTCAGCAACGTTATAGCAGTTAGAGCGTTGGATTAGGACTGGGGAGACCCGCGTTCAAATCCCCACATAGCCATGACGCTCTTATTGGGTGACCTTGCGCCAGTCACCAAGTCTCAGCCTAACCTACTTCGCAAGATTGTTGTGAAAATAAAATGGAGGAGGTGGGGAAAACCATCCGTGGCACCTTCAGCTCCTGGGAGGAAATGGGGGAGATATAAATGAAATATTCAGGAATACAACATGGGAGCTGATTAATATAGTTAGATTAATTGATTAAAAGTCATTTGATGGATGAGAACAGCACCCCACCCCCACGTTATTAATCAGGCAGCACGAGGTTTGTTCATTATTTTTAATACAAGAACTTACATAACTGGGTAGCAGGCAGCACTGTCTTAGAAAAGACATTCATCCTTCTGTCCCAGATGTGAGAGAATGCTTCTTTTAAGAGAATGCCTCTTCTAGGATTGGGTCTGCTGCGACACCATGTACCTCATTCACGGAATTTTACAGGGGATCCAGATGACAACGTTTTCGGTTTGTAACCCTTCCATGTTTCCCCAACACTTCTACCATCTTTTTTTCTTACGCAGAAAATCCATTAAGGGCCCCATCCTATGCATGATTAGGCAGGGGGGGAAAGGCCAACACAAATTCCCCGCCGCCCCCATCCCATTTTCTCATCTTCCAGGTGCAGGCATGTTGCCATTTATGCCCTAGCATTATTTTATTAAATGCTTCGCAGTCTTGTTGATTTCTATGGGAGTTGGTTCATCCCCTGCCCAATGGGATGCTCAATGGGATCCCCTGCTCAATGGGATTTCACACTGAAATCAGTGTGAGTTCAAAACACTTTGCTTTGTCTGCTTCATGCCCTGTAACAGCCTTCACAGACCCTTCCAGATGTGTTAGATGACAACCCCCATCCAGCACCAGCCATGTTTGGGATGATGGGAGTTGTAGTTCAACACATAGGATAGGATCATATTGTTGGAAGGGGCCTACAAGGCCATCGAGTCCAACCCCCTGCTCAATGCAGGAAACTAGAGGTGGGGTCTCCCATCCAAGTAACAACCAGGCCTGACCCTGCTTAGCTTTCCACTCTCAGACAAGCTGAGCCAACTCTCCAGGGTTTCAGGTAGGGGTCTTTCCCAGCCCTACCTGGAAATGAGTAGCGTGGTTTTGTAAAAATTATTTTTTAAAAAACAAACAACTCTATTCCTTTAAAAAAAAAAATCTATTCCTACCTGGAAATGCCAAGGATCAAGCCTGGAACCATTTGCATACAAAGCATTGTCTGGGTTCAGAAAACACAATAAGCCACACTCAAGGGTTGAGTATGGGTTGAGTGTAGGTTTCGTTGAACCATGGGTTGTTGTTGAAACGTGGGTTATCATATTGTCTGAACCCAGCTGCGCTAACAAGCCATAGCTTGTTAACTATGAACAACCCATGAAGAAAATCCATGGTTTGTTGTTGAATTGTGAACTGTGGGTTGTTCGCCATGGTTTGTTTTCTCACCTGGGTACAAACAATGATAGCCCACATTTCAACAACAACCCATAGTTCAATGACAACCCACACTCAACCCTTGAGGGTCAGGTTATCGTGTTGTCTGAACCTAGTCATTGTGTTCCACTGCTGAGCTACAGCCCTTCTCCCATCAGATTGGTGATAATGTGGCTCCAGGAAGACAGGACAGTGGAGGAGACCCTAAAAAGAAGGTCATCTTCAGTATTGCTACTGAGCATTCCTGGAGCACTGTTTAGCATAGCCAGTGCTTTGCAATAATTACCCCATTCATCCTGACAAAGCACTGCAAGGCGGGTCATGAATGACAGGTGCGGAAACAGAGGCGGAGAGAGAAATTATTTGCCCAAGACCATGCAGGGAACTCATCTCATGCCTGTCTGAGCAGGATTTTGAATCCAGGTCTCCCAGGCAGTGCATATATCCAGCCCAGTCCATGAGCCTGCAGATGTTAACAGACTGGAAAGTCTGTGATAAAATAACGTCAGGACAATGTGCCCACTTACCAAACCAGCAGTCCATGACGCATAATGGTACACTGGGCTAAGGCCCATGTCCCTCGCCACGTGGATGGTGCCATGTGTGACTTGGGCCATGCACCTCCCTATGCACAATTCCCAATGCCTTTTTATGGAGTGGGCGGGATTGTAGGAATTATGGACTGCGCACTATGTCCCTGGCACCACATTTATTTACCTATCTATCACTTCTGATGTATCAGAGGTGAGTGTCGTTGCTTATATGTAGCCAAAACAGCACTATCCATGCACAAGAGGGAGATAGCAGCGGGCTCAGGAGAAACCCCAAGGTTTGTAGAAGTGCCAAAATTAAAAAAATTAAAAATTAAAAGTGGTTGGGGTTTAAACACACACACACACACACACACCACCACCACCACCACCACCACCACCACCACCACAACAACAACAACGCAAGGAGGATGTACCCAGAATTGGCCTAATGAAAAAAAAATGGAATGGAGTGTCCCAGATAGGAGCACTACATACTGCAACATTTCGTTGCAGGTTGCACTTGTTACATTTGTCTCCCACCCATCTTCCAAGGACCTCGGGGCAGCATACATGGTCAATCTATCGCATCCCCCCTGATTTTATCCTCAAAACAACCCTGTAAGGTAGGTTAGGTTGAGAGATAGTGACGACTAGCCCGTGGTACATAGGAACATAGGAAGCTGCCTCATACTGAATCAGACCACTGGCCCATCTAGCTCCTGTATTGTCAACACTGGCTGGCAGCAATGGTTCTCCAGGGATCCAGGCAGGGATTTGTCCAGCCCTACCTGGAGATGTTGGGGATTGAACCTGGGATTGAACCTGGGACCACAGAGTGGGTGCTCTACCACTGACCTACAGGCCCTTCCACTAAATGGTCCCCCAGTAAGCTTCATAGCTGAGTGGGGGGGGGACTGAAAACAAGGTCTCCCCAAGTCCTAATTTCTGACACTCTGACCCAGCCTTCCTCAACCTGGTGCCCTCTGGGTGTTTTGGACTTCAACTTCCAGCATCTCTGTCCATTGGCCATGCTGGCTGGGGCTGATGGAAGTTGTAGTCTAAAGCATCTGAAGGGTACCAGGGTGGGGAAGGCTGCTCCAACCACTACACACAGCACTGACAGCCGATGCATGGAGCTGACGTTTGGGGCCATGCCAATGCCCCACCACCTACAGAGGATTGCCAGCATGGCAAGAGTATGAACCAGCTCACTGCTCTGCTGGCTTCCACACGACGCACCTGAAAGTAAAAAAAAACAAAAACTGGCACCTGTTGTGGATAGGGCTGAGGGAAGAGGGAAGGGTGAGGATACGAAGAAGCAAAGGGGACAGAGGATTGTGGAAGTCAAAAGTGAGACATGGAGAGAAAGAAGCAAAAAATCTCGCATATATGTACGCCATGATTATTTCGAGTCTAACAAAGAGTTGCAAGACTCCAGGGCTCACTGGAGATAAACTGAACATTCCGAAGACCAGCCAGGAAGAAAGGCGCATGCCGAGCAACTGGCTTCCCATGAGTTGGCCCCATCTCCCAGACTGGGCAGCGTGCAATCCACAGGGGCTGCGCCTCACGCTGACATCAACCGGTCTGTCTCACTCTCCAGAAACCAGCAAAGAGGGTCACCCCCAGCACCACCATGCTCCACTCCATCTCCCACTCACGTACGGCCCTCCTGTGGGCACAGGCCATAAGCAGAGGTCCGTGATGGGCAGCAGCTGGCACAAGGCTTTCTGGTCTCCTCCAGGTGAACCACCATGGATGCCCGGAAAAGCCGCCGCCTCCTCCGCCTCCTTTTTGCAGTCCTCCACGCAGAGGCAACGGCCTCAAGGTTGCCCCCTTGTGGTGGTCCAGTGATGCCATCGTACATCCCCGGATGCTTTTTGGGGTAAGGGCTTTCTGATACGGGGGTTGGACAGACCCAGAAAGCCCAGACCGCAAAAAGACCCAGGGAAGACCTTTTTTCCTTTCTCCCTGTTTCTTCTTGCCCAGTGGGGAAAGAGCAGCAGCAGCAGCAGCTTCACTCTGATGTCATCCTCCTCGGATATTCTCTGGACCCGCCTATTGCGCTTCGGATACTGCCTCCACCTTTGGGGATCAGAGTGGGGCTGATCCCACACACACACCTCTTTTGCTGGCCTCTCTTTTCGGGCTTGAAGAAGACTCGCTCTGCACTCTCTGCACGCTGAGCACACACAGGTCCCTTTTCCCTGCCTCAGTCTTGGCTTCGTTGTCAGGAGGAAGGGGTGCACTGAGGTTCTAGCCTCTTTCCTACAGCGCTGCTTCTTCGGCTAATCGGCTTCTTCTTCTTAGCCTCCCCAGGGTGACTAGCTACGGCTGGCACACCGGTTCGTTGTGCCACCCAGGAAGGGAAGACTCCCCGCCCCCTTATTCTCCGTGAGATGCACCCGTCCCCGTCCTTCTGGGGAAGCTCCCTCCTTCCTCCGCCCACGCAGTCGGCCACCATCTCTCTGTGGGTGAGGAAATCTCTCACTGCCAAGCCACCACCACCCTCCAAAATATACCTCCAAGCCCTGCTCTTCCCCACCTCACCACGCACACACACACACACACACACACACACACACGCCTCTGCGGAAGCCCAGAGTCAGCCAAGCCCTTTCCAAAAGGCTCAGGTTAACCCCTTCCCAACTGTCTAAGGTTTTAGGGTGCCCTCCTGCTACTTCCCTTCCCCTGCCTTCCTTGGCACAGTGCAGAGGTCCTTCGAAGAAAGGGTCGCTGTGTCCGCACTTCCCACCCTGTCGGATCCAACACTGACATGCATACATATGCACATACATCATCTCTAAGGGAGGGTGTGCCAGGGAAGTTGTGGTCTCCTCTAGGTTCCATACGTGCCCCCCCGCCCTGCATCCCACCCTTTGTACCACCGATACTTTCCAGGAATGATTGGATTCGAGCCGATAAAACTCTCTACTGACTGGTAGAGGTTGTTGTGTGTATACATGTACAAAAACAAAAAAAAATCCATGGAAAGGAGCCACACTGTCCAGAAATGAGCACAGTGTCAGTATTTTGCATTCACGTGCATACACACGCATGTAACCAGACTCCAAAACACATCCTCATCTTCTTGACACAACTGTACATGGTCATACATCCAGCCTCAAATACACACCCTTTCCCTGCACGCACACACACACACACACACACACACCTTTCTTTGGCATGCACACAGGCCAAGGCACGCATCCAGACATGCACACATATACCATAGACATGTGCACGTACAACACTTCTTCATGAGCATGACACAAACATATTGACTGGCTCACAAGCTTTTCTCCACCCAGTCTGTCAACTTCACACACATGCATACACACACACTTATACACTCAAGGCTGCTTCAAACATGACAGTTTACATAGAAAGCACATGTGCAAAAAAAGAACATGCAAACTTCACATTGATCAGCATGTGTGATGATTTGCACATGTCTGTCGCAGCATACATGCAGTGGGAAACCATTGCTGGCTGTGACTTCTCAGCATAATGTGTCTGCAGCACAAAAAAAAACAACTAAAGAATCTGTGATCATGGCACATCATGATCTATACATGGATTGCATGCTTTTTCCAGCATGTGTCTTCCATATAAGAAACCTGTCATGAGGTTCACCCTCAGAGGCTGTCACATCCTAAGCATACGTCTTGCATGTTCCGCACAAGCACAGACATTCACAACCAAATACTCTGTGATAACTTCCAGGCTAACACTCATGCACAGTTCACCAGCCCTACCCCGCCACCCCAACATACAGTCACACAAGCACAGAGGTGTGCATAGATTGGCTAGACAAGGTATCCACCCCACAACGTACAGTCACACAGAAATAATGGCAAAATATACACACTCCTGAAAAAGAGATCTGGAAAATGTACAAACAGGAAAACAGAGGGCTTGAGAACACAGAAGGGCATAAATGCACAGAAACAACTGTGGCCATTGATGCACATCATGCCCATCCCCACACACACACATGCCGCCCCTCTCTCCCAGAACCAGCCGTCACCTCTGTCTCTTCATACAAAACCAAAACACAAACATGCATTTCGTTCTCTCTGACAGTTTTATTTTTGCTCTTTCACCTCCCTTTCTCTCCGTGTGTCATACGTATGCACACTCACTCTTTCTCTCTCTCTCTCTCTCTCTCACACACACACACACACACACACACACATTTTTTATGTCTTAGCCCCCAATCTAATTTGTCCAAATAACTCTAATCCTCCATCACATCTTTATGACGCCCGGTCCTCTCTCTAGCCTCCTCTGGACATTTCCAGTTTCTAATTATCATTTCCCAATTCTTATTCTTATTCTTCCTCCTCCACCACCACCACCCCATTCTTCCCAGCCCCCTAACCTTGCCTAGACATCCCTAGAAGGGCAGTACTACAAAGATACTCCGAATCTCCCTTTTCCTCTCTTCCTTGCCTGTCTGTTCCTCGTTGGACAGAAGCTCACCTTCTCCATCGGGGCGCCCCAGAAGGGTAGGAAGGCAGAAGCTGTCAGTTTGGGGTGGGAGAGAGGGGAGGGGATCTGTCCAGATCGCGGAGCTGCAGAGACTGCCGAGTCCCGCCCGAGACTCCGGCAGGCGAGTCACGAATCGGGGAAGGGAACTCCGGGCCCGAGTGTGACGCATCTGCCAGGCAGTCACGAAGCGCCGCTGATTGGGGAGGGAAGAGGAGCCCTGGGGAGGAACGCAGGGCGCACAGGCTCTGGAGAAGGGAGGGCCGGCAGGTGGTGCTGAGACGAACAGCGCCGTAGGTATGCGCGATCAGCACCATGGACAGTTCCCCGTGGGCGCAATTGCGGCTTCAGCACCTGGGACAGCTGCTCCCGAGCCGTGGAAAAGGACGGACAACCTCTAAGGGTCACGCCAACTGGAGTCCCCTCTATCCAAGAAAGTGGTCGGGCGGGGCGGGGGGGGGAGGCATCGAGGGCTGCATATGAAATATGTCATGAGCTGGTGGACTGCAGCTAATTTGCATGACATTAGCATAATATGCATATCGTTTTTATGATCCTGGACAATACCAGCCGACAACTGGTGAACATATTGCACATATTCCTACTGTATCCTTTGTCTGAAAATGTTTCATGCAAGTCTTCTCCTTCTTTAAATCCAGTTCTTGGGAAATGTTGACACACCGACTTTGAAAGGGAGAGAGGATTTTTGTTTATGTTTAACGTAACAGATCTGGTTTCTTGGCTTCTATTCTCATAAGAACATAAGAGCTGTGCTGGATCAGACCAACGGTCCATCTAGTTCAGAACTGTGTTCACACAGTGGCCAACCAGCTGCCTGCGGGAAACCCACAAGCAGGACAAGAGTGTGCAACAGCACCCTCCCACCCAAGTTCCCCAGCAACTGGTGTGCATAGGCATACTGCCTCTGATACTGGAGGTAGCATATAGCCATCAGGACTAGTAGCCACTGATAGCCTTCTCCTCCATGAATTTGTCCAATCCCCTTTTAAAGCCATCCAGACTGGCGGCCATCACAACATCTTGTGGTTGTAAATTCTATAATTTAACTATGTGCTATGTGAAGAGTACTTCCTTTTATCTGTCCTGAATCTCCCACCAATCAGCTTCATGGGATGACCCCAGGTTCTAGTATTATGAGAGAGGAAGAAAGAGGTCCCCCCCCCTCCTGCCACCCCAGATCCTGTAGCTTCCATCCTATTTTCAACTGCATCTCTGCAACCATGAAAACTGGAAACTTACTTTTGTTTTTAAACCAAAGTGGAGGTTTCCAAAGCTTTTAAAACTGCAGCCCTGTGTACAGTTACCTGGGGAAGTAAGCACCAGAAACCAATGGGACTCACATCTGAATAAACATGCATTGGATTGTACACTAACAGTGCTCCACTCAGTTACTCCGAGGTAAATGTGTATGGGATTGCAGCCTAAATTATTCAGGAAAAAGTGCTTTGCTGGGAAATGTCAGGCACATGAGATATATTCTGGCATTCTAGCTTGGCATTCATATGTAGGCTTTCTCCACTGATTACAGAGTTCATGAGAGGATATGGTGAAATTGGTCTATGGGACAGCAGCACAATGTTTTATCCTCAGCCCAGGACAATAAGAGCTCAGTTAATCAATGAGAGGTGCTGGGAACCATTTCTGTCTGGAAGTCAGTACGGTTAAGAACCTAAAAAGTGTGCCTATAAACAATACATGAGCACAGCCTGTTGAGGTACTGGGCAGTGTTTGCCTTTGGTCATGTGAATACTGCTATGGGTGCACACACACAAAACCCTCTCAAAGCTACAGCAGATGTTCTATGTAATGATTCTTGTCACACATGTAGCTTCACTCAATGAGATGTGCAGAACTTTGTCACCTGGCCCCCAAATCAATGATGGGAACAAGGAGAACCATTTAGCCAAGTCAAGTGAACAAGAGAGAGAGGTGGGGTAGGAGAGATCTGCTTTGCTCTGGGTGGTATGGTGGCACCACCTTCACAAAATTGGGGCTGCTTGTCAGGTGACTAGAGATATTCACCTGGAGATTCCATTCTAGCTGACTTTCTGAGGATCTCCTTCTTTTGATTTCTGAGCACCAATGGAAGGCTTTGGGGTTATCCTTATAGAAGAGGGGTGGGGAATTTTTTTTCCATTGAAGGCCACATTCCCTCAGGGGTAATCTGTTAGGGCCACATGCTGGTGGTGGGTGGGGACTAGCCTCTCTCTCTCTCTCTCTCCCACACACACACACACACACACCCTTTTCTCTTGCTCATTCTGACAACCCTTTCTCTCTCTTTCTCCCTCTTTCTCCCAGCCCAGCGGGGTGCTGGGGGAAGGACAGATCATTCTCACTGGAGGTCTGATCACTTGCAGAGGCCTTTTGAAATTAGGCCAAGGGCCTGATGAAGGCCTAGGGCTGCAGGTTGACCACCCCTGCTAAAGAGTCGTGCATATTTATTTATTTTTATTTATTACATTTTTATCCAGCCTTTCCTCCAAGGAGCTTGGGGTAGCACACACAGCTTTCCTACTCTCATTTTATCCCATAACAGGCCTCTGAGGTAGCTAGGCAGAGAGGGGGGGGGGCTCAAACTCACACAGTGAACTTGTGGCTGACCAGGGATTTGAACATGCACCATCTCCACAGTTCTAGTCCAACACTCTACCCATTACACCACATTGAAACATCATGAAAGAATGAAACCCTCACTTGTTTTTTTCAGGTAATATCTATGAGGAGGATCCCACATTCCAGTTGACTAGGCTCCTTCTTATATTTCCCCTTAGGTCTGTATTCTGCCCTTCCTGAAAAGAGCTCCAGGTGATCTATGTGGGCGTATCCTCACAACAACCCTGTTCAATAGGTTTTAGGCACAGTAACACTGATTTGTTCACATCAAAACCAACAGTACCTGCGTCACCTTAAAATGAACACATGTCCAGTTTCCAGAACCAAGGATCATTTTACACTGTGGATAATTCAGGGCAGCTCTTGTTTCAGGCATCATACACAAGCCATAGCAGAAAGAAAGGATCTTCGGAAAACAACCCCGCCCCACAGCTGTTATTTGAAGCCTTTAACTGTGGCCAAAGCGATATATACAATGTAATTTACTGGATTCTCCATCACGGACATCTTCTGCCCAACACACACACACATCTTCTGTCCAATATGTATATAAATATATATATTTGGCAGAAGATGTCCATGATGGAGAATCCAGTAAATTAAATTCCTTGTGGATGGACTGAGGATGATTCCCCCCCCCCCTAAAATCCAGCACCTGGCTGAGACTGCAGGCTGGGATTTGGGTGGGAGACTGCAAGAACATCCCCTCCCCCTCCTCTGTTCCCTCTCTGTTCTCTGCGGTGGGTTATTAGGATGTGAGTCGAGTGCTGCTGCTGAGAGCTGGTTTCTATAAATAGCTCGGCTGCTCCACACGATCCCTTTTGCACCAGGCTGCAGTGAGCTAAAAATAGCGCTTGGGCCACGTGTGTCAGCCTCCCCTCTCCCCACCCCCAGCTCCAGCCCCGGCACGGCCAGAGACGGCTGCTCCTCTCTCAGGCACACGAGGGCTACGCATGTGCTCCCCCCCCCCTCAGCTGGAGGCAAGCGTCTCCCATGAATAGAGACACACATTTTTCATTCATGTCCTTTCATCACTGGTGAAGAGGTACCCCTCCCGGGCTGCTTTACCTGAGCAGCACTTTGGCTGCAGCAGCTGATGAATGGGCGCTGTCCACCCATGCCCAGCTCTTCAGAACACGGGAAGCTGCCTGGGATGGAGTTTGGAGCATTGGGGGGGCGGGCATCTAGCTCAGTGCTGTCTGTCTACACCAGCCAGGGGTAGTGCTAGGTACCAAAAAGATCCGGGGCTCAGGCCCACAGGACCAAAAAAAACAAAACAAAAAGCACAGATTTGCATCTGCTAATTTACATACACTCTAAAATTTGTAAAGGACCCTGTCTCCTAAGGACACCTCTCTTTATAAAAAAAAAGGGGGGGGATGTCTGGACAGGGGAGAGGAGCACATTTGATTTCAGAAAAAAAAACCTCAGGCAGAAAGATCCAGGTTGGGGGGGGCAGCAGGAGGTGAAGCACATGTGGGCAAAAAGCCAGCTAATCCCAGGGGGATCAAATGCAACAGAGATCAGGGACCCTGTACCTTTATTTCAGCAAGTGCCCATGGACAGCAGGGTGGTGGGGCAGACGGCCTCCCAGAGACTCAGGGCTCCAGCCCTAGTGGGCCACCCCCTAACACTGCCTCTACCAGCCTTCCCCATCGTGGTGCCCTCCAGATATTTTGGACTACAACTGCCATCAGCCCCAGCCAGTGTGGTCAATGTTCATGAGGATGGGAGTTGTAGTCCAGCCACATGGAGGGGGAGCCTGGTTTATGACTGAGCCCGAGACCCTTTGCATGCGAAGCTGCAGCCCTTTCCCAATGGAAGAAGGTTCAGCCTTCTTCTCCCTGCTTGCCATGGGCTTGTCCAGGATATGAGCTCAAGCCCACCTTGCTCCGCATGTTTCTAATCCTCATCAACTGCAGAGGGTAAAGGAAGGGTCAGAGAACAAGGAGAGGAAATAAGGTGCGCTTGGGTCATGGCTGTGCAGGTGTTAAGGCAGAGCCCTCCACAGCTATCCGAGGTGAGCCAGGACTTGTCCCAGGTAATCAGAGCTAAGGGATTACAGAACAACTTGTTTGACGACATGGGCTGTAGCCCGTTTGGTGAGAAAGAGGGGAGGCAAGCAAACCTGCCAATGTAACCCCTCCTGTGGTCCTCATCCCTGTCACATCTTTCTTTCCTAGCTGCCTCCACCAGACAGCACTTTAACCTCTTTGACTTTGTCACTGTCCCAGCCAACTGACTTGTTCTGGGTAGGGCAGTAAGGCAATTACGCGTGGGATAAAAAAAAAATTAAGACATCAGACCGAGGTTAGCAACAAATTCAGATTCTTTACTAAAGGTTTTGAAAAGCAGCAATTTAACCGTTATTGTGATTATATTTATAGGAGGAAAAACAGATGTAGTAGAAAATAGCATGGAAAAACACATCCATCTAAGTCTAGTCTAGGCTGTTTTCCTACGTTAGCAAGACCTAGCAATAAAGACATTTCAGCTCATCATAATCCCTTGGCAGTGCATCTTCCAGCCTTCTTGATTTCAGCTTGGCTTCTTTTGTCTCTGGAGCCTGGGTCCCCTGCAACACTATCTATCCTGGCTTTTTCTGATTGCTTCTCTTTTTCTCTTCCAAACTCTCCAACAACACCTCTGCCTGCTTGCCAGCTTCACTTCTATACACTGTTCTAACCGCCTCTCCCAAGTCCCAACCTCTTGGCCAACAGCAGGGTGGAGGGTTTTGTTAAGTTTCTGATTCCTGTAATAACTAGGTGTCTTTTCTCCCTTTACGTTTCAGTTTTCTTGGTTGATCTGCTGCACTTCCTGTGACTATTTGAACCTCCTGGAAAGACCATCCTCTAAACCAGGGCTAGGCAACCTTTTTGGGTCATGGGCACATTTGCCAATTTACCTTCCTTCCTGATGTGCTAGATTCCTACATCCAGAGAGTTGTGTGTTGTTGTTTTTTAACATATGATTGCCTGCCTACAGTCCAAAGTGGTGCAGTCCATCCTATTTACTGTCTCATTCCCACCTCATTCTGCTGCATGGGTAAACTGGGCCCATCTTGCCCTCAATGAAGGATTCAATTGCCATCGATTTCACTAGGAGAGATTTAAAGCTTGTGCCTAACTGGGGTACCAATTCAGAATACATAAGAACATAAGAAGAGCCATGCTGGATCAGACCAAGGGTCCATCTAGTCCAGCATTCTGCTCACACAGTGGCCAGCCAGATGTCCACAGGATCTCACAAGCAGGACATGAGTGCAACAACACCCTCCCACCCATGTTCCCCAGCAACTGGTGTACATAGGCATACTGCTTCTGATACTCAAGGTAGCATATAGGCATCAGAAAGTAGCCACTGATAGCCTTCTCCTCCGTGAATTTGTCCAATCCCCTTTTAAAGCCATCCAGATTGGCAGCCACCACAACAGCTTGTGGTTGCAAATTCCATAGTTTATGTACTGTGAAGAAGTACTTCCTTTTATCTGTGCTGAACCTCTCACCAGTCAGCTTAATGGGATAACCCCGGGTTCTAATATTATGAGGAAGAAAAATGTCTCCTTGTCCACTTTCTCCACACGATGCATAATGTTGTACACCTCTACCATGTCTCCCCTTACTCACCTTTTTCTCTAAGCTAAACATTCTCAGCTTCTGTAACCTTTCCTCACAGGGGAGTTGCTCCAGCCCCTTGATAATTTCAGTTGCCCTTTCCTGCACTTTTTCTAATTCTACAATATCCTTTTTTTTAGGTGCGGTGACCAGAACTGTCCACAGTATTCCAAGTGTGGTCACACCATAGCTCTGTATAAGGGGAGTATGATCTTGGCAGTTTTATTATCAATTCCTTTCCTAGTTATGCCTAACATGGAGCTTGCCTTTTTTCACAGCAGCCGCACACTGGGTTGACATTTTCATCGTGCTGTCCACCACGACCCCAAGATCTCTTTCTTCGTCAGTCCCCGCTAGCTCAGAGCCCATCAGCCTATACTTGAAGTTGGGATTTTTTGCCGCGACATGCATCACTTTACACTTTCTTTCGCTGAACCTCATTTGCCATTTTGATGCCCATTCTCCGAGTTCAGTCAGCAAAAATCAGCAAGGTCCAAAAGCCCACTGTTGGATACATTCAATTGGCCGCAGCTCAGTGTTAGAGCCCCTGCTTTGCATGCAGAAGGTCTCAGGTTCGATCCCTGGCATCTCCAAGTAGGGCTGGAAATATTCCTGCCTGAAACCCTGGAGAGCCCCTGCAGAGGATTGTGCCCTAATTGATCCCCCCCCCCTACACTAGATAGGGGATTATGTCAGGACTGGCATCAAGGGTCGGCATGATTGGGCACCTGCTGAGGGTCCAAACTCCAGCAGGGGGTCTCCAGACAAGAGCCCCGGGGACCTGCTCCTCCTCTTCTTTGCGACTGCAACCTGCTTGTTGTTCGTCCTTCTCTGGCCTTTGCACAGACCACTATGATGGTATGAAAGAGGAGCAGGTAGACGCCAGTGCCTCTTTGCTCATTGCCTGGTAAGCAAGCATGTGGTAGCCGGCAACAATGCTGGGGGAAAGGTTGTTGGAATCTGAAGCTGGGGGGAAAACAGAGTCAGAAACCCTGTTCCCCAGCAGCAGCAGATGTAGCAGTGGTGTGACAGTGGCGTTAGTGGCAGAAGGCTAGGCCAGTAGGTAAAACAAAAGCCCAAGTCAGTTTTCTTAGAAAAGGTTTACTAAAAAACTAAGACTTGAAACAAAATACAGGAACACAAGCATGTACAGAGTGCTATATACAAAAATAACAGAGAACAGAGAACAGTATGTTAGACTCAAAAATGACTGTCTGTCTGTCAGACTATCTGTCTGATTTTCTCTTACCAAAACAATGCTTACTCATTTACTTCTTCAATCAAACAATTCCAACGCCTTACTCCCAATGCCCAAACAGCCCAACAAGAACACACACACACTGTTCACCTTAAATACAAATCTGTACAGGCACATGCATTGTATGAGGTCATGCCACCTGCATACTATTGACCTTGGAGCCACCAAGAAAAAACTGTAATACCATTTTACTGTGCCAAAGGTGAATTACCTCATTGCAAGACCTTGGACAGAACTGCCTGTTGCCAAGGCAGACTTTCTTGCCCGAAGGCAAACCAGAATATTCGGCTCCATATTCTGACAAAGGTAGACTCACTAAGGGAGGGGGTGCCACTGAGGCTATCTTGCCCAAGAGCCCCTCATAAGCTGGAGCCAGCACTGAATTATGTGTTTGAATGGCAAGCCTGTGAAGATGCACGTACCATACAGTGCTGGTCATGGTAGCATGCCTTCCTAACTATGGACCTTCCATGTCCCCATGTGCCTGAGACGGACAGATGTTGCACACACACACACACACACACACACACACACACACACAGAGAGAGAGAGAGAGAGAACTTGGACAATCCTTCAATTCATTTCCCCCCCTTCTAGACCTTTAACACTGGATAGCACCTACATTAGGTATCTAACTCTTACATGCATTATCGATTCTGGAACCAACACTTTTAATATTATTTCTCTTTTTATATTTCAATCCATCAATATCACGTATAATTAAAAAAAAATTAAACACCCTGTATAATGTAACAGTGCCAAAACCCATTAATTAAAAGAAAATCCATCACAATTCATAAGATCTTGATCGGGATTCAAGAGACTGGGTTGGATCCAAATTTAGTCATACTTAGAGTAGACCCATTGAAATCAAGTCCCATTGAATTCAATGAGTCTATTCTAGGTATGACTACATCTGGAACCAACCCATTGAGCATATCCATTCTCAAGATAATAACTGGTCTCCAGACTCCTATGGCTTCTTGATGTTTGGTTGGTGATGTTTGAAACCTGTTAATTTAACCTACCGTAAGTAGTGTTTCCAAAAACGTTTAAGCCATTTTCCTACCTTACTCTTACATTTGACTTTCAATGTATTCTTTTTTTTTTAAATGCTGGAAGCTACAACCCAGCCTTCCAACCTTCATGTCCACACAGTTACTGTGGTTGCATTCAGACAACCGCCTACCTACATCATACTTTGGAGGACTGTGAATTAGTGCTGCACTTACACATTCCTTACCCACCCATCCCCACCCCATCTCCCCTTCCTTCCTTCCTTCCTTCCTTCCTTTCATATGCAGAGCTTAATTCGTTACTTGGGGGGGGGGGGGTTGGTTCAAACCATCATTTGCCACAACATCCAAACCAGCAAACTACCATTTGAGCAATCCCTCCAAACCAGGTTGGCTGGGGAATGCTGGGAGTTGTAGGCCAACACATCTGGGGGGCACCAGGTTGGAGAAGGCAGAGTAAACTAACATTGGATACAACGCATTGGATACCACCCACTGTCAAAAGATTATTTCTCTGGCCGTTGTAAATCATACCAATGAAGCAAATTGACATGATTTCTCTCATTCATTCTTTCATTCATTCATTCATAAACTTTGGTTAGTTATTCCGCAGGGTTTATGCTGCAAGGGCTGGCACGTATTCCACCATTTTTGTCTACAGCATATCCCAGAGCCATAAATCTCAACGTTGGACTTCATTCACAAGTTTGTTTATGTTTCTCAGGATTAGGGCCAGTTCTCTCATTACAAAAAGTGGTCAAAAGGCACATTTGGCCATGAGATGTTTTTTTTTTTTTTCCATTCCAGAGACGTGTGGCACTCTGATCATCCACAGGAGGCTTTGTCTTTATCACTCACCTTGTTAAAAAAAACACCTGGGTTTCTTAATAATGATGATACATATCACTGGATTTATAATGAGCACATGGATCCTTACAACAACCCTGGAAGGCAGGTCACCGTTGTTACCCCCATACTGTGTGCTGAAAGACTATTCGCTTGCCTGGGGCGGGGGGGTTGAGCCCATGTGCTGCTAGTTTGTTTTGTTTTACTGGATGGGATAAAGTAAACCCTACCTCCAGAGATAGGGAGATAACCAGGGGATGCTGGTAACTCCTATGTCAGTGGGGCTCCTTATCTGTTGCAGCTTTTATTCTGAGCTTTAGAGGAGCTATCTATGGTGCTCCATGGTGGTGAACCTGTTTTAGGGATGGAGAGTACCACACCATGGATAGCTCCTATAAAGCTCAGAATAAAAGCTGCAATGGATGAGGAGCCCCGCGGACATAGGTGTGTCACCAGCCAGCTTCCCCTGGAGATAACACAGAGAACAGCCTCCTGTTTCCCATAATGGCCAAGGAAACCAGGAAACCCAGAAAAGCAATAACCCCATCTCACAGTTGTTCCCCATCAACTAGGATTCAACGAGGGTGCTCTCACACAAGATGGGGGTGCCTCTTCCAATATGGTGTCTATACTGCACCATACACAAGCAGCAACTACAAGCAAAGAAAAGTACACTTGTTTTCCTTGAATGGTTGTTTTCATCCTACGCAGATCTAACAGATGGAGTCATTGCATTTAAAATGGATTTGATTAAATTGGTCAAGATTTCTCTAATTAGGTGACAGCCCATGGAAGAGTCATATTTCATTCTGAATATTCGGCATCAGGGATCCGGAAACAGCATGCTTTGCTTCTGTGTTTTGTCTTTGACCTCTGCAGCCCAGCTGGTAGGTGATGGAGAGACCTGGGATTTTAACATGATCACCTCTCTAAAGAGAAAGGGGGGGGGGGAATGGAACAGCTTTGCCACCTGGTGGCAGAAATGGCAAACTGGAACCCAGTGAGAGAACCCAATATTCACATATACATACACACAGGGTGTGTGTGTGTGTGTGTGTGTGTGTGTGTGTGTGTGTGTTGTAGATACATACACAGGGTAGTATCCAATGTTAGTCCTACTTAGAGTAGACTCATTGAAATGCATGGGACTTAAATTAGTTGTGCTCACACACTTTCATTCATTAAATTGTGTTCGTTTCCTATATACTAAGGGTAAACAATTTGTTCTCTGAATGCTGATCCATTAAGCAGCCAAAACGGCATCACCCTGGCACAACAGGGAGGTATCAGCAGGTTAGGGGCTTTAGGAAAAGAAATCCTAAGTGTGGAAGCCAAATCAGCCCAATGAGGACTGAGCATACTCAGTGGCCATAGAATGCTGACTGTTTGTTGGGGGTAGCAATGGAAAACCATGCGGGATGGAAGATGGAATGGAGTATCATCAAAAAGGGCATGGTTGGTTGGCTGGCACCCTGTTTAGGAACACTCCACACTGCAACATTTTGTTGCAGGTCCTTTTACTATATGTCAAATGTGTGTATATAAACTACTAAAATACTTAGAGGCAAGGCCATTTTTTGGGGTGGGTGAGCTGCGTATTTGCCCTCAGTGCTCAGCTGAAGGGATTGCTGAGCTAAGCTCTGCGGCTTGGAGTGTACAGTCTGTAGAGAGCTAGAGCAGGTGAGGGGGACCAGCAAGTATCTTTAACTCTCCCCCCCCCCCGCCGCCATAAAAGTTCTACAGATTGTTTGTGTGCTACCTATAAAAATGAACTTCCATCCATTAGCTTTCAAATGTGTTTCGTTTTCCATTTCCAGTTTGATGTCATTTATCCTCGATTTAAAAAAATCAGTGCAACACAACTTCACTTTACTATGGTTTGCAATTCTGCCCAAGTCACGCAACTTGGCAACTCTGTAAAACTGACCGGGGGGGGGGGGGACAAATAATGCACCACAGGCATTCCCCATCAAGGGCGCTATTTCTCCTAGGGATGGTTCTGCTTAGTGGTTCATCTCATCCCTATTCCGCTAACCCGCAAATAAAGACCATCTATCAGGGTGTGAATATTTAGGTTCCCAACAGCCACTGGTACAGTCATGCCTTGGATTGAGAGCATAATTCGTTCCGGAAACGTGCTTGTAATCCAAAACACTCTTATATCAAAATGAAATCCCCCCAAAAAAAAATTGTACAGAGATTTTTAATTTAAGCCGTACTACAGTACTTGTATTGCAAGACGTCGCTTGTATATCAAGTAAAAAAAATATTAAATAAATATTTAAAAATTTGCTTGTCTTGCAAAATGCTCTCAAACCAAGTTACTTGCAATCCAAGGTATTACTGTATGTAAAAAATTGGGCCTGGCAGTGGATTGCTTACAGCAGGATCTGGGTTTCTCTTGGGTGCTGTCTCCTTTTACTCCCATGATTCCTGTGTGGGTTCCATTTCTGGTCTGGATAGGGCTCAATTAGATGTGACAAAGTACATGGAATGGAGGGGACTATCTTTTCCTTCATCTCAGACAGCAAAATGTCTCGGTCCAGCCCTGTTTATGCTGCAACAGACTCACACAAAAGACCCCCACCCCCGGGCAAGACCATTAAGCCCAGAGTCTAACATTATCTAACTGGAAGATGGTTCACTGTCAAACAGCTCGTGCTATCACCAAGTTCTTCCTAACGTTTAGTCAAAATCCCCTTTCTTGTAATTTGAAAGGGTTGGCTTGACTACTACCCTCTGGAGCTGCGGTCTCCCACATGGCACCAGCATCCAGTCTTGGCACCCACTAGGCTCCTTACCTTGCCCCTCTTGACTTTTCTTTTATTTCTTAACATTTGTTGTTTAATTACAGGGGTTTTTTGTTTTTTAACTGGGAGGCTGGCATGCTGCAAGGTCAAGTGCCATCCTCCAGTGCCATCTTTATTTGGGTTCAAAAGGCTGGTTTCATGTTGTGGAGCTCAAACCCCACCTCTGCCTTCTACTTAGGTTTTGGGGCAAGTTATTTTTCTTTTAGTCTCACCAGCTTTTTTTCTGGGAAGTGAGTATTTTGTGACTGGCCATATCCACCATAGTAGCCATTTTATGAATGGGCAAGGCATCCCCATGACAGCCATTTTGTGAGAGCACCCACAAATTCCAAATGTGCCCACCAACCCAAAAAGTTTGGAGACACCTGCTTTGGAGCATCGGAAAACAAATTTGCTCCATCAACTCTGAGCTTTTCTACACAAGGCATTTATTGTGCACCAGTGATTCCTTACTCGCGGTTGTTTACAGGTTTTTTAGACAATGTCGTGATACTCCAGTTTCACTTCTGTTTTTTAAGAAAACTTTCCTGGGTTTTTTTCAAAGAGCAGGGACAATGGGGTGCTATTTCTGATGGCAAAAGAAAAGCTATTTTCCTACCTGTGTAACTGTGCTATTCCACTGTACCATAGTGCCACCTAGAGGTAACATGGCAGAACAGCAGGAAAGGAAAAGCCCTTTGTGTAGAGCTCGGATCTCAGTTCTGCATTGAAACCAAAAGTAAATGCAGCGATTACCAGCCTCGTGTAAAAGAAAAGCTCTCTGTGACAGCACTTCAGATATTCGACATTAGCTATTATATAGCCTCTTCCTCATCTCTTCTCAACATACTCACCTCCTTCAACTTTCCTCATAGGACATGGTCCCCAGACCCCTCACCATCTTTGTCCCCTCCTCTCCACACATTCCAGTTTGTCAATATCCTTCTTAAACTGTGATACCCAGACCTGGACACAGAACTCTGTGAGATCCGACCAAAGCAGAATAGAGTGGTACCATTACTCCTCATGATCTGGACACTATGCATCCCCTGATACTGCCTAGGAACTGCATTAGCCTTCTTCACTTTCTCCACACCAAGCATAATTTTATAACCCTCTACCATGGCCCACCCAGGCTGTAATCCTAAACTCACTCACCCTTCTCTCCCTGGAAGAACACCAATAAGAACTGCCATGAAACTCACTGGGCGACCTTGGGCCAGTCACTGACTCTCAGCCTAACCTACCTCACAGGGTTGTTGTGAGGATAAAATGGAGGAGGAGTAAGAGGATTATGTAAGCCGCCTTGGGTTCCTTGCAGGAAAAAAGGCAGGGTATAAATACAATAAATAAATAAACTTTGAAACTGAGAACTAGTGCCCGAGTTTTGCTTCTTCTTTTTTCCCCTCCTCACTCACAATTCATTTTCCTTTTGTGTCATGTCCACCAGGCCCCATCATTACAGGCTTTCAAGTGGGCCCTGAAGACTCACCTGTTTACCTTGGTCTGTAATTGAACTAGGACACTATTGGGGCCATTGTACATGTGCTGCTATCTAGTTTTAGTTGTTAATTGTGGTTTTATCATTGTTCTTATTATATTGTGGTTTTAAGTTTTGTTGTTTGCTGCCTTGAAAGAGTTTACCCTAAAAGGCATCTTGTCCATTTTTAAAATAAGTAAATGAAAGTTCATCCCTTTGTTCGCTAGATGTCAGAGTTGTCCCATCATTTCAGCTTTATATTTCATGGCTTTGGGTATTTGTGATTTGATCACAAGGGTTGCATTGGATGATGATGATGCACTTAAACGATGTGTCTTCTGCCTTCTCAGTCAGATTTCTTGAACTTGCAAATGGGGTGATGAACAAGACAAAATTGTGAAGAGCCAAGAGGTCCTGTCCCTGACTGAGAGCATAATTCGTTCCGGAAACGTGCTTGTAATCCAAAACACTCTTAGGTATATCAAAACGAAATCCCCCAAAAAAAATTTGTACAGACATTTTTAATTTAAGCTGTACTACAGTACTTGTATTGCAAGACGTCGCTTGTATATCAAGTAAAAAAAAAAATTAAATAAATATTTTAAAAATTGCTTGTCTTGCAAAATGCTCTCAGACCAAGTTACTTGCAATCCAAGGTATTACTGTATTCAGGTCCAGCAAGTCTAGAAGTCTCCACTGCCACAGCTCAGCAGCTGATGGCAGGAGAATTTATCTAATAAAGACATTCAAGGACCTGAACTTTTAAAGTAGCCCTCCCCAACCTGCTTCCCTCCCGATGTGTTGAACTTCAATTCCCAGCATCCCCTAGCCAGCCATACTGGAGGACACCAGGTTAAAGAAGTGCGTGGTTACAGAGAAAAGCTTAAAAGTGCATGTAGACAGACTTTGACCTAATGACCAGAAGATATTCTGAGGAAGAATCCAAGGGGGGCTTCCAGCAATCAGGAGTGAGGCTTCTGCCTTTCTGAACACCCACAGTCCCTCCCCATGCTCTCCAGATCCTCTTCAACTGTACATCAGAACCTGATTGGTTAAAAAGTGGGGAGGGGGTTCTGGGACTCACTGGCCTGGCAGTCAACTTCTCTCAACTGAAGTCCTAATCCTCGATACACATATGCTGGAGGCACAATTGGCATCTGTATATATTCAGACAGGCACCCCCATCTGTGACTGGCTTGTTATGGAGAGGCTGAGATAGTGGCGGTGTCGAGAGGGGACCCTCAACATACAGATCTGGGCCTTCCTAGTTTCCCCAGCCGCATATCATCCTCCACCTTTTGTCCAGAATCAAGCCTGGTCCACTGTACACACACAAGAATGGGGTGGTAAGTCAGTGATGATAACCCTTCAGCTTGAAGGAGGGGTGGTTTCGGAGGGGTGTACCATTTTTAATTGCTCCCCTGCCTAAAAAGCACCCCACCAGAAGCAAATTAGCATGATGAAAGAGGGCTAGTTACATCCTATCTGTTCTGCTAGTTTTCTACTTCCTGGGCAAGTTTACTGTTGTTGTTATTATTACTATGATCATTCTGAACATAAGAAAAGTCCTGCTGGATCATCAGACCAAAGGCCTACCTAGTCCAGCATTCTGTTCACACAGTGGCCAACCAGATGCCCCAATGGGAAACCCACAAGTAGAACATGAGTGCAACAGCACCCTCCCGCTCTTGTTCCCCAGCAAATGGTATACTCTGATAATGGAAGTAATATGTGGCCATTCTGACTAACAGGCATACTGAATGCAGTGTGTCCTCTTTTACTGCGAACAGTCCTCCCTTTGAAGAGCTATCCTATCGAATTCCAGTTTAAAGATAAACCATAAGAATTGTTCCCCATCCACAGTCTTCCATAGTATGGCGAGATGTACCGTATTTCTGTTTAAATTATAATAATTTCTAAATTTGAATCTATCCATATAAATCAGCACATGCAAATTGTATGCAAATCACTACCCTATTTTTTGGCAATCATAAGTGGCCACCCTAGCGCTGATAGCCTTATTGTGAAGAGAAAGCCAGCCAGGGCAGGTACACACACAGACCCCCACACAGACCACACAGACCCCCACTTTTCACCTGATACTGCACTTGCTCACAATAGAACACACATGCATACCCCCAGGCCACTTCCCCTCCCTTGGCAGCCAAATGAGCTGTGAGACATTCCAAACAGGAGAGGGGCACCAAGATGCCTAGTGGCCACAAAGAAATGGCAAGTACTCCTAAGCACCCCAAAGTACCCAGAGAAACAGGTACTCCTGACCCGTTCGACAGGTCAGGAGGGGAGGGGGGCACAGGAGGGAGGAGGGAGCCAAGAAGAAGGGATAAAAGAAGGGGCTTGTGGCGGGAAAAGGTTGTTGGTCGTGGGCAGCAAGCTGCGCGGAGGTCTAGGGCTTCGGTCTGACCTCAGGATCCAGCCCCGGGCAGCTCCTGGTGAAACTAGCTGAATTCACCTAGCCACTGAGCTATGCGGCTGTAATCAGGGTCATTCCAGGTAAACCTTGTGTGTACTGTTGCTGTAACTCACTCTATACCCATGTCAATTGCAGGCGCGTGCTTTGCGTACTGCCTTTGTGTATGTTTTGATACGCTCCGTTAAACTCTGTTTACCTATAAACAGTGTAGTGGCTCCCATTCATAAAACTGCTTCTTTCACTGTCCTAGTCCTAGTGTTAAAATTGGCCGTGGCTTTTGCCTAGGTGCCGCAGACCGCACGTATAGGGCTAACCTTGCTCTGGTTAACCTTGCTCTTGTCAGGAGTTTTAAGAGAAGTCAGTGCTTGTATGAGGAGTGAAAGTATTTAGAATTATAGGGACTTAGGTTAATTATAAAGTGTTTGGTGTAGGCAGGTTTATTTTCTGGAACTAAGATTTTAAGAATTAAAATAAACTTATTTTTATTTTGTTTGCTACCCAAATCCTACGTGTCAGCTTGGCGTTATTAACCTGCATTACTTTCAAATCTACACACACACCTTTGTATCCTCAGTATCATAAATTTAAAAATAGATCCTTCATAACCAGTATTAATCTTTTCCCTCATTAGTAGGGGAAAGGTTTCATTTGACCCTCCACTCAGGTTTTTAAGTGTTGATGCTTAGCCTGAGAAGGGTTTATGCGTGTGGTCCTAAAGTGTAAGGGACCGTGTCGTCGCATATTTGGATCGGCTTTGGTCCTTTTTCACACTTATCCTCCATGAATTTATCTAATCCCCTTTTTAAGCTAGAAAGTCCTGACCATTGTAACCTTTCCTCATATGGGGGGAGTCAATCCAACCCCTTGATTATTTAGGTTGCCCTTTTATGCAACTTCCCCAACTCTACAATATCCTTTCGGATGTGCCCCCAGTGAACCTCCTTCCCAGCGTGCGTGCCACCGTCCCCAATACTGCTCATCCCAGCAGCTGCTTTGTTAAAACAGAAATTAGGTTTGTTAAATCCATTCATGCATTTAACATCACCTCTTTTTTTGGCCCTCCATGTCATAAAAACAGTGCCTGTGTTCTGACCGTGATGCAGCCTGGGACACATAAATCAAGCTGGAGATGATGCTCTGTACTGTCACATATGAGATAGTATTGCAGGATTCAACACAAAATCAGATGAGAGATGCCCAGGAAATGTGCTTGCAGGGGCTGGAAGACTTTAGCAGAGACTACCAGAAGAATAGGACGAAGGTCCCATTTCACATTTCGTGGGGCTGTGCCTTGGCACTGAAAATGGTCTCCAGAGTCTTGCTTTCCTCCCTGACTCTAAATCAGAGGAAGGAGAAAGGAAATTGGCTGGCTGGAACATAGGGGAGATGGGGGTGATGATTTCGTCAGCGTTGCTCTTCCAAAAGCACTGAAAATAACTAGGCATCTGGATTTATTTTTTTACACACACACAGCTGAACACTTTGCAACCAGAAAGCTGAAATCCTCCAGAATAAATCATTCATTGTAGCAACATTCTAACTAATTGCTATACAGTAATACCGTGGATTGCAAGTAACTTGGTTTGAGAGCGTTTTGCAAGACAAGCAAATTTTTAAATATTTATTTATTTATTTTTACTTGATATACAAGCGACGTCTTGCAATACAAGTACTGTACTACGGCTTAAATTTAAAATCTCTGTACAAAATTTTTTTGGGGGGATTTCATTTTGATATAAGAGTGTTTTGGGTTACAAGCACGTTTCCGGAATGAATTGTGTTCTCAATTCAAGGCATGACTGTACCTGGGATACTGCTGAATAGCTATTTACTCATTTGAAGTATTTTTATTCTACTCCTTGGCCAAAAAGCTTCCAGGGCAGCTTACAAATAATCATTTAAGCAAGACAACCACTGCCCACAGGCTTACAATCTAAAGATATGACACACAAGGAAAAAGGAATGGGGAGGGAAGAGGAAAACAAAATTCTTTCAGCAGGGCTAGCTGAATGGCTCTGCTCCCCCCACTCATCTCCCTCAGCACAGCCTGCTGGAACGGTTGCTGGTGCTAAAAGTTGAGAAAGGAGGAGCCTTCTTGAGGGAGGCTTTCCCCAACCTGGCATATTCTAGTTGTGCTGGACTACAGCTCCCATCATCCCCAGCTAGCATGGGCAATGGTATTATTTAAAAAAAACATTGCCCTTTGAATAACACTACATATGTTAATCAGGTCACCATTGCAATGATGTCTATATTATCACCCAACAAAGTTTTGTGAATGGCAATAGTTAAGGGAACCATCACTGCCTGCACTTCCTGCATTTCAGTTCCCTCAGACAATAGTTTCCATCTCTCCCACCCCCTTCGCCCACACTAGAATGTGTATATAGATCTACCAATTGGAGGTTGATACTTCATGCATCTGATGAAGTGAGCAGTGTACACAAAAGCTTAGGCCAGAATAAATTTGTTAATCTTTAAGGTGCCACAAGACTCTTTGTTGGTTTTGTGGCAACAGACTAACACGACTAGTCCTCTGGAATTTGATATTAAGCAAGTACAGACAATAAAATTGAGTAATAGAACTCCACCCACTGCCTCCTCTTCCTCTGCAGCCATTGCAAACAATTGAGCCCAACCCAGACACCTTCCAGCTTTTGAAAGTGCACCTAAAAAGGATATTGCAGCATTGGAAAAAGTGCAGAAAAGAGCAACTAAGTGTGCAATCCTATGCTGTTTAGACAGAAAAAAGTCCTACAACTCCCAGCATTCCCCAGCTAGCATGGCTTGCTGGGGAATGCTGGGAGTTGTAGGACTTTTTTCTGTCTATACATGCATAGGATTGCACCCTAAAACGATCAAGTGGCTGGAGCAACTCCCCAATGAAGAAAAGTTACAACATCTGGGACTGCTTAGCTTATTTAAAAAATAAAAAATAAAAAGCAAGTTAAAAAAAAGCAAGTAAGACATGATAGAGGTGTACAGAATTATGCATGGTGTGGAGAAAGCGGACAAGGATACATTTTTCTCCCTCTCTCAGAATACCAGAACCCAATGGGGTCATCCCATGAAGCTGACTGGTGGAAGATTAAGGACAGATAAAAGGAAGGACTTCTTCGCTCAGCGCAGAGTTAAACTATGGCATTCGCAACCACTAGATGTAGTGATGACCACCATTTGGAGGGCTTTAAAGGGGGATTGGACAAATTCATGGGGGAGAAGGCTATCAATGGTACTAGTCCTGATTGGCTAATGTGCTACCTCCAGGATCAGAGGCAGTATGCCTATGTATGCCAGTTGCTGGGGATTATGGGTGGGAAGGTGTGTGGAAAATAAACCATATACGCATGGAATTTATCAGAACACTCAGTTTATTTGCAACACGTTGGAGGAAACTTGCAGGGAAAGTTTCTCTGCCTGAGTGAGCAGCACACTTCCTTTATAAGGCACTGCAGGTCAGGCAGCACTGATTGGTTCATTCTGCTTCTGTGAAAGCCGTGGAGCAGACTGGCTAGTTTCTACATTCCTAACATTCCTCACTCATCCTTTACTATCTCTTGCTGTTTCAATTCCTATGAAATGGTTTCCACTGGTGCTGTTGTTCTCCTGTCCTGCTCGTGGGTTTCCCACAGGCAGCTGGTTGGCCACTGTGTGAACAGAATGCTGGACTAGATGGACCCTTGCTCTGATCCAGCGTGGCTCCTCTTATGTTCCAGACAGAGGGCTCCCAGTGCTACCAATCAAAGGGATGTGCTAAAAAAATCTTGAGTTTTTTTCTTCTTCGAGTAAGCTCTGCTAGCTTATCACTCAGCATAATTAACGATTATTGTGATCTTAACAGCAGTTCGTCCCCCATTAACAGAGATATCTTTGAGCTCTGCTGAGCCAGAGCTGTTAAACAGGTTTTACCTTTGAGATTCAAAAAACAGCAGTCTCTATGCATATGCAAAAAACACCAGCAGTCTGGCTGGGGCCTCTTGAAGGAAGAACCATTGAGCCTTGAAGGAAGAACCATTAGCATCATTAGCATATGACTGAGCAGGCTTCCCTCTTCAGAGTTAGAACAAGAAAGGTTACCTTAAAATCAATTGGCACATGACATGTCTATAAAACAAAATACTGAGCAGGCTTCCCTCTCAGTCAGAGTTAGAACTAGAAAGGTTATCTTAAAATCAATTGGCACATGTCTATAAAATCTATAAAACAAAATACTTTTTCATTCTAAGTAGGAATGTAAGGACTATTGCCAGCCAGATGATGTTGTTCTTGTTGCTGTTCAAAAATCAGCATTACAATCATCCCTGGTGTTAGGAATTTAGCAAGGAATTTAGCATATCAGTGGGTTTTCCTCAGTCAGGTCAATTAAGACTTAAGTCAATTAAGAAACACAAACAAAAGCATTAGAAGAAACACAAAAGATCTTGCTGTTCATGACTCAGTTGGGTTCGAATTTGCAGTGGAGAGGGGAGAAGAGAATCGACATGCCTGAAGTGATTCGTGAGAAAGATGCTTCAAGGCCTACTAGATCGAAGTAATTCTTAAGCCAGCTGCTGCAGGATCGCTCACATCACGCAGCGGGCGGCGGCAGGCCGGGCCGGCAGGGCAGGCGGTGTCCTTTCCTCCTCCGTGTGAGAAAACACAGGAGGATTATAAATTGAAGACAACAATGTCTGGATCCCCAGTAAAATTCCATGAATGAATAAAATTCTGTGAATGAGAGCCAGTGTGCCGTAATGGTTAGAGTGTTGGACTGGGACTAGAGAGATCCGGGTTCTAGTCCCCACTCAGCCAGGGAGCTCACTGGGTGACTTTGGGCCAGTCACTGACTCTCAGCCTAATTTATCTCATAGGGATGTTGTGAGGATAAAATGGAGAGGAGGGAGGAGGAAGAGGAGGATTACCGGTATGTAAGCCACCTTGAGTTCTTTGAAGGAAAAAAGGTGGGATATAAATATAATAAATGAAATAAATTAATACATGAAGCAGTGTGAGTGTATGATAGAAGCCTCTTCTGGAAGCAGCCTGAGTTTTTTGATCACCGGCCACACATCTTCAGAGGCTTCCACTCCCCCCATTTTTAAAAATCTATATAGCCATGATGCTTGGAAGCTGATATGCTGATGAATGAGCACATTCCCCCAGCTGTGCCAACCTCTAGACTGCTTGGTAATAAAACATCCACACCCTTTTTTTTTGCTGTAATACATGTAAATGAATGGTTATGCCCCTTCTACAATGTTCGGCATAATAGTTACCCTCCTTTTTTTTCTTGCTGTCACCGAGCGTTCCTCATCACATTTGGACTATATAATTTGTTTAATGTATGATTACAGGGGGCTATGGGAGCTGGGAGAAAGGCCATTCACGAAAACGGGTGACCATTTCTTTTAAAGATTATCGTAAAATAAGAGCAGACGATTACATTGATTATGAGAGGGGGATGCTAATGGAACACACACATCTCCCCCCATCATAGTCCAGAGCCAACACATTCAACACCACCACTATAATCAGGGTAGTAAAAGATCACCCCTGTCATCATCATCAGGCGATCACTCGTGACCGAGTAAGATTGTCTTCCAAGATAAAAAATTTTACAAAAAGAACAATTTTAAAAGGAGGAAATTCTAAAGAAAATTGTGTAGACTCTAGCGATGGGTCCGTAAGTGACTGTGGAGGCCAAGTCTAGATCCACACAGCTTCCCACAGTGAGGACACAGGTTACCAGATGGAGGATGGTCCTGTAAAGGATTCGTTTGACCTGCTTTTCGCTTAGCACGTTTCTCCCTTTCGCCTTGCACTCGGGCTTCTTCAAAGTCCATGGAACCTTTGTGAGAGGCCAACCTCCATTTAGATCGTTCATGGGCCAGAGCTTCCCAGTTTTCGATGTTTATATTGCATTTTTTTAGATTAGCCTTATGAACATCTTTAAACCTCTTATACTGACCACTGATATTCCGCTTTCCATCCTTGAGTTGGGAATAAAGTAACTGCTTTGGGAGACGGCAGTCAGACATTCGAACAACATGACCGGTCCACTGAGGTTGGCGTTGAAGGATCATTTTTTCAACGCTAGTAGTCTTTGCTTCTTTCAGCACCCCTGTATGTCAATGTAATAAAAGGATCAGCTCTATCTAAAAACTAGTCTGTATGTGCAACTAGATAGTGCAGCATAATCTTCCATCATCTTTGGCATCCACAGTCCACCGCACTTACACACACACCTATTCCATAGCAAACAGAGATAAGGAGGGGGTCAGTGCAGTAACATGAGCACAACAAAGGCTGACAAGACATTTTCTGCTCCAATAAATGTCTGAAATACACAGAAGGGTGTGAAAAAGGACTTAACGCACAGACACACACACCCGTACACATAATTGGTTTCTTTCAAAATGATACAAGGAGGAAAAAATGGTAGATTGAGGGGAAGGATCTAGCTCACAAGAAAGGAGCTACTGGGTCCCCAGATCTTTTGGGCCCGTGGACCACCTGAGAAACTGTTATGGGCATCACCACCACCTACCACCAAATGGCTGCCTTAGGCGCGGCTGCCTAGTTATAAAGGACAAGTGTCTTCCCCAATAAATTTCACAGAAAGGAAAGTCATGCTGCTCAAAGAAATACCCATCCCCATTCAAAAGGAGAACACACAAGCGGAGCTACCTCCAACACCAAAACCAAACAAAAGAGAACAAAACAACACACAGGCAAAACTATACACACACCAAAAGAAAAAAGAAAAAGACAGAGACAGAACAACCATTACCACCAAAAACCGCAGGCAAAACACCCCCAGTAGTTGCTTCTCCAATGTCACTCCCCAGCTTACCAGGCTGTGGCAGAGTCCTTCCCCCCTTCCTCCTCTAAAAAATAGTTCTAGCTAGCTGGCCGTGGTGCCTGGGATGGTGGTGGGAGTTGTAGCCCCATGCATCTGAAAGGCACCACGGTGGGGAAGGGCAGTTCCTCAGGACATTTCCTTAATCAACAAAGATGAAGAAAAACTACTAAAGAGAAATCATATGAGCCTTAGCCGATTAATCTATCAATTAAAAATTACCATACATTTGCATATGGGTAAAACATTTCTGAAACAAGAAGCACTTGTCCTTGCTTTTATCCACCATGAGTTCTAGCTTCATCTTAGAAGAGGCATTCCACCTGTGCATGAGAAAGGAAAACGCCTCTTTTAAGATGGCCCTTGCCAACCGCAGTGTTTATAAGCAGCTGTATGAGAGATGATTTTTTTTTTAAAGAACTGCTGCCCCATCAAGGACACCCTTTAGTGGATTTACATTTTTAAGTGATACTTAATAGATGGTTATTGCTTGGAATTTCTTGGATTAGCTCGTGTGCCTTTAAAAAAAATTGTTTTCTACTTTTATTGTATCTTACTTTGCTGGCAGCCCTCAGCACAAGCATTTTAAGTTGAAATTCTGGGATATACGGTAAGCTATGGGTTAGAGCCAGTCTTCAGCTTCCATAGAGCAGATTCATTAAAATCAGTGGGACTTGTTGATTTCAATAGGTCTATCCTAGGACTACACCTAGATACAATCCTACGTAAATAAAGCTGCAGGTTTATAACCACTTATTTGTGCATAAGCCCCATTGAACTTTTTTTTTAAAAAAATTATTAGTTTTTTAAATGTAATTTGGTGTAAAAAATTTTAAAAATATTAGTTTTTTAAATGTAATTTGGTGTGAAATAATTTCGAATATGAATGTTGGGAAAGCACCTGGTCCAGATGGGTTTCCAACTGAGTGGTACAAAACATTTTCTAGCCTTTTGGTCCCAAAGCTTCATTGTCTTTATAATTATATTTTTGAATCTGGTTCTCTTTCGGCATCATTAAATGACGCTTATATCACTGTGATTCCTAAGCCTGGAAAAGACCGTACATATTGCGCTATCGACCTATTTCGTTAATTAATGTTGACATGTAAATATTAACGGCAATTTTGGCTGATAGATTGCAACAAGTTATTACAACAGTTGTTTGATCTGATCTGGTGGGATTCATTAGAAATCAACAGGGAGCTGATTAGTAGGTGATCTGATTGCTTTAAATACAAATAGAACAGACTCGGCTGCTATAATTTCTTTGGATGCTGAAAAGGCCTTTGACAAAATTCATTGGAAATGTATTTTTGCTACATTGAGAAACTTTGACGTTACCATGGAATTTTTAAATTGGGTTAAAATTTTATATTCAACCCCAAGAGTGAGAGTTAAGATCAATGGGGTTTTTTCAGATTATTTTATACTTGGGAGAGGTACTAGACAGGGATGTCCACTTTCTCCATTGATATTTGACTTATGTTTGGAACCCCTGGCGTGAGCTATTAGACAGAATAATAGTATTCATGGATTTTCACATGATTGTTTAAAATTTTTAAATTATTCTGTATGCTGATAAACAATAAAAGATCATCTTGAAACTCCAGTCATCGGTTCGTGCTTTGATGAAGGTGATTAAGAATTTTGGTGATCTCTCTGGCTAAAGATAAACTCTCACCTCCTATAACACAATGGATTGAGGGCCTAATAATGCTTTCAACATTTGAGCGGGTGGTATTTTGACGTCACCTGCGGGTGGATAAATACATGGATATTTGGTCTGCTTTTTCTGAAGTTTATGCATAACTATTTTTATGGATAGTTGTATTACTACATACTTTTTGATATTTATGGATATATATTTCATACATATTTACTGTAAGTGATCCATTTAAAATACTGTTAAGAAAATTGTATTTTTTGTTCATTTTTTAATGGTTTTTGTTTTGTTTTGGTGTAATTTTCATTATTTCCTCAATACACAGGGGAGCCATAAGGAACTGTTGTGAGGAATCTAACCTTGGAAGTCTAAGCTGCAAAAAGAAAACGTCCATATCTTGCTCTGATACTTTCTTACCCATACTATACAAATCGGAATAATTTTTTAAAAATTGTGAATTTATATCTTTAGGGGAAGTGTATATCATATTGCTCTCATCTTTAATAGCAGAAATAACACCTTGATGCTTTTTCTGTTTAAGACGATGTGCCAAAAGCTTACTAGGATGTTCACCATTTTCCCAGTATGCCTGTTGTAAATAGGTTAAAGCAAATTCCGCCTGCTGTGAAAGGGTATTATTCAATTCATATTTAATGCTCTGCAGCTCCTGATAAAGTTGTGCAGTTGGAGAAGTAGCAAACTGAGTTATAAGGGATTTCAACTTCTCACTCAAAACTACTCGCTACATTTTTAAATTTTTGTTTTCATAGGAAGCATAAGCAATAATTTGGCCCCGTATAAAAGCTTTACTGGCCTCCCACTCAATAGCACAAGAATCAACTGTACACTCATTAATTTCAAAGTATTCAGTTAATTCTGCCAAAATCTGTTTTTTAAACATCTGATCATTAAGAAGGAAAACATTTAAACTCCAAAGAGCAGGGGGCCTAAGTGAATCTGAAAATTGCAACTCCAGGCAAACTGGGGCGTGATCGGAAACTACCGGCATTTCAATCTTACAGACATTTATATAACGTAACAACGATGTAGAAACCAAAGAATAATCTAATCGAAAACAATTATGATGAACAGATGAAATAAATGTGTAGTCCCTTTCAAGAGGATGCAAAGCTCTCCATACATCAATCAAACCAAATTTGGCCATATAGGCCCAGAGTGCAAGTCTCACCATTATTTGCTTCTTAGGGGCAGGTGTATTTCCAACAGCAGGTTTAAAACTTCATTAGAATCCACACCCACAATCAAATAATCATTTATTTATTTATTTATTTCATTTTTATACCGCCAAATAGCTGAAGCTCTCTGGGCGGTTCACAGCAATTAACAAGACAGTCCCTGCCCGCAGGCTTACAATCATATGCAACATCAACCAATGTACTGAAACACTCATGAAACATAACCGGAGAATCATTATTAGGCCTATATACATTAATCATAGCAATTACTTTGTCATTACATTTCCCCACCAAAATCAAAAAACGACCTTCAGGATCACTAATAACCCGTTGAACTGTAAAACAAAATCACTTATGAATTAAGATTGCTACCCCTTTAAACCTAGTAGAAGTATCAGTTACATACCGGTATATACCTCTCCAACCCAATTTTTCCTCAATAAATGGGCATCTGCAGCCATCAAATGAGTTTCTTGTAGAAAAGCCACATCAGCATTATGTTCTTTTAACCTAGAAAGCACTGTGCTCTGCTTTTTTGGATTCCGCAGCCCCTTGACATTCCATGAAGTCACATTAAACATAAAACAGTGAAAAATAGATTAGCTGCCCCTCCTACAATACAAATCTTACTCATTTTACCAATATTAACTACTTCTGTAAAATATATCCCATAGATCATTAATATATTTCAATACAAAAAATCCAAGTGGTCCAGGGAAACATCTATTTTCCTGTACCTCACATAACCTTTCAATGCAGTAAAATTGAAAATAGAAAATTAAAACAAAGTCAAAACCCAAATAACCCATGTAGTACCCATTCCCCCCACAAAACAAAAACAAAACCCCACATTTTGGAAAGATATAATGAATAAAAGCAAAACTAAAAATGAAACAAAAACTAGGGGGGGGGGGAGGGAGAAACCATTTTGGCTTCCAGTAAAGGTGGCAATGCAATCCATCTCACCTGTTCCCTTATCAATTATCAAATACATGCTTAAATCAAAAAGAACTCTGGGTATTTTGTAAAATATTTAACTATGTACAGATCGTTTTTAAACTAATTATAAACCTATGCAACATATAAAAGCATAACAAGCATATAAAGTTACCTAAGACAAAAGTAAGGGGGGGGAATGAGAAACACACTCTTGTTTATATTGTGGTAAGGGCTCAAGTAGCCCTGGGTTTGAGTCTAGCCGATTAGGTCAATCCATCAGCCAAACACAGGTAAAGAAATTAAAGAAAAAAGCTTTATTCAATCAGATAATGCAGCTGCATGTCCCAGCTCCAAACAAAAATGGAGGGAGCCCCGAATATGCACAAGCGTTCTACTTTTAAGGAATCTAGGTTTTATAAGTCACGCATGTGCAGATGCTGCTAAGATCTCAGAACAGTAGAGCTAACGCCTTTTGGCTCTACACGGGACATGCGCAGTGAATACCAACCATGCCGAGATAACATTCCACAGTCCTTTGCAAGCGGGCATGTGCACCATGTCCCTGAGTAGTGGACACATTTCCGCCTACCCATCACCTGAACTATTCTGCTTGTCCTGCAGTTTATTGCGCAGGGCGAAAACATCATCTGTGCAGCGTATCAGTGTTCTAAGACACTGTGAGCTCTACAGCAACACACTGTGATTTAACTAACAAGTTGCTGAGGCAGACTGAAGGTGCAGCCCTTGGACATGCAGCTGCATTATCTGATTGAATAAAGCTTTTTTCTTTAACTTCTTTACCTGTGTTTGGCTGATGGATTGACCTAATCGGCTAGACTTTTGCCACAATATATAGGTTGGCCAAATGCCCAGAACATTATCTAGTACAGTGATGGCGAACCTTTTTGAGCCCGAGTGCCCAAACTGCAACACAAAACCAACTTATTTATTTCAAAGTGCCAACACTGCAATTAAACCTGAATACCGAGGTTTTAGTTTTAGAAAAACAACTCATACAGCTGTCCAAACTAATTAACATCTTTTGTCTTAAAAGAAAAACACAATAACAGAGCTTTCAATGATACAAACAGTTTTTTGTTGGGAAAAAAATCAACTCAAAAAATTATTATAGTACTACATTGTACTGTACACATAGCCTGAAGGGAATTTATACAAACTTTTTAAATAATTAGGCACATGTATTTTTGGATAAGGGATTCTCAACTTGTAATATGATTATATGCCAGATTGAAATTGTATGGGGCAAGCTTTAACCTGGGTCCTTTCCCTGCTTCTACAGGTGTCGGATTAGTAAAAGTAAAAGTCAACCTGTACTAGGATGAGCAAGATAAACAAGAAAACTAAACGTGCTAAACACATTTGAAACACTTTATGTCTTGGACTGCAAACACTGCATTAGGTAAAAGTTTGCATTGGGCATGCTTTTGCACAATTAATGTGATTTTTGCTATTGCATGCATGCTGATAATTTGTCAAACCTTGGCTCATACTCCATTAGTTTGAGAGTAACACATGCAGCACTCAGGTCAACTGTTAGGGCTTTACATCCAAGCCAGGCTCTGTGCATCATTCTTCAAAATCTTTTAAATGTGATAACAATGTAGAAAAGAATTCTGTAACAGGAATTCTAGAATAAAATTGTGGAGAAACGAGCCTTTGGGGGTACACACACACACCTCATGTGTGAACCGGCTGGGGTGGGGTGTGCATAGTTAGCGTGTGGAGAAAGGGGCCTTTGGGGGTTCCTGCATGCATGCAGGCACGCGCACGCACACGCCTCCTCATGTGTAAACCAAGTGGGGCCAGTTGAGGGGGCTGGGAGGAAGCGAAAGGTACATAAAACATAGGATGGGGCCTGGCACCCGGAGGTCTGGAGGAGCCAGGCTGAAAGCGTTCATATGCAGATGTAATTCAAACCCAGTAAGTCATGAGTTCCCTTCCCCCTGCCTGGCCAGGTGAAATGCATTTTGATTGGCTGAGAGGCAGCAGAGTTACAGGGAGGAGGGGAGGGGGGGGAAGGTATATTTCCCAAAGCGTGGTCTGTCTTTGGATCGCGTGGCTACCGGCTACCCTGGCTATTGGGTGATGGCGGCAAGCCAAAGAGAGGCCCCAAGCCTTTGGGGGGGGCCATCAGGATCCGACCCCAGTTAGCTCCTGGTGAAATGAGCTGGATGAGGGCTCTAGTGAAGGCAAGCCTTGTAGGAGTTTACCCATCTCGGACCTTCGGGTAGGTGTGGTAATTCTCCATCGGGCGGCAAGGCTGTGCTAGATTTAACCCTTGAAGAGAATACCCTCAGGTAACATAGGTGTATGCCTGAGAGATATTAAGGAATCAGGTTTTATTGTTTTGCAGCTTTACTGTGTACTAAAGTGTCTCTTTATTTTGTGTGCTTCTCTCATTTCCCTAATCTTGTTGTAAAATGCTACCAGAATAAACCTTGTCCTGGTTTTACCCCACATGGGCTTTGTAGTCACTCTGCTTGGTTCAGTATCTAAATCCAGGTTACAGAAATTGAAGGCGAGTCCCTGAACAGAGATCCAAGTAGGGTTGCAGACAGCTGAGGCTGGCAATCTGGTACCTTGAGATCTCTGGGGGTCTTGGTTCCTTTGGAGTAGGAAAGGGTGGGGGTGTGGCGGGCCAGCCAGCCCCCCCTTCCTCCACAAAAACCATTCTGTTCCACACTGTGAGAAAGAACAAGATCATTAGTGTTTTTCAGAAGGGGACGGTCTTTTCACGATCTGGTGACCAATGGCTTGAGTGCCCACAGAGAGGTCCCTGCGTGCCAGCTGTGGCACCCGTGCCATAGGTTCGCCATCACTGATCTAGTATAACAGCATAAACACTGATGAACAGCCAGAAACTTTCCAGCTGAACCAAATTAAACAGCTTCAGTAGACGCTCCACTGAACTTAATGACTGGGTTCAGACAAGATAACCCACACTCAAGGGTTGAGTATGGGTTGTTATTGACCCATGGGTTGTATTCGAAACATTGATTATTGCATTGTCCTGAACCCAGCTGTACTAACAAGCCATGGCTTGTTAACCACGAACAACCCATGAAGAGAGCCCATGGTTTGTTGTTGGGTTGTGAACTGTGGGTTGCTCACCATGGTCTTGGCTGGGTTCAGACAACACAATAGCCCACATTTCAACAACAGCCCACACACACTCAACCCGTGGGTTGTCGTGTTGTCTGAATCCGTCAATGAGTCTTCCTTCTGACCTGTACAGGATTGCACTGTGTTACACTAAAAGCCAAACATTGAATAATATCAGAATTCTGAAGACCCACCTGTTTTCACTGGCTTTCCAATAATGTCTGGGATGCTGGTTTAATTGGAAAGCTCTGATTTTATTGATAATCTCTATTTTTATATATTTTGTTCTTATTCATTTATATGCGATCCATTTTGTGTAGTTTTTATAGGCTGTAGGCTGCCTTGAGAGACTCTCACCCTTAAAAGCAGCCTAAAAATAATTAGAAATCCCTTTGTATCCAATGGTCCACACCTACCCACCCAACAACAAAATATTAAAATTGTTTTTTTTTTTAATTTCATGTTTTATTATTTATATTTTTAACTGTATTTTATTGTTTGCTTTTAATTATTGTTGTACACCACCCTGAGAGCTTCAGCTATTGGGCAGTATAGAAAATGAATAAATAAAAGCAATAATAACACACTTCCAGGGTCACTCTGCCTCCCTCCCAATATTCACCCCTCAGCTAGGACTTCAAGTTCTCACTAAGCCCAACACCTCTCATTTAAAATGAAATGAACTGCCACCCAATAAATCTTCCCCTTGTGGATCCCCATTGGCCAAATGTTTTCTCCATTACCAACCCTATTGGCTGCTAGAGCCTTGAACCCTCCTCCTCCAGCTTCATGATACATCCCCTTCTCTTAGGGGAGGAGCTCTTTTTCTATTGTAAGAGGCCGCTGCCCCGCCCCTTCTCTCCCATAGGACCCAACGGCTTGTCTATGCGGCCGCCCCAAGAGAGCCGAGCGAGAGGGAGCGCGCGCGAGAAAGAGAAGGAACACCCCCGTCCGAATCCATCGAATAGCCCCATTCCCCGCCCGCTCCCTGAGTCCAGTGAATCCATTGGCTGCGACTCGAAAAACCCGCCTTGCCCTGGCCTTGCCTTTGGCTGTATAGGACACCTGAGTGGCTGAGGGTGGAACTCCGGCAAGGCGCTCATTGGTCGGAAGTGCCACCAGGTGGGTAACGATTGGCAAGGCTGAGCTGTCACAGCAAAGGCAGGGGGGGGTGGAGGTGGCTGCGCCCTCGCGAACCGAGATGGACTATCGACGCGGCTGAGAGCGGTGGCGCGCGGCGGACAGCGGGCAGGTCGGCGGAGTAGGGAGAGCGGCAGGCAGCGAACGAAGGACGGACGGACGGACGGACGGAGAGCCGCTCGTGAGGGTCGCCTCCCTCCGCCGCCGCCGCGCTCCTCCCTCCCTCCCGCCGCCTGCCTATCGCGCTCCCTCCCACGAGGGCGCCCGCCTGGAGGAGCTGCCGCAGCGGCATCGATCCAGCTCCGCCCAGATGGGCGTCGTGCGTGGGGGGCACGCGAGGGGCGATGCCTCCCCGCGATTGACCGGGGCTCCTTCAGTATCAGATTGGGAGGGTGGGCTGGGAAGGAGGGGTGGTCTTTGATGTTGAGGTGGGGTTGGGGGGCAAAGAAGCAGCAGCAGAAGAAGCTGCTGTCGGGGTGTGTGTGTGTGTGTGTGTGTCAGCATTGATTTGTTGGTGTTGCAGGTGGAGGCTTGTCTGTAGGGGCTTGCATGCAAGCGGGGAGCAGCATTGTGGGAGAGGGTTTAGGATCAGATTTATGGGGTGGGCCAGTCACTGACTCTCAGCCTAACCTACCTCACAGGGTTGTTGTGAGGATAAAATGGAGAGGAGGATGAGGATTATGTAAGCCGCCTTGGGTTCCTTGCAGGAAAAAAGGCGGGGTATAAATATAATAAATAAATAAAGGTCAAGGGGAAAGTGTGCTTCGGTCATGGAATGGCTAGTTTGGGAGATTTGTAATTGGTGTAGAGGAGACTCAAAATTTGACATCAGCATCACCCTTGGGTTAGAGCAGCCTTCCTGGCACCCTCCAGAAGTTTTGGACTACAACTCCCATCATCCCTGACCATATGCTGGCTGAGGCGGATGGGGGTAGCAGTCCAAAACATCTAGCAGTCGGGTTAGAGAAAGAGAGAGAGAGGCTTCACTTCAGGGGTTGTGCCTGTGGAAGAGACTCTATGAGGTATGGGCAGGGAGGTCTTCATTTAGTGGGAGGGGCTGCTGGAAGAAGGTCTGGTTTGCAAGAGGTGAAGTTTAGTATCAAATATAGGGGGAGGGGTTGGTATTGAGAGTCAGGGTTACTCAAGGGGGGGGCTCAAGCTGAAGTTGGTTTGGGTGCAAGGAGCGGGGGCTTCTCTGGTAGGAAGGAGCCCTCAGGTGTCAGCATTGGAGCTTAGTTATTGTAGCAGGGATGTCAGGGCATTTTTGTCTGGAGAGGCATGAATTGAGGACGGACAGGGGAATCTAGTATTTTGACAGCGTAATGAGTCTCGCCTCTTCCTCCTTGTTACTTTGCAGGCTTCCCTACCCCACCACACCATGCAAGTAGCTGAGGATGCCTGCACCCATTCGGAGGACGAGCTGCTCTGTGAGTAAAAGTAAAACTTTTGTTTCTGTCCCCTCCTGAATAACGACAGTCCCTTTTCTTTAGCAAAGAAGTCCAGAGAAGTTACTGGTACATTTGCTCACAAATGCCTGTGTGAGTGATTTGTAACTTAACCAAAGAGGGGAGAGGAACCACTATCTTTTGGTAGGCTTCCCCAACTGGTCACCTGGAGATGTTTCTTACTCGCCGCAGGTGGCCAGCTGAGTGGCTCTTCCCCAGCCTGCCTTTACATCATCGCCAGTCTATGATGTGAGTTAAATTAGTAGCCAAATTGGGGAGGTCCCAATGCACACACATGCAGGGAGCAGATCTGCCTACAGAAGGAGCATGCTTTGATGGCCACAGGAGACACAAACACTTTTAGATTTCATAGATCATAGAGTTGGAAGGAGCCTACAAGGCCATCGAGTCCAACCCCCGGCTCAATGCAGGAAACTAGAGGAGGGGTCTCCCATGATGTCCCATCCAAGTAATAACCAGGCCTGATCCTGCTTAGCTTTCCACACTCAGGACAAGCTGAGCCACCGTAAGCCGCTTAAGAGTCTGAGGCACTGTTGGTAAGGACCAGGGTGGCTGTGGCATCCTTCCCACACCCTGGTGCCCACCAGATGTTTTGGACCACAACTACCAGCATTCCTGACCATTGGCCATGCTGGCTGGGCTGATGGGAGTTGAAGTCCAAAACATCTGGAGGGCACCAGGCTGAGGAAGCCTGGTTTAAAGGGACAACCACCCAGAGCAGGAGGAAGTATAGGGTGTTGTGTAATTAATGCATGCACTTGTGTGGCATTCCCTCCATCTCGGTCTTTGGGTTTGAGTTGTGGCACTTTTGGCAATGTATTTATCTAACTCTGTGTGCAGCTCCAGCCCTTTCCCTAAGGAGCTTAGGGTCTTCCCCTGCCCCCCACTTCGATCCTCCCAACAATCCTGTGAGGCTGTCGTCAGTCCATGGGGTTCCAATAGGAGCCATTTTGCAAACATCTCTCTTTCCCCCCCCCTCAGTCTGTGAAGACTGCCGCCTGTATTTCCGGGACACCTGCCCGCAGCATGGACCCCCTACCTTTGTGGCTGACTCGCCCGTTCCGGAAAGGGCTCCATCGCGGGCGTTGCTCTCCCTGCCCGAGGGACTTGTGGTCAAGGAGCGTTCCCAAGGAGGCTTTGGGGTCTGGAGCGCTCTTCCAGCCCTGCCCCGTGGCTGCATCTTTGGACCCTATGAGGGGGAAGTGGTCCGTGCGCATGGCGACTGCACCCGTTACTCCTGGGCGGTAAGACCCACGACTCTCCCACTGGTCCCCCACAGCATAGAACAGGGATGCAGAACCTCTTTCAGCCCAAAGACCAAATTCTAGCTCAAAGAAGCTCTCTGGCGGGGGGGGGGGTGTCATTCCAGTGTGGGTGGGGCTAAAGGCAAAAGGGGTGGAGCCAAGAACACCAGCATATTGTACATTACAGCTCCTCCTGCCAGTAACTAAGCCTTAGGAGAGGCATTTCAACCTTTTAGAAAAGGGGGGGGGGGATCTGCACAAAAGGTGAGGAACCATCCAACAATGGGTGGGTGGGGAAAGGGGAATGGGAGCATGGGAAGGGAGCGTGGCCCTCTGGGGACCCCCAGGCAGGTTGGATTTGATCCTGGGGCCTGAGATTCTGCAACTCCTAACACAACATTTGCCACATTCACTGGACACAATAACTGGTCGACTCGAGTTCAAATCTCTCCTTGGACTGGAGATTCATTGTGGGGCATTGGGGCCACTAGGGCTGGACCTCGTGGCCGAAGTCCAGGGCCCCTGCAGCCCTGGGGGTCCCCAGATGACCATCCAGCGAGCAGCAATGATGGAGGCAGCAGTAAACAGGCCCCGGTCCAGCACAGACATACCGGAGCCCACCAGGGCTGACACTGCTCCCTGCAGCATCCTTTCTTATTTTTAGGGTGCAATCCTATGTATGTTTAGACTGAAGAAAGCCCTACAACTCCTAGCATGCTGGCTGGGGAATGTTGGGAGTTGTAGGACTTTTTTCTGTCTAATCACGCATAGGATTATGCCCCTAAACCAGGGCTCTCCAACCTTGGGTCCCCAGATGTTGCTGGCCTACAGCTCCCAGCATACCCAGCCAGCATGGCTAATGGCAAGGTATTCTGGGAGCTGTAGTCCAGCAACATCTGAGCACCCAAGGTTGGAGAGCCCTGCCTTAAGCATTTTAGCATTAAGGAGTCGTTGACTGGGTATGTACTCTGGTTATAGATGCTCATTTTTTTCCTATATACTAACCTTTCCTGAAACAAAATGGTGCTTATTCCAGAGTAAATATATTTAGGATCAGGGCAGCAGAAGCAAAGTCCATTTTATTCCTGCAGTCATGATAGTGCTATGAATTAAGTGAGATTAAAATGCAAAACTGCACATGCTTGGAGTATTTCTCTCTCTCTTTTTTTTTATCAGCTTTGGCAAACAGGTTTTTGTTTTCAGGAAAGTAGAATCTGTTGTGAAGCCTAGTATGGCGGGGAGAGGAGAAGAGAAATGTTAGTTGTGTGGTTCACAACTGAATTAATATGCACAGCCATCAGAAGGAGGTTCCCATAAGATCATTAAGTCCCAGGTCTAAAATTACCTAGCTGCTCCACTAGCGTTAGGCAAAGCACACTGCCACCTCCTCAGTTCTTTGTTCATTAAAGAAGAATCACAATCGTTACCTTAGATCTGTTTCCAGGATAAACACAGTAAGAAAATGTAAGTGCAGTGCAGTGCAATATTTTAATTAAAGCATTGTTACTCTACTCATCAGCCGAAAAGGCTCCCAGAGCAGCTTATATATGACCAGTAAATCCAGACAGTCCCTGCCTGCAGGCTTACAATCTAAAAGACATAACACAAAAGGAAAGCGGGAAGGGAGGGGAAGCAAACTGAGGCACCCATTCTTAAAGTTAAATAGTAGTCCTTATAAAGACCAGCTGGAAATAGTTCAGGGAGAGCAGTCGCCTGCTGAAGCTGGTCTTCCAGCGGGGCTTATGGAATGGCCATTAAATCCTTGCTTCTTTCATGGAACTTGAAAGGGTTCTCTAGGGTTCTGCAGCAGTCTCCCATCCGGATACTGACCACACCCAGACCTGGTTAGCTTCAGCAAGGTTGCTGCATCATGTACTTCCAGGCTATGCCTTAAGAATATTATTTACCAACAGCTGATGAGGGTTGCTTACTGTTTCTAAGGAACAGGGAAATCTCTGTACCCAAAGCTCTGCAAGCTGTGCTGCAAGAAAACAGTCGACTGTACTTCAAGCTCATGCCAGTGACACTTAAGCAAATTGGCTTCATTGCTTTAGTTATATTTGCAATATGAAAACCTTTGGCAAGGTTTCTTTTGCGACAAAGGGAAGCGGCGCACTAAACAGAATGGGACCTGGGATGAGACCATTGAGCCACAGTGCAAATTGTACCAAAAAATAGGTTATGTCCGCACCAGCAAAGTAAGAGATGGGACTACTACTTGTAGTAGTCAAGCAGACCCTGCCAGCTTTTCTAATTTTTAAGGGCAAGTTTCTATTCCTCATGGTGTCACAAATAGACTTGCTGATATACTGCAAATGTGCCTAAGGTACATTTGCTGCTAAATATTAATTAACAATTGGGCTGCATTCAGACATAATGATGAGCTCAGAATTTCTGAGAATTCTGGCTTCTGGTTCACGAGCGACATGCTCCTGCGTGCTTCCTGATCGCCTCTGTTTAGCTCCCCCTTCCAGCAGGCACAGCTAAACAAACCAGAAACTAATGAGAAATCAAAACCTTCCTGCTACATCTGAACCCACACCATACCTTGTCTCTCCCCTAACAAACTAGGAATGGGAAACCAGCTTAAAACGCTAACTTCAGACTCTGGTTTGTTAGGGGAGCTTCCCATTATATCCAAACATGAACTCTTAGTTTGTTGTTCTCTCTCTCTCTCTCTCTCTCACACACACACACACACAGCTTAGTCCTGGTTTTGAAGAATATCTGGTATGGCTAGCACATATTTTTTTAAAATTTCCCGCAATCTTGAGGACTAGGGTCTTGCTTAAAAGTAAAGTTTGAGTCGCAAAAGGGTTCACTGTAACACGCGCACACCCCTCAACTCTTGGCTGTGCAAATGGCATACTTGTTGACTGTACTTGTTGACTATTTGTTGTCCACTGCAAATCCATTAAGATCCAGTACAGTGTAGTGCAGGGGTGCAGGACCTCAGGCCCAGGGGACAAATCCAGCCCCGTGGGGTTACCCAGATGGCCATGCCCCTTTCCCCTGGCCCCACCTCTGTTCCCCCAACCACCAATTGGGTGGTTTCCTGCTTTTGTGCAGTTTTCCCACCCATTCTAAAAGATTGAAATGCCTCTTCGAAGGCTTAGTTACAGGCAATAAGAGCTTTAAGCTGCAAGATGCTGGGGGTTTGGGGGTAATTTTGACCCTGCCCCCTTTTGCCTTTTGCCCCGCCCACCTCTGGAATCCCCCCCCCCCCCCGAGCTTCTCTGAAATTGAATTTGGCCCTTGAGTTGAAAGAGGTTCCCCATCGCTGGTGTAGTGTTTCAAATCCCTGCTCAGCCACAAAGCTTACGGGTGATCTTGGGCCCATCACCGGCGCTCAGCCTAACCTCTACAAGCTTGTTGTGGAGTTAAAAGTAGCTGTGTTCATCATCGTGACATTAAAAAACATGAGATAAAAATAAAATTGCACCAAAGACTCAAGTTGCTTGCACCTCAGAGCACCCCTGAAGGAAGAACTATATTCAAAACATGTAGGGCATAATAAACTGACCTGTGTGCACCCAGAGGCTTCCTCCCTTCCCCAACCTGGCACCTTCTAGCTGTGTTGGCCCCACACACCCCATCATCCCCAGCCGTATTGGCTGGGGATGATGGGAGTTGTAGTGCAGCACAATCCAGAGAACATTGTGTCGCAGAAGGCTGCAGTAGACCCATCAGTTGACCACCTATCATATTACTACGAAACCCAAGAACATCAATAAGTGGCATCTTTATTTTTGGGCTTCATGAGGTCATCGCTTCCCCCAGTCTGGTTCCCTCTGGGTGTTTCGGGCCACAGCTCACATCATCGCTGACCATCAGCAAAGGCAGGCGTGGTTATATGAACGCTGAACTCTGCATCGGCTCAAGCTGTTCAGTGCAAAGATCAGCCATGGATCGAGGGACGGCCTTTCCTGGTCCACAGTGGCGAGCGGCCCCTGCTAATGCTGCTCCTCCCGCACCAGTGTTGGGGTGAAGGGCAGGGCTCCCGTATGCTTCATCTGCCCACCCTAATTCAGACTTGCAGTGGCAAACTAAGCATCTTCACACTGAACCTGCAGGTTTTTAAGAAAATGCTAATTGCATCAACGGTGGAAGTGAGGACACAGATAATTAATGGAATCAGACCAGGCAAGAAGCAGGAATTTAACAATTTAATCTAGCAGGGTCCAGACACTGTCTTCAATTTGTAACCCTCCCATGTTTTCCCACTGCTGCTTCTGGGTCTTTTTTTTTTCCTTACCAGAAAAAAACCATTAAGGAAGGAAGAAAGGTAGAATCACTGCACAATGCCTTTTGATTGGTTGCTCTAGCACTCGTCCGTCTGGAAGCACTCGTGGTTTAGGCTGAAAAAAAGAACGGATAGCCCGGCCCAAGGTCACCCAGTAAGCTTCGTGTCTGAGGGGGGATTCCAAAATGGGGCTCCCCGATCTAAGACCAGCAGCCTAACCACTGCACCACACTGGCACGGTCAGTTGTATGCTTCAGCGCAGGAGAAAGATACACACCCATTTTGCCTACCCAAGCGCAATCCCAAGGGGGAGACAAAATAAGAGTGTTAAATAATTGTGTGTCTGTGCCTGAAAAGCACGAAAAGAAAATGCCTCTGAGCAAAAGATTTACAAAAAGGCAGCCTCACTGCCGTTCGGCATATAAAAATTATTTGATGAACACTCCCTGCCCTGTGCTGGAGTTTTGGGTTTTTAAAAAAATTAAAAGTGATGCGGCTGTGCAGAGCAGAGAGTTGTATCGCTTTCCACTAACACACCACCAAAAAATCTAAGTGCCCTTAACTCTCCGTCAGCTGCTTTCCACACTGTGGTCGCCGTAGCAGCAAATGCACTCTCTGAGATGAAAAAAAGCCACGTTTTCAAGGTTCTCCAATAAGCTGGCTGTGTAGGATAGAGCCCTTAATTAAGGTGGGGTGGACAGAAAGTAGACTGGGATCTATTGATGGATCGTGGCATGATTTGCAATAGATCTGCAAGGGGTTCTGACTCCCAATCGTTTAACGGTAACAGCAGCAAAAAGACTCCTACGCACGCACACATGCAAATTTGGCCGCTAGAATCCCTGATCTGTATTAGATGTTGATTTGTATGTGTGTATGCAGATACATCCCGGTGTACGGTTCATGGGATGTCATAATTGGCTCCACCCCTTTAGCCACCATTTTGGATCTGGCTCCGCCTCCCTCCCTTCAGGTCACTATTTTGCACCTAGCTCTGATTACTGGACCTCTGGGTTCTAGTAAAAGGGGAGGGGGGAGAAGTTGGTCCCACAACCTGAAGTATGCCCACTGCCTGCCTTAAGGTACATGGAGTTTTCCAGATCCACTGTAGGTGGCGCTCCCTTACCAGACGAGCCTCTTCCTGTCTCTGCTCTAGTTTGCCTTCAACCAGCCCGAAATCTACCTTAGGCTATGACCTGGTTCGCATGACACAACAACCCACCATGCTTTAATTTACCCACAGGCGCTGTTGTGTCATGCCTGGCGTCATTTTTGCATGGTGCCCACAGATGCCGTTTGCCGTGGCTTGCCGTGTCATGCGAACCCAGGTGGCAGCGGTTGTTTGAGGGTTAGACATAACCCATGGCTTGTTTTAGGGTAATTTGAGGGTTGTCTAACCCTCAAAGAACCCCTGCCGCTTGGGTTTGCACCACAGGGCAAGCCGGGTGCCCACAAGTGCCATGCAGAAATGACACCCATGAGTACCCTGCAGGATGTGACAGCCCCCATGGGTAAATTAAGCCATGGTGGGCTGTCATGTCATGTGTAACCAGGTCTGTAGAGAGTTTTGGAGGGTAACGTACAACGGAAGTGCTGCGTATGCAACCTCTTCCTGGACTCAGACTGTGGCCTATCCTTTCAGGAACACCAGGATCCATTTTTAACCCTTGGCCACCCGCTTGCAAGCCCAGTCTCATCCCATGGGATCATCCATGAAGTTGGGCAACTCGTAAGATTAGGGTGGAAGTTGTGGGTGAGGGGTGGAGCTTTTGGTTTTCTGTTGATTGTTCCATCCCTTCTTTAGGTGCGGGACAACGGCTCCTATTTCTTTGTCGACGCATCTGATGATTCCAAGTCCAACTGGATGAGGTGAGTGTCTCGGGAGGGGCCCAGTAAGAGCAGCAAAGGGAATTTACACAGCTCGGCTTAGTGCCCACATAAGTGAGGTTTGGCCCTTTGAAACCCCCTTGTGGGGCCCAGCACCTCAGCAATATGCTGGAGTTACACCCAAGGCCAGGGGTGGATCTGAATCTACTGGTTCAGGGGATTTGGCATAGTTCAGTAACGATTTCCGATCCCCAGTTTAGCGATTGCAGTAGCAAAATGACTCTTCCTCCCCCACCCGCACCGCCCTAAAGTGTACTGCTGAAATGAAGAAACCTTACAGCAGGCTTCCCCAGCCTGTTGCCCTGCAGATGTTTTGGACTACAACTCCCAGCATTCCTGACCATTGACCATGCTGGCTGGGGCAGATAGGAGTTGAAGTCCAGAACATCTGGAGGGCACCAGGTTGCGGGAGGCTGGCCTAGGGTAACCACGAGCGGAAGGATTGCAAGGCTCCAAAACAAGGTACTCAAAAACAAATTCCTGGACTCCCAAATTCTCTCATTCTCCATGTATGACTTTGCATCCAGCTCCAGATGGTGTATCTCGGGGTTCTGCTAAAAGCAGTCGAGTCGATCCCACAAGCCTGAAGTCCGCCCACCTGGGTAGATGCTTCTTTAGTCATCGGGGACGGCTTCAAGCCTGCTTGCCGACTGTGGGCTGGCAGTTCCCCGGAGGTGTATGCGGCAGCCACTGCCTGGTGCATCCACCGACGAGTCAGACATGAAGCATGCCCCAAAACAAGAGTGCGGCTCATCGCCCTTTCTCCTCAGCAGATACGTCGCCTGCGCCTCCACCGAGGATGAGCAGAACCTGACTGTTTTCCAGTACCGGGGTTACATCTACTACCGGGTCTGCCAAGCCATACCTGCCGACACAGAGCTACTCGTGTGGATAGGAGAGGAGTATGCCCGCACTCTGGGATTGCGCTTGGGTAAGCAGAAGAGGGGTGGGGGGCGTGGGTTTCATATGTCCTAGCACCGCCTTCCCCAACCTGGCACCCTCTGGACGAGTTGGGCTACAACTCCCATACTTTCATTTCATTTATTTCATTTCTATACCGCCCCACAGCCGAAGCTCTCTGGGCGGTTCACAATTTATACATAAAAACAACAATAAAAACATACAATATAGTTAAAAAGATTAAAAACCAAATTTAAAAGCACCGTTTAAAATGACAATAGAAAAGTTAATAAAACTAAGCCTACAGGTGACAATTCCCCACCCCCACCCCCCACCCATGTGCTATTTTGAGCCCTTAACTGTTGAATGCCTTGGCATAGAGGGAAGTCTTAACCTGGCGCCGAAAAAATGGTAAGGTTGGTGCCAGGCGGGCCTCAGTGGGGAGCTTATTCCATAATTGGGGGGCTACCACTGAGAAGGCCCTCTTCATTGCCACTAACTTTTACTGAGCCTCTCTTGGAGGTGGCAGTTGGAGGAGGGCCCCAGATGTTGAGCGCAGCGTCCGGGTAGATTGCGGTTGGGAGAGACGTTCCGTCAGGTATTGTGGTCCTAAGCCGTGTAGGGATTTATAGGTTAGAACCAACACCTTGAATTCGGCTCGGAAGCAAATTGGCAGCCAGTGCAAACGGGCCAGAACTGGTGTAATGTGCTCGGACCTTCTGGTCCCCGCAATGCTGGGGCAATTTGGCCATACTGGGTGATGGGAGTTGTAGTCTGACACAGCTGAAGGGCGCCAGGATGGGGAAAGGCTGTCCTAGCATGTTCTCTTGTCTTCTTCTCCCAGCAGTCCTTCCAGCTTTTTATAAGATCATAGGAAACTGTCTTATACCAGGTCAGACTATTTGTCCATCCAGTCCGGCAGTGTCTACTCCAGGGGCGCAGAACTAGTTTAAGGTGGGCCAGATGATGTCAGTCACTGAGAAGGGCACAGACAAAGGGACTCGGCCGACACTGGGAGGAGTGGCTCCTCCTCCTGGCACCGGCTGAGTCCACGCACCTCTCACCATCCCTATCACGAAGGAAGACTTGGCCAGCGCTGGGAAGAGCGAGCACTCCTCCCGGCACCAGCCGAGTCCCCCGTGGCCCGCATCCCCACGGTTATTTCCAGTGTGAGATTGGAGATGACTTCCCTGCGCGCTGCTTCCCTCTCCCAATCGTGGGGAGATAATCAGAGAGGAGATAACAGTGGGGATTCCCTGGAGGAATCCAAGGAGGCTGCACAGGTGGGCTGCCTGGAGGTTCCACGTCCCTGGTCTTTCTGACTGGCAGAAGTTCTCCAGGGTCTCGGGCATCTGTGACCTGATCTTTTTAACTGGCGACGCCAGGGCTTGAGCCAGGGACCTCCTGCATACCAAGCCAGGGCTCTGTCACTGAGCTGTACTCGAGCTGCCACGAAGCAGGCTGGACACTGGAGCACCTCTGCCAGTGTACGTTGCCCTCGAGGAGGCTCGTCTGCCCTTGCCTTTTGTGTTCTTGAGGGCCCCCTTGTTCCTAATCCTTTAGAGGGGGTGGGGGTTCTCCTTGGGCAGCCTTCCCCAACCTGGTGCCCTCCAGATGTTTTGGACTGCCAACTCCCCTCAGTCCCAGCGGCATGGCCAGTAATCGGGAAACCTGGGTGTTGTGGTCCGGAACTCATCGGGAGGGCACCGGGTCAGGGAAGGCTGTTCTTGGGTGCTCGAGGCTGCTAAGCAGGGAAGTAGGGGTGGGCTCCCTTGCCGCAGTTGGTTCCTCCCATCAAGAAGGAAGGAGAGAAGGGAGCATTCTGTTAATTGGGCCCCTTGCACCTTGAAAGATGTGGTGAGCCTCTCACCCCTGTGTTGCCGTCTCCCCCACCCCACCCCCGCAGGTGAGCATTTTAAATACGAATTTGGTGAGAAAGAGCTGCTGATGAAACTCTTCCAGGAGCTGCACCTCAAGAGCCCGCCGTCGCCTCCTGCTCCCCACGCCCCGTCCTCACGTACCCAGTACCTGTGCGGAGATGCCACCGCCTCTTCGCTTCCGCCCCTCCACAAGCCAGGCCTCCCCCCGCCGGGAGGGAGCGCTTTCCCCCTGCTAGAAGGGACACAGAACCTGGTTGGGTTGGGGCGGGCCCAGAGCCGCTACTGGACCTTCTTCGGGTTCCAGGGGGACGCCTACGGCCGCATCCTGGACAAGAGCAAGATCATCTGCAAGCTGTGCGGGGTGCGGCTGAGCTACAGTGGCAACACCACCAACCTGCGGCAGCACCTCATCTACAAGCACCGCTGCGAGTACAACCAGCTGGTGGGGGCCCAGGCCACCGCCCTCGACAAAGGGGTTGCGGGGACGGGCGAGTTCGGAGCCCCCCGGCCTCCCGCCCCGGGCCGGACCACGCGGGCCGTGGCCGACTTCATCGTGCTGGACCTGATGCCCGTGGAGGTGGTGGAGGGGGAAGGGTTTGGGCAGATGCTGGGCGTCCTGGATCCCAGCTACAAGCCCCCAGACGCCGCCTCCCTGGCCCACACGGTGCTGAAGGACATGTACAGCCACGTCAAGGGGAAGATCTGGGAGCTGGTGCGGGCCCTGCCCCAGTGCTCCCTCAGCCTGGACATCTGGCGCCACAGCAGCGCCCTCACCTACCTCACGCTCACTGTGCACTATGTCGACGACTGCTTTGAAGCCCGGGCCCGGGTCCTCTCAAGCCGCCCCATCCCCGAGGAGCCCGGCGCCGAGAGCCTGGCGGAGGCACTGGCCGAGGCGGCCGAGGCCTGGGGGCTGCGCGAGAGTGCCTCGTACACCGTGGGGGGGCTGGGCCCCGCTGCCAGGCAGGCTGCGGCGGCGCTCGGCTGGACGGCCCTGCCTTGCATCGGGCAGGCCTTGAGAGCCGCCATGGAGGCTGCCCTGAGCCAGCCGGCGGCCCAGAGTGCCTTGGAACGGCTCCGCCGCTTGGCCTCCTGGGCACTGACTGGGGCAGGCCGCAGCGAGAAACTGTGGACCCAGGAGCCTCTCCTCCAGGCTCACCTCAGTCGCTTCCTGCGAGACGGGGGCAAGTGGCACAGCATCTACGCAGTCCTGCAGGGCCTGCTGGAGCACAGCGAGCCTCTGGCGGGGCTCGGCCCTGATGGGGAGGCGACCCTGCATGCCCAGGACTGGGCCGCCCTCCAGGACACGGTCAAGGTCCTCAAGCCCATGGCCATTGCTACCTCAACGTTTACCAAAGATCCCTTTTCCAGCCTCTCCCTAGTGAAGCCCGTGCTGACCAGCCTCCTGTACAAGCACTTGGTGGCCAGCGAGTGGGACTCCGCGCTGGCCCTCGAGGCCAAAGCTGCGGCACAGAAGGAGCTGAACCGGCACTTCTCCGGCCCAGACGTCGACCAGGCCCTGAACCTGGCCTGCGCCCTGGACCCCCGCTTCCGCGGCTTGGATTTCCTGAGCCACGCCGACCGGGTGGAGACCCTGCACTCGCTCAAGACGGAAGCGTCGCGCCTGGCCGAGGCTCCTGCGGCAGTGGCGGCGGCATTGACCTCCGGCCTGCCCGACGTGGCCTCGCCGCCCGCCAAGCTGCCCAAGCAGGACGCCGGCATCGAGTTCCTCCTGGGCGACCTGTGCAGCATGCGCAGCGCCTCTGGCGCCGGCTCCGCCCACCAGCAGGCGGAGCAAGAGACGGCCAGCTTCCAAACCAGCAAGGCCTCCGCCCTGGGCCAGGAGCCCCTGCAGTGGTGGAAGACCCACCACACCCAGTACCCGCTGCTGGCCCGGGCGGCCCGCCGGCTGCTTGGGGTGCCAGCCACCTCAGTGCCCGCCGGCTGGCTCTTCAGCAGCGCCGGTGACGCCATCCACACGAAGCGCCAGGCCCTGACGCCGGAGCACGTCGACATGCTGGTGTTCCTCCACGGCAACCGTGCCATGCTGTATTAGGAGCGGCAGAATCCTGGCTCCTTCCCTCCACTTCCCCTTCCCACAAGGGATTGGGGGGGAAAGGTGGAACTGCAGCTTCCAGCTGCATCCTCTTCCCCCCCTCTCTCTGCTGGGGGCTGGGGCAAATGACTGACCCTCCCTACGGGAAAGGCATGGTCTGGTCTGTGTGTTTTGGAGAGAGGGGGTTAAAGAGAAACAGGGCAAACCATTTTGGCGTTTTTCGGGGGTGCGGACACCAAAATAGGAGTAAAAGATAACAGCTGTGGCAGCGTAGTCCTTTTAGAGAACAGGGCGAGTCCACTTTCGGGGTGGTGGGGAGGAGGCAGCCAAGGAGAGAAGTTGTTCGCAATGAATACTGGAAAGGGTCAGGAATATTCCATGCTTGCAAAGAAATTGGGATGGGGGGGGGGGGAATATGAGAAAGCGTTGATGTACATAAAGCTTACACTGCAGTCTTCCTCTCCAGTTCTCAGGTTCAGAGGACAGGCACACAACGGAGGGCAGGAATGGTCCATGAAAGGGAAGGAAGGAGGGAGCATTTGAGGACAGGAATGGTCCATGAGCAAGGCGGGGGGGGGGGGATGTAGCGATGAATAGAGGCTGGGCTGGAACATTCCATGTGTGCAGGAAGAGGGGTGGAGCTCTTGACTACAAGGAAATGTGCATGGTAGGGAAGCAGTTAGAGAAAACTATAGGAATGGAAGGGTGTTGAGGGGAGACCCTTGAACACAGGAGTAGCTCATGTATGAGGGAGGAGAAAGGGGGGAAAAAATAGCATGTCATATTCCAAGTGGTCTGGAACAGAATTAGCTGATATATTGTGGGGGGGGGGGGGGAGTAGGGTATTACAAGGAAGGTGGAGAGGGAGATTTTTCTTCCATGTTAAGTATTATGCCTTCCCCCTTTCTAAAAAAGATTATCAGGGATAAGTGTTACTTGGGGATAAGGAGTGTGGGGGGGTGTTAATGGTTTGGCATTGCAAGCAGCAACTTGTGGAGGGATTTAAGCAGAAGACACACAAATCATACCTTTTTCTCCTCCCTTGTCTTGCCATCAGGGTGATGGTGGAGAAAATAGTGGCTGGAAAGCCCCCCCATCTCCCATGCACTGTGAATTCTGTGAATGTACCTGCCTTCTTTTCTCTTCCCCTCTCCATCTCTTCCCCCACCCCCCCAAAAAAATCCAAGAAAACGATCAAAGAGAAGAAGACTCTTAAGATGAAAAGGTGATATCAAGTACTGCCAATCCTCCTTGGAGTCTGCAATACCCTCTGGCCGCCCTTCAACCCTACCGGGGCAGTAAATTGTCCTAAAACCAAAGAAACTATTAACGTTCTTCCTCCCACCCACTCACTGTCCTTTCCCTAGCCCCTGTCCACCCTCCTTAATATATACATCCTTTTCCCGCCCACCCACCCCACCCCTATGTTTGCATGTCACTGAAATGTTCAAACTTGTAACGGGAAAAGATGAAGGAACAAACAAAGCTGAGAATGGGAATAGACAGGCTCCCATTGTAATCATCCCCCACATCTTTCAGCAGATGGATGGGAGGCAAGGCAGGCAGGGGCCATGAATCTTTGCCCCCACCCACCCACTCCCTGTTCCCCACTCAACCATGGAACAAGATTTGTTTGGTTTTTGTTTTGTATTTAATTCAACATCGATGCTTCAACAAGAAAATAAAAGATGCTTTATTTTTAAAAAAAGGTACTCCTGATGTTCTTAATGGGGGGGGGGGTGAACATGGGAGGGGGCAGATGCAGGGATCAACCCCAAGGCAATCTCCAACCTGGTGCCCGCCAGATGTTTTGGATTACAATTCCCAGAATTCCTGACCATTAGCCATGCTGGCTGGGGCTTATGGGAGCTGAAGTCCAAAATATCTCAAGGATGCCAGGTTGGGGGAAGGCTAACCTAGGAAGTGGGGAATACTGGAGCTAAGGGCCAGGTGTGTGCACATGAGACAGGAATTCCACTGCACCGCCCTCTTTGAGGATGGATGCGATCGCTATATCACCCTTTGAGGCCAACTGTGACTCAACCCTATTGCCATCCCATGATTGTTCTTGTGGACATCCCTTTGTGTATCCATACTTCCTGAAGAAGCTGGTACCCTCACGTTGCCGATGTTTCTCCCTTTGATCTTGAAAAGTTCATCATCCTTTTGGTCCCAGGGATGGGGCGGGGGGGGGGGTGGATGTTGGCACATACAGTGAGGAAGAGTGCCTAGTGGTTCTTCTTGCTGAACTTCCTTTAGCAGTGTGAGGAGGGAGGTCAAGCTGCCCCACTGTGGCCAGTCAACACAGGGTGGTGGACACTCAAGAACATAGGAAGATGCCTTAAACTGAGTCAGACCATTGGTCCCATCTGGCCCAGTATTGTCGACACTGGCAGCAGTTCTCCAGGGTTTCAGGCAGGATCCTTTCTGAGCCCTACCTGGAGAGGCCAGGGATCGAACCTGGGACCCTCTGCATGCAAAGCAGGGGCTCTGTCACTGAGCTACAGCCCCTTCCCACTTTAGCCTGCAATCTTAAACTCTGCACTAGGACCAGCCTTGTCTCCAAGAGAAGGAAAGCAGTCAGGTGGGGGAGGCTATTTATTTATACCCCACCTTTTTTTCCTCCAAGGAACCCAAGGCGGCTTACATAACCTTCCTCCGTTTTATCCCCACAACAACCCTGTGAGGTAGGTTAGGCTGAGAGTCAGTGACTGGCCCAAAGTCACCCAGTGAGTTTCATGGCTGAGCGGGGACTAGAACCCGGATCTCCCGAGTCCCAGTCCAACACTCTCACCACAAAGCAAAAGGGCAATGAGTTTGCTACCCCTAAAGCCAGTTCTTTTGCATGGTAATCCTAGAACTTTTTTTTTTTTAGCTGTTGCTTTTTCAGAAAAAAAAAAAAGATGGCCAGCATTTCTCCCCCCCCCCCCCCCCGCAGCAGCATGTATTTGGGGCCTCTAAATTAAAAGGGGCTGTAATTCTTAAGATTTCCATAAGGGAGAAAAAGATGGGCACGCTGGGGATCCATGATCTCAGTGTTTGTTTTAACTCCAGATCAGCCTCTTTGTACCTGTATTTTCCTCCCTGTGGGGCTAATGGAAGCTTCAGCGGAGGCAGTTTAGATTTGGACATCTGCTTTACACACAGCACAGTGTTCTGTGTATCCGATCATGGATTTCCTGCATTGTGTCTGTTTTGGTCCTTTGGGCCAAAGTATACGTGCCCTTTGTCTAGCACAGTGTTCTCCAACCTTGGGTCCCCAGATGTTTTTGGCCTACAACTCCCAGCATGCCCCAGCCAGCTGGGAGTTGTAGGCCAAAAACATCTGGGGACCCAAGGTTGGAGAACACTGGTCTAGCAGTTCGAGCTTGCGGGACGGATCTTCTTTTAATGAAGAGCCAGCGCTGTGGGGTGAGCTGGATCAGGGCCATGGTGCAGGGGGATGGAGGGCTTTAACCCTTTCCCCTTGGCACAGTCCTGACTGGTATGCAGTTGGGGGGGGGGGCGGACATTTCCATGCCTGCTATTCACGAGGAGAGCTCACACTGAAAAGAGCAGGTGCTGGGGGGTGGGCTCCAGATGCAGCTACTGTCCTGGAATTTCTCTGGAAGTCCACTGGAAAGATAAACAACTCTGCCTTTAGTAAACCAAGTACTTTATTGTTAGTCTGATCAGAGGTAAATTCCTGGCACAGACACAAAGAAAGTACAAACTCAGAGACGGCAGCTCTGGGGTTTTATAGAGGGGACACATATACTCATGCAAAGAAGGAATCTGCTCCTGGAAGAAACCAGTAACCTTATTTGGGGTATCCAGTCATACACACACACAAGGCCAATATGAGATAATCTGTTGTCAACACAGGAACAATGCATGATTCATGCTTATAAGGGAGTGCTTCTGAATGATATGTTTACATAAACATATGTTGGCTTTCGTTCTACAGGCAGACATTATCTTATTTTCAACAATCCTTCACATACTTTCACTCCACATGATCTTTCACTCTGCAGTATTCTCCAACCTTGGGTCCCCAGATGTTTTTGGCCTACAACTCCCAGCATGCCCCAGTCAGCTACGCTACACTGGCTGGGGCATGCTGGGAGTTGTAGGCCAAAAACATCTGGGGACCCAAGGTTGGAGAACACTGTGCTCTACAGGGTGAGAGGTGGCTACTTTCTCTAAAATGTCCACATCATTCCCCCCTTTCATAGTCCTGGGACTATGACCATTTGATTTCTTCAGCACTTTACCCATCTATTATCAAGTGTATTCTTTCGGCATACTTTTACCTCTTCTTTTAATTCCTTCAACGCCATGTGCTTTATTTCAGTAGCACTTATAGTTGCTATTGACCTTTTACACATCAATTTTACAACATTCACGGTTGCACATATAAGTCCCACAGTATTTTATGCATCTTGCTTTTTTCTTCTTCTTTGATGGACAAATAGAATTTATTAGTGCTTGACAGCAAATGGGGACACAATGACACAGCAAACAATGATACAGACTTACACTTAGGTGAAATAACTTAGACATAATTAATCCATGCAGCAGTCCTTTTTACCTTCTAGTGACCCTGGGGAGTCACTGCTGGCATGTTATGAGTAATGTTTTAGGTCTGCATTGGGGATAAAAACGCAACACGTTTCGACATCAGGGCAAAGGGTTAAAGCTCCACCTCCATGCCACAGTCCCAATCAGATTACGAAGGTCCCCAACATAGTAACTCTTTCTTAAAGGACAAATCAGTAACACGCGGCCAGACCAGGTGACAAATGCCCTGTCTAGTTTAGCCCTTTGAATGGAGACGGATGACTTCCGCTAGCACAGTGTCTTCTCCACATGGAACTGGGATGTCGGAAGCAGGGGTGGGCAGAAGGTAGATCACCAGATGTTTTGGACTTCAGCTCCCAGAAATCCCTGCCAGCATGGCCAGTGGTCAGGAATGCTGGGAGCTGGAAGTCCAAAACATTTGGAGGTCTGTTTTCTGCCCAGCCCTGGTCTGAAAGGGTCCAGTGTGCAATGGGACGCAAGTTCCTGACGCTTCCAGCAAACATGTCTTTTGTGGCTTTGAAGTCCATTGCATAGTGGACCTCTGGGCAGTTCAGTTCCAAACAGATCCTCTTAAGATGTGACTGCAAAGAATGCCCTAGAAAAAGCAAAGCCTGATGGAATTGAACTGCTGTTTGTTTACTAGTTGTGGACACTTCCTCTTGTTTGAGAGGACCTAGATCAGCCTTCCCCAGCCTGGTGCCCTCCTGATTGTCCGCTGACCAGGCTGGCTGGGGCCAATGGGAATTGAAGTCCCAAAACATCTGGAGGGCACCCGGTTGGGGAAGGCTGGGCTAGATACAATTTATTTTTGTGGCTGGGGAGGGATGCTTTGACTAAAATAATATTACAGGGCCGCCAGCAGCGGTGCGTGAGTGCCATGGGGTAGAGTGTGGGGTGTGTGGAGGAGGAAATGAGTACATGCATGTGCAAAAGATAGGGAAAGGGGAGTGCCTCCCAGAGGTCGTCGCCCCTCACAGCACCCGTGCGCCACTCACCATTTTCCTGTAAGTGGAAGGATGCTGCCAGTGCAATCATGCGCACGGGGGCGGATCTTGACAAGGGACGGCCCCTAGAGGCGATACTCGCAAATGTAATACATGCGCCGCTCGCAGTCATTGTCCCACCACTTTCCGTCGTCCGAGCTGAGGGAGACGCAGTTCTCCCGGGCGCCCCCGTTGGGCTGGGTCACCAAGTGGTCGCGGTACCAGTCAAAGACGGAGACTCGCTGCCCGTTCTCGAAGAGCCACAGCCCTTCCGAACGCCGGTCGTGGATGCCCACCCAGGCTGGCCAGTTGTAAGGCTGGAAGGCCTCGTGGAGGTAGCGGCGCAGGGTAGCCAGCTCGGTGGCGTCTGCTGGCATGGCCAGGTGGCCTCCCCTGGCCTCGCAGAGTTTTTGTGCCCCGTCGTACACCTCAAAGTGCTTGAAGATCAGGAAGCATTTGGTCTGAGTGCGCCGACCCCGCAAGCAACCTGGAATGGTGCAGAGAGTATTCGTTGTTTCAGCAGTGTTGTGGACACAGCACAGGCACTTCTATCATTTGTCGGGATCCTGAGGACATGTGCTGTCACCACCCTCAGAATTCCCTGTTCCCTCTAAGACAGGGCTCTCCAACCTTGGGTCCCCAGATGTTGCTGGCCTACAGCTCCCAGCATACCCAGCCAGCATGGCAACTGGCAAGGGATTCTGGGAGCTGTAGTCCGGCAGCATCTGGGGACTCAAGGTTGGAGAGCCCTGCTCTAAGAGCTGCAATCCTGGCGCAGGGGTGGGTATGAATTTTCCTAGTAACAAAGCAGCGTTCCCTGTCCTAACGCGAAGTATTTTGGGGTGGCTTGGTCCTGAACAGGCAATTAAGACCCATTTGCTTTACAAACCACCTGCTCCTGGTGGAGATGAGAATTACTGGAACCGGTTTGTTGATATGCATCTACGCAGCTACCTGCATTTTTGGACTCTCCTTGGGGGCGTGGCTATGGGGACTGTCCTGATGAGTGCCTGCTGTTCAAAAATATACCAGCACACCACTATTACTACTACCATTAGTATTGTATCATCAATGTGCATGGTGTTTTGTACATTGCAAGAGGACAGGTCCCTGCCCCAAGAAACTTACAATCTAAAATGCAATACAATGGACATGGCAGAGGACAAATGACCTTTTTTGAATCTACTCTTTCATCTTCTTTCTTCTATCTCAACCCAACCTGCAGGCCCCAGACTTCAATCAGCCCTCCTCTGCCCTGAATAACCTTTTCATTTGATCCTTTTTGTTCTTTCCATCCTGAGCAGCATACCCATGAAATCCTGACTCTTTTGAAATCCTCCCCCATCTCACACACACAACCACCGCAGCTCTGAGCTTTCCCTAAAGGAGGGATTTGGCAAATGGCAGTGGCCTGAGCTACTCCATCCTGCTCACAGCATGGCCTCCCATTTCCAAGGGCGCTGGAAATTATTTACTCCTTAATCTCTTTGTCCCTTGTAGGCTGCAGGCCAAAAACAGATGCAGCAGGGGAGATCTGCCATTGGTTCTCCTGACTGCTTCCCCCCTTCCCCCCCCTTTAAAGCAGCTGCTGGGATTTCCTCCATGCCATCTCCTAGTGCAGCCTTCTCCAACCTAGTGCCTTACAGACATGATGGACTGCAACTTCCATCATCCCCAGCCAACATAGCTATTGCCATGCTGGCTGAGGGATTATGGGAGTTGTAGCCCGACACATCTGCAGGGCACTAGGCTGGGTAAGGCTGTCCTACTCTAAGGCTGCGATCCTATGTCTACCTACCTGGAAGTAAGCCTCATTGAACTCAATGGGATTTACTTCTGAATAGACAATTATATGATTGTTCAGTTAATCTCTCTCTCACACACACACTCACTCACTGCTGTCAGACCAGGGGTAGGCAACTTGTGGCCCTCCAGATATTTTGGCCTACAACTCCAATCAGCAGTAGCCAGCATAGCCAATGCTGCAGGATCAATGCTGCCCACCGCTGTGTTACGTCAACAGAAGGGGGGAAATAGGCATGAGACTGGTGACTTGTCATCATAAGCGGTGCTATAAATGGCCCACACAGGCATGGGCCCTGGATCTTTTGAGTGGTGCCCCAAATCTTTAGAGCTGCCCCAATTGCCATCATCTGCCTTAATACAAGCCTGTTTCTTCCCTCTGAACTCAGTAGCATTGCAGTTACTAGGAGAACTTGGGACTCACTCCCTTAGCAGAGTAATAGAGACTGTAGCATGAAGGCACCAGCCTTTTGACCTAGAGGGGAGACTGCCACCTTCCCTTCCACAGTCTGCTCATTATTTTCATTAAGCCCAGAGTCCAAAATTGTCCTAATAGCAACACTGTCAGCCAGCTTTCTCAGAGTGTGCCTGACTCTGCAGAGACCTGCCCAGCCAATTGCACTTGTGCCCTGGGCCATTGTAGGCAGCAAGGCCCTGACAAGAGGAAGAGAGGCACATTGGCTGCTCACATATCAAACAGCGTGCCAGAGACCTTCCTCATCTGTTGCTTCCTCCAAGCCAGCCCAGGCCCTTTGCCTTGTGGGGAAACAGAAGTGGTTTTGCTTGCAAAAAGGGATTGAATTAGCAGCAATGTCCGAATTTAGGGCAAGATGATGTATGATTGTATGGCTTGCCCTGGCTTGCTGGAGTGCATCTGGAGCTCTTTGGCTCTGCAATCATCTTTCTGGAGTGCACCTGCTTTTTGCATGATCCATGTGCCAGATTATGGTGGGTGCATGGTCCTCCTTCGCATCAGGGGTCTGCACTAGGCTGGAGAAAGGTGAACAGATGTGGGAGGAGGAGAGGGGCTTCTTGCTCTTTTGTGCTCAAAAGCCACAATGCCTTCTGGCACCTTAAAGACTGACAAATTCACTGTGGCATAATAAGCTTTCATGGACAGGAGTCCACCATACACAAAGTTATTTTGAAAGATGTTGCTTTTCATGTAACGGGAGAAAAATGGCGCTTGCTGAAATAAAAGTAATGGGAACCTGATAATCTCTGTTGCATCTGATCCCCCGGGATTAGGTGGCTGTTTTTACCCATGTGTGATTCTCCTCTTGCTGCCTCCCTTGAATCTTTCTGCCTGAGGTCCCCCCCCCCTGAAATCAAATGCCCTCCCCCCCCCCTGTCCATACATCCCTTTTTACAAATAGGAGACAAGAGTATTTTAAAGGCACAGACACACACACACACACTTAGAGCCTGAGGCAACTGCCTCAGACAGCTGATTTGAGACATCATAAAGCAGAAAACTATTCATTATTTAATTTATTAATTATTATTGTCTTTTCACTGCCAAGGAAGGGGAGAGAGGTGCTTGTAGGAGTTTCTGCCTCAGGGGCCAAAACAGCTTGACTGGCTTTGAGTACTACTATGGACCTCGAGTGGGGTTGGGGTGCCCCCCACCCAAAGGCTGCATTTGCAGCTCTGCCTCGGGCAGCAACATATCTTGGGGCCAGCCCTGGGCATGGTTATAGAGACCTGTGGGGTGGGAAAAGGTAGCTGAGATGGTACAGGAAATTATGTGAGGTAGGGAAACAACTGGGGCTACAGAGAGATCTGTGGGTGGGGAAACGTATTCAGGATTACATCAAATTTACTGTGTTTACTCAACATGTTTACTCAAAGTTAGTTTTACTGAGTTCAATGGGATTTACTCCCAGGTAAGTGTATGTAGGATTGGAGTCTTACTCCTTAGTAAATGTGCTCAGAGCTACAACTTGCCTTATGTGCCCTGAAGATTGTTCCAGTATCTGGATCTAGAGCGAAACCCAAGGAATGATAACCTGGGTAATTTAAAGAACAACCAACCAAAAACCAAGGTAGCCATGCTGGTCCATGAGAAATATAAACCCCAAATCCACAGTCGGGCAATACCTTTATTGGGAATTTTGGTTGGTCCTAATAAAGGCAACCAACTATGCATTTTGGTACTTTAAGAGTTGTATGATTATGCGGTTGCTAGAAAATTAATATTGCAACATTGGGTGTAGATTTCAGGATTTCCAGAAGTTAGATCCCAAGAACCATAAAAAAAATGTGTTCTAGAATCCTAGAAACTATCAAAATAAAGTATCTGAAATAAAATGAGGGGCCATTTTTGGTGGCGGCTCTCTCTGCCTCCTCACCTGGTCCAGGGACCAAGGGCAGCAATGCGATATCCTCCAGTCCTGGGGTCTCTGTCCAGTGCTGCTGTGCTTGTTGGTGATGGAGGGGGGAGAGTAAGTGAGGATTTACTCTGAAGTACCGTAAATCCCACTATGCTTCATGGGGGTTATGTGCTCCCTAGTAATTATGCAAATTTGCCGCCTAAGAGCATGGGTTATTACAGTCTATGATAGATTCCTACACTCTTCCTTGCCAGTGTGCCATGTTTAGTTTTGCAATTAATTGGTAAATGTGTAAGGTGCCATGCAGCTCTTTGCTGGTCCCAGTCACTCCATCCTCCCCATCTGGATTTGGGCCTGAAAGACCAAGGAAAAGTGTGGGCACATGGAGGGTAAGTTTTAAGCAAGCACAATTTGGGACATTGCACAGTTCTGTCCTGAAATCAAGTAAGAGGTTAATTAGCTTGCCGTCTATATCATTTTAGTTACAGTCATTATTTCTAATTATGCACATATATTTGCATGTCAATTAGCATATGCAAATTTGTCCTTATGAGCCTGAGCCCCGGATCTTTTCAGTACCCAGCACCACCCCTGCTTGCCATCTTTCCCCCCCTCAGCGAGGTCGACAGCAGCATTGGGGCTGGGGAGGGTTTTGATCTGTAAAAACTGGATGTGGGGAAAGGGTTAAGCGCACACAACCTTCTCCAGAATCATTGCTCCAAAATCAGACCACCAGACTCCCCACAGCTGCTTCAGACCAGGGATGTACAATACAAAGGAAACAATATAATGCCGTAATATCACAAGGTAAATTATAATGGAACGGCACAAAGGCCCTGAGTACAAAGATAAAGGAAATATTTATTATATAATTATTTCAAGGAAATGATAAGGTTTTCAATTTTTGAAAAACAAACAACAATTTATGTGACTTATTATAAACATAAGTACCACATAACAAAGTAAAAAGTATCCAGAATTCGTGGTCCAAGTGTCCAAGGTCACTGAATGTTGTAACCAAAGTATGAAAATAGGGAAGATAAGACGTTTCTAGATATGTTACAGACCAGGAGTGGGCAGAAAATAGATCTCCAGATGTTTTCAACTCCCAGCATTCCTGGCCATTGGCCATGCTGGCAGGGGCTTCTGGTAGCTGAAGTCCGAAACATCTGGTGATCTACCGTCTGCCTGCCCCTGGCTTTAGAGTGTTAGGTTAACCAAATAAGAAGTCAGGAGATCTGACCACAAATGAAATGGTATTGTTATGGTTTCTAAGTTTTGTTTGTCCTCTTCCCTTCCTCCTTGTTAAAGCTTTTTGACTGATTGTATTTTTGTTCATAAATGAAGAAGGGGGTGGGGGAGATACCAATAGATCCTAGTCAACCTTCTGCTAACAACTAGGGCTGTGGATCAGCACCTGATCATTAACAAGAGCCATATTTTAGACCTGAGCAAAAGCTGAGGGGGCCAGCAGCAACATTGCTACTGAGACACAGGCAATTACTGTGGGTTGTTTGTTTGTTGTTAAGATATCTGATAATTTCCCCCTGATTTAGATATTTGAATTGCATTGAAAAACTGAAAGGAGGGGGGGGGGAGAGCCTCTTCCATTTTGTTAAAGCTTCCCAGGGCGGTCACCTAGAGACAATTCCTGCTCATCACAGGTGATCAGGCAAGTTGCTTTCATGTCTCATAGGACTGGTGTCAGGAGCTGGCATCATCAGGCATATGCTGAGGCGCACACCCCAGCAGGGCAGGCCCTCACTGCTGACTTCTTCAGCCTCCTGGTCCTGCTGCTATGCTTCCTTTTTGCTCTCAGTTCCTGTTCACCTGCTCTCACTTGAGAAAGAAAACAGTAACAGGCGCTAGGAGAAGGAGCAGCAGTCTCTGCTCATCTTGCTTGGTGGTAAGTGTTGAACACAGGTGGAGAAGGCAAGCAAATAGGCAGTGGCGGCAGCAGTGACAGGGTGAGCCTAGGGGGGGGGGGCTCTGAAGGAATCTTGCCCAAAGGCCTCCCAAAACATGGCGCCATCGCTGGTGATGACTCATAACTGAGGAATGCTGAAAGGCCTACTGGATAAAAGGCTCCTCCTCCCTCAGCTGTTACCACCACAAGCCATTCCAGCAGGCTATACAGAGAGAGATGAAAGGGGGAAGCATGGCCATTCCACCAGGCCTGCTTAAAGCCTGCTTCATTTCCCCCCCTCTTCCCTCCTCATCCCTCTTTCCTTGTGTGTCGTGGCTTTTCAGATTGTAAACTTGCGGGTAGGGACTGTCTTATTTCACGGATTGTTTGGAAGCCACTCTGGGAGCCTTTGTGGGGGGTTGGCTGAGGAGTGGGACAACAACAACAAAAAATACTTTAAATAAATAATATTAAAAAAAACAAAAAAAAAACCCCTTCCCTCTAAAATACCAGCCCATCAGGCACTAATGAATTACTTTAATCCTCCGATCGCCACCGTGTCCATCCCCCAGGGGAATCCCATCCTCCTTCCTTCCCCCATCCTCACCATCAATTCGTCCAAGCTCTTTCTGGTTGCGCGTCGCGACCTCGTTCAGGGAGGCGAGTGACTCGCGCGCCTCGGCCAGGCCCCCCTTCAGTTCAGCCAGGCCTTGGGAAAACTGGGACACTCGCACATCCATGTGGTAGAACTGGACATTGAGACGGTGGACCGCTGCATCCAGGCTGTTCAGACGTGAGACTGCTTGTAGTACACCGCGAGGGAGGGAGAGAAAGAGATGAAGAGATGAAGCAATGACAACATTTTCCAGGATCTGGAGGCACGGCAATGGGAGAGATTGGAGCTCTCCCAGCTGGAGAAGAGAGTGAAACAGGAGGGATATATATACAGACCAGCCTTCTCCAACCTGATCTCCTAGTTGTTTCAGACTCCAGTTCCCATCATCCCCAGCTAGCATGGCCAATGGTCAGGGATATTGGGAGTTATAGTGCAAAGCATCTGGAAGGCCGGTTGGGGAATGCTAAGCTCTACATAGCAAGGGTGTGGAACCTCAGGCCGATAGGCTAGATCCGGCCTTCCTGGAGTCCCAAACTGGCCCTCAAGAGTTCCCCAAATGGCCATGACCCTTCCCATGCCCCCACCCTCTTTCTGCCAATCATCGATTGTTGGTTTTCCCCACCTTTTGCGCCGTTGTTCCTCCCCGTTCTAAAAGGTTGAAATGCCCCTCCTAAGGCTAAGGGCTTCTCTACATGTGGCATTTATTGTGTGCTCGTGATCCCTCACTCATGGAAGTCTGCGGGGCCTTTTCACGACATCGTCATCCTCCAGGGCCTCTCCCGTGTTTTCCAGCCATTTTTCACGGTGGGGGGGGGGGGGGTTAGAGCGAGGAAAGTCAGGTATTAAATTTCAAGCCAGAACAAAAGCCTCGTGTAAAATCGCAATTCTGCTATACAGTACTGCAGCTATACCACAGCGCCACCTTGTGGTTAATAGAATATATAGAAAGGCAGAGAAATACTAACCGCTGGGGGAAAAAACCCGCGTAAAGGACGCACTTTTCCTCCCGCAATGAAAACAGAAGAAGCCTCCGTCAAGCAGCGGTTTAAACCCTCCATGTAGAGAAGCCCCAAGTTGCTGGTAGTAAGAGCTTTAAAGTAAAACATGCTGGCATTTTTTTTGGTATTGAGGGGATTGGTTCTGCCCCTTTTGCCTTCAGCCCCGTCCACCGTGGGAACGCTGACCCCAAGAGCTTCTCTGAAATTGAATTTTGCCCTCGGACTGAAAGATTCAATATCCCTGCTATATAGGAGTGAATGGTTGGTGTGTGTGTGTGTGTGAGAGAGAGAGAGAGAGAGAATGAAGGGTGTGTGTGTGTGCGTGCGCGTGCGCGCTATGTGTGTGGTATGTGTATGGGATGAATAGGAGGATGTATGCGTATGTGTCCAGGCAACCATGTAGGCCCTACCTTATAGGGGACTGCATGCCAGCAGGGGGGTGGCCCTGCCCACTTTGTGCTACGGGCCTACCTGCTGCTGGCACGTGGGCACCAGCGTGCTTCTTCGGAGCCAACGCAGGCCAGAAAAGGTTCCCTGCCCCTAATATACAGTCACAAATCAAATGGGGGGAAAGGCCTGGCAAGTCTGTTCACACCTAAGGAAACCTGCATTCACAGAAGCATCAGTCCAGTAAAATCCAAATCGACCCTTAGTGTGAAGTAGCTGATGGGGGGGTGGGTAGGGGATCCCAAACTGCCTCGTTACAGTTCTCCTTGTGTGCGCTCTCCCGGCGAGGCGATGCTCTCTTATCAATGCAGTTTGAGGTGGATGTTGCTCAAATTGCCCATTAAGTCTCCCGTTGTCTCAAGGGAAGCTTTGGACAGCATGGTTGACAACAATATAGATAAGACGGCAGCATCAGGAAACATGGAAACCGGGACTGGGGAACTGGGAGCCACTACAAGCAGCAGAGATATACGAGGCAGGATAGAGCAGGAAGAGAAAGTTACGTGGGAGAGAGCTGGTTGCAGGCCATGCCTCAGCATGTAGAACTCTTGGGCAGCTGCCTGTGGCCCCAACAGAGCCCCCTGTGCTGGGTGGTTGAGTCTGGGAGCAGCCATCAAAAGTTCCCATAATGCCTCAGAGCAACATTACATTAGAGAAAGGGTGCACAACCTTTTTGGCCCCGAGGGTGGGGGTGGGGCACATATGTGCAGACGCATGCTCACATACACATGCCACCACCAACAGGCCATGTAGTTTCTCTACCTCTGCTAGTAGTGTGTGGGAGCTTTTTCTGCTCTTAAGAAGGCAGGACTGAATCACTCAGCAGCACGTTCAAGTAGCATCCCAAATACCAAGCCTCTGCATGTCTACTCACAAGTAAGCATGAGCATCTCTGCTCACAAATAAGCAGGGCAAGCCTCTGCATCTATATTCAGAAGTAAGCAGACTGAATCACTCAGCACCTTCCTCCCTGGGCTCTGCCCCCTCTCCCAGCAGGAAAAAGCTCTTATCTCTGCTCATCAGCTGATTCGGAGATAAGAGCTTTCCTCTGCTAAGCCCTGAGAAAGGCAACCTTTCACAGCACTCAGCAGGGGGAAGCTGAGATCAGCTGAGCCATGGGAGAAAAGTGGGTGGGGTGCTGCTGGCTTTCCTGGGCTGTACCTGCAGCAGCCGCAGGGCATGCACCCCTGCATTAGAGGCAAAGTGGGAGATTAAAATGGCAGTCCCCAGCTTGCACTGGGGAGCTGGTGCTGCCAGCCACCACCACCAACTTCAGGTAAGTCCGTGGGGGCCCACCAGCACAGGAGGGGATTCACGAGGGGACATTTTGCCAAGGGTCTCCTCAAATGTGGTTGAAGAGGCTCAGCAGGAATATGACTATATAGCAGCCTTCCCCAACCTGGTGCCCTCCAGATGTGTGTGGACTACAACCACCATCATCCTTAGCCAGCCTGGCCAATGGTTAGGTGATGGGCGTCATAGTCCAAATTGTCTGAGAGCACCGTCCTATTGAGGAGAGAGCCTGTCTTTATTGGCTGCGTCGGCCTCCTTTAGAGGAAAATTATCTCCTGCTACGAACACGGTGTCTGTTCCCTACATAAATGGCGAATTATCACATTACAGGGCCATCTTCCTGGCTGTGGTCGAATTATAAATGCCAGTAAGCCAATTCGGGTAAGGAACAGAATGAGCAGACCAGGTCAGGACAGATCCCAGTGGCTGGGTTAACGGGGAAATGTGTTTGATTCTTTTTGTTGGGGAGGGGAGACTTGTGACTGTGAGCGCCAGTACAAGTCTCTCTGGGCAAGGGAGGGGGTAAGAGAGGGTGGCCTGTGGTTGATCCAGGACTTGTGGAGAGATCCATGCAGGCAGCCACAGCAGCCGACGCCACTGGCAGGAAAGGGGTGTGTTTGCGTGTGAGGCTACAGCTGCCTTCCCCAACCTGGGGCTCTCTAGATGTCTTGGACTACAACTCTCAGCATCCCCAGCAGGGGCAGTGCTAGGTACTGATCTTCGGCTCAGGCCCACAGGACAAAAAATATATATGCACAAATCTGTATATGCTAATTTACATATGCTCTAAAGTCTGTAAAGGACCCTGTCTCCTAAGGACACCCCTACAGTATTTGTAAAAAAAAAAAAAAGGGATGTATGGACAGGGGAGAGGAGGGCATTTGATTTCAGAAGAAAAGCCTCAGGCAGAAAGATTCGAGGGCAGCAGGAGGTGAAGCGCATGTGGGCAAAAAGCCAGCTAAGCCAGGGATCCAATGCAACAGAGATCCTCTGGGCCACTGTACCTTTATTTCAGCAAATGCTCATGGACAGCAGGGTGGTGGGGCAGAGGGCCTCCCAGAGATTCGGGGCTCCAAATGATAGATTCAGGACTCCAGCCCTAGTGGGTCGCCTCCTAACACTGCCGCTGATCCCCAGCCAGCATGGCTGGCTGGAGATGCTGGGAACTGTAGTCCAACACATCAGGAGGGTGCCAGGTTCAGGCAGGCTGGCCTACACAGCGAGATTAAACTTGCCTTTGCATTTACTGTGCAGGTTTTTAAAAATGCAGGTTGCATCATGGGGCGGGCGGGGGGCTGATAACGAACAGGATCAAAACAGACAGGGAGAGGAGAATTTAAGCCTTTCCCCCTTTTTCAGGAGTCCGGAGAAAATCCCTCCCCTGAAAATGTTATTGGCACTGATGGAGAATTTCCCCCAAAGCAAATAGCAGCATCCCAAGAGGGATATTCTCAGAACCGTCCACAGCAGGGGGAGTAAAGGGTTAAATTCCCTCTCCAGCCCTCCTCTCATCCAGTGAATAATCAGCCCTCCAGCTGCTGATGCAATTTGCATTTTTAAAATCTGCACATTAGATGCAAGGAGGCATTTAAAAGTCAGGTGCAGTGTGGCCCTGCCTGGATGGAAGCAGGGAGAGCTACAATATATGCTCCAGATCTTTTCCCCCCCGCAGCAGTAAATTTCTCCGCAGCAGTAAATGTGCAAAGCCAAAATGGAAAGATTGCACAGTTTTATTTCAGGTTTTTAAAACAACACGAACGAACGAACAAAACAAATTCAACCCAGCAGCAACTGTTTGGGTCCCAAGGCAGGTTAATGAAATGACATTTGAGGCGCAAACCTAGGCATGTTTAGACAGGAAAAAAAGTCCTACAACTCCCAGTGTGCCCCAGCCAGCTATGCTGGCTGGGGCATGCTGGGAATTGTAGGACTTTTTTTTCTGTCTAAGCATGCCTAGGATTGCGACTTTAAAAAATAAAACCAATCAATCTGGATAAATGCCACACCCTGATCTGATCCCGGTTAATTAGGGTCGGCCCTACCACTATGCAGTGTGTGGCATCCGCTTCAGGCAGCAGTTGCTTAAGGGACTGGGAATAGACAGAGCGGTGTGTGGAAAAGCTCCCAGTCTCCTCCTTGCATCTGTGTCAGAGAAGGAGAGAGGAGGAGGCGGGGAGAACATGAGTTCAGCATTATGTGGGAACCAGTCCATACATACAAGACCCCCTTCTTCACTATTCCTGTTTAATATTGACAGCTATGTAGTGGGTTGGAGGCTGACTGGGCTGTGATCCAAGTAGGCCCTAGCTCAAATCTTGCCTCTGTCATGAGCTCACTACCAACAACCTTTCAGCCTCACATCTGTAATAAAGGCATAATGGCACTGGCCTGCCTCGCAGGGGTTGTTGTAATGATTACTGAGACCATGTTTTCAAAGTACAGTCTAAATATGTGCCCTCCTCATCCATTATTATTATTTTTAAAAAAAAAAAAACCTTCATGGATTACTGGACGGTTGAATAAAACTGAAATACATGTTAACTTGGCTTCAGTCAAGTGTGATTGAAGGGCGAGCAAAACCTATTACAATTTTATAAAAAGGCATTAACTGATTCTGAGAACAAGACAGAACTATGGACAGAAGATGATTCACAATACCCTTTCTTCGCTCATTCCGCTCCCGTGATAACGGCTACATCAGTCTAGCCTTCATTGGCACAATTCAGCAGCAATATAACTGAGCACGTGTGTGTGTGTGTGTGGTTTCTCCCCTAATGTTCACTTCACACTGGGGGGGGGGGGGGGATCTGTTCCCAGGGATGGGAAATTCCTAGGAGCCCGCATCAAATTTCTATGTTCCGCTTTAATAGGTAGTTGTGTGTTTTTTTCCAGGGCTGGGCTATCCCATAATCCCTTTCAAGAATAAAGGCCAAACTAAACATGACACGCTGCTGTGCATAATTTCCTGCCGGTGTTTGGTGTGTGTGTAAGAGCCTTCCCCCCCCCCTTCACTACCCCTCCCTGCACACATGTCTTTTGCTCCAGATTCCAGCCTCCAGTGGGTTCTTTTCATTTAAAAAGAAGTGCTGTGTTAAAGTTACGCACAAGCTTGCATCACGGGTAGTTTGATCCTGATGCTGTGCTTGAATAGGATATCACAGTAGTAGCTAATTATTTATGATGGGGAGAGATGAGCAGCTACTCTGAATTTTAGGGAGGAAGGACACGTTACAACAGGGGTCCCCAACCTCTTTGGGCCTGTGGGCACATCTGGAATTTTGAGAGTGTATTGTGGGTGCTCTCACAAAATGGCTGCCATGAGGGGTGCTTGCCCATTCACAAAATGGCTGCCATGGTGGATGTGACCAGTCACAAACAACTTGCCCAAGGATCTAAGTCAGTGTTCTCCAACCTTGGGTCCCCAGATGTTTTTGGCCTACAACTCCCAGCATGCCCCGGCCAGCATAGCTGGCTGGGGCATGCTGGGAGTTGTAGGCCAAAAACATTTGGGGACCCAAGATTGGAGAACACTGATCTAAGTACAAGGCAGAAAGGAGGTCACAGCTCCACAGCACAAGAACCCACTTTTGAACCCACCGCTTTCTGCTCCAGCACTCATTTCACAGAATGCAGACTGTACTTGGCCGAGACATTGAGTACAAGGTGGAAGTGGAATGTGAGCCCGAAGGGCCAAATCAAGGAGGGGCCGAGAGCCTGGCAGGTGCCAAGGAAGGTGTCCACGGGCACATTTGTTCCCACAGGCATCATGTTGGGGACCCCAGCATTACATGTTCACATGGGTAGCAAAACCCACGACGTTTGTTTCTTCTGTGGAAGCGTTGGGGGGGGGGATGATTTGGAGCAGAAAAGTGGCAGGGGGTGCTTAACCCTTTCCCCATCGACTGCTTTTTACCTACAACTTCCTCCAGCTGCTTTCTCCCACCCCCACCTCCCACGAGGTTCCAGACATGCGTTCGAAAGGGTTTGGAACCCCACTCATATGGTTTAGAAGAGGAGAGGAGTCACAGGTGAAAAGCGGGTGGGGAAGGGGTAAAACACCCTGCCGCCCCCCACTCCTTCTGCACTCCAAACTGCCCCCTCCCAATGTCGTTCTACCCCACAGCCTTCTGAGCTTTATGTACACACATTTGCAGTAGCTCTGCCTTTTGTCCAACGCCACAACGGTAGGCGCTTGTTTCGATCGGTGGTGTCATCAGGGACAATCTGTGGAATTGTGGGAATATGTTGGCCACTGTCTGTCTCCGTTTGCACCGTTCCTTGGGGTGAAAAGGAACGAGTGGCTGGCTGTCTTCTCTGTGCGTTCGGCAGTGATATGGAAACTCAAAGCAGGCCCAGCGCCTGAGTCCACCCCCTCCACACACTCACACTGAATTTCATAGGCTGAATCCAGAGTGAGGGCAGATCCTAATACATCTGGAGCTGGCTTGCCTTCCCCCAACCTGGCAGGGCTGGCCCTACCGAGAGGCAGAGTGAGGCGCCGGCGGCCTGTCATGAAAGGCAGCAAGTTTATGTTTAATTGATGGTTATTATATTATTAGTGAGAGCCAGTGTGGTGTAGTGGTTAGAGTGCTGGACTAGGACTCGTGAGATCCGGGTTCTAGTCCCCACTCGACCATGAAGCTCACTGAGTGACTTTGCACCAGTCACTGACTCTCAGCCTAACCAACCTCACAGGATTGTTGTGAGGATAAAATGGAGAAGAGGAGGAATATGTAAGCCACCTTGGGTTCCTTGCCTATTATGTTTAATAATATAATAAATATAATATTTATGTAATAAATAAATAATTTTCTGCCGGGGGGGGGGAGAGAGGCAGTTATGGGTTATCCTGCTTCAGGTCCCAAATCACTTGCCTTGCCCCAGGTATTATGACTTGATGTGGGCCCATTTCCTGCTCTGCATCAGGCAGCAAAATGTCTTGGACCAGCCCTGCAATGCTGGCTGCACATGATGGGAATTGTGGTCCCACACATCTGGAGGGCACCAGGTGGGGGAAGGTTGCCTCACAGAGTTGGTACTGGTAGAAGGTGTGTGTGGCCTGTTCATCTGCCACCTGATGGAGCCCGTTCTAGTTTTTGCTGGAGTGAACTCCCATAGCCCTGATCTCTTCCAAACTGAGTCCCCAAGGCAGAGGAATGGACTCGCTTATTGAGGCCACCCTGCACTCACCATATCACACACAGTGCCATCATGGGGTTATTTCATAGAATTGTAGAATTGTAGAGCAGGAAGAGTCCTTAGAGGTCATCTTGACCCACCTCCTGTGCAGTGCAGGAATCATGCAAGTACAGCAGCCCTGACGGAGGGATGGCCGCCCAGCCTGTGCTTAAATGCCTCCAGCGAAGGAGAGCCCACCACTCCCTGAGGCAGCCTGTTCCACTGCCGAACAGCTCTGACCGTTAGGAGGTTTCTCCTCATGTTTAGCTGGAATCTGCTCCCTTGCCATTCCCAGCTGCTGGTTCTAGTCCTGCCCTCGGGAGCCGCAGCTCTGCTCCATCTTCTGTGCGACAGCCCTTCAGATATTTGAAGACAGCCATCCTGTCTCCTCCTAATCTCCTCCTCTCCAGGCTAAACATACCCAGCTCTTTCATCTGTCTCCCACAGGACTTGTTTTCCAGATCCCTTCACCATGCTGACTGCCCTCCTCTGGACATGCTCCAGTTTGCTTGAAGATGTACCACCCAGAACTGGACACGGTTCCCCAGATACAATCTGACCAGCACAGAACAGAGCGGAACCATTACTTGTCATGATCTGGACACTACGCTTCCGATAGCACAGAATATTTTGATACTTCGCAAAGATAGCATCGCGCTGCCTAACTAACTTCTGGTGCCAATGCAGCTGTTTACCCATTCATCACATCTCCGTACATATGTTGCGCCTGGCCTCCACGGGAGCCCATTTCACAATCGAACACCTCTGGACACGCGTGATAGCAAAACAGCTCTGTCCCCACCAAAAAGACAAGCCGGCATGGGTTGTGTTTTACGGGCCTGGATGATCTGTAAGAAGGGAAGTCCTCCTGAAATAAGGAATATGATCAAGGGGGCTGGAGCGACTCCCCTACAAGGAAAGCTTACAACAGCTGGGATTGTTTAGCTTAGAAAAAGGGCCAGTAAAGGCAGACATGATAGAGGTGTACAAAATTATGCGTGGTGTGGAGAGGGAGACATTTTTCTCCCTCTCTCATAATGCTAGAACCTGGATTCATCCTATGAAGCTGAATGGTGGGAGATTCAGGACAGATAAAAGGTAGTACTTCTTCACACAGCGCATAGTTAAACTATGGAATTCACTTCCACAAGGCTTCAAAATGGGATTGGACAAATTCATGGAGGAGAAGGCTATCAATGGCTACTAGTCCTGATTGGCTATATGCTTCCTCCAGTATCAGAGGCAGTATGTACACCAGTTGCTGGGGAACATGGGCCGGAGGGTGCTGTTGCACTCATGTCCTGCTTGTGGGATCCTGTGGGCAGCTGGTTGGCCACTGTGTGAACAGAATGTTGGACTAGATGGACTAGTCTTGGTCTGATCCAGCACGGCTCTTCTTATGTTTTCAATCTTTTGCACCATTAGTGCTCAGAGGTGAGGAACCTGTGGCCCTCCAGATGTTGTTCGACTCCCATTGACCCAGACCATTGGGACGGATGGCAGAATGAGTCGAGCAACATCTGCAGGAGCACAGGTTCCCCCCACCCATGAAATATAGACCAGGAGTAGGCAGAAGGTAGATCTCCAGAAGTTTTGGACTTCAGCTCCCAGCATTGGCCATGCTTGCAGGGGCTTCTGGGAGTTGAAGACCAAAATATTTGGAGATCTACCTTCTGCCCACCCCTGATATAGACAAAATCATGTGTAAACAACAGCTGTTAGCCATGATAGCTCAATGGAGCTCCGATATAATGAGGTATGGCGACAGGACATCGCTCAGTGGTCGAGCTCCTGCTTTGCATAAACAGGTCCCAGGTTCTGTCTACATCATCTCCAGATAAAAGGATCAGGTAGCAAGTGATGGGAAAGTCCTTCAACTGCCATCAGACCCAGCCAGGATGGCCAGTGGTCAAGGATGCTGGGAGTTGTAGTCCAAAACGTCTGGAGGACACCAGGTTGGGGAAGTGCTAAATGCCAATAGCAAACTCATTCTCCGAGCATGGATCCTTATGTAGCCAAAATGGCATCATCCATGTTCAAGAGGGAGGTGTCAACAGGTACGGGGGAACTCCTAGATTTGCAGTAGTACAAAAAAAATCCTTAGGGGGGGGGGAATGCCAGACCAGAAAATGGGGACTGAGCATGCTCCGGGGGGACAGGATGCCAGTTCACTGCGGGGGGCAATGGAAAAGCAGGGGCGAGGGACGATGGAATGGAGTAAACTGGAAAAAGGTATGGCTGGCTGGAACCCCGAACAGTGGACTAGATGGATCTTTGGCCTGATCCAGAAAAGCGATTCTGATGAGGCCAAAGATCCAGCTGGTCCACTGTTCAGGATTCCAGCCAGCCATACCCTTTTCCAGCCTACTCCATTCCATCCCCTCTCCCCATTTTTCCATCCACATTCTGTTAAGGCTGGATCCCCCGGGATGCTTGTTCTGGATGTGGGGGGAAACTTGCTCTTACGGTGGTACCTAAACTCTCAGATACCACTCTGGATTGTATACTCTAGAGAGTTAGGGGCATTTCTGGCAGTAGAATAAAAAGTGCTCCCCAGGTTTTCGGCTACAAGTCTCATTTTTTATAAACTGGAGGGAAGTCACTGATGGGTAGGTTTACTGTTGCTTCCAGCCAAGACCAAAGAAACCAGGATTTATGGCTAGGAATTGATTTGAGTTCGATGTAATTGGCTTCTGTGCCGGAGGACAAGGGAGGAAGCAGAGAGCGGTGGCTTCAGAGAAGAGGCAAAAAGATTGATCGTTCGGGAGCAGGGGACGACAGGCGAGGGAGGGCTTGAGAAACTGGATACGTTCTGCTTCTCGGAACAGCTGCTCAGGGAGGGCGCAGTGGCAGTTCTCAAATCAGTTCATGACTGAGCTGGGATTTGAACTCGTGTCTCTCCGGAATACACCCAATGAGTCTGCAGAGGGCTACCAAACAAACAATGCAAGCCATCCTAAAATCCTATTTTTAAAAAACAGGGGAACACAGGTGTGGCAAAGTCACCATAGACCAGCCTTTCCGCCCCCTGGTGCCCTCCAGATGTGTTGGACGACACCTCCCATAATCCCCAGACAGCATGGGAGGTGTCGTCCAACACATCTGGAAAGCACCAGGTCGGGAAAAGGCTGATGTGCAATGCCGCCAAGAACATTAAGAAGAGCCCTGCTGGATCAGGCCAAAGGGCCAGCTAGACCTCTTTCCCACAGTGGCCAACCAGATGTCTCTGGGAAGCCCACAAGCGGGACATGAAGGAAGCAGCTCAGCCTTGCTCTTAGCAGCCGCTGGGCCGCTTCCAGACAGAAAGCTCCATGCGCTAACAGTCAGGAGGAGGCACTGTGCAGCTACTCTGCCTTTTCTTCCTTACCGGATATTCTGTGGTCAAAAAAGGACAGAAGAAGCCACGGGAAGCCACGGGAGAGTTATCAGTGGGGGGATGATGACCTCTGCCCCCACCCCCCATAAAATTCCATGAATGAGGCAGGGCTATGGCGCAATAAAAGCCTCATCTGGGAGCACCCCTGGCATTCACTGGCACAAGCGGGATCTGCAACGAAATGTTGCAGTATGGAGCGACTCCGTTCAGGATTCCAGCCACTCATTCCATCCCACATCTTTTCCTCCCGCTCTGGTTTTTCTTTTCTTCCTTTTTTCTGTCCAGCAGTCAGATAGTATTTCATGGCCACTGAGCGCAACTAGTTCTCATTGGGCTATTTTGGGTCTCCCCACCACCACCACCCACCACCACTAAAGGTTTTTCACACTTCGGCTAACCTCTGGGACACCTGCTGGTACCTCCCTCTTGTGCATGGGTGGTGCAGTTTTGGCTACGTAAGCAACGGCACTCAAAACCTTGAACGTCGGAAATAAGGGGAACGGTGCTGCTTCCGAACCTGGAGGCTCTCCACGTAGCCACCATGGCTAGTGGCTTTCGAAAGATAACCCTATCCGTCATTAAGCCCCCTTGAAAGCCAGCTAGAAGAGAAGCCCATTGCATTCTCTGGGGCTGTGAATGCTTATGGGGCGGGGCGAAGATCACCTTTGGAAATGAAAGGTGCTTTATCCAAGACAGGCATTCTGGCTGTTCTGCACTACTCACACACATAGGTGAAGCCGTCCTCCTCTTCCTGAGCTGGGGGTGCTGTTGTACGGGGCAACAGAGTGGGATGGGGCAGATTCTCCTTGGCCTCTTCCTCCTCCATGTCTTCGTCCAAGATCTCCTTGCCATCTGGGTCTTCCAGCTCCGTCAGGGTGACCTCCTGCGCAGCCTCCTCTTCGGTCACTTCTGACAACTCTAGGACTTCCTGTAGATGCTGGGTTGGAAAGTCACAGAGAAGGGTAACAGCCAGGGTGAGGAACCACAATTCCTCTGGGGCAATTTGTCAAAAGCCACATGCCAGCAGTGAACGGGACAAGGTCAAAACCATCCCATGCTTTTCTTTCTCTCTTTCTTTCTCCCAAGTAACAGACACATCCATTCCCTTCTCTTCCCCCATCTCTCTCTCTCTCTCTCTCTCTCGTTCTCTCTCTCCCTCCCTCCTCGCGCCCCTTTTCTTTTCTCTCTGGGTCAGGGGTGGATAATATCAGGGGATCCAGAGGCTATATTCACACACACACACACACACACACACACCCAACACCCTGCTCCACACCGCCCGCACTCAGTAAGGTGCCTGGAAAAACCATTTGCATCCCAAAACTGCAAGCTGGTCTCAAGCTAAATTTGACCCTTTTCATGCTCCGGAGTGCTAAACCCGTTTGTTTGTTTGTTTGTTTGTTTTTAAAAAGGCTACACCAGGGGGTGGCAAGAGCCGCACGTGACGTGGCCCACCGGCCACCCCTGCTCTGAGTGCTTCCAGATCAGGAGTGTCAGCGCTCTTTTAGCCCAAGGAGCCAAACTCGATTTTGGCGAAACTCAGTTCCAGTCACAGGGCCAAAAGCAAAAGGGGCAAGGCCAAAATACCGGCACATTTTCACCTGAAGCTCTTGCCGCCAGTAGTTTAGCCGTAGGGGAGGCATTTCAACCTTTTAGACTAGAGGGAGGAGGGAGTCCCACAAAAGCCAGGAAGCCACCAACCAATTGATAGCTGGGGGGAAGGGGAAGGGGCCCCGGGGAAGAGGGTGTAGCCATTTGGGGAACTCCAGCAGGCTGGATTTGGACCCCAGGTGGCAAGAGGTCGGACACGACACCCCTGTTCCATATGAAGGAGTGCTGCTGGCACGCGGCCCCTCACAGAAGGGATCAGGAGCCATTGTGCAGCTATTCCGTCTTTCTTTCTTAGCAGTTTCTCTGCAGTAGGATGGGAGAAGCAGTGGGAAAATATGGGAGGGTTACAAGTGGAAGGTGACCACATCTGCATGTGCGTGCGCATGCATGTGCACACACAATAAATGTGGCAGGTGCCTGATGATGCTGACTCCTGATACTGGGCCTGCGTGGATCCTTTCTCCAAAGGGCTCAGGGTGGTGGTGTAAGGGGTCTTAAAGAACCCCGTAAAGTAGGTTAAGTGGAAAGTGAGTAGAGTAGGGGCTTGTGTGATGCTGAGAAGTACACTCCATGTTTTTTAAGTCTCGTTCTAACATACCAGAACCTGGAGCCATTCTAAACCCCACCCCACTGTTCTTTTCTTTTTTACTTAGGACTCTGGTTCTCTCTCTCTCTCTCTTCCTCTCTCCAGACACGCACACATGCACACCCACACCCACACCCACACCCACACACATACACACACACAGGGCTGGCCTCAAAGGTAGGTACAGTTGGGCACCTGCCAAAGACACACACCCCAATAGGGGTCCACTGATAAGAGCCCCCTGGACTTGGTCCCTAGGCGGGTGAGGGGTGCACCTTATGATTTACTGTTGTTGTATGTTTTTGTTTTACAGTCTTGTATGTAGTTTATTTTATATATATATATATATATATATATATATATAATGATTTTTTTAAAAAAATTTTAAAAGTTATACCTCCCCCCCAAAAAAGAGCCCCCTGGACTTGCTCCTCCTCTTTCATTTCATTCATTTCATTTATTATATTTCTATACCGCCCAATAGCTGAAGCTCTCTGGGTGGTTTATGAAGATTAAAACCTTAAAAATACATTATAAAAGCCATATACATGCAAACATACTACTACTACTACTACTACTACTACTACTATTATTATTATTATTATTTATTCAATTCATATCCCGCCTATACACAAATACCCTAGATGGTAAACATACAACACAGAGAAAGACACACATGTATCTAAAAACAATTTTAAACAATCAACAAGAAAAAATTCAAGACCTGATTAAAAACCTCATCATATGCTGCCAAATGCCTAAGAGAAGAGCAAAGTCTTAACCTGGCGCCGGCCGAAAAGATAACAATGTTCGTGCCAGGCGGGCCTCATCAGGGAGATCATTCCAGAATTGGGGGGGGGGGCACCACCGAGAAGGCCCTCTCCCTTGTGGCTGCCTTCCAAGCCTCCCTCAGAGGAGGCACCTCTTCATGACTGCAACCTCCTTGTTCCCCTGCCTCTCACTCTGGCCCAGCCAATGGTGGTGGTGAGGAGGAGGAGGAGGAGAGTAGATGCCACTGTTCACTGCCTGCCAAGCAAGCAAGCAAGCAGCAGCAATGATGAAGAAAAGGATGAGGAGCAATAGCAGCTGGTGACAATGGCGGTGAGAAGGTGGACTCCCTGGGGGAAGGGTGTCTTGCCCAAGGGCCCTCAAAAACCTGGAGCTGGCAGTGTACGTGCACACACAACACATATGCACACACATCTATAAAAGATTCTGCTAGGTATACTCTGTATACTTATTTTACTAAAGTCATTTTCATAAAACTTTTGACTTTTCTTGGGTCCCTTCTCTGAAGAATTTTCCAGCTTAGGTTCCCCAGTCCTATAGCCCAGTGTTCTCCAACCTTGGGTCCCCAGATGTTTTTGACCTACAACTCCCAGCATGCCCCAGGCCAGCTGGCTGGGGCATGCTGGGAGTTGTAGGCCAAAAACAGCTGGGGACTCAAGGTTGGAGAACACTGCTTAGCCATTCCACTCAGCCCACTGTCACCACACTGCCACTCTTTGCTTTTGCTAAGGAACAGAGTTTTGTCATATGGGTCTGGAAATCACACGTGTCTAACAGACCCTGCGAAATCCAGGGGAGGATGATGGGAACCGGCTGGCCCCTGCTGTCAAAAACACATGGTGTTTGCATCCTTTTTCTTTTTAAGAGGATGTTTGTATTTGAATGAGCCTTTGTCTTTGGCTGGATTGCCAGCTGACCAGAGGCCATTGATGCTGGGGGTGGGGTGGGGTGGGGGGTTCTGGAACAAAGCTTGGATTTCTGAATCCTGTTTGGCTATAAAACATGTAACACTTTTAGAAGAGTAACCAAGTTTTGCAACCTGGCTTAGCACTTTCAACTGATAGCCAAGTCAAAGCTGAATGTTTATGTAGCGTACATTTGCATTCTTTTTCGTTTTCTGTGCCTATATTTTTTTCCTGGACAAATGTAATTCTGCCTGGGTGCTTTCTAAGGTTCTGCCTTATGTCCCATCTGTACATCAAATTCCTCTGAATGCCTGCACAGAGTTGGAGTCTCATTCAACCCTTAACTTGAATTTGCTGCCAGCAGCCCACTTACGCTTTGAGCAAAAGATAGGAAGCTTCCTCCTACTGAGTTAGAACATTGGCCCATCTAGCACCAGATCTCCAGGGTTTCAGACAGGAGTCTTTCTATTCCTCTCTTGAGATGCCAGGGCTTGAACCCGGGGCCATGGTTTTTAACTCCATGTGTGGGGGAGCTGGATGCCAGTCCATGGAACTGTTGGGGGCAAATAGAGGGGATTAAAGACTTATCACTGGCAACTTCTTGGTTCTCTGGGTAAAGACAAGGGTGGCCATTTGTCCACTGTTACAGAGGACCTTCCTCTGTTTGAAGGTGTGCTGTGTTTGAAGGACTGTCCAGTCCAAATCTGGTTAAAAGATCAGGAACCCTTTTCAGCATGCAACTCCTTCGCTGAAGGAACTGTAACTAGCTACCTATTCACTACCAGGTCAGATTTAAGGTTCTGGTATTTGTGTACAAACAACTTGGGTCCAGGTTACCTGAGAGAGTGCCTCCTCCCATACCAACCTGCCCAGTCGCTGAGGTCATCAGATGGCATGCTCCTGGTGGCTCCTCAGGGACCTTTGGTCCGATTGGAGTCCACCAGGAGAAGAGCCTTCAGTGTGGCGGCTCCATTTCTGTGGAACTCCCTGCCTCTGGAGGTCAGGCAGGCTCTGACATTGTGCTGCTTTTGGCGAAGACCTCCTTGTTCTGGGAAGTCTTCTCTGCTCTTCAACCACCAGTGTAATTTTAGTTTGTTTTCAATGTATTGTTTTTGTTTCTTTTATCTGTTTTTGTCTTTTTATTGTTCACCACTCCAGAATCTGCTTGGTGTGCAGCAGTACACAAATACTGTAAACAAACAAACAAACAAACAAAGAAACCCTATGGAGGGCGAGCAGCCAGGGGCATCAAGGTTGCCCATCAGTGCTCAGCACCTGGACACAGACTGAACAGGCACACGTCACCTGGTCACACTTCCCCACTATGGTGAGATGTACTGCATTTCTAGTTAAATGATAATAATAATATAATAATAATAATAATAATAATAATAATAATAATAATAATAATACGTATTTCTAAATTTGCATTAATACATAAAAATGGATTATATGTATGGCCTTGTAGGCCCCTTCCAACTCTACATTTCTATGATTCTATGAAATCAGCATATCCACATTTTATGCAAGCCTGTGTCCTCATTTGTCCCCTTTGCTGGCGATTCATAAGTGGCCGCCCTAGACAAACAGTAGGGAGGACTTGGGGAGATGAAGCAAAGGAACCATAGCTGCTGAATTCTCTTGGTAAGGAAGTAGCTGTAGCCAGAGAAGCTGGGCAGCCAGGATTCCTGTCTCCTTTGCCAGGCTTAGTGGGGACCACCAGCCAACTAGGTTTGTCTTTTACATAAAGTCAGGGCCGGATTAAGGCCAGCTGATGCCCTAAGCTCAGCCCAATAATGGTGCCCCCTCGGCCCTTCCATTGCTTAGCTGGCAAGACATTAAGACTCAATCAGTGCTGAAGGTGAAATAAGACATTAAAAACTCAGTTTTCTTCAAGGCCATCCCCCACGCCAGAACACACAACTATATTGAATATAAACTGTTTTTTATTATATTTATTTAACACTAAATAGCAGCAAGCAACATAAGCCAATTTCTTACTTATAATTAGGGCAACAGAAAAAACACAATTTTTCATCACTGTTTTATGCATTTTTAAAATAAAACTGTTATAAGGGGCAAATGCAAAAATCTGTGGTACTCTGTGGTGCCCCCCTTCCCTTGGTGCCCTAAGCACGTGCTTATATTGCTTAATGGTTAATCCAGGGCTGCATAAAGTGACCACATGCACTTCCTAGACGTCACCAGGCAAAGATGAGGGGCTCCTTTATGCCGGAGCCACCCAAGGTTATTTGGGGGTTGGTTGATCGCTGGGGGTGGGGTTTTTTTTTTAAATCACCCTGCCTAGACTCACTGGACACCCCAGAATCCTCCGTGAAGTTTCAGTGGAGATTCTGTGCCACACTCGCCTTTGGAATGCGGCCATCCCAGAAGTGACGCCTGATCCCGAACTCACCGCCATGGCAGATGCCCCAACACTGTGTTGCCCCAGGAACTGCTCTCCTCCCATATTGCCTATATAGTTCAGTTGCCCCCACCCTCCATGCCACAAGATGGGGTGCCAAGGAAAAGGGAATCTCTCTCTCTCTCTCTCTCTCTCTCTCTCTCTCTCTCTCTCTCTCACCTTGAGCATCAGAGCTTTTCTTTCTTCCTCAGAGCTTAGCTCATCCCTCTGTCCCCAAGACGCCCTGAGCAGCATCCCCAAGAGCAGCATCTTCATCAGAGCCCAAAACTCCATGGCGCTTACCTTCTCCGCCCAGAGTTGGTGTACAAATGAAACCAGCGGGGGGGGGGGGTCAATTCTCCGGAATCTGCCTAAATTCACTCAAAGAAACACTGAGTCTGCCGCGCTCTCTCTGCTCTCTCTTGGAATTCACTGCGGTCGGCCCGCTCAGGGGATGTTGGGGCAGAAATGGAAGCGGGCGGGGGGCGGGGGAGGGAGGAACCAAACTGCAGCCAGCCAGAAGCTTGAATGCCTAATCGGATCCAGATGTGGTGTGAGAACAGGCCAAGGCTTTACCAGAACTTGATTGGGAGTGAGAACTCTGGGGGTGGCGGGGGTTGTCACCTAGCCAGTTTAAAACTGGATTCACTTCTTTCTTTTCTTTTTAGGTAGCCCAACTAGGTTAGTTTTTGTTTTTGTGTTTGTTTGTTTTGTGTGTTTTTTGGTCTTTGCTTCTCATTTAACTTTTAAAAGGAAAGTTACCCGGCCTGCACGATTCAGGAGCTTTTACATTTGCATACATTTACATTGGGGCGGGCAACTTGTGGCCCTCCAGATGTTTTGGCCTACAGCTCCCATCAGTCCTAGCCAACATACAGTGGTGAGGGATCATGGGAGTTGTAGGCCAAAACATCTGGAGGACCGCAAGTTGCCCACCCCTGAATTCTGTCAATGGGAAGATGCTGCATCCTACCTACCCCAGCCTGAGAAAGACAGTACATTTTCTGTGTGTACGTGTGCTGGAGGGGCGGGGGAGAAAGACCCCTCCTTCCTGCCACCAGTCCAACATCTGTGGGTGTGTTTGTGTGCTCCTGCTGCAGAGTACAATGTGGATACTGTGTTTATGTGTGTGTGTGTCTTTGTCATACTCATAGACCAATTAATTGCATGTTTGCTCTTCCCAAGAACAAACGGCCCTGCTCTGTGTGTTTTGTCTCCAGACATGTTCTTCTTGTGCATGTTTCTGCATGTGTAGGAGAAATGATTTATGGATAATAAATCTAATTAAACAAACCTCTTGTTATCTTGATAGGCTTCTTCTTCCTGTCTGTATCTGAGACCATGGAGATGTGGTTCTTCTGACGCTGAGAAGGACTCAAGTCATTTCACACTCAACACAGTCACTTTATAAATAGATGCTCGTAGATTATATTTTAAACATTTATTAACACCAAGCAAGTATATTTAAGACAATTGTAGAAAGAAATTGATACCATGGTATATGTTGACAAAGGTTACACTAGGAAAAGAAAACAAGACAATGCACAGTGCATACATTACCAATATAGATTTCTGCCAGCAGAGATTACTCCCTGCTGGGAGCAACCCCATCCAGTATCTTCCCTTTACACACACACACACACACACACACACACACATATATATATATATATATATATATATAATTACGTTTATATCCTGCCTTTTTTCTTCTAGCAAGGAACCCAAGATGGTGAACATGCTCCTCCTCCTCCATTTTACCCTCACAACAACCCTGTGAGGTAGGTTAGGCTGAGAGTCAGTGACTGGCCCAAAGTCACCCAGTGCGCTTCATGGCCGAGTGGGGACTGGAACCTGGATTTCCTGAGTCCCAGTCCAACACTCTAACCACTACGCCACACTGGCCCTCCAGTTTTAAACTTGAACGTGATATATGATGTGATTGGCTACTATAATACTCTTTTGACCCCGCCGCTTCATATTTATTTATATCGGATGACATTTTGTTTTTACTTGTATAGTTCTATAGACATTTCCCTACGTGTGTCCGTTGTGGTTTTGGTCTGTCTGGGGCACGAACCTTACAGAGCAAGAATGTTTCTAGTAATGTTTTCTTTTCCCTTTTCCCCAGGTCAAGCGTCCTGCCAGTAATCGGTCAAAAGCAAACTTTGGTTCAAACAGCCGTTTTAGCTATGCCTTTTTGATATGCCTGATATGACCATTGCCTTAAAGTTGCCTACACATGCACTGTGCATAATAAGCCTTATTGTTATGGCCAGGTGGTTGGACTAGATCAGGGATGGGGAACCTCCAGCGGCCTGTGCAGAGGTTCTCCATCTGACCTGCAGGAGCTTCGACTCCCTCCCTAAATCCCACTCCTCCACAAGACTAGCGGGGGCTTGGAGAAGCTAGTAGGGAGAAGAATCCCTGCCATTATCTCTGGTCAGGGTTCAGATATGACAGCAGGGATTCCCCTGCATGCTGGTCCTCCTCCTCCCAATTGATGGACCGCAAGTCTGATCTAGCAAGGCTCTTCTTTATTTTATTTTATGTATTTAATACAAGATCTACTGGCAGATCTCTGGATGATTTGCAGTAGACCAGCAAGGTCTGGTAGCCATCGATAGCCTTCTCCCCCATGAATTTGTCTCATCCCCTTTTAAAGCCCTCCACATTGGTGGCCATCACTACATCTTGTGGAAGTACATTCCATCGTTTAACTCTGTGCTGCACGAAGAAGTACTTCATAGATATAGAGTTGGAAGGGGCCTACACAAGGCCATCGAGTCCAACCCCCCGCTCAATGCAGGGAACTAGAGGAGGGGTCTCCCATCCAAGTAATAACCAGGCCTGACCCTGCTTAGCTTTCCACACTCAGACAAGCTGAGCCAGCATGAGCCACAGGCCTGACCTGAATCTCCCACTCATCAGCTTCATGGCATGACCCATTGGGTTCTAGTATTATGGGAGAGGGAGACAAATGTCTCCCTGTCCACTTTCTCCATTCCATGCATAATTTTGTACACCTCTATCATGTCTCCCTTTACTTGCCTTTTTTTTCTCAGCTAAACAGTCCCAGAGCTTGTAATCTTTCCTGGTAGGGGAGTAGCTCCAGCGCTTTGATCATCTGAGTTGCCCTTTCCTGCACTTTTTCCAACTCTACAATATCCTTTTTTGGGTGCAGTGACCAGAATTGTACACAGTATCCTAAGTGTGGTCATACCAACCATACATTTGAATAAGGGCAGTATGATCTTGGCCTGCAGTTTATTTTCAATTCCTTTCCTAATTATATGCCCAACATGGAGTTTGCCTTTTGCACGGCAGCTGCACACCGGGTCAACACTGGCTCCTCCTAAGGTTAATTATTGGTAGTAAGAGCTTTATGCTAAAATATGCTGGTATTTTGGGCCCACCCCTTTTGCCTTAGACCCCGCCCACCACTGGAATGCAGATCCCGGAGAGAGTTTCTCCTAAGTAGAATTCGGCCTTGGAGCTGAAAGTGGTTCAACACCCCTGCTTTAAAGGCTCTTACCGGCACCTTAATTTGGATCTGGAAACGAATAGGCAGTCAGTGTCAATGGCACCGAATGGGTGTAATGTGATTGGAATGTCTACCTCTTATAAGTATTCTAGCTACTGCATTCTGCACCAGTTGTCCTTTCCGAACTGTCTTTAAGGGCACACCCATGTAAAGCACATTTCAGTAATCAAGCCCAATTGTATCCAAGGCATATGTTACTAAGGCAAGGCCAGCTTTCTCTAGATAAGGCTACAGCTGATGCAGCCAGAGCTAGTAAAAAGCACACCTGGCCTCCAACAACACCTGTACTTCCACTGGTTTGGTTTGGTGCTTTTGGCACTTGCTGACGATCTCCTTGTTCCGGGAAGCCTTCTCTGCTCTCCAACCACCACTGTGATGTTACTTTGTTTTTGATGTATTGTTTTTGTTTGTTTTATCTGTTTTAATCTTTTTATTGTTCACCCTTCACCGCTCCAGAATCTACTTAGATTTCATAGATCACAGAGTTGGAAGGAGCCTACAAGGCTATCGAGTCCAACCCCCTGCTCAATGCAGGAAACTAGAGGAGGGGTCTCCCATCCAAGTAATAACCAGGCCTGACCCTGCTTAGCTTTCCACGCTCAGACAAGCTGAGCCAGCATGAGCCATGTGGAGCAGTATACAAATACTGTAAGTCATTGGGTGACCTTGGGCCAGTCACTGACTCTTAGCCTAACCTACCTCACAGGGTTGTTGTGAGGATAAAATGGAGAGGAGGAAGAGGAGGATTATGTAAGCCGCCTTGGGTTCCTTGCAGGAAAAAAGGTGGGGTATAAATGTAATAAATAAATAAATAATAAATAAATAAATATGTAAGTAAGTAAATAAATAAATAATGTTTGCATGTGTCCATTTGCTGGGCCTCCCATCAGTTCTGTGTATTTGTAGATTATTTATTTAGGGCACAATCCTGTGCAAGTCTAGACAGAAAAAAGGCCTACAACTCCCAGCATAATGGGAGCTGTAGGCCCTTTTTCTGTCTAAACTTGCATAGGTGGCGTAGTGATGAGAGTGTTGGACTGGGACCCAGGAGATCCGGGTTCTAGTCCCTGCTCGTCCATGAAACCCACTGGGTTCCCTTCTCATCTCCCTCGCTTACGACGTTTTGGTATGCATGTTGGTGGTGACAGCAGATGTGTCAGAGTTTGCTCAATTCTTAGATGAGTTTGTGTATCCCATACACATCCGATTATATGTCCCTTTGCCAGGTGTAAACTGAGGGAGAGCTTGGGGCGGGGGAGCTGTCACCCCATATTTCAGGGGAAAGGCAACATTCCTGTGCTGAAGATAACAACAAGAACAAGAACAGTGGTACTGGTGGTGATGCATGTATATATGTGATGATGAATTGTTTATCACAGTCACAGACCAATACAAGCTTTTTATGTAAAAGGCAGATACAACTCACGTATATATGTAGTGATTTTGTGGGGATTTAAACATTAATCTGTAACGTTGATATACAATATTCTGTGCTGTTTTTATTTTTAGTATTATTATTGTTTTTGTTTTTAATGTTTGCATTTTATGTTTTTAATGTATTGCACACTATCCAGAGAACTTTGGTTATTGGGCAGTTTTAAAGTAAAGAAAATATAAATAAATAAATAAATAAATTTCATTCATTTCATTTCATTTATTAGATTTCTATACTGCCCAATAGCCGAAGCTCTCTGGGCAGTTTACAAAGATTGAAGCGTTTAAAATACATTATAAAAACCATATAGATATGAACATATAAACATACAACATACAACATACAGAGAGACACACATATATCTAAAAAGAAGTTTAAACAATCAACAAGAAGAAATATTCAAGACCTGATCTAAACCTCATTGCACGCTGTCAAATGCCCGAGAGAAGAGGAAGGTCTTAACCTGGCACTGAAAAGATAACAATGTTGGCGCCAGGCGGACCTTGTTGGGGAGATGATTCCACAATTGGGAGGCCACCACTGAGAAGGCCCTTGTTGCTGTCTTCCAAGCCTCCCTCAGAGGAGGGCCTTAGATGTTGTTCATAGTTGTTAGATGTTGTTCAGGTATTGCAGTCCAGAGCCATGTAAAGCTTTATAGGTCAAAACCAGCACCTTGAATTTGGCTCAGAAATGTACAGGCAGCCAGTGCAAGTGGGCCAGAATCGGCGTTATATGTGCAGACCTTCTGGTCCCTGTTATCAATCTGGCCACTGGATTTTGCACAAGCTGGAGCTTGTGCAAAATATATAAATAAAAAAAATACACACTCAGGGGTGGGCAAAAGTTAGATCAAGATCTACTGGCAGCAGATCACTGGATGATTTGCAGTGGAGCACAATGGTTTCTTACTCCCCGCTGTTTAACAATAACAACAAAAAAAGGCTGTTTTTCCCAATCAATTAAGCTATTAGCATCTCTGAACCAGCATCTCAGATGTAGATTTATAGTTGTTATATGCAGTATATGCCTCATGGGGTTCAGTAGGTAATTAGTTCCACCCCCTGAGCCAACATTTTGCACCTGTCTCTGTCTCTGGTAGACCTCTTATTTTGCTTTCTCCTATGTCTACCATTTTTAATGTATCCATTGCATTTTAGAAATGTTGTAGGCGTTTGAGGGCTCCAGTCAAAAAGCAGGATATTAATCTATCAAATCAATAAATCATATAAATTACAATCCCAGTGTAAATATGTATGTTTACATGTCACATCTGTGTCAAAGAGTCTGGATCATACATGAGCCCTATATATAGAAGCCTTGCACAACTTTTACCTATCAAGAAAAATGTAGCCAGTCAGTCATACATGGAGACCCACTAAAGGCTCAATACATAAGTGTGTGTGTGTGTGTGTGTGTGTGTGTGTATGCTGTCTTGTTATATGTTTGTGTATAAACAGTTTTTATACTATGTATAATATTGTATTTCTAAGGTTTTTAATCTTTGTAAACTGCCCAGAGGGCTTTTGCTATTGGACAGTATAGAAATGTAATAAATGAAATGAAATTGCACACCCTATCACTGTCTATGCATTTCCGTAGCAGGGGCAGGTCAGACAGTTTTGTAGCTATGCATGTGCCTCAATATCCCCCCCTACATGAAAAATACAAAATAGTTGCAGATGATGGTAACATTTGCTGGTTCATGTCCAATTGTATCTGTCCCAACTGAATCCATCAGAGAGTACTGTCTTCACACATCCAATTGCTTCTGCCATCAGTCTATGCCAGTGTTCTCCAACCTTGGGTCCCCAGATGTTTTTGGCCTACAACTCCCAGCATGACCCAGCCAGCTATGCTGTCTGGGGCATGCTGGGAGTTGTAGGCCAAAAACATCTGGGGACCCAAGGTTGGAGAACACTGGTCTATGCCCTATGTCCATGATCACTGACTATAGTGCAGTCTCACATATATGCCAGGATTCATGTACATAGATTCATGTACACCAGGCAAAGACCTTTTTGGATGCAATTTTAATCCTGCTGACTGTTTTTATGCTGCTTTTATAAGGTTGTCGCTTTTAGCTTTTTGGTGGTGTGTGTGTGTTTTATATTTACATTTCAATTGTTTTATTCTTTTAGTAAACTGTCCTGGGAATAGAATTAAAGGGTGATATACAATAATGAACAACAACAACAACAAGCAAACAAATACCAGGATTCATGTACAGGATTCACGTATGGGTGATGCCCACCAATTTGGAGGGCTTTAAAAGGGGATTGGACAAATTCATGGCTACCAGCGGCTACTAGTCATCATGGCTATAGGCTACCTCCAGTATCAGAGGCAGTATATCTACGTACACCAGTTGCTGGAGAACATGGGCGGGAGGGTGCTGTCGCACTTGTGTTCTGCTTGTGGGATCCCGTGGGCAGCTGGTTGGCCACTGTGAACAGAATGCTGGACTAGATGGACCCTTGGTCTGATCCAGCACGGCACTTCTTATGTTCTTATGTATAGCCTTCTGCAGTCATGTGTCTCATGCATTTTTAAATGGGTCTCATTTTGGAGTGCTGCTCTTGAGTTGCATGGCCAAGTGTTACCCAGTTGATCGCACAAGTATATCTTAGTTTGTGTAAGTTCCACCCATATCGCTGTTTCCAAGCCACAGCATTAGAAGTCTGGGGGGGATGGCAAAAACCTGGGGGCCACAACTATGAAGGGAGTGAGATGAAATGAAAAGGGAGGATGTTTTGGTTTCTAGAGCTGCTGTTTATCCAGGGTGCAAATAGTACTGGTACAAAAGGACCAGACAGGTATGCAAGGCTGGGAAACCTGACACATTAAGTAAGGCTAAGTACTCAGCAAGGAGCCTGATATCTAGAGATCCTCAATATTTGGGGCACAAACATGAGTGGGATTCAGAGTGTAAGGATGGGACTCTGATGCAGCAGGGATGTGTGTGGCTGTGATGCAAGGTATGCGGGGGGGGGGGGCCTAGGGATGTGTGGGGCTGATACCCGCAGATGTCAATGGGATAGAATGGAGGATCTAATGGTGGAGAAGAGAACTGGAAGTGGAACGCACAGGGTAGTCGAGCTTGGTTAATTTTCAAAAAACCCACATTATGAACGGATTCCTAAACCCAATCCCATTTAAGCTTCACCTATGAAAGCATCTTAGGATGGGGCAGGTGGTGGTGGAGAAGCATTAGAAGCATCTCTTTTTTAAAGATGCTGGTGGTGATCGGGATGAACAGAAGACCCAGGGAAGAATGGAGCACGGATACAGGGATGTAAATGAAGCCGGTCCTCCTCGAGGATGCAGAATCTATAAAAATGGATAAAGATGAGACCCGGTGCCTTAGGAAAAGAAGCCTAAGAGGACCCAAGGTTGTGAGAGAAGCCAAGAAGAGGTGTAAAGAGGGGGAAGGAGGGATGCGCAGTTGAGGCTGGTGACCAAAGATGTGTGTGTGTGTGTGTGTGTGTGTGTGTGTGTGGTTGCTGGATCTCCTTCCACCACCACCCCGCCCCACACCCACGTGACGCTATGAATGAGATGGGGGGGGGGCTGGGCAAAAAACCATGCATTCCTGAACAGCAGAAAGGGAGCAGGCGTGGGGGTGGGGCGGGAAGAGAGAGAGAGAGAGAGAGGGAGAGGAGAGGAGAGGAGCATCCTCCCCCAGCAGCAGCATTAGGAGGGTGGGAGGGAGAGACGGAGGGAGCGGCTGGCAGCAGCGCAGCCCTGGGAGACCGAGTCGATCGTAGACAGCGAGGGGAGCCGCCATGGAAGCCTGAAGCAACCCCCAACCCCACCCCGCCCGCCTCTACACACACCCCGATTTAGGGTGGCTTCGCCTCCGCCCCTCCCTCCCCAGCGGAAACATCTGGAGGACCTCTCCGCCCACCGCAGGACCGCAAGGACACGCCACCAGGCAGAGAGAGAGAGAGAGAGAGAGAGAGGTGGAAGTGGTGGAGAGGGGGGGACCAGCCAGAGGGTCCCCCCCAAGGAGAGAGAGCATGTGCTGAGAGGCTCCCATCCTTGGCAGGTAACGGGAAGGGGGGGAGGGAAGGGGGCCACGCGTGTGGGTGGATCCGAGTGGAGGTGGGGAGCAGCGATTGCATGCTGGGGGTGTTTGGGGGGTGGACATCGGTCTTTCTGCGCGGGGGGCGGGGGCGGGGAGGGGCGCGAAACCCCATCGACCTCTGGTGGGAAGGAGAGCCGGGGGGTCCCCACGACGGGGGCAGAGGAAGGTGCTGCCGCGCTCCACTCGGGCAGAGGCGAGCGAGGCAGGCATGGCCGCTGGAGGTGACACCGGCTCAGCCCTCGCGTGCGGCCACCTCGGGGTGGACCCTGCCACGCCCCCTCTGGAGGCCCCTGTTCCCAATAATGGGGGGGCTCCGCCTACGATCTGGAGTGGGGGGGGGAACCATCTATGGGACCTAGGTAAGTGAGAAAACGTGTGTGTGTGTGCGCGCGCGCGCACGAGTGTGCTAAAGACACGGGCGGAGGCTACCCCTCATCTTTCCCACACACATCCATCTTGGTAGTTCGGTAGAAGGCAACGGTGGTGGTGGTCGTGGGGGGGAGGGTGCTGTCAAAAGCCGGGGCGGGGAGCTTCCCGCAAAAGGTCATGAGAGGGGCTGTGTGCGGACTTGCGTTCCCCTGCGCAGGGTGTGCAGCTTGGCCAGATGCATGTGGACACGCTTGCACACACGTGGAGACCTGTACAGGTGCTCATGGGCTGCGTGGTGTGTGTGTGTGTGGGGGGGATTGCAATGTGTGTGTCTTTTTTGTAAGGCATTTACAGAAGTGTCGGCAGTCATGTGTTTGAGATGGAGAAAGAGGGAGAGTGAACACGGGGGGGGGGGAGAGCGGTTTCAGGGTGTACATGCATCTCTGTGTGTGCCCGTATTTGTATATATGCCATTATGTGCGCCGTTATGTGCATTCCACTCCCTATGAGCTTAATCTGCAGGTATGAGATTATGCATGCATATTTTTGCCGTGTGCGTGCAAATGTCTTTTTCTGCACATTGTGTGCCTGTACCTTTGTGCATATAGCTCCATGTACGTACTTGCACTCATGCATGCAAGCCATGCACACTTCCCCCTCAGCAGCAGTGGCCATACCTTTGCAAGAACATTTTCTCCTTCTCTTGGTGTCCATATCTGCTTGCAGTTGTGAGTAGCTAGAGGGACAGATAAGTACTTGTGTGGGCATGCTTATCTGAATGGTTGGGTGTCAGCACTTTAAGCATATCTGGATCCAGCTGAAATGAGCACAATCTATCTATCTATCTATCTATCTATCTATCTATCTCACTAGAGTATACTAGACAGGTCCAGGTATGCTCATCTGCATATGTGCATCTGTGACTTCACTGCACAAGTGCAGAACCTGGTATTTCCCATCCCAAGAATCCTAGCTTTCCTGCAAAATATGAAAGCAAGTTCCTAGTCCTCCTGGTTGTGAAGCGCAGTGTGTGAATGATGTCTTGAGAGGGTTCAGAAACCAAAGTAGGCTTGAGCAGGGTATCCTGTTCCCATATGTAGGTGGGGCTTTGATGCCTTCTATCCCCCTTTCTTATGGTTACTCTTCTTTGTCCCCCTACCTCATCTGTAAGTCCTTCTCTCACTCCCCTAACCTTTTCCTCTGCCAGCCTTGCAAATCTATCTATCTCTCGATCTATCTTTGAAAATGATTTGGGGGGGGGGGGTTGTGGGGAGTGAAATATAATTTGCAAAGGATCCAAATCTGGTCAACTGTACCTAATACCTTCTGAATGAATAATTTCGATCTCTCTGTGCGTATGCTTGTGTGGCGTTCACACAACCCTTCTTTTGTCACCTTAGCTGGATATGCATTCATCTGTATGATCACATATTGCTGTATGGGTGTAGTCATGAGGTCTGCCTGGCACATTCCCATCACAGTATATCTATCTGTCTATCTGTCTATCTGTCTATCTATCTATATATGAGCTGTGGCATCCACAGTCCGCAGGCATACGGTAGGTTCTCAGGATGATTTGACCCTTTGGCACTCATTTGCGGGAAAACTCATGCTGGGCTGTAAATTTGTCTCCATGTGGCTTTTTAGGTCCTGCCATGCATGCTGTGTGTATGCGCGTGTGCACATGTGTCCATGGTTTCCCCACTGCGTTCCGTGGGCCTTCTCTGAAAGTGCTCATAGAACGTAGTGGGAATGCTCTCCTCTTGTGATACTAGCCCATTGTGGATTCTTGTACAAATGTAGTATGAGCTGTTTGCTGTTTGTACAGTGTAGCTCCCGCCTCCCGGCACACTGTGCAATGTGGTCACAGGCACAACAGGAAACTTATTTTATCTGAATTTCCTTCGTTCTCCCAGTCGCCATGTACCTATGCACTTGTGCGGCACAGAATTTCAGGCATTCTCGTATTTAATATCTTACCGATGCTCTACGTGTCTCTCTGTGTTACATCTACCATACTAATAATTGTGCATAAACATGTATAAATTTCTTGTACCCTTTTGTATGTGTATGTGAGATGCAGGATTCTCTTTCTTTCTAGCATACTTTGATAAGGCCCCTGCATTTGTTCATCCTTTAACAACAACAATAATTTAGTGCACTTTTTTTTTTATAGCTCAAGCCTTTGCATGTTTACTCAGAAGTAAGTTTTACTGACTTTAATGGGATTTGCCCCCAATCTAGCCTGCATACAGTTGCAGCCCTAGGCCACAATCCTATTCTTACTTACCGTACTTTGGAATAAGCTTCCCTGAACAGAGTAGGTCTTACTTTTGAGTAAACATGCATAGGATCGGGCTGTTAGACTGCAATCCGAAGCGTGCTTATTAGCAAGTAAGCCCCATTGACCTCAATGGGACTTACTTCTGAGTAAACATATTTAGGATCACATTATCAACAGGGTGGCCACTTATGCATTGCCAAAAAAAAGAGGGAATGCATCACCAAACACACACACACACACACACACAGAGAGAGAGATTTGCATAAAATTAGCATATGCTAATTTATATGTATACGTACACACTTAGAAATAATGAAATACAGTAATACCTTGGATTGCAAGTAACTTGGTTTGAGAGTGTTTTGCAAGACAAGCAAATTTTTAAATATTTATTTATTTATTTATTTATTGATATACAAGCGATGTCTTGCAATACAAGTACTGTAGTATGGCTTAAATAAAAAATCTCTGTACAAATTTTTTTGGGGGGATTTCGTTTTGATATAGGAGTGTTTTGGATTACAAGCACGTTTCCTGGAACGAATTATGCTCTCAATCCAAGGCATGACACATCTTGCCACAGTGGGGAAAACTGTAACCAGGGGAATTGTTTTGACTGCTCAGTCTGCTGTCCAGGTAGAAAGGCAGTCTATACGTATTGAAATAAATAAATAATAAAATAATAATAATAATAAAACTTCAAGGACCCTGTTCTCCCTTCTTATGGCTTTTATTTTTAATCTTTAAACTGGACTTGAACTGGACAACCCCTTCAAATAGGGGACTGTCCTCTGTAAAGGAGGGCACATGGCCACCCTAAATGTCTAAAGTGCTTTGAGATCCTTCTCTCTCCCTCTTCTCACAGCAGCTCAGTGGGGCAGATAACTATTATTCCCATTTTACAGATTAGAAATGGAAGTTCAGAGCTGGCGGTAGTTTGCCCAGTGCCTGCCACTGAGTTTGTGGCTAGCAGCACTCTCACGTAGCCACTCCGGGTACAAGACTTTGTGTATCTGGTCTCTGGGAAACTGGTCTGGCCATACCTGACAAGACAGTGAGCAGCTACTGCAGCTTTATTACTTTCAGCAGGCTTTGCACTCTTATGTTCATACCAAAGGGTGGGATTTTCTCACTTATGGGGCCTTGTAAGTAACCCAAACTATAATACGTCAACGGCCTCTTTGTACCTGGTGAGATGTTTTTGCCTTGCTTTCATGGTCTGTTTTAGAAGGCATCTCTGTGCTTGTTTGTGTATTTGTAAGCTGCCATGCAGTGCTAGAGGGTGTGTGTGTGTGTGTGTGTGTGTATCTTCCTCAGAGATGCTTACTAGGTGTCCTGTGCATGCCTATTGTTTGCTGGGCCTGTCTGTGCTTCCCGAGTGAGCACTCTTGGCAAGTTTACCGCAGCACTGTGGCAGCTGCTTATCTGTGGGTTCATCCCACAGCACTACAGCAACACATGAGCAGAGCTGATGGGGCGGGCCCAAGGGTGCCGATCCTGCGGGAACAACCCAGACAATTAGCCCCACCCAAAAGGGACATGAGCCTTTAAATGCAGGATGATCCCAGGGGAAAAGTAGCTCCCACAGTGCCGCAGTAGTGCAAAAGAGCACTTTAGTGAGGGCCTGTTTATACAAAAGCATTTTCGCCCCTAGGGAACATAGGGATGCCCTGGGATTTATTCCCAAGTAAGCCATACTATGTGTTATTGGCAAGGGAATATGATTCGATACACATGGGAAGTCTGCGAATAGGAATGGAATATTTTGTAGGATTAGCCCTTGGAATACTGAAAAAGTGAATGGGGAGGTTATTTATTTGGGACGGCTATTCATTTATTATTATCCTGAATCCTGAACCACCGGCAATAGTTTCCCCATTCATTTCTTGTCCCAACAATCCTTGCAAAGTAGGCCAGGACAGGTGGAATGACACAGTTCAGCAAACATGCATTCCCGAACCGAGGTGTCACAAATGAAGGAGTGTGCATGTGTGTGTGTGTGAGCGAGCACATGTGCATTTTTAGGGAAGAACTGACAGGTGGGAGGGGAATGCCTAACCCTGAATGCCTAACCCTTCCCACACCTGCCAATTCTCCCCAACAAATGTCTTATTTATTTATTTATTTATTACATTTATACCCTGCCTTTTTTCCTGCAAGGAACCCAAGGCGGCTTACATAATCCTCCTCCTCCTCCTCCTCCTCCTCCTCTCCATTTGATCCTCACAACATCCCTGTGAGGTAGGTTAGGCTGAGAGGCAGTGACTGGCTCAAAGTCACCCAGTGAGTTTCATGGCCGAGCGGGGACGAGAACCCGGATCTCCTGAGTCCCAGTCCAACACTCTCACCACTATGCCACACTGGCTCTCTTCCAAGCAATTTCCCCTTCACTGAGCATATTTCTGATCTTGATGCCTAGTTGTGTGTGGGGAGGGGGCAAGTTAACAACAACTCAGAGAAGGAGAGTTGCAGGAGAGAACTGGAGGGTGTGGGAGGATTTAAGTATCCCCTCCCACCTCCTGATTTTCACTTATGTATGCCCCCACTCATGTGTTGGCGTTCCGTGGAAAGCACACAGTTGCCAGTCTCGTGTTTGCCTCTAACAGGTAGTTTTACCCTATTATTCCCATTTTACTGATGGGGTATCCCAGGCTGAGGGAGAACAACTTGCCCAAAGCCCACCGAAATGGCTCTGTCTGATAGAAGAACTCCGATCCCCCAGGTCCAGAGACAACCGTTTCCTCCTTGGACTGCGTGGCAGCCTCACAATTTGTATGTGATTCTGTGTAAAGATGACCACATTGGCAGGGATACAAGATATTCATATGCACACCTGCATCAGTGTGTGTATGGATGCATGTGTGCGTGTGAAAGAGAGAGAAGACTTTGTGAGTATAAGAGTCTACAAAAGTGTGCGTGTGACAGAGCGCAGAGGAGAAATGGGAATATTTCTGCTCATGTGGGAGGGATGTGTGTGCATGCATGTGCGCAGAATAATAAGCGTGTGTGTGTGTGTGTGTGAGAGAGAGAGAGAGAGAGAGAGAGAGAGAGACAGAGAGAGAGTGAGAGAGACAGAGAGAGACCAGGGAGAGCTGGCCTCATTTGGCCTTATTTCACACCCACTGCACATGGCACTGGAGAGATGCAAAAAAGGCTGGGAAAAAGACAGGGCACGCACACCGAGAAATGAATGCATGAAGCTTTTGCATCTGTAGGACTGACACGGTCACCGGATCAGCCCTCTGCAGCCTCTATAGGCAACACAGCCCCTCTTCACACACTGGGCTTTGACTATGTGTTCTTTGTGAATCTGCATGGCTCCCCATTGCATGGCTGGCTCCATGCAGCCTCTATATACCGGTACTCAGAAAGAATGTTCCACTTCCCTCCCTCAAATGGAGTTGCTGGGTTGGGCTAGTGAAGAGAGCAGGGGCGGGTCAGCAAGGTATGGGGGAAATTCAAAATCAACCCTCCCTTCCTTCCCCACTGCCTTTCCCATTTTCTTTTGTTTCCCAGATCTATCGATTTATCTAACTATCTAATTCTATTCTCAAATATCATTCTGATCACACCCATTTTTGAGGGGTAGGGGCCAAGCAGGTATGTTCCCCCCCCCCGTGACCCCTCTACCCCCATAGGTGGAGTTTTTGGTGAGGGAGGCCATCTCTTTCTCTGCCCCACCATTCTCCGGCTGGCATGACTCCAAACAGTGCCTGCGCTGCCTCTCCCCCGCCCAGCTGGGCCTGGCTATTCTTAGCTCTCGAGTCTTTGATTCATGCTTCTGAGAGTATTTCTGCTGGGTGTGCAGAGAGAACAGCTACTGCGGTGTGTGAGGGAAGAGGGATATGCACATGCCCGGCTCGGTGTGTGCAGAGAATGTCTCTCTGTGCAAGTATGCAGACACAGAGGTCCCTGTATGCATGCATGCGTGCACGCTTGGGTGAGAACATGCACTGTACGTGCACGCACACATGTGTTCTTGAATGAGTGCATGTGTCGTGGGCCTGAGCCTTCAAGAATATCCCTCTGGCATTCTGACACAGTACAATGTACATGCCAAATCAGTGAGACTCTTCCACTGTAGGAAATCCCATGGTAATACACCCTTCAGAAATCGTATAGCTGGTAACAATTAGCTATAGGCTCTATAAGTAATCCTGTAACGCTCTAAAGCGAATAACTATAGCTGTGTCAGAATGCCAGAGCGTGTGCTTGAAAGATCAGGCCCATGACAGTACACGTGCTTATATGAATGAAATAGCCGAGTATGCATGTATATTTCCTAGGATATATATGTGTGGGAGCATGTGTATGCACACGGGGTCATCCTATCGCTATGAACATGTTTGTTTGTACACAGGAATCTGGTTGCATGTGCGCGCCTAGGCAGGTGAGAGTGTATATGTGTGGCATGTATCCCTATGCATCCCTTGTCCTATATGTATATGTCAAAATGCAGGTATATGTCATGTAGTATTTGCATGTGTGCACACATATACTTTCATGCTCCCTACCTGTGTGCGGTTGTATGTGGAAATGTGCAATGGTGCCAAAAATGCACATGTGTGCATTTCTTTCGGAGATGGTGGGTGGTCTGGTAGAGACTGGAAGGGAAGGTTAGGGGATGTTGACCTGGTGCTGAATGGGGTACATCTACCCCTGAAGGACCAGGTCCGCAGCTTGGGGGTCATTCTAGACTCCCAGCTGTCCATGGAGGCTCAGGTGGCAGCTGTGAGCCGGGCGGCGCTGTATCAACTCCATCTGATACGGCAGCTGCGCCCCTACCTTCCTAATCACCTGCTCCCATCAGTGGTTCATGCCTTGGTCTCCTCTCGCCTAGACTACTGTAATGCGCTCTACGTGGGGTTACCCTTGAAGACGGTCCGGAAGCTTCAGCTGGTACAGAACGCGGCGGCTCGCCTGATTAAGGGCAGCCGCCGGCGTGATCACATCACGCCAGTGCTTAAAGAGTTGCACTGGCTACCAGTTGCTTGCCGAGCCGAATTCAAGGTGTTGGTTTTGACCTTTAAAACCCTACACGGCTCCGGCCCAGCTTATCTCAAGGAGCGCCTCCAGCAACATCAAGTAGGCCGCTCAACAAGGTCTGCCACGGACGGCCTTCTCCTTATCCCATCAGCCAGAGCAGCCAGGCTGGTGGGGACTAGGAAGAGGGCCTTCTCTGTGGCGGCCCCCACATTATGGAACTCCCTCCCTAGTGACCTTCGCCATGCCCCCTCCGTGATGAGCTTCCGCCGTGCATTAAAAACATGGCTGTTCAGGCGGGAATATGGGGTGGGTTAGGTTTTAATGAGAATTTTTTATATTGTTTTAATTATTATATTTTATTGTGTTTTATTGTATTTTAATTGTACATCGCCCAGGGTGGCCGGGTGACCGGCCAGATGGGCGATTGATAAATGGAATAAATAAATAAATTAATAAATTACAGTTGCTTGAATTGTTGGCACGTTGGAAACAGCAGATGTATAAGCACCTTCAGACTAGCACATGTCTTGCATATATCTATTTGGGTATATGCATAATGTATGACCACAGGAGTGCAAAAAAAAACACAACCCCACCCCACACACACTAGTCTGGAGGGGCTTTTCTATCTGCTCTTTCCAGCACGTCAAAATTCATACAACTGTACAGGGCCGGATCCAGGTTTGAGAAGGCCCTGGGCAAAGTGCCCTCATATGTACAGCCTTGCTGTCTGTGGGGTGAATTAAAATGGTGGCAGGAACAGGTCCAGCCATATGGAGACAACGCTTCTGTCTGCATTAGGACAAGTCAAAAAGGGGGTCCCTGACCAGGCCCAGTGTCGGCAGTGGTGGGCCTTGCTGGGGCCCCAGCATTTGTCCAAGTATGCCAGATGTGCTGGCGCTGGGCTTCCTGCAGCCTTGTAGGCTCCTTCCAACTCTATGATCCGTTAACGTAAAGAACACGTGTGCTACAGGCCGGGTGCTTTTGTACCTGAGTATACTATGCCTCTTCTCAATGGAGAACAAAAGGCTGAAAAGAACAAAGGATTGCATGAATGAGAGAGGAGGGTGTTGTGTGCTCTCACATGGTCCTTGGTCTACGTGAATTATTATTATTATTATTATTATTATTATTATTATTATTATTATTATTATTATTATTATTTCTATACCGCCCAATAGCCGAAGCTCTCTGGGCGGTTTACAACAATTATGTAAGTGTGTGCAAAGATAACTGCTGTTATTTATTCATTACATCTATGTCTCATCCTCTCCTCCAAGGAGCTGAAGGCAGAATACACGGTTCTCTCCCCCACCCCCACCATAAGCTCAAGACTACCTTGTGAGGTAGATTAGGCAAAGAGACAATGACTTAGCTCAACATCACTCAGTGAGGTTCAGCACTTGGTGGGGATCGAACCCAGGTCTTTCCGGTTCTAGTCTGGCACCCTGCAACTGTTGCACGCCACTGGCTCTGTGAGGCCATATGTGAGCAAATGGGCGGTACACTTGCTTGAGCAAGTGTGTATATGCGAGACCCCTCTAGTTTCCTGCATTGAGTAGGGGGTTGGACTCGATAGCCTTGTAGGCTCCTTCCAACTCTATGATCCGTTAACGTAAAGAACACGTGTGCTACAGGCCGGGTGGCCACTTATGAATCACCCCCAAAGAGGAAATGCATCACCAAAAAAAAAAAAAAAGGACGGTGCTTGCACAAAAATGGCCTGTGCGAATTTATAGGTCCATGCAAATTTAGAAATAATTATAATTGAAATAGAAATGCAATACATCTCACCATGGCGTGAAGGGCTGTGACCAGGTGACCTATGTGCCTGCCTGTTCAGTTTGCTGTCCAGGTGTTCATTGTAGATGGGCAACAGTCCTTTAAACCGGAATTGGACAGGGCAGCTCTACCAATAGAGGACTGTCCTCAGGCAGTCTTTCAAATAGAGGACTGTCCACTGCAAAAGAGGCCACATGGCCATCCTAAGTGTGTGTGGGGGAGGTGGTTTGGGTTGCCTTTGGTCATTGTCTCTCAAGCCTGAAGCACCAACAATGAAACCTGTATACAGTAATACCTTGGATTACAAGTAATTTGGTTTGAGAGTGTTTTGCAAGACAAGCAAATTTTTAAATATTTATTTAATTTTTTGTGACTTGATATACAAGCGATGTCTTGCAATACAAGTACTGTAGTACAGCTTAAATTAAAAATCTCTGTATAAATTTTTTTGGGGGGATTTCATTTTGATATAAGAGTGTTTTGGATTACAAGCACGTTTCCGGAACGAATTATGCTCTCAATCCAAGGCATGACTGTATTTGAGATTGCATTGACCCATGTACCACCCACCCACTCAGTTGATCCGAATTCTGTTGAGGATTATTCTGACTCTCGAACGAGTTGCCAGTGGGCTGGTTATCCTGCTGTTTGAAATTGTGCAGGGCAGGTCCTAATGCAGAACCGCCAGCCCTACCATTGGACAAGGTGGGGCGGACCTGCAAAGCAGCAGATTTGCAGGGCGGGGGACTATTTAAGGGCTGCAAACACTCTGTTTGTTTTGCTTATAATTCTAACATTTTTACCACCATGTGAAAAAGCCCCATTTGGATTTTTGGACTCACAGGGCAAGCCTCATCATGTTTACTCAGAAGTGAGTCCCACTGCGTTCAATGGGGCTTACTCCCTAGAAAGTGTGCTTAGGTTTGCAACCACAGCGACCAATATATTCTGTGTGTGGGTGTGTGTCTCCGTCAGAGAGAACTAGTGTAGTCGTGTAATGGCTGGGAGAACAGGCTGAGAAGCCTCCACCCTCCAGGTCAACACTCGCTCAGCCTTAGGCAAGCTACTTGGCCAGTTCATATGCAACATTCCTGATGCTCCAAACCATGGTTTGTTGGAGCAGGGGTGCAAAACCTCAGTTCTGGGAGCTACACCCCTTTCCCCTAACCATCAATCATTCGGTGGCTTCCCAGATTTTGTGCATCCCCCCCCCCCATTCTTAAAGTTTGGAATGCAGACTGGTTAAACCAGTGGTTCTCAACTTTTTTTTTGCCCCATGCATCCTTTTCACCATATGTCAGAATATCATCCCCCCCCTTTCCAAAATTGTCTGACTTAATCTGTGCCATACAATAAGGTGTGATGTCCTGTAGATTATGTACAATCTGCAGAATTGTAATTTGTAGAAAGATCAGTATTCCAACAGTTTGAGCCTGTGGTCCCAATTCCTCTGCTGAAACCCTAAAATTCCCCCCCCCCGGTTGAGAACCCCTGGGTTAAACCATGGTTGCCCTCGAACCAGGGACTGAAGCCCGCTTCAGACCATAGTTTCCATCCCTGGTTTGAAGGCAAACCATGCTTTGCTCAAGTTCTGTTTTGTGTTCCCTTGAGGCTCACAGGAGAAGCTGGTAGTATCCCCTGGGAGTCAGAATCAAGGCAAGAAGAAAATAGGACCTTGGATAACCACTCCCAAGTGGTGCTGCTGGCTAGAACTGTCTCATACAACAACTATAGGAAGATGTTGTCTCAGCAGGGAGTTGAAGCCTGCTGAGGCTGACAAGATCTGTAATGTGGTCAGCTCTGCCCCTCCTGGACTGTTAAAGGGCCCTCTTCTGATTTTGTAGTCTGAGATTCCTGTGAGGCTGTGGAGATGGAGGTTCTGCTGGGAACTCATCCTCTGAGCCAGAGCACGATAGCAGGGCTGCGTCCTCTGGCCAGGAGAGCCCTGAATAAGGCACTGACTGACCTAAAAGTAGCCTGTTCCTCATCCTCAACAGAATCCTCTGCTGCAGAATCCTCTGATGGTCCGAGGGCTGGGGGTCAAGACAGCCCAGTTAGGATGTAACACCATATGGTTTGTGGAAACCATACATTTCATTTATTATTACATTTATATCCCACCTTTCCCCAGAGGGGCTCAGGGAGGCATCTCCATTTTATCCTCACAACAACTCTGTGAAGTAAGAGAGGTGGGGAGAGAGAGTGACTGGCCCCAGGACATCCAGTGAACTTGGCAAACAATGTTTTGCTCAAACAAGGGAATTGAAGTACAAGAGGGGAGGAGGGAGTGTTATGTTTGAAACGACCCACTATTTATTTGCTTCAGCACCTCCACCTGCAATATTAGGTAAAACTACTGGCCTACCTCATAGGGTCACTGTAAGGATTACTGATATAGTCTAGGTGGAGTGCTTTGAACACTCTGATGTTCAAGTATGATCACTGGCTGCCAAAGACTCCAATGTTCAGGGGAAATGTTCGTTGTTTCCGTGTCTTACATGACTGCCCATCTCTCCTCTGAGACTTCTAGTCATGTGCCACTCCCCACAAATCCATACAGACCCTTGCTTGCCCAGCGCTCTTCCCGCCTCTTGCTGCGTGGTTCTATCACAAATCCTAGAAAAAGAAACCCTCAAATGTCAGGTTCAGAATCCAGGATGCAAATAGAGGCAATTTATGCCAGGAAAGCAAATATACATCAATCTGATGGTTTGGTGTAAACCTGCTTTGAATGCAACATTTTAATTTGCTGAGCGAAGAATGCTGTGCCGATGCATAGCATGAACAGCCTGGCACCAGGCCAGGGCTGGCTCAAGGTTTCTTTGGGCTCTAGGTAAGATTTGGCGGGGGATATCCCAGATCAAACTGGGAACCCACCATAGTGCTCTTTTAGTTCATGTGCAGAGCGCCCCTTGCATTTTTCCGCCCGTGGTAGCTGCCTGGTCTGCCTGTCTGGTCTGAGGATTTTTATCCTAGATCAGCCGTCCCCATGTGGTGTCCTCCAGATGTGTTGGACTACAACTCCCATCATCCCCAACCACTGGGGGGGAGGGGTTGTGGCTCAGTGGTAGAGCCCCTGCTTTGCACGCAGAAGGTCCCAGGTTCTATCCCTGGCATCTCCAGGTAGGTCTAAAAAAAAAAGAATCCTGCCTGAAACCGTGGAGAGCCACTGCTGCCAGTCAGAGACAATACCGTCTCCCAAAGCAGTTACTTTACTCCCAACTCAAGGATGGAAAGCGGAATATCGGTGGTCAATATAAGAGGTTTAAAGATGTTCATAAGGCTAATCTAAAAAAATGCAATATAAACATCAAAAACTGGGAAGCTCTGGCCCATGAACGATCTAAATGGAGGTTGGCCTTTCACAAAGGTTCCATGGACTTTGAAGAAGCCAGAGTGCAAGGTGAAAGGGAGAAACGTGCTAAGCGAAAAGCACGTCAAATGAATCCTTTACAGGACCATCTTCTATCTGGTAACCTGTGTCCTCACTGTGGGAAGCTGTGTGGATCTAGAATTGGCCTCCACAGTCACTTACGGACCCATCGCCAGAGTCTACACAATCTTCTTTAGAATTTCCTCCTTTATCCCGGAAGACAATCTTACTCGGTCACGAGTGATCGCCTGATGACTGGGCTAGATGGACCAAGGCTCAGACTCACTACAAGGCTGCTTCCTCTGTTCCTATGGGGAAGGCTGTCCTAGATGCTTTCCCTCTGCTGACCAAGTGCCAGAGGATGGACATGGAACACCTTTAGCTCCCTGACACCAGCTTCTTCCGCTGAGTGCTTTCTTCCTCCCTTCTGCTCGTGTAAACAGCCAGGCCCGGCCCAGACATTTTACTGCCTGAGGCGAAGGACAAGATGCTGCTGCCCCCAAATCCATGTACGGAAGATGACCGGACTGGCAGTTGAATTTTACTTTACTATTGGTGGAAGGACAGCAAGCTAGCCACCTGAAGGCAGCAAGCTAGCCACATGTCACACATGGGTCTGTCCTTCAGCACTCATGCCCCCCCCCACCAGCATCTGCCACCTGAGGCAGCCATCTCATGTCACCTAACAGTAGAGCTGTACAGTGGCCATGGGTAAGAACAGGCGGAGCTGGAAGCAGCTCATGGAGCTGTTGGGCTCAAGAGGGGGGAATTCAAGAATTATAGATGGTCACTACTTGGTTCTCTGAGTGAAGACACTCGTAGGGTGGTCATATGTCCTTTTTTTTATACAGAGGACAGTCCTCTATTTGAAGCCATCCTCTGTTTGAAGGGCTGTGCTGTCCAAGTCTGGTATAAAGATAAAGAACCATCATAAGACCTGTTGCCCATCAACAGTGAGCAACTGGGCAGCAGACAGAGCAGGCAGGGACACAGGTCACCTGGCCACAGTCTTCCACACCATGGGGAGATGCACTGTATTTCTATTCAAATTATAATAATTATTTCTAAATGTGCATCTATAAATAAGCATATGCTCATTTTATGCAAATCACTGTCCTCTTTTTCGGCAATTCATAAGTGGCCACGGCCTTAGAACAGCAATGTATGCTGGAGGAATGGAGGAACAGCTTAAGATGGAAAGCTTTGATCTCAGAGTTAGGCAACCACCGGTGGTCCTCCAGATGTTGTTGGACTGCAACTCCCATCAGCCTTAGTGAGCATAGCCAATCGTGATGGATGATGGAAGTTACAGTCCAACAACATCTGGAGGACCACAAGTTGTCCAACCTTGTTTTATCTGAAGAAATCCACTAAAGAAAGGATGGTGGAAACGTTGACTGGTGCATCTATAGGGCTGATACTGATGCGGATCCTGCTTTTTTAAAAAATCAATATTTATACTCAAAATGGCATACAATACAGAGAAAACGATTAAAATATAAAAACACAATAAAAATATCATGCGTTAAAACTATATGCAGCAGTATGCAGACAAAATAACTAAAAACGGCACATTTTTAATTCATTTCTTCTAGGGTCTTTTTTAAATTCTTTTTTATTGTTGTATTTTATTTGGTGTCTATTTTCTCAGTACAATGGATGTTCTGTGACCATATGTTTGATATGCGAAGCTTTTGTAATTTGGAAAAAAAATGAATAAACATTGAGTGAAATCCAACGTTGCGTGAGCAGCCATCCGCTCACGCAATGGAACTTTTCCTTCCTCTCCTCTCTCCTTCCTCTCGCAGCCTCTCATGCCTTCCAAAATCTGCTCCAGAGGGTTAGATTTAGGGGGGAGATAGGTGGGGGGGGTTCCAGGGGGAGGGGGGATGTCCCCTTCCTGATTCCACTGATGTAAGCAATAGTTGGATTCTGCCCACACTATTTTTTTCAGAGGCAACACCTAAAATGGAAGGGAACTAAATATTAAAGGCCTATTTTTTATTTTTAAAAAATTTTTTAAAGGTACTCAAAGCCCACCTAAAAGCAGTAGAAGAAAGAGCATTGCAAATCTCCCCAGGGAGGGCATTCCAAAGTTTCAGAGCCAGCACCAAAAAGGCCCCATCTCTAGCACCCATCTGTCCTAAGTCCAATGGTAAAGGGACAGAAAGTAGGGTTTTCAAAGTGATCTTAAGGTTGGGGCTGGCGTCAGGGGTCAGCATTGTTGGGCAACTGCCAATGCCCACACCCCATTAAGGGGCCCACTGCTGATCCCTGGAGCTTCCTGGCCCTGCCACGCCGCCTCCTTGCTGCTGTTGCCTGTTCATGTGCCCTCTCCAAGTGAGTGAGCAGTGAGAGGAGGCGTGCAGAAGTCACAGTCGCCCCCACATCCCTTTCCCCTCCCTGGGCCCGGTCCATACGACCTCCCAGAGAGAGGGCAGGAGTGAGAGGCGGGTATATAAAAGGCAGTGGCAATAGCAGTAAGAAGGAGGAATTTGCCCATGCCTCCTCCCCACCAAACCTGGAACAAGCACTTCTTAGAGAGCTCAAGCGAGTTCATATTGAAGAAGGCAGTCCCTGAGGTAACTCGACAGAAAAGAGGAACGGCATGTCGGCATCACCAAATGAGAGGACAAAAAGAGGGCAGCGATCCACGTAAGCTGAGAGGAAACAGGGGATTCTGAAGGGGTGGCGGATGACATCAGCATCCCTGCCAATCAAAAAGTGCCGGTGCATATAAAATTTGCATATATTTTGCCATTTTTATTTGTGGATGCACATTTAGCCATCTTTATCGTAATTCAAAGAGAAATACAGTACATCTCACCGGAGGGTGGAAGACTGGGGCCAGGGTGTGCCTGATTGTTCGGGGGCCAACTGGTAATGGGCAACCATTTTGGTGGTTCTTTATCTTTATCTATGGCAGTCCTTCAAGTAGAGGACTGTCCCCTGTAAAAGAGGACACATGGCTGCCCTAGAGGCAACCTGTTCCTAGGCTGTTAAGGCTTTTCAAATCTAACACACCACTGCCAGTACTTTACATTGAGATCAGAAACAAAGAGGAAACTAACGTAGTTGGTACAGAATCAGAACAGGGCCTCCCCTGCCCCTAGTTCCCCCCCCCTGACCTGGCACTCCAAGCAGTCTCAGCCAGTGGTGGGTGTCGTGGCCGGTCCAGGAAATGTTTTGAGGCAAAAAACAAGATGGCGGCCCCTCCCATTCTATGTACAATAGCTGATTGGGCTGGCAGTTGGAACTTTCCTCAACACTGGCTATGGGACAGTGTCCCCCACTGCACCAGAAGGCAACAAGCTAACTTAGAGGGGGCAGGGCAGGGCATGTGGCATACAGCGCTCTCCTCCCAACTTTTTGCTGCCACCTCCCAGCATCTGCCGCCTGAGGCGACTGTCTCACTCTGCCTAATGGTAGGACCGGCCCTGAGTGGAGTCAGGTCTCGCAGCACCGGCACTTTTTGATTGGCAGGGATGCTGACGTCATCCGCCACCCCTTCAGAATCCCCTGTTTCCTCTCAGCTTAGGTGCAATTGTTGCAGTAGCTGGGGGCGGGGTGAATTTTCCCAGCAACAATATATTGTTCTTTGTTGTAATGTGAGGTATTTTGGGGTGGCTTGGTCTTGAACTGGTTTGCTGATACTCTCCTTGGGGGCATGGCTATGGGGACTGTGATGATGCAAGGCAGGTGGCTCTAATGTCAGTGGGGCTGTATATCTGCTCCAGATTTTACTCTGAACTTTTAAGGAGCTATCTGTGGTGCCCTATTTTTTGGGGTAGTTTGAGGTAAAATGTGGAGTGGATACACAGACCCGCTGACTTTAGAACGACCAGCCTCCCTGCACTTTGAAACGTACCACTACATCACTGGTGCCAGAGGGCTGGTTCTAGCCATCCCATTAATGTCCTACTACACCCCTGACCTAGCATCACTCTGGGGGATTGCAGGAAATTGCAAGAGCGGCTAGACCCAGCCTGCTTGTTCCAGGAGAGCTGCCATGGCAACTAGGTAAGCCCACCGAGTGACACTTTGCACGGGCTCCCTTCAGACCTGGATCTGGCTAACTCTGGATCTGGCCCAGTTGTTGATCTGCAGTCAGCATCCCAGCTGCTGCGTTTAGGCCAGTTTCCGTTTCCGAGTCACCGTGAAAGGCAGCCCCACACGGAGGGTGCTGCAGTCATCCAATAAGGACTACTAGTCCTGATGGTTATATGGTAATACCTTGGATTGCAAGTAACTTGGTTTGAGAGCGTTTTGCAAGACAAGCAAATTTTTAAATATTTATTTATTTATTTTTGACTTGATATACAAGTGACGTCTTGCAATACAAGTACTGTAGTACGGCTTAAATTAAAGATCTCTGTACAAATTTTTTGGGGGGGATTTCGTTTTGATATAAGAGTGTTTTGGATTACAAGCACGTTTCCAGAACGAATTACAGTCATGCCTTGGATTGAGAGCATAATTCGTCCCGGAAACATGCTTGTAATCCAAAACACTCTTATATCAAAACGAAATCCCCCCCCAAAAAAATGTGTACAGAGATCTTTAATTTAAGCCGTACTACAGTACTTGTCTTGCAAGACGTCACTTGTATATCAAGTCAAAAATAAATAAATAAATATTTAAACATTTGCTTGTCTTGCAAAACACTCTCAAACCAAGTCACTTGCAATCCAAGGTATTACTGTATGCTCTCAATCCAAGGCATGACTGTATGCTGCCTCCAGTATCAAAGGGCAGTATGCCTATGTACACCAGCTGCCGGGGGAACATGGGCGGGAGGGTGCTGTTGCACTCGTGTCCTGCTTGTTGGATCCCGTGGGCAGCTGGTTGGCCACTGTGTGAACAGAATGCTGGACTAGCTGGGCCCTTGGTCTGATCCAGCATGGCTCTTCTTAAGAACATATTCAATCAGGACATCATGAGGGCATGTGCAGTTGAGACCAGGTCCATTTTTATTAGGAAAGGCCATAGCTGGAGAACCAGACAAAGCAGCTAGAAAGCTCCCTTGGCCACTGCCATCACCTGGATATCCAGTGGAAGTGCCAGGTTGAGGAGCACCCATGAACTACATCCAGGTCAACCCCAGACCCCCAAGAAATTGGCACTGTTAGCACTACAGAGTGCAAGAAGGGTCAAATTTAGCATGTTTGCAAGCTATATTTGGCCAGTTTAGCTCTACGGTGCACTACAGAGTAGTCTGGTGCTGAATTGGCAACCGATAGATGTTTTTTAAAAATTGGGCTGTGCCCCATGGACTTTGGGGTGCCCCATGGAGTGCAGCCCACAGGCAAGTTCAGGGGGATGAAAATGGCTCCTGAGCCTCTGGCAGTGGCCCACCCCTGCTCTGTCAGAAGGGCTGTCTCATCCAAGTCCAGTTTAAAGCTAAAGATCCCTGTGCAGGGAAAGCACCCAGAGGCCTTGTGCCCATCCGTAGTTAGCACCTGGCCAACAGGCACACAGGTCACCTGGTCCCAGCCTCCCCTTCTATGGTGAGATCATTGCATTTCTATTAAATTATAGTAATTATTTCTAAATTGGCAGCTATACCTATAAATCAGCATTATATGCAAATGTGATGCACATCTGTGTCCTCCTTTGGCCTCTTTTTTGGCAATGTGCAAGTGGCCACCCTAATTGCCTGGATTGGTTTGTTCATCCCCAACAATTCCTGGACTGACATCAAACATGGTCAAATTCCCTGTCATCTCCCTGGGATGAGATGATGTAAATGAGGGGCAGACTTCAGCCCAGACCTCAGGGAAGTTGCTGGTTTAGGGTTCACAAAGGGAAGAGCTTCTGGAGGGAGTCAGCAATTGCTGGGCTTGTGTTAGCGGTTAATTAAGCTGTGGACTCTCTTGATCAAGGGCACCAACTTGTTTGAGTAACAACACACTCAGCAGTGCAGCCTTCTCCAGTCTGGTGCTTGGCAGATGCATTAGACATTACAACTCCCATCATCCCCAGCCAGCATGGCCAGCGGTTGATGGGAGTTGTAGCCCGACACATCTGGAAGGCACCAGGTTGGAGAAGGCTGCAGTAGTGCAGAATTCAAAGGTATAACGGTCATACCTGAAAGATCACCTTCTCCTATACGAGCCTGCCCAGTCCTTACGATCTCCTGGAGAGGCCCTTCTTTTGAGACCGCACTTGAGAGGGCCTTCTCAGTGGCTGCTCCTAGGCTCTGGAACTCCCTGCCAAGAGAAGGTCAGGTTCGCTCCCTCTCTGCTATCCTTCTGACGACAGGCAAAGACCACTATATTCTAGAAGGCCTTTAACCTGTAAGTGGGTCTGTGGGTTGGGTGCTGTTTTTATTCTGTAATTGTTATGTTTTTTTACTGTATTTTTAATGTGTTTTATTGTTTTAATCTATTTTAAATTGTTTTTGTAAGCCACTTTGAGTAAGCTACCCAACCATTTTTTTGGTAGAAAGGTGGGGTATAAATCAAATAAATAAATAAACAGTAGTGAGTTGGGTGGGGCAAAGAGCTTTCAGTGGGTGGCATTTTTGCAGGGTGATGCTTGAAGCACAAGAACATAGAGAGGAGACCTTAAGGATGTAGGAAGCTTGGTTTATTGCCCCACTACATTTCAAGTCTGTCGATTCTTCCTCAGGAACAACCAGTTTGCCTCTTCTCCCCTCCCCGCCTCCACCATCCACAAAATGACCAAAATTTTCAAACTTTGAAATGGTGTACAAGATATTTTGGTGGTGGTGGTTGTTTTTTAAAGTGACAGAGGCTGGTGACTACTTTGTCAGTGCAGCTCCTTATCCATAGCAGCTTGTATTCTGAGCTTTATAGGAGCTATCTATGGTGCTGAACCTCATCCCCAGGATAAGTGCACCACCATAGAGCCCCATGGATAGCTCCTATAAAGCTCAGAATACAAGCTGCAATGGATAAGGAGCCCCACTGACATAGGAGTCACCAGCCTCCCCTGAACAGATCAGACAACAAGGTGGTCTCTAATTAACCACAATCTCCCATTTCATCCAAACCTGGAAACTATGGCTGAATTTGCACGTATTGCCAAACCATGATTTAGCACAGGGGTGGGCAACGTTTGGTCCCTGGGCCACAGATGGCCTCCACTCGCCCCCCCCCCCACTGCCACCCCCGCAATTTTAAAATTAAATGGCATCTGTATCAGCTACGGAGTGCCCAAAGGGCCAAATGTAGCTTGTTTGTAAGCTAAATTTGACCCTTTTGGTGCTCTGTAGCCACTGCAAAGTGGCCTGCCATCAAATTTTGGCAGCAAATTTCAGACCTGTTTTGGTGGGAGCAGCCTGTGGCAGGATTCCAGGAGGTGGGGTGAAAATAGCTTCAGAATCAGACATCTGGAAAGTGCTCCTCCAGCTTTAGCATTATGAGCTACTGTGAGTCCCGGGCGCACACACACTCTCTGCCTCCTGCCTCCTCTTCCAGCATGACCACAAGGAGTTGGGAAGCTTTCATTTCCGTTTCAGATTACGGTAACCATTGTTGTGACATCAGAACCTAGACAAAGTGTGGGCAATCTTAACTGTGGTTTGTTGAAACAAGTCAGCTTCAAACCATGGGTTACGAAGCTGGCTTGTTTCAACAAACCCTAATTAAGATTAACCACAATTTAGGGTTCTGATGTAACTCTAAACTGTGGTTTAATTCTGGGGTGGGAAACCTGGGGCCCACAGGCCCTTGAACTAATTGCATATGGCCCTCAGACTAATTTCATGCGGGGTGGCACACACAGAGAGAAAGAGATGGGTGGCAAAGAGAAAGAGATGGGGTGGCAGATCCTGGCTTATTCCTAAACTAAGTTCAGATAAACTAGGAAACTGTGGTTAAGTAGAGAGTAGAGACATCTTGGTTTAATCATGGCTCGTACGAAAGGAGGAATGAAGTGGCTGCAAGGAAAAGGCTTGTCCATATCTTTGCTTGTTAAGATGAGATACAATTGTCCAAAAGTAACCTTGTCCAGGCCAGGTCACCACCTTTCAGCTTAACTCACAGGGGCCCTTTTCCTGTTTCAGTAGTCTGTTGGCAGCCAAAGTGGGAAGCCAAATTCACATCATGGTTCAGAGTCTTCATCTTGGATATATTCAGCGTTAAATTGGGGGAAGAATTAGTATGTTTTAAGAGCACTTTTTAAAATCTTATAATAACAACCAAAGATATCAATGCCCCTGAGGAATAATCACATATGGGGGGGGGGGGGGCTTCCCTTCTTGCTCTCTCTAAATGATTCCTCCTGCCATGATTCCTCCTGGCAGGGTTGTTATGAGCAGGGCCCAAGTGCCAGGCTGGGCCCAGTACAAACATGTAACATGCCACACACACACACACACACACACACACACACACACACACATCCCACGATCCCACTCCATGCATACCATCTCATGAGTCATGAAAGAGAAGTTTCCATTCTGAATGCCACCGTGGGGCACAGTGGAGCTTTTCTACCATGCCCTGAACATGGCAGGATTGTGGGCGTGGGCGTGGGTAGGTGAAGTGGATATTTACTCACGTACAGTTTGGGTCCATAAATCCTACCAGCAACTCTGGCTCTTGTTGGTCCTGGGAACTAACACAGCTGCTCCTCTGGAAATGGTTACAATGGATAGCACCAGATATAGGGGAGGGGCTGTGGCTCAGTGGTAAAGCACCTGCTTTGCATGCAGAAGGTCCCAGGTTCGATCCCTGGCATCTCCAGGTAGGGCTAATAAAAACTCTTACTTGAAACCCTGGAGAGCTGCTGCCACTGAGTGTCATCAATACTGGGCTATATGAACCAAGGGTCTGACTCAGTGACTGGGTTCAGACAACACGATAACCCACACTCAAGGGTTGAGTATGGGTTGAGTGTGGGTTGTCATTGAACTCTGGGTTGTTGTTGTTGTTGAAACATGGGTTATCGTGTTCTCTGAATCCAGCCAAGATAACAAACCATGGTGAACAAACCACAGTTCACAACCCAACAACAAACCACAGGTTCTCTTCATGGGTTGTTCGTGCTTAACAAGCCATGGCTTGTTAGCACAGCTGGGTTCAGACAATGTGATAATCCGTGTTTCAACAACCCATGGTTCAACAACAACCCACTCTCAACCCTTGAGTATGGGTTATCATGTTGTCTGAACCCAGTCAGTATAAGGCAGCTTCCTATGAGTCTGTGTTCCTAACCAAATGGCGTGGAAATCCATCAATCTCACAATCTATCTGCCAACTGAGGATTACACATCATGCATCTGATGAAGTGGATTCTAGTAATAATACACATAAAAAATAATACACATAAAATAAATACCATAAAAACATAATCTAAAAACAATACAATATGAAAAGTGTTCATACATAAAATTTACCCCTGCTCACGACCTAGAATAAACATCACAAAAGCAACCCAGAACAATTGGGCCATGACTCATGTCCAAATGCTTGGGAAAATAAGTACGTTATTGCCAGGCACTGAGAAGATAACAATGTCAGCACCAGACGAGCTTCCTTGGGGAAAGCGTTCCATAAACATGGGGCTATCGCAGAAAAGGCCTGTTCCCGAAACTAGTAGTTTTTGAGAAAGTATGTCACAAAGAAACTGCAAGGAGAGATTCGAGGTTAGCAACTGCTGAATTAGTATTCATCAACAGTTTTAATTCTGCCGCCAGAGGCTTGAATCAGGATCAAGGATTTTTATCACACTGCATGTGTCAACTGGCTACGCTAGTGTCATGTTTGTGTTATCAGTAGCTATTACACTGTGAATGATCAGCATTAATGTCAGTAATTTCTGCATTTGATTTCCTTCGGACTTCACTGTTCACAGTTCTCCTCCCGCCCACCACCACATGTCCTGTGTATAAACCTGAAACTCTCTCCATGCATCTGAAGGTGGGCTATAGCCCACGAAAGTTTATGCCAGATTAAATGGGTTAAGTCTTTAAGGTGCCACGAAACTCTCTGCTAGTTTTGCAACAAATCTCTTGGGCTTTCTCAGACGTCAAGTCCTAACCTAACTGCACAAGACGCACACACTCTCTGTCCTGAGCCAGCAACCCCCTGTTCAGAATCTTGCTTGTTCTGCTCTAGCACTGCTTCTGATGGGCTCTAGCAAATCTCACAAGATCTGGACAATAGACACAGAGATACAGGGAACTACATTTCATAAATATCCTGAAGCCTCATTCCCCACCCCACCCTGCTTATGGTAATGGGGTTGCAGCCTGGGCCAGGGCCCCCTGGATCTCCAGGCCACAGTAAAGTGTACCCTTCCAACGACCCTCCATACATGAGTTCCTTCACCACTTCCTGGTTGTGAAGATAATAAGCCTCTGTGAGGCTAAGCTACACACTGGGTGAGTTCACACGCCATGATAAGTCTCACTGAAAGTAAGCCACAGTGGGTGAGCTGTTCACATGCTAACCCACGTTACTCCTGACAGACGATTGGGTGCTCTGTGGCTTGCCACGGCCTGTTTCCCCCTTAGTCCTGCCCCTGCTCCCAGTACATATCCCATGGACCTTTGCAGCACAACCCCTCTTGTATCCTCATTCCTATGGAGGGAAACTTTTCCAGCTTCCCTCCCTGCTCCAGTCGCTACCCCTTTTCTGCACAGCTTTTCCATTTTCAACCTTTATTTATTTTTATTTGGGGGGGGGGGCTTCAGAAGTATGAAAAAGGACTCTTTTTAAAAAAAAAATCTGTTGTTCACAAGTACAGATATCTGCCTGTCTGCTATTTACTTTCTTTTGTCTTATCAGCAGTACAGATCAATATCCCCTCTGTAAGGGCTGAAATCCTATTTGTCAATTTCATTATGCTCTCAATCCAAGGCATGACTGTATTAGGTCTTGAACTGACACTTGTCAGTTTCCTCCCCTACTACAGGGCTTCCCTTGACCCTGAACTCCAAAAGCAGCAGCTGAATGGGATGGAGCTATTGGGGCGGGTGGGTGTAATTACTGTGGGCATATGGGTGTGCTTACTGTGGGAGTATTTATTTATTAATTATTTAATTATATTTATACCCCACCTTTTTTCCTGCAAGGAACCCAGGGCGGCTTACATAATCCTCTTCCTCTCCATTTTATCCTCACAACAACCCTGTGAGGTAGGTTAGGCTGAGAGGCAGTGACTGGCCCAAAGTCACCCAGTGAGTTTCATGGCCAAGCGGGGACTAGAACCCGGATCTCCCAAGTTCCAGCCCAACAGTCTCACCACTACGCCACACTGGCTCTCCCACTACGCCGTACTTACTGCAAACGTGGATTCAGTTTCTTTAATTTATTTAATTTTTCTGTCGCTTGCAAGCAAGTCACTCACAAGCCATTGTGCTAGGTTCACACATCACGACAAACCACCCTGAAAACAGGACATTCCTGAACAGCCCAACAACAAGCCATGGGTTCTCAGGGTGACTGAAGAAACTGTGCCAGGTTTGGACATCACAACAAGCCACTCTGAAACACACCAGGGTGATAAGCCACTGTGGCTTATCATGTGGTGCAATCCAGGTCACTATGTTAAATGCTGTAGTGTGGAGGTGATCCTCACTTTTTTACATCCAAGTAAGCACACGACCCCGATCCAGATTGGGACCACCATGCATGGGCAGAGGCTGTTTAAAACCTTTCCACACAGCCACTTCTCTTCCCTAAAATTGCTCCCCCACCACCATTGCAGGGGGATAAAAAGGGGGGGGAGCCACTTGGCTGGCCTGGGAAGAACGGCTAGCAAGCTCTTGCCAGAGCCAGCAGAGTCCTGTGCTGCCTGCATCTGAAATCAGAAATAACAGTGGGTATTACTCCAGGGAGCAGGACTTTGAGGCCAAGCCCCACCACCTAGAACAGCGCTCTCCAACCTTGGGTCCCCAGATGTTGCTGGACTACAACTCCCAGAATCCCTTGCCATTAGCCATGCTGGCTGGGTATGCTGGGAACTATAGGCCAGCAACATCTGGGGACCCAAGGTTGGAGAGCCCTGACCTAGAGGAACCCAAAGAGGCTCAGTGGGCTGGATGTGGAACCTCCATGGGCCAGATTATGCCCGCAGACCAGAGGTACCACATCCCTGCTGTATGCGGTATTGCACATGAGCACATCTGTGTCCATGTACAATGTAATAAGGAAACCATGGAGGCCAAGGCTGGTGTGCTGGGAGCCACTGGGAGCAGCAGAGGCTGGGTTGAAGGCAACACCAATAGGTGAGTGAGGGAAGGGAAGAGGCAGGCAGGCACTTGGACTGGCCTACTGGAGTGTCTGCGTGTGGGGTTGATGTGATATATTGGCTGTCTGCTGAGGAGCAGGGGCCTAGTGGTTTATTCTTTCTCCTGGAGGGATGTGGGAAGAAATAACTATTACTCATCTCTGTGTGTTAATTTGCTTAAATGTATGCAAACTTAAAATGGTTCTTTGCCTAAGGTGAAGAATTTGCTTTAAATAGAAAAAAAAGGCTAGGTAGCCCTAAATAAGTACAGGCAGCAGTCAGGAAAACCAGGGAAGTGGAAGTGGAGATGGGACACAATTGCCCTTACACCACCTGAGAACAGGGATTCAAGCCCAAGGGCCAAATTCAATTTTGGAGAAGCTGGGGGGGGGCACATTCCAGGGGTGGGTGGGGCTGAAAGCAAAAGGGGTGGGGCTAAAAAATACCAGTATATTTCAGCTGAAAGTTATTACTGCCAGGAACTAATCCTCAGCAGAGGCATTTGAACCTTTTAGAATTGGGGGGGGGGGGGGGAGAAGCTGCGCAAAAGTCAGGAAGCCACCAAACGACCAGTGGGCGGGGTGGGGGGAAGGGTGTGGAGCCAGGGGGACAGGGCATGGCCATCTGGGGAAGCTGCCAAAAAGGCTGGATTTGGCCTGTAGGCCTGAGGCTCGATAACCCTGCACCCCTGATTTGTGTGTGAGAGAATGGATCTGGACGGGTGTGTAAGAAAGAGAGAGTGGGGGTGGCTTAGGCCCTGGGTGGCTTAGGCCCTGCCTACCTTTGACTCCACCCCCACCCACCACTATCATGTGCCCTGACAGCTTTCATGCACAGGAATGTGGGGGGGGATTCCCCATCCATGGTTTAGAGACCCCTGAATATTGCCACCCTACACAGCTGCCTGTACTGCCTGTCGGGTTGGAGTGGCCCTCTGCGCATGCGCCCGCATCACTATGTTCTGATGCCTCTCTCATTATTTGTGCGGTGCGAATGGCTGCATGTGCATGTCGGCGGTTGTATGGCAGTGTTGTATGCGCAGATATGGGTGGTTTTCTCTCTGTGTTATGGTGTGTGTCCATCTCTGTGCATTTATCTGTGACGGTGTGACTAGTAGTCCCAGCTTTCTGTGGCTTCTTTGAAAGGGGGATTACTAGACCAATCGGGGAGTATTAGGTCTGTCAATGACGATTAGTCACGGTAGCGAAATGGAACCTCCGTGTGCAGAAATAGTAGATCCCGGAATATCAGGTGCTGAAGGGGAGCCAACATCTTGCCTTCATGCTCTGCTTATGGCCTTCCTGGTAGCATCAGGTTGGCCACTGCACTAGATGCACCTTCAGTTTGATCCAGCAGGGCTTTCCGTAACACTGATCGGTACGCATGTGTCTACGTGCCTTGAAAACTCGTGGCCGGTTGTGGAATATACAGATGCTGGGAGGTGTCAGCAAGGTGTTGGAGGAGAAAGTTGTGGGTCATGTGGCCTGCCTGGCACCCTCTAAGCAACCTGCTGCCTTCTGGCTTGGTGGAGGATGCTGCCCCATTGCCAGTGCTGAAGCAAAATTCAACTACCTTTCCTGTCGGCTTTTGTATATGGAATGGCAGGGGGTGCCATCTTGTCTTTTGCCTCAGACAGCAAAATGCAGCCCCCTTCCCTGTGTTTAGGCTGCCATCCAGCCAGCATTTTCAGTGAACCCATTCTTCTTCTCTTGTCTTAACCCATCAGGTTCTGTATTCCTGCTATGGCTCTGCCTCCTGACCCACCAAGTATATGTGTACCCCAAGAAACCCTGATTGGGGCAGATATGAATGTCTTCCTTCTTTATCATCATTCCCTCTAATAGTGAACCTAGGTGGTGCGTGCCAACAGAAATGGAGCCTAAACAGGGCCACTGAGAAACAAGAGGGAGGTATCAGCATGCTCTATTAGCAGTGTGGCCACCAGTTTCCATCTCCCACACTGCCCCAGACCTACCATCACTCTGGGGCATTGTGGGAAGCAAATGGCAGCCCCCACAAAAAATGGTGGAAAATATTTTATTTATTTATTATATTTATATCCCGCCTTTTTTTCTGCAAGGAACCCAAGGCAGCTTACATGATCCTCCTCCTCCTCTCCATTTTATTATCACCACAACCCTGTGAGGTAGGTTAGGCTGAGAGTCAGTGACTGGCCCAAAGTCACCCAGTGAGCTTCATGGCCGAGTGGGGACTAGAACCCGGATCTCCCGAGTCCCATTCTAGCACTCTAACCACTACACCACACTGAATGTTCAGAGAACATTCTGCAAAATTGCCCTCTTTTGGTGTGTGTGTGTGTGTGTGTGTGAGAGAGAGAGAGAGAGAGAGAGAGAGAGAGAGAGAGAGAGAGCGCAACATTCTCAAAAATTTCAGCTGAGCTCTGAGGAAGCTTAGTTTCTTAGGAAACTACATTCCGTGGCCAATGCCAACACAGAATGGCCCCTTATCTTGAACGAAATGGTCCCTCAAGTCCTTTCCAAGTGGTTGTGCAAATGTGCATTGTGTGTGTCTGTCTGTGTCTCTTATCACGTGGTCTCACACAGTGATGTTTTATAGCAATTGTAACACTTGAGGTGTTCTACAACTGTTATATATGCACACATTTTACTACTACTGTGCTAATAGCATCTAACACACCACCATTATTATTAACTTCCATCTGGAGTATTTATAGTATCAAATGTCTCGGTTAATCTCAGCAGAAGTGTACTAAACAGGAGTTGTGCGGTCCTGGATTTGCACTGTTGTTGAACCACCAGTCTTGTGAACTATTCAGGAAGTCTCTGTCCAAATTTACAGCATGCCAGCATATCTGATTTCACAACCTGCTGTGGACAGGGTTTTTTTCTGGACAGATTGGGCCGTGAAAAGGACCACGTCCTGAACTTTTCCGTGACCTGGATTCTGAACTCATCCTACCAGCCTTCCAGGGGGGGAGAAAGGCAGCTTATATTAACTTCAAAGCAGGACAGATGTTTGTATGAATCGCCCTCTGACCTCATCCACTTGGTCTCCTGGAGGGAAGATTTTTCTTTCTGACACTCTTGACGTATCCAATATCGCAGGGGTCAATTTTTGGACCTGTGGGGACATTTGGGAATTTGAGAAACTGCTGTGGGCGTCACCACAAAATGGCTCCCACGGAGGATGTGGCTAGTCACATAATGGCTGCCATGGGGGGTGGGCTGCCTAGTCAAAAGTGAGCTAAAGAGGTAGTGGAGGGGAGAGAAATAGTGAGGCTAGAGCAGTGTTCTCCAACCTTGGGTGTAGGCCAAAAACATCTGGGGACCCAAGGTTGGAGAACACTGGGCTAGAGGCTGGGAGGGAGGAGGAAATAGCAAGGCAAAGGGCTAGTTTTATTTGGGGGGGGACACCTTTTTGAAGGGGTTAGGTAGTGGAGAGTTTTGTGGGCAGCGTTGAAGGACTCCGTGGGTGCTGCATTGGGGACCCCTGCAATATTCTGTCTCTAGTAGAGATGTGAAGGTCTGGGGTGGGGAACAAAAACTATGGGAGGGAGGACACCGCAGAAAAATTAGGTTAAAAAGCCATTTTCTTCCAGGGAGGTTTGAGGGGGAAATTATTTTTTCCACATTTTTCTTCCCCCCCACACACACACATTTTTTTTCCCAGGCCTTCACATCTCTAGTCTCCAGTTATGTCCATTGATGCCTCAGAGGAGGAGGAGGAGGAGGAGGAGGAGGAGGAGGAGGAGGAGAGGACCCCAATGAGATCTTTGTGGCCCTCTGACCTCATCCACTTGGCTTCCTAGAGGGAAGAATTTTTTTTATTCCTGATAGTCATGATGCATCTAACATCCTATCTCTAGTAGAGATGTGAAGGCCTGGAGTGTCAGGACTGGGCTGACCCGGGTTCAAGTCCTCACTCGGGCATGAAGCTCACTGGGTGACTTTGGGCCAGTCACTACCCCTCAGCCTGACCTACCTCACAGGGTTGTGACCTACCTCACAGGGGGAGGAGGAAGGTCATGTATGCCGCCTTGGGCTCTTTGGAGGAAAAGGTGGGATATAAACGTAACAAACAAACAAACAAACAGTCACAGGGAGGGCAGAGAGACGAATTCTAGGTATCTTACCAAACAAAGGATCTCTGTCTAATGAGAGCCAATGTAGCGTATTGGACTGGGGCTCAGGAGATCCAGGTTCTAGTCCCCACTCGGCCATGAAGCTCACTGGGTTCTCAGCCTAACCTACCTCACAGGGTTGTTGTGAGGAGAAAATGGAGAGGAGGAGGAGGAGGAGGAGGAGGATTATGTATGGGTTCCTTGCAGGAAAAAAGAGCCAGTGTGGCGTAGTGGTGAGAGTGTTGGACTGGGACTCGGGAGATCCAGGTTCTAGTCCCCGCTTGGCCATGAAACTCACTGGGTGACTTTGGGCCAGTCACTGATGCTCAGCTTAACCTACCTCACAGGGTTGTTGTGAGGAGAAAATGGAGAGGAGGATGAGGATGTAAGCAGCCTTGGGTTCCTTGCAGGAAAAAAGGCAGGGTATAAATATAATAAATACATACATACATACATACATAAACTATCAATATACTAAATAAATAAATAATGTGCCACCTCTGCCTGATGCCAGAGGTAGTTCCATTGCCTTATTCCATGGCAGATGACTTGTCCACCTCATCCGGTGGGGTCTACTCTGACTGGCAGCATCTCTCCAGGGTCTCATATCAGGCAGCGGCTCTGACCGGCAGCTTCACCTGCTCTTTGAGATCTTTGCATCTGGAGATGTCAGGGCTTGAACCTGGGACCTTCCCCCATGCAAACCACGTACTCTGCCTCTGAGCTATGCTTGTATCTCCTTCTCCCCCTTGCCCCATATCCGCCTGTCTGAGATATCTGGGGAATGGGACTGGGAGCGTGTCGGGGGCAGGGTGAGTGGCGTCCTTTTGGGCTAATTATAGGCCCCTTTTTTTGGCAGGTGCCGAAAGTGGGGCAGGCGTCCCAGGGCTGTTCTGCTTTCTGGGACGTGGTGTGCTGCTTTGCTTCCAGATTGCCTGGGCCCTGGGGCCGTCTGGAAACGGGGACACGGAGCACGAAAAGTCAGTGAAGGAGACTGGGGTGGAGGTGGCAGGGGCGGGAGGGGACGTTTGGCAGGCATGTGGGGCAAGGTCCGGAGCTGGAGAATTTGCACCCGGCACATTGGTGGGGGCACAGATCGGGGACTTTGTGGCAGACACAGAGCAAAGAGGGGTGGAAGGTCAGAATGAGATGAAGAAATTATGCGGGCAAAGTGGGAGCAGGAGAAGCAAGAGAATCTTGATCTAACTGCGCTGGGCAGGCCGAGGGAGACTGTGTGTGCATTTGCTCAGAGTTCTTGATGTGTGCAAGCAGGTATGTGTGTGCACATCTAGGACTGCGTGCCAGTATGGGCCACTTCCCACAACCAGTTTGGAAGCAATTTCAATATGTGCAGCCAAGGCCAGCCCCAGACATTTTCCTGCCTGAGGCGGAACACCAGATGGTCCCCCCACCATCACCACAAGTCAATAGTACCCTTGAGCATGCATAGAACTGGCTTCAAAGGAGCATTTTATTGCAGATCAGTAGTTAGAGCAAACATAATCCACACTACTATGCCACCTCCCTCCTCTTCCTTTAGGACTGTAGACATGGGCCCCCAAACTTGAGGTGGGGCCAGAGATAAATATATGCTCTAAGATACAGTATATCCTATGGATTTATGCACACTTTGTCATTCCCCACCCCCACCCCCTTTTTTGTTGCATGTACCCATAAGGAATTACTTCTGCAGTCAGATCTTATCCATCTTGCAGGGGCCCAGGAACAATGGTTGCGGGGGGGATGGGTTGTAGCTGCCACCCTACCCCCAGCATCTGTCACCTGAGTGACTGCCTCACTTCGCTTCATGATAGGGCCGGCCCTGTGCGCAGCCTTTTGTTCACCCAGTATATAATGAATTTGCCTCTGTCAAACCAGTTGTGTGAATCTGTAACCATGAGCACCACTGGCTGATAGGCACACCATGCGTGGTGTGAAAAACTCCACAGAACCACCCATGTGGACCCTTTGCACCATGGTTTGCTACAAGCACAGTGAGGGGAAGAAGTAGTAACTTTCATGTAGTGCTTTTTGAGTGTTCAGAGCATCATATGCATCATCTCCGGAATTATGCACTCTCTCAGTACATGAAGAAGCAGGGGTAAGGCGCGTAGGTCACTGTGCATGGATCGAAAAGGATGCCCCAAATGTCTCCATGCTCCTCCATTTGCACACATGTGTTTCCCCATCTGTGTGTGTGTGTATATATATTCCACTGAGTTTCTTGCCATGTCTGTATCTTCCATGTGTATTTGGAATGCATCTTTGGTTCAGTGCAGATCAGGCTCCGCCTAGGGCAACAAGCAACATTCCAGGGACTCAAGGCTAATCAGGAAAATGCCCAATCCTCCCCACCCCCACCTCCTGATCCTTGGGGCAATTGTGTCTGCACATCCTCCTCACCCCATTGGGGTTTTCAGTTTGCACTTGCAGCCCTTCCCCCTCCCTCTCACTCCGTACATCATCATCATCATCATTGTGGAGGAAGGGGGGCTGGCTGACCCGCCACACCCCCACCCTTTCCTACCCCAAAGGACCCAAGACCCCCAGAGATCTCAAGGTACCAGATTGCCAGCCTCAGCTGTCTGCAATCCTACTTGCATCTCTGTTCAGGGACTTGCCTTTGTCACTGTAACCTGGATTTAGTTACTGAACCAAGCAGAGCGACTACAAAACCCATGTGGGGTATAACCAAGAAAGGTTTATTCAGGTAGCATTTTACAACAAGAATAGGGAAATGAGAGAAGCACAAAATAGAGAGACACTTTGGTACAAAGTAAAGCTGCAAAATAACAAAACCTGATTCCTTAACATCTCCCAGGCACACAACTCTGTTACCTGGGGGTCAGTTCTCTTCCAGGGTTAGATCCAGCACAGCCTCGCTGCCCGGGAGGACTACTTCACCTACCCGAAGGTCCGAGATGGGTAGCCCTCCACAAGGCGTGCCTTTCCAGAGCCCTCATTCAGCTAATTTCACCAGGAGCTACCTGGGGTCGTATCCTGAGGCCACCCGAAGGCTTGGGCCTCTCCTTGGCTTACCCAGGGGAGGGAGACTCATGACATTTGCATCTGAAAAGCCGTAGACTTTCAGGTGCCATGTCCCATCCGATACTTTATGCACATTTCGCCTCCTTCCAGCCCCCCAACTGGCCTTACTGGGTTTACACATGAGGAGGCGTGTGCGTGCGTGTGTGTGTGTGTGTGTGTGTGTGTGTGTGTGCAGGCGTGTGAGTGCGTGTGTAGGAACCCTCAGAGGCTCTTTTTCTCCACAATCATCATCAGGCGATCACTCGTGACCGAGTAAGATTGTCTTCCAGGATACAAGGAGGAAATTCTAAAGAAGATTGTGTAGACTCTAGCGATGGGTCCGTAAGTGACTGTGGAGGTCAATTTTAGATCCACACAGCTTCCCACAATGAGGACACAGGTCACTCCGTACAAACCCAATAGAGTAAAAGTCTCCATTCACTCGTACCAAGCAGGGGAAAGCAGCAGTACGCAGTGCTTTTTTTCTGGAGAAAAAGGTACCGGAACTCTTGGATTATGTTTCCTCGGGAGTAGATGGCGATTAAATTGTAATGCAATTAATAGAAGAAAAGGTGCTGGAACTCAGTTCTGGTGAGTTCCACCAGAAAAAAAGCCCTGAGCAGTAGCATAGGAAACCCCTCAAGGAGGGGAACCCAATCTACCTCCTGTGTGGAACAAGATGCGGGCGGGCGGGGTGGCAAAATTAGATTTCGCCCCAGGCTAGCAAACTAGCTTGCACCGACCCTGCTGTGCGTCTGCCTGTTTTGTCTGAATATCCCTCACTGTGAGTATTTGGGTGGGGTTGGTATATCGGGCGGGCGGGGGAACGCTTGTGTGAATTAGGAGGGGAAGATCTATACTTTTTGTTTGACTCGCATGGAGCCTTGGTTGTGCGTGCATGTGCATTTTCGTCTGTGCCTGTTTGATTTCAACGTATTATTAGCATTGCTCCCTATGATCACTGCATGTCCGTAAGCGTGCGTGCATGTACATTAGAAGAACACAGCTGGGCAGTTCTGGCCTGTAGACGCCATCCCTGTGCTGTGCTCCTGCCTCCTGCTTACCACTCCTAAAGCATCCCTTACTGCAGTCCTCCTTGGAAATAACTTTTCCATGCAGAAAAGGGACAACCGATATGATCAAGGGGCTGCAGCATCTCCCCTATGAAGAAAGGTTATAACATCTGGGATTGTTTAGCTTAGAAAAAAGGCAAGCAAGGGGAGACATGTCATAGAGATGTACAAAACTATGCATGGTGTGGAGAAAGTGGATAGGGAGACCTTCCCCCCCCCTCTCTCATAATACTAGAATCCAAGGTCAACCCGTGAAGCTGATTGGTGGGAGATTCAGGACAGATAAAAGGAAGTACTTCTTCGCTCAGCCGGTAGTTAAACTATGGAATTCACTTCCACATAGTGATGGCCACCCATTTGGATGGCATTAAAAGGGGATTGGACAAATTCATGGAGGAGAAGGCTATCAGTGGCTACTAGTCCTGATGGCTACGTATATGCTATTCCAGCAGCAGGAGCTGTATGCCTCTGTATCCCAGTTGCTGGGGAACACAAGCGGGAGGGTGCTGTTGTACTTGTGCCCTACTTGTGGGTTTCACATTGGGGCATCTGGTTGGTCAAGGAACAGAATGCTGGACCAGATCGGCCTTTGGTCTGATCCAGCAGGGCTCTTCTTCTGTCCTTAACTTTGGGTCTCTTTCTCTCCTGACCCTTGCAGTGCAGCCAGTGATGGTGCCCAGCACCCCCGACGATGCCCCAGAGCCCCGAATCAAGCGCGGAGGAGGAGGAGCACCTCTCCCAGTGCCCCGAGGGGGAGTCGGGCTCGGAGAGCTCCCGCGAGGGGCCCAGCCCCCCGGCCAGCCCTGCTAACCCTGCCCACAATCGCTCCATGACGGTACCTGAGGACGCCCACTTCAGTATGATGGTCTTCCGAATTGGCATTCCCGACCTGCATCAGACGGTGAGGAGTGAAAGCGGGTTGGGAAGAATACAGTAGAGCATGGAGGGTCCCCAGGTGTAAGCTTGAGAGAGCGCCTTCTCCCTTACCAGCCTGCCCAGTCACTGTGGTCATCGGAGGACATTCTCCTGGTGGTTCCACATGGACGTATGGCCCGACTGGAGTCCACCAGGAGAAGAGCCTTCAGTGTGGCAGCTCCATTTCTATGGATCTCCCTGCCTCTGGAGTTTTGGGCACCTCCTGAAAACATCTTTATTTCAGGAAGTCTTCCTTGACTGACCAGCCACAGTTTTATTGATATCCCATTTTTAACATATTGTTTTATTCTTTTATCATTTTATTGTTCACTACTCTAAAATCTGTTTAGATGGGGAGCAGTATATAAATGTTCTAAATAAATAAATAAGGTGAGATGCAGTGGAAGGTTGGTGGATGTTTTCAGGGTCTGACCAATTTCTCATATTTGGTATACGATAGAAATTCCCGCTTGCCCAAATCAGAACAATAAGTGATGCTGGGTATTTCCTGTGTTATGTGGCTTAGTTCTGTTGCTTGAGCCATCTGGAGGATGAGGATGATGAAAGTAAATGGACCAGGCCATTGCTCCATTTAGCTTACTATCGTCTACACCAGGCGTAGGCGAGCCGGTGCCCTCCAGATGTTGTTGGACTACAACTCCCATAGTTCCTGACCATTGGCCATGTTGGCTATAGCTGATGGGAGTCATAGTCCTAGGCATTTGGAGGGCACCGGGTCGCCCACCCCTGGTCTACACTGGCTGGCAGCAGCGTTCCAGGTTTTCAGACAGGAGTTTTTCCCATCCCAGCCCTACCTGGAGATGGCAGGGAATGTACCTGGGATCTTCTACAGTCAATGTCTCTGCGCTACTACTGAACTATGGCCCTTCCATCCTCATCTTCATCATCATTGTACCAGGGATGTTGAAGAGTCCTTGGTCTCGAGTCACGAGTCGAGTCACGAGTCTTTGGACCGGAGTCTCGAGTCCGAGTCCTTGGTCCAAAATGGTGACTCACGAGTCACGAGTCACGAGTCACTCCCAAAGCTGACTCCATGAGTCCCTATTAAAATCAATGGGGGGTTTTCCCAACAAAATAAGGCTACTTCACACTCAGAGCAGCCACACAGAGTAATCTCAGGTCCTTCCTCTGCCTCTCCCAAGTACGCAACACATCAATCAAAATAAATCTTGACACACTGTTGGGGCTGCACTCCTGGTAGCCGTCCATAGTGGCCGAGCAGCGGCACACCTCGCTTCCATGCGCTCTTCGCCGGCAATCACGCTCCTCTCCACTCCTTCTGGCACAGCCCAGGGATGTTGAAGAGTCCTTGGTCTCGAGTCCCGAGTCAAGTCTCGAGTCCCATTAAAAATATTAGGACTCGAGTCCGAGTCGAGTCAGAGGAGGGACTCAGTCCGACTCACGAGTCGAGTCCTCGAGTCCGAGTCCCCATCCCTGCATTGTACTATCTAGAGGTACTGTACAAAGCATAAGAAGACAGGTCCCTGCCTTGAGGGACTTACAATCTATGAATCAACATGAGGAAGGCAGCAGAAGGGGGAGGAAACAAAGCGAGGCTAAACCAAGGAAAGCCGTGCTTTTATTTCAGTTACGTTTGCTTACGTTTAGTTATAGTAGAGCAGGGGTGCAGAACCTCAGGCCCACAGGCAAATCTGGCCCACCAGGTTTCCCTAGATGACCCCACCCCTTTCCCTGACCACCTGCCATTTCGTGGTTTCCCAGCTTTTGCACATCCCTCCCCCCCGATTCTGAATGGTTGAAACGCCTCTCCTCAGGCTTTGTTACTGGCAGTAAGAGCTGTAAACTACACTATGCTGGTATTGTTTTTTGTATTTTGGCCCCGCCTCTTTTGCCTTCAGCTCCACCCACTGCTGGAATGCGGCCCCCGAGAGCTTCTCCGAAACTGAATTCAGCCCTCAGGCTGAAAAGGGTTCAACACCCCTGCAACCTGGTGCCCTCCAGATGTGTTGGACTTCCCCATCAGCCCCAGCCAGCAGGGCCAGCAGTCAGGAATGCTGAGAGTTGTAGTCCCAGACATCTGGAGAGCACCAGGTTGGGGAAGCCACCAGCATAGGGATTATTAGGCAGCTGTGTTGAATTCTACTCAGCTATTTCTGGAATCAGGTCCATTTCCTCTGGTCTGGGGCTCTTCGTCCGCTCCTTTCCTCTGTGTCTCCTATACAGACACAATATCGTCGGCACAGTGCAGGGCCAGCTGAGGAAGGGACAGGCTAACGTGCAGTGAGCTTTGTGGGCAGAAATGCACCTTGCCCCAGGTGACCTTGGCATCCCCGATTCTGCGATGCCGCGTGCGCCATGAGGGGAGCGAAGCGAGGGGGAAGGGGCTTCTTGCTGACGGACGAAAGAAAATGGGGCTTCTCTTCTTGGCATGGCTCCACACACACCCCACCCCCACCTCAGTCCCTTGGGGGGTCATTAATGCAGAACTGGATTCATCCTTAGCTCAGCACTAAAGGGAATGTATTCCTTTCTCTCTTCATTAGCAATAAAACCAGGGCACTCAGCAACACATATCTATACACGCTGCCACCATCTCCAGCCCTTTCATCCAGCAATCCTTTCATATGGAGAGCCAGCTGCAGACATAAGCAAAGTGTACTCCACCCCCACCCAGCTTCTTGGCATAGCCGCTCACACCCCTCTCTGAGCACCCCAGAAGTCTCACTGCATATATGCCAGCTCATCCTCACCTGATGTTCAGATGCCACAAGCAAAACTCCAGTTCATCAAGGCTCTCCAAATTCTACTTTGAAGCTTTTTCTGTCTCGCCCCTGTCAGATGACGAGCTTTGGGGGGGGGGGGGGGAGTTCTGTTCACATGAAAAATCCTTGCATATTTTCATGTGTATTTTCCCCCCAAATGAACACATGAATTGTGTGCATGTCTGAACTGCACACAATTCTTCTCCCATTGATTAAAGTGTGTTTCTGCCCATTTGTTTAAAAAAAGTACTCATTTAAAAAAAAAAAATTTTTTTTTTTTTTAAAGTACGCAAAAGTACGCTGTCGAACACATTTTTTTTTTCAGTCCGCGAACCACATTGCAAGCTTGGAAATGTACAGACTTCGACCGCAGATTGCGTCCAAGTTTGTGTTCGGGCCAGAAGGTGCGAACTGGGTGAACCCCTGATCAAAAGGAACGGAAACGAATTTCTGATACCTCCCAAACCGATGCAAACTGAACAGCAAATGATACCCCCGCACCCTGTTCCACTCAAGGTGCATAGTAGTACCCACCCATGCCTGAACAAGGTATTTTGGCACCTGAGGCAGAAAATCCACTAGTGTCTCTCCCTGGCAGTAGAAATACGACAATAATGAATTAATAACTAGCCATGCGCTGCCTTTTAATGACACTAAAAATCTGCTGCCTGAGGCGACTGCTTCACTCTGCCTAATGGTAGGGGACATCCCTGCATGCGAGCCTCTCACGCACACAGACACACACACACACCTGACACATAGAAACTCGACAGCGTTTACTAGCTTAGGGCACAATCCTATGCAGGTTTAGCCAGAAAAAAGGCCTGCAACTCCCAGCATGCCCCAGCCAGCCATGCTGGCTGGGGCATGCTGGGAGTTGTAAGCCTTTTTTCTGGCTAAACATGCATAGGATTGTGCCTTTATTTATTTTTGCTGCCCCACCCTATTTCAGGGGCTCATGAACGGGCGGCGGTGTTCCTAACCCTAAAAAGTCCACACCGTATGACTTCCCTATCGCCTCGAAAATGTGTTTGCGGGGCAGCCACCCTGGAAGTGATTTTTAAGGTGACAGGGGCATTCATGTTGATCAGGATGTGATTCATGTTGTCTACTTTTCAGACACGTATTTACACCTGCTTATTAAATGGGCTAATAATAAAGTTATATTATTCAACATTGTTGAAATGAGCTTATAGAAATAAATAAATTAAGAAAATGCTAAGCACTAATAATTAAAGTAAAATTAATAGAACACTTATAGAACATTAATCAGCCTTGATTACAGCAGCAGCCTGATGATCCCCGGTTGCGGGGGAAGGTGGAGTCAAGTTCCCTACCAGCCAATCTCTATGGGGGCTTTTGCCCCCTCTGCCCCCCCCTTCTGGGGTCCATGTTCACAGGGCTCATCATTTGAGCCAAGGTCCAGTCCCCAGAACGTGCAGAATCAAAACTGAGATAACAGAGAGGCAAGAGGGCTTCTGAGCATGTGTGAAACGCCTTTCCATCACAACAGAGTAAACTCAGAGGGTGGCCACTGATGCATCACCCCAAAAGAGGACAAAGTTGAACAGAGATAGATATTAAATTTGCATATGCTAATTTATATGTATAGATGCACAGTTTCGAAATAATGGCTATCATTTAAATAATTTAAACAGAGTGTGACCAGGTGACCTGTGTGCTTGCCTGTTCAGTCTGCTACCCCTGCTACCCAGGTGCTGCTGACTGTTGGAAGACAACTTCAGGCCTATGGTTCACGCTGGCTCAGCTTGTCTGAGTGTGGAAAGCTAAGCAGGGTCAGGCCTGGTTATTACTTGGATGGGAGACCCCTCCTCTAGTTTCCTGCATTGAGCAGGGGGTTGGACTCGATGGCCTTGTACGATCCTTCCAACTCTATGATCTTTGAAATCTATAAGGTCCTTGCTCTCCCTTCTTATGATTCTTCATCTTTAAACCAGATTTCCACTGGACAGCCCTTCAAATAAAGAATGCCTTCAAACAGAGGACTATCTGTTTGACCCTTCAAATAGAAAACTCTCCTCTGCAAAGTAGGGCACATGGCCACCCTATCCCCGCCCTTGCACATCTGCGTCTAGGGGGCAGGATTTCTCAGTCCAACGGTGTGCCTTGCTATTTCTCTCGTCTGAGAAGTAAAGCACTTCTTGGAAGTCACATCCATCATGGAAGTGTAATGCTGCTGCTACCATCACCACCACTACTAATTATTAGGCCTGTCAGCACACTGCATCCTTGGGCAGCGGTCACAACTCCAGTACCCTGGCAGGGCCCACTGGTGATGCCTACCCTCGGTCCCCCTTTTAAAAAGCGACTGGGTCTAGGAGCTGCCATTTTAATTTCCCAGAATACCTCCAACTTAGCATCACTCCAGGGCATTGTGGGAAATTACAAGGGCAGCTACCGTACCCAGCCATCCGCCAATACCACTGGGTGCAGCAGGTAAGTTGGAGGGGACTCATCAACATAGGATGAGGCCCACCAGTGGGCAATTTACTACTACTGTTACTATTATTACTACTGCTGCTGCTGCTACCACCAATAATAATAATAATAATAATAATAATAATAATAATATAGTTTATCAATATCTAGGTACTGCACACAAAAGTTAAGAAATAAGGACAGGCCCTGCCCACAGGATTAAAATCTAAAAAAAAGATACATGTCTGTTCCAGAAAGAAGCTCAGAGTTGGTCCAGCCATTGTACAAATGGAACACTTGTGGTTTCCACACTGTTATTTATGGTCAGTTGGTAAAACAATCCCCCACTCTCTTTGACTCAGCCTGTTTCATTCCCCTGTCCCCGTATCTTCATATTCAAAACAAACACCCTCCCCAGTATATACACAGAGGATTCCTATGGTGTGCTCCTCCCCCGCATCTTTGCATACACAGGGCGGGGTTTAAAACGCAAATGTAGACGCCACATTAAGTTACCACAAACCCCAAATTTGTTGGTCAACATCACTTTGGAGAAGACAACCCCACATCCTATTTCTCTCCCCCTCCCCGCAAAGAAACACATTTTAACTGCTCTTTTAAAGCTATGCCTTTCCCCCTTTCATTTTGGGTCCCATTTCTATTCACAGGGGCAACCATGGAAACCGTTGCTAGAGATCACAAATTGTCGTGTCCATGGAAACGGGGGGATGGAGCTGCCAGCATGTGTCTGGCGTGTTGTCCCTTCATCACCCCCACCCTACCCCCATCTGACCCTGGGAGTCTGAGGGGTGAGGGAAGGAGGTCGGGACTGCTAGGAAAGTCAGAAAGAGAGAGGCCAAACCCCAGCATGGTGTTAAGGGGTGCTGAAAACTCTGTTGGGAGACACAGAGCACCATAGAGAGCCAAGGGCGAGAACTCCATTCCATTTGGTTCAAATGCACGTGATCGGTGTAATAAGGCTGTCCATACAAACCTGTCAGTTCTGCGCCCCCAAAATTCATCCTCTGTGCCCCAAATAGGGGCACATCCATATGGGAAGATTTCCCTATTCCTGGTGCAATCTTTACCTCACAACCAGAAGGACAGAAAGAGTTTGAGTTTTTGTTTGCACCCTCATCACGCGTTCCCTTGGGCAGGCCGTGAACTGCTAACAGTTTACCACATCTGCTGTCAGCGTGTGGTTAGGCAGGTGATGGGGCACACATGGTGACCGGCCTTGTGCAGGCTGCCAACTGACTGATCATGCCCGAGACCTGGAAAGACTTCCATGCAGAAGTGGCCTACATCACACGGCTCAAATACCCCTTTTCGCAAATGTAGATCTGAGTGATCGCATTGGCGTGCCCATATTCTCAATCCAGTAATTTAGTTGCTGGGGACAACAAGTGACATTCCACAACGCGTGTCAGGGTGCTGGCAGGACAAATGCTAGCAGCACATAGAGCTTGTGAAGGGAAGACATGGGGCGCACATGGGCAGGACTCTGGGGCCCCACTCAGCAAAATGAGCAGAAGGGCTCCCACACGCAGTAGGGCTGTCTTACCACATTTTGAAGTAAGTGAATACACAGAGGACCATCTAAAGAAGCGCCCCACACCCCGCATTACGTCCAAAGTCTAAAATTACCAGAACGCACCAGAGCGCATAGGACACAACGCATAGGACACTACCCACCCACCCACCCGCAAATACACACAAATGCTACTTACAGATATATCAGTGCAGCCGTTACTATAGTTCGTTTTAAAGGTGAACGCTGAAATTCTTGATAGGTCAATCTCTGTACTACTTCTCAGATTTTGCCTGGAATTTAGTCATAAAGAACCGCCGGAAATTAGGGCTGCCCCAGGCCATAGCCGAAGGAGGCCTGTAGGGGCTTTGCTCCCTCAGGGAGACAGCAAGCACCTTGCCTGAATTTTAGCTTTTCAATTAAAAATACAAAAGTAAATCTCTGTCCCTTTCATTTGTGGAGATATGAGGGAAAGCGTGCAGGCAGTATTCTGCATAACGGTTCAAAAAAAGGTAAACTTGCCACTGAGTGCAAAGCCATTGGACTGAAAAGCAGTAGGCACTAAAATTGCATTGTATTCATACCAAATATAATTAGATAACTTTAAACATAAGTGTATGTTTACCATAAGACATTTTTATTCAAGCAGGCCTTTGACGTGTAAGGTGGCCTGTTGTATTGGGTGCTGTTTTTATTCTGTTATTGTTTTATCTTAATGTATTTGTTTTATTATTGTTTTCATTATGCTTTTATTTATCTATGATTGTAAGTCGCCTTAAGTACCTTTTTCTTGGTAGAAAGGTGGGTACAAATCAAATGAATAAATGAATGAATGAAGGCCCTGGCTCTTTTGCATTGACTTCTCACCTCACCAGCTGACTGGGGATGATGGGAGTTGTTGTAGCCTTGCACATCTAGGTTGGGGGATATTGGGTTAGAGGGTCAGACTCAGACTAGAGAGGCCTGTGGCTCACGCTGGCTCAGCTTGTCTGAGCGTGGAAAGCTAACAGGGTCAGGCCTGGTTATTACTTGGATGGGAGACCCCTCCTCTAGTTTCCTGCATTGAGCAGGGGGTTGGACTCGATGGCCTTGCAGGCCCCTTCCAACTCTATGATCTATGAATCTAGGCCCAAGATCAAATGCCCACTCAGCCATTAAGCTCACTAGGTGAGCTTCAGCCAGTCACTATAAGGCCTCTTGGCCTAGCCTACCTCACAAGGTTGTTGTGAGCATAAGGTGAATGAGAACTTTTTACACTGGTGTGAGTCCCTTGAAATAAAGGGAGGATATAAATAAAGCAGGGGTGCAGAATCTCTTTCAGCCCAAAGACCGAATTCCATTTTGGAGAAACTCTTGGGGGTTGCATTCCTGCCTGGACCCTAAGATCATCTTCAGCTGTCCTTCTCTGGAAGCCACCACCAAATGAAGTGAGGTGGGTGGTTAATAAGAAGAGGGCCTTTTCTGTTGTGGCACCCCAGTTGTGGGATGAGCTCCCCAGAGAGACTCACCTGGCGCCTACATTGTGGTCCTTTTGGCGCCAGGTAAAGACCTCCTTATCTTCAGGCATTTTAGTCTTTCAGTTTCTGTTGTTTTAAATCTGTTACTGTATTTTAAATCCTTGCACTGCCGCTAAGCTTGTATTTTGGGTTTTATTTTTTATTTTAAACTGTAGTTTTACACTTTTAAACTTGTATGTTATGTTTTATCGAATTGTAATTTATGGTTTTAATTGTTGTGAACCACCCAGAGAGCTTCGGCTATTCAGTGGAATAGAAATGCAATCAGTCAATCAATTCCAGTGGTGGGCAAAAGGGGTAGGACTGAAACAAAAAAAAAATCCCAGCATATTTGAGTTGAAAGGCGCAATCCTATGCAAGTTTAGACAGAAAAAAGGCCTACAGCTCCCTGGCTGGGGCATGCTGGGAGTTGTAGAGCTTTTTTCTGTCTAAACTTGTATAGGATTGCACCCTAAAGCTCTTACATCCAGTAACTAAGCCTTAGGAGAGGCATTTCAACCTTTTAAAATGTGGAGGGGGAAAACTGCACAAAAGCCAGGAAACCATCAAACATTCAGTGGTTGGGGGAAAGGTGTGTGGCTTTCTGGGAAACCTCAGAGGGCTGGATTTGGCCCCCGGGCCTAAGGTTCTGTACTCCTGAAATAAACATCAGCGTTTTGTTTTTAAAAGGCTCGGACTCCCGTTTTAGAGCAAACCCAGAAAAGTGCTCAATTTTGATGCATGCCTTCCCTTTTGCTGTTGACTCCCCACCCGCCCACCTGGTCCCGTTTCAGAAATGCCTGCGTTTCAACCCCGATGCGGCCATTTGGGTGGCAAAGCAACAGATCCTCTGCACTCTCAACGAAAGCCTCAAGGACGTGCTGAACTATGGGCTCTTCCAGCCAGCCACCAACGGGCGGGACGCCAAATTCCTAGATGAAGAGCGCCTCTTGCGCGAGTACCCGCAGAGTTTCGAGAAGGGAGTCCCCTACCTGGAGGTAAGTTGGCTGTCCTCTGCTGGCCCTACCGGGGCTTTGCACTAGTGGAAAGCACTGCTGCTCACGCAAGGCTGGGCATCCCCATTTTTGATGATCCCCTCGACCCCGCACCTCCCTCGGTGCCCCAACCCCTACTACCGAAAAGCTGTTCCTGAGAGTTGGGGGAACCTCTGGAACAGCATGGGACAGCCTTCTGATGCTCGCTAGATGTGTTGGATGGCAACTGCCATCATCCCCAGCCAATGACCATTCTGGCTGGGGATGAAGGGAGTTGGAATCCAACACATCTGGAGGGCACCAGGTTGGGGAAGGTTGGCAGGGGATATGCCTCAGGGCCGGGGGGGGGAATCAGTGAAAATCGGGTGCCTCCCCTTGCACAAGCAGAACTGCTTTCTGTTAATGCAAAGCCACCAGTGGATCAAATCCTAGTGGATTGGATCTAGAACAAGGTTGTTGACGCTCAGGGCTGCATGTCAAATCTGGCCTGCCTGGGGTACCAATCCATCCTTTCAAGGTTCCCCAGATGGCTATACCCCCTTCCCCTGTCCTCACCCCCTTTCACCAGACCACAGAAACATAGGAATCTGCCCAGACTGCTGACTGGGGCTGGTTACAGGGAGCATACACCTCCTCTGTTACAACAGCTTCACTGGCTCCCAGTCTGTTTCCAGGCACAATTCAAAGTGCTGGTTATGACCTATAAAGCTCTATACGACTTGGGTCCATGTTATCTGAAGGACCATATTCTCCCCTATAAGCCTGCCCACACTTTGAGATCCTCAGGGGAGGCCCTTCTCTCGGTTCCACTACCATCACAGGCACGCCTGGTGGGAACATGGGAGAGGGCCTTCTCGGTGGCTGGCCCAGTGCTCTGGAATTCCCTCCCCAGTGGTGCCCTCCCTGGTAAGCTTCCGGAGGCAGGCAAAAACCTTCCTGTTCCGGCAGGCATTTGGGACTAGCCTGTGATGCGATGGAATGCTGTTTTTACTCTACTATATATATATATATATAGCTGTTGCCCACAGCTGCGCATGCGTGGATTTTAGGATTTGGTATAATTGTTTTTAAAAGAAACATGTATGGAAAAGATGCAGTGTCTCTGACTGAAAGTGTAACGTTTAGGCTCCGTGCTGCCAGCAGAAATCTTTTGTGACAGAAATATCTGTTCTTAAAGAAAAATCAGGTTAATCCTGAGAGTCTACAGGTGATGAAGAGTGAGCATGCCAAGTTTGGGGTAGATCCATCTAAACGTGATGGAGCCTATGCGACGATGCCCCACACACAACAGTCAGTCATTTAAAAAGTTTCCCTCCCTTTTCACCCCGTCATGTAAAAAGTTTCCCTCCCTTTTCACCCCCTCAGAGAACATTCTAAATGGCCTAGGGCAGATTTGCATACCCAGCCCTATTGGCCCTTGCAGGAATTCATATGAACATTCTAAGTGTCATATGGGCTATTTGCATAACTGCTGCTATTGGCTCCTGCAGCAAGTTGGCTCCTGCAGCAATTATGAGGTGACGCCTATTTGCAGAACTGCAGATATGAGAGTGGGATGATTTTGCCCCCTTTTTTCACCCCCTTAGGGACGGAATTTCCCAAAATCCTTCCTTAGTGGGGGTCTACGTCATAAAAGCAATGTCCCTTCAAAATGTCACGTTCCTAGATTAAACGGTTTGAGCTGGGCGTTGATGAGTCAGTCAATCAGTCAGTCAGTCAGTCAGGACACCTTCTTTTATATATATAGATTGTTATATAAGACGTTTAAAGATGTTCTTAAGACTAATCTAAAAAAATGCAATATAAACATCAAAAACTGGGAAGCTCTGGCCGATGAACGATCTAAATGGAGGTTGGCCTTTCACAAAGGTTCCATGGACTTTGAAGAAGCCCGAGTGCAAGGTGAAAGGGAGAAACGTGCTAAGCGAAAAGCACGTCAAACGAATCCTTTACAGGACCATCTTCTATCTGGTAACCTGTGTCCTCACTGTGGGAAGCTGTGTGGATCTAGAATTGCCCTCCACAGTCACTTATGGACCCATCGCTAGAGTCTACACAATTTTTATTTTTAGAATTTCCTCCTTTTATAATTTTCTTTTTGTAATTTTTATCCTGGAAGACAATCTTACTCGGTCACGAGTGATGGCCTACTACTACTACTAGATTGTTATGTACAGTAATACCCTGGATTGCAAGTAACTTGGTCTGAGAGCATTTTGCAAGACAAGCAATTTTTTAAAAATAAATTTTGACTTGATAAACAAGCGACGTCTTGATAGGGATGTAACCGCTCGCCTCGAGCAGGCGTAGCGGGCCGAAATCGGCCCCGCTCACACCCGCCAGAGACTTGCTTTGATATAAGAGTGTTTTGCATTACAAGCACAGTTCCGGAACGAATTATGCTTGCAATCCAAGGTATTACTGTATATTGTATTGTTTTTAATGATTATATATATATAAATTTTTAATATTATTGATGATTTAATTCTATTTTTAACTTTTGTATTTTTCTATTTCTGTTTTAACTGTATGAGTTTTAAAGGTTGCCTTGGGTCCCAGTGTTGGGAAAAAGGCGGGATACAAATAAATATGATAATAATAATAATAATACACAGAGTCAGATCATTGGTCCATCTAGCCCAGTATTGTCGACACTGACTGGCAGTGGCAATCCAGGGTTTCAGGCAGGATTCTTTCCTAGCCCTGCCTGGAGATGCCGGGGGTTGAACCTGGGACCTTCTGCATGCAAAGCAGGGGCTCTACCACTGAGTCACGGCCCCTCCCTCCACCAGTCATTTGGTGGTTTTCTGGCTTTTGTGCAGTTTTTGCCCCGTTCTTTAAAAGTTGGAAAGCCTCTCCCAAGGCTTAGTTACTGGCAATAAGAACTTTAAGCTAAAATATGCTGTTATTTGGGGCATACGCCCAAGGGCCTTTCCGAAATGGAATTTGGCCCCCAGGCTGAAAGAGGTTCAACACCCTCGTTCCAGAAGTTAGTCAGGCTTAAACCCTGTTGGAATCCATGGGACTCAAGTCAGTAATGACCAGCATGTCCCATTGATTTCAATGGGACTAAAGAATGACTTGCCTCCTCTTCATCCAACCCAGTACAGTAATACCTTGGATTGCAAGTAACTTGGTCTGAGAGCGTTTTGCAAGACAAGCAATTTTTTTAATATAAATTTTGACTTGATAAACAAGCAACGTCTTGCACAGGGATGTAACCGCTCGCCTCGCCAGAGACTCGCTTTGATATAAGAGTGTTTTGGATTACAAGCACGGTTCCGGAACGAATTATGCTTGCAATCCAAGGTATTGCTGTATATTGCACAGTATAGAACATGAAGATTATGAGCAGTGATGAAGCCCTGCCTGCAGGCTTGCAAACTAAGTAAACAGACATATGAGGCAAAGGAGTTGGGCGGGGGAAAGGAAGGTAAAGCAACAGAGGGAGAGCAACGGATTCAGCGAATTAGAGAAGGCCTGGGGAAATGGATATGTCGAGGCACTTCTCGAAGTGTGGGAGGTACTGAATCATATGAATATCTGGCGTTGACATTTTCCCCTCAGATCTATAGAAGTTAAATCTGTGGTGTGGGTAGGGGACCAGACGCATCTTGTTGCTAGTCACAGACATGCATGGAAACGGGGGCGCATGAATGCGAAAGTGCCGTATAGTGCTCTGAATCAGAGGTGGGCAGAAGGTCGATCGGGATCCTCTGGTGGATCCTTGGGGTGATTTGCAGTAGATCGGGCAAGGCTCTCTGACTCCCAAATTGTTTAACAGCGGCAATGACAACAAGTAGATCCCGCAAGCCCAGAGCCTGCCCTCCTCGGCACAAAAATAGCGCGCAGCAAACAGCCATTGCACATATTTCAACCAATGGGTGTTCCTTTTGTTAACAACGTAGTGTACAACTGGGGTGTCAAACCTTTTTCAGCCCAATTTTGGAGAAGCTCTCGGGGGGGGCAGTTTCCAGTGATGGGCAGGGCCAAAGGCAATATGGGGTGGGCCCAAAATACCAAATATACCAGCATATTTTAACTTAACGCTCTTACTGCTAGTAACTAAGCCTTAGGAGAGGCATTTCAACCTTTTAGAATGGTAAAAAACAAAACAAAGAACACCACTCAAAAGCTGGGAAACTACCAAATGATCAGCATTTGGGGGAAATGGAGTAGAGCCAGGAAAAGGGGGCATGACCCTTTGTAGGACCCCAGAAGGCCAGTTTGGCCCGTGGGCCTGAGGTTCAACACCCCTGGTATATAATAATTAAGTTGTTCTGGTTAACCTTGAACTAAAAGAACCAGGGCCACCTTTATCAGTAGGCCTTGGCAGATTCAACTGGCTTCAGTGGCAACGCTCTGAGTCTAGTCGCCCTTTTAATATCCCACAATGCCTCAGAGCAACAGCATGTCAGGAGCACTGTGGGGAATTAAAAGGGTGGCTAGATTCAGCCGCTTGGCACTGCTCAGATCACCGGGGCTGGAGGGAAAAATGAAAGGGTGGCAGAGCAGACATCAGCAGTGGGCCCTGGCAAATGCCAAGGATGCCGGGTGTTGGTGCTGGCCCTGAAAGAACCAATACCCTCCTGGCTTTTAAAACGGTACAAGAGGACAGGCTATTGCCAGGGGAGCTTGGTGACTCCTATGTCAGGAGGCCTCCTTATCCATTGCAGCTTTTATTCTGAGCTTGATAGAAGCTCTCCCTGGTGCTCCATGGCGGTGAGTCTATTTGGGGGATGGAGTACAGCACCATGGATAGCTCTGATAAAGCTCAGAAGAAAAGCTGCAATAGATGAGGAGCCCAACTGACACAGGAGTCACCAACCTCTCCTGCCATTGCAGAGAAAACAGATACTGCAGGTGGGGAAAGGGTGTTTATCGATGTGTAATAGAGCGCCCGCCCCCTTCCTTGATATAAGAACAGGAATGCTTGAAGTACAAAAGGGTACTGTTGTAATTTGTGAAATGTTGGAGGGTGTTGAGTAAATTGCAAGGATCCTGCAACTCATCCGTCATGCATGATTGCATCACATGTACTGCCCATCTTGTCTTCCTGAGACATGCGTGTGCATATCCATTCTTCATCAGAGAAGAACAAACAACACAAGACACTTGAAGATACAGAAGTGATTTCCAAGTGGGAAATTCATCTTGTGCAGAGCAACCCTGAGGGTTTTCTATGGATGTGCAGGAATTAGGGTTTAGAATCCGGGGGGGGGGGGATGTCTCTGGAGATGGTTTGGCAACTACAGTAACATCTCCCTCTCTCCCATTGTCACATCATTTCCAGTTCCGCTACAAGACCCGAGTTTACAAGCAGACCAACTTGGATGAGAAGCAGCTGGCAAAACTCCACACTAAGGTGAGAAGAGAGAGACCTTTCAACAGCTCCACCAGTAAAATAAAATAAATCAAAGTTAAAATCTTATGTCCAAAGAGAGTCTGAAGTTGGCACCTAAACATCCCAACTTCTGTACAATTGGAACATTCAAACTCTATGATCCTATGGCTGTGTTCACACATAACACTAAGACATGGTTTATCTTAGCCATGGTTTGTCATGAATTATCTTGCAGATGAGTAAACAAATGGCAGCTTGTTTTCCCTATTTCCGGTTTGTTTCTCTCCTGCCTGTTTTGTCAATCTTCAGAGCAGTTTCATTTTCAGGCTGCTCTTGCTGGGTATCTCTCTTTCAGGACAGACAGCAGTGTAAACAAGCCATGGATAAACCACGGTTCTGGGTTCAGACATCATGACAAGCCATGGTTTAAATAAGCAGACTTCATAAGCCAACAATAAACTGTGGCTTCTGTTTGTGGTTTATAGCTGGTCAACAAACCATGGTTTGTTTGCAGGGATGGATTCAAACAAAATGGGCCAGTTTGCATGTAATGGCAAATCGTAGGTTAGTGAACCCACAATTTAAAATACATGAGTGGGAGCAAGTGAGTACTCTGCCTCCAGCGCACTCCTCACTTCTGCTTTCTGTAAACAACCTATCATCAGCCTGTTCGTCGGTTGTGAGCATGACATGCAAACCTGGAGCGCTGGTTTATCGAGAGGCTAATCATTGGGTTGTTTAGCCCCTAAACAACCCAGCATTCCAGGTTCGCACACCATGCTCTCAACCTACGAAGAGGCCAGTGGTAGATCGTTTACCAAAAGCGGAAGTGAGAAGACAGCCAGAGGCAGCATGCTCACTCGCTCCTGCTCATGCACAGCAAATCGTGGGTTCATTAACCCATGATTTTGCTGTTACATGAGAACCAGGTCACTGGCTGGTTCGCACATAATGCTAACCCATGGTTTTTTGCCTTACACAGGGTTTATCTGGCAGATTATCAAACAAATTGTGGCTTGTTTTCTCAATTCCCGAGTTGTTTATTTCCCTCCTCTTTCGACCACCTGTGGAGCGCGTGGGTTTTTTTTTTACTGCTCTTGTCTTGCCTGCCGCCTCTGTATCCTGCCAAACCAACCCATGACCAACCCACAGTTCTGGGTTCACACGTAATGGTGACCCATGATTTAAACATCCTAGAGTTCACAGCCCAAGGTTCTCCTTCTGAGTTGTTTGTGGTTTGTTAGTGCAGCTACATTCACACATCATGAGAACCCAGAATTCAACAACCCATACCATGGGTAAGTGTTATGTGCAAACCAGATGACAAGCCAGATTTCAAGAAACCACATGTGCAGGCCAAGAAACCACATTTCGAGTTATGTGTGCAAACCAGGCCTATATATTATGTTATGAAAATATGGTGTGAATAAGGCAAATTGGGAGGATATATTGATTTACTTAATTTCCATGCCCCCCCTTCCTCCACAGCCAGGATAAAAATGCAAGCTATTATTAGCCCAGCCTTCCCCAATCTGACACCTTCCTGATGTGTTGGACTACAACTCCTGCCATCCTGAGGCCAATGGCTTGGGATGATGGGAGTTTTAGTCCAACACATCTGGAGGGCAGCAAGTTGGGGAAGGCTGTCATAGCCTCTTGGCAAGTTAGTAGAATATATATATATATATATATATATATATATATATATAATTGCAGGCTGGTAACTTTTGGGGGCTTATTTACAAGGCTGCATTAAAAAAGCCTAAATACAACGGAATGCACCTGTGAGATGCTCCTTCTCCATGGGAGACCTTGTGGGCGGGGTGGGTAGGGGGGTGGGGAAGGCTCTGTGCTCACACTAGAAGAACTCCCCGTGCCCGTTACGACGTTCCGGGCGGCTTAAGCACTAGGCCCAGCACCACTGTGTTCCTCTTTTCAACCCGCAGTATTCTGTCCCCTCCCTTCCCTGACCCTCAATGGCTGTCACTGGCAAATCTTTTCCCCAGACGGGGTTGAAGAAGTTCCTGGAGTACGTGCAACATGGAGCAGCGGAGAAAGTGGCGCGACTCCTGGACAAAGGGCTGGACCCCAACTATCACGATTCTGACACTGGTGGTAACTATTGGGGAGGCACGGAACGGGAGGGAAGCAGTGGTGTGGGGCGGTACGTTTTGAAATGCAGGCACTCATCATCGTGACAGTGCCCATAGCCATGCCCCTGCGTGATGTCCAAAAATTCAGGCAGCTGTGTTGATCCATATCAACAAACCAGTTCTAGCTGTTTTCATCTCCACCGGGAGCTGGTGGTTTGTAAAGCTAATGGGTCTTAATTTATTTATTTAGTTGTATTTATTTAATACATTTTTATACCGCCCAATAGCCGAAGCTCTCTGGGCAGTTTACAACAGTTAAAACCATAAAATACAATATAATATAAATATAAGATTTAAATCCACAGATTAAAAAACAAACAAACAGCAAAGCTAGCAGCAGCAGTTCAAATTACAATAACAGAGTTAAAAACAACTACAAGATTAAAATGCTTAAAATACCTGGGAAAATAGAAAGGTCTTCACCTGGCGCCGAAAAGAGTACAATGTAGGCACCAGGCGAGCCTCTTTGGGGAGCTCATTCCACAATCGGGGTGCCACAGCAGAAAAGGCCCTCCTCCTGGTAGCCACCTGAATTGTCCATTCAAGACCAAGCCACCCCAAAACACTTTACATTAGAACAAGAAATAACATATATTGTTGCTGGAAAAATCCACACACACCCCAGCTACAGTGAGGATTGTAGCTAAGTTCAGAGGGAACAGGGAATTCTGGGGTGGGGTGGGGTAGCAGATGATGTCAGCATCCCCGCTCATCAAAAAGGGCTGGCACTGCTTCCCTGTGAGCTCTGGCTCCAGCACACCACTGGAGGGATGAGTAGTCCCAGTTGCCAATCGCAGAAACAAACAAATACAGAGAGAGAGAGAGAGAGAGAGAGAGAGAGAGAGAAGTAAGCCTGTGCTTTCTCTGCAGAGACACCTTTGACGTTAGCCACCCAGCTGGATGGGACCATCGACGTGATCCGGCTGCTATGCCTTGGTGGCGCCCACATAGACTTCCGGGCGAGGGATGGAGCCACGGCGCTGCACAAAGCCGTGTGCTCGCACCACTATCCGGCCCTGATGGTAATGTCAATTGCTAACTGCCTGGTGCTCTCGGTGCTGTGAGATGTGAAAATGACGTTGTGGGAGATGTAAGAGGAGCACATCAGCGGAGCACTTCTCCGTTCCTCCCCTTGTCACTTAAGTTAGCTTGTGTTTTTGATCTATATATAGTGCCATCAACGTGCACAGTGCTTTACAAAGCGTAAGAAGAGAGGCCCCTGCCCTGATGAGCTTACAGTATTGTGCTGGGTCAGGCCCTTACTCCCAAGGAGCTTATAATCCTGTGCCAGGATCTGTACTGTGTGCAGATCTCCTGGATTTCCTCTTAAAGTGACACACACACACACACAATCAGATGTAGTGGGCTCTGTGCCAACTGAGTTTGGAAGCCCAGCAAGTCACAGAAGGGCCACGCTGGCTTTCCGTCTGTGGATCCACAGGATGTATCTGCAAATCGCCTGGGATGCCAACATTCAAGGTGCCCTCAGCTCCAGTGGACATTTTGGGGACAGAGAGCCACTTTCTGCACTTTTGGAGGAGTCGCACAGAGGCTTCATAGAAGCTCCTCGGCTGAGTTGTACCTCCTGCATTCCTGGGACACGATTAGGAGACTTTTGGTCTCCACCAGCCCTCTCAGATACACTTTTAAAGGGGAGCAAGTAAGAAAGTGACAGATATTAAAAATGAAAATAAGAACACAATATCCTGGTCAGCTGTGGACTGTTTAACACGTTATTGTAAATGCTGTTCAGCGTACTGAGCTAGGCAGCCTGGTGCCCCACACATTTTTTGGACAGCTCCCATCAGCCCCACCGGCATGCCCAATGATCAGGGGGTATGGGAATTGTAGTCTAAAACATCTGGAGGGCACCCGGTTTGCCTACTCTTGGCAGCAGAATTTTAATTCACTTAGGGCAAGAAAAACCTGGGGTTTACCTTGCCTTTACCATTCATGTCTCCCTGTCTGCCTCTTGCAGGCACTTTTGGACCTGGGGGGCTCGCCCAATTACAAGGACCGCCGTGGGCTGACTCCGCTCTACCACACAGCTATGGTTGGAGGTGACCCACGTTGCTGTGAGCTCCTGCTCTACAATCGGGCCCACATTGGCACCACTGATGAGAATGGCTGGCAAGAGATACACCAGGTAATGTCCTTCATGCAGGTCAAGCCCCCAGCCACTCTTGAGTTTCCAAGTCTGGTAGCCCCCGATCATGTGGGCAACAGAGCTGGCTACCCATCTTATGTCCTGTGTGTGTTTCCTGCCAGGGCTGGCTCCAAGCCTAAAGATTGAGGGGGGTGGCTGTGACTTGCACCTGTCCATCTGACCATCTAGCCCCACCTTCCATTCCTGACTTCTGCTTCTCCACATACCAGGCCTGCCAACATGGACACTCCCAGCACTTAGAACACCTGCTGTTCTACGGCGCTGAGCCTGGCGCGCAGAACGCATCTGGGAATACGGCATTGCACATCTGCGCACTCTACAACAAGGTATGTGTGAGCGGTGAACCCCTGTGTTCCAATATAAAACAACAGTGCCATCTAGAGCATCTGAGGCTCTGGCCCTCAGCTGAGAACCCCCTGCATTGACCAATATCCTTGGTTGTATTTCCAACCCACTTTCCCAATTCACTCCCCCCCCCTTTTTTTTTTACAGTAGCCAAGTGTTCTGTACTGGCTAACTCTTTTGTCATGGAAGTCAAAACCCATTAGGAAGGTGGAACCATCTTTCCAAGTAACTTTTTTGATTGGTTAGCTTGACAACGTACATCAGAGATGGAGCCTTATTTTGCCATTGGGCCAGCCTATACTCTGCCTGAAGTAGTAGGCCAGCTTTCACTACTGTGTGGGGCATCAGCCCAGTCCCTTGTCTCTTTGGAACCATGTGAGTCAGGTGACCAGAGATGCTCTGCAAGGGACTAACACTCTCTCAGACCATCTTTTCTGCAACGAACACTGCACAGGTTCTGAAATTAAAGACTCAACTCAAGCAGGTAAAATGTAACTAAGATAGATCGACTTTATTATTTTTATTTGAAAGTGGTGTGCAATTTGTTGCCTTCCTCCCCCCCCCCGCCACTTTTCCCAAATAAACTTGTTTATGCCCATTGAAAGTTGGCTTCATTGGTTAAAAGGGGTTATTTCTCTGGGATGTCTTGCTAAATCTTCTCTATGTGCTAGATTGGATAGTCTTAAACTACACCTTGTGTTCTAAGGGTATTTCACAAGATTTGGTTAAAATCTACATGGACAACTTCCGGATGTCTGGGGGCCAAGTTTGCCCCCGGTTCCCACACACACTCTGCAGTCTCCCGAAAAAATATTTTTTAAAAGATATATGACAAAAATGGCATCTGGAACAGTAAAGGTTGACGGGGTGCCGCATGAGGCCCTGTGGCCTGCATGTTGCCCACCCCTGTTCTATGCTGTGGACCTTGCGAAAGTAGATTTAAAGCTCTTTTAAAAAAAAATCTTTTCTAGAGCTGGGCTGCAGGGGAAGGCTTAGAAATTAGTGCCACCCCCATAGCCAAGCAGCCTAGCTTCAGCCTGACTGGTGTCAAGCTACTGTGATTCTTTTTTGGTGGGGAACCCTTGCACAGAAAGGGGAGGCCACCAGTAGGGAAAGATGTCCCCCCACACACATGCTCTTGTCACTGTAGGTAAGGGTGAAGATGCACACGAATAGTCCAGCTGGTCCAGATGTTCCATCATTGTGTTCAGACCAAACATACCTTTTCTCTCCAGGTTTGAGCTGGGGGGGGGATGGCATCAGAGGTTGGCATTTGGGGGCATTTGCCAAGGACCAAGCTCCAGCAGGAGGGTCCACTGCCAATCCCCGACCACCCTGTTCTCCCTGCTTGCTGTTGCTGCCTGTTCACCTGCCTTCTGCAAGTGAGTGAACAGTGACTGGAGCAATGAGAAGGAAGATGAGGGGTCTCAGCTGGTCTGGGTAGGACTCAGAGGGACAGGACAGACAAACGGACAGCAACAACTGCAATAAGGAGATATGGCTATTCAGGAAGGGCCCCCCTCAGGGCCCCTTGTCCAAGGAGCCCCAAAACCTGGAGCTAATTGGTTCTGCACATTTGAAGCAGAAGCCAGCTGCAAACAGCACGGATTGGATGCCACCTGTGACATTACCAATTGCCAAAGCAGTTTGGCTCTGCCAATTGGCAGAGCTCCTTGGCACTTATAGATTATTCTTAATGAGATGAATAAATGTATGAATGTTCATGCAGTGCTTTTAAAAATAAAAATGAAAGTCCACCAGAAGCACGGCGGTGGGGAAGAGCAAGTCTGATAGCTGAGCCAGCGTTTGTTTCACTGGTATTCATGTCGTATCATTTCAGTTGTGAAGCTGGGAGGAAGCCAGGCTTGCACCTCAGCTCGAGAAAATGCTGTAAACTCTGTGTTGTTGTTGTTGTTGTTTTAAATTACGTCTGTCTTCACTCTAAATCTATGCGATGTTAGAAGGTTGAGCTGAGTGGCTGTGCTTAGCCATAAGTGCGCAGGGACAGAGGGACAAGCTCTATGTTAAGGAAAATCTTTCCCCTGAATACGGGAATTCCCAGTGCGAATGCACTTTTGCATCTTCAGGTTTTCATATTTTCAAGCTATTCTCTATAATCATGAGGGCTATACCCTTAGAACACTTAAAAATGCAAACAAACACAGGTTTTCAAGTCCTATACTTGTTCCTTATTCAGTTAGCCAAACTGCATGTTGTGTTGCGTGATGGGGAAACAAAATGCAGCTTCTTATGCCTGCAAAAATCCCTTTCATGACAAAGTTGGTGGTGTTTTATTGTAGGAGAAAGACAGAAAGTTATGCTGCAGGCAAAGGTTCAACCTCCTGGGATCATGGAAACCCTCCGCCCAAGATCTTCTCTGGGCAACCATAAGTTTTAGAAATCAAGCTTTTTAAATGAAAAGTTGGCATTCACATGGCCCAGAAATTAGAGTGTTGATTTTGGCCTGGGAGATCTGTATTCAGAATCCCAGGCTATCCATCGATTCACTGCGAAGCCTTTTGTGAGTCATTTCCCAGGCAGTCCCAGATTCCCCATCTGCATAATGGAAGAATAGCATGTTCCATCTACAACATAGTGATTCTGTGCAAGGATGAACAAAATGAAAAAGGAATCGCATTTAACCGCTTTGGGACTTAACAGATGTAATAGATTTTGGGCACGATCCCGTCTATGCAGATCTCTGGATGCATGCCCTTGTCCATCAAGAGCACCATAGATGGATGCTGTATCTTATTCATTCATTCTCTCTCTCTCTCTCTCTCTCTCTCTTTCCTCTCCCATCTCGCCCCCCCAGGAGAGCTGTGCTCGTATCCTGCTATACCGGGGAGCTAACAAAGAGATCAAGAACAACCATGGTCAGACTGCCTTCCAGGTGTGTGGTAAGCTGGGTCCGAGAGAGAGAGAGAGAGAGAGAGAGAGAGAGAGAGAGAGAGAGGCGTGCTGACCAAAATTTGAGCCCAGACATCATTCATAGGGCTGAGCCCCTGAACCGGTTTTTAGTGCCATGCCTCAGCCCTAAGGCATGTGAATATGGGTGGTTGTGCATTTAGGTTAATGTATTATGCAAAGGGATAACAGTTTCCTGGTTCCTGTGTCTCATTTTGCAGAGATTACCATGCATTCTTTGGCATTTCTCTCAAGGAAATGGGTACATTTGTTTTACATCTGTGGCCAGATCCTATAAAGTCTGAAATATGGCACTAAGCTCCCTGACCTTGTCGCCAGCACTGCAGCCTCGGTGTGTCATCTTCTGCGTGGCACAGGAGACAGGGTCCCTGTCCCTCCCTTGCAATAAATCTCAAAAGCCATCAGTGCTGCCCCTGTCCCCGCTAGCCTGGGTTCAACACTGGGCCAGCAAAACACTGTAGCAAAACAGGATGTTTGCGAGTTCTGAAGGCAAACAGGACTCTACAAGTACTAGCTCTTCCCTGCTTGAACTGGATGTTGCTTGAGGCCAGGGGTGGGCAACCTACAGCCCTGTAGCCGCATGCGACCTCAGCCTGATACCCAAAGCCCACTGCATGCAATCCGTTCAGACCTCTGCCAAGAGCAATCTGTCCTTTCCCTGGAAGCCCGCTGGGTGGGAAGGACTAAGGCAAGAGAGAAAAGGGGGTGGCAGAAAGAGAAAAGGGGTGACCCACCCACTTTTGATTCTGGCCCTGCTCACCAACAACTTCAACCCCACCCACTGCCAATGTGTGGCCCCCAACAGATTACCCATGAGGGAATGCGGCCCTCAACAGAAAAAAAAAAAAAAAGGTTGTCCACCCCTACTTTAGAGCGGTCCAAATGAGGGTGGAGTAAAGCAGTGAAGCCACCTTGGGTTTCTTAAGAAAGCTACACTCGCGGATGGGGTTGTCAGCACCTGAAGATGAATATATATCACACATATTCCAGGGATGAGGAACCTGGTTGGAGTGGAGGGCCAAATGACCCCCACCCAGCCCTCCACAGGCCTGATGAGATCAGGGTGAGTGGCTACACCCCCTGATGCTGTTGGATCCCTGGGTGAAGCTTCTCCAGCTGGCGCTTCAGCCGGGGACCTGGCTTCGGTGTGCGCCAGCTGGGGAAGGCCTGCACGCACCGAAGCCTCCCCAGCTGAGGCACCAACTGAAGGAGCACTCTTCCCCCTGGCACCTCAGCTGGGGTGACTTTGCCTGTACCGCACCTTCCCCCACTGGGGAGGACACAGGGTGGGTGCAATAAGTAGGATGAACCCCCACTATTATCTCCAGTCACAAATCAGAGATAACACCAAGGATTCCTCTCCTCGCCTTCCTTCCCAAGCCCCAGGGAGCCTCCAGGGAGCAGGGCTTGGGGAGGGGAGGGGGCAGGGCCCATGGAGGGTGTCCAAGCCTCTGTCGAGCAGAGGGGAACCTCCATGGGCTGGATTAGGTCTGCCGTTCTCCATCCCTGACATATTCTTTCCATATTAGGTGGCGGTTATTGCAGGAAACTTCGAACTGGGGGAGCTGATCAAGAGCCACCGGGACTCAGATGTGGGTGAGTTTGTCTGGGGGGGGGGGGAAGGGGGGTTAACATATCTACTAAACTTGTGCAATCCTGTGCATGTCTGCTCAGAGGTAAGTCCCATTGAGTTCAACAGAGTTGCCAGGTAAGTGGGTATAGGATTGCAACCGTAATTTAGCAAGGCTATATTCCCCGCAACACACACACACATGCACACGCACACGCACGCACACACACGAAACCTCAAAATTGTAGTTCTGTAAGGAGGCTAAGAATTGTGAAGAGCCATTTCAGAACTCAAAACAAAACTATACTTCTCAGGATTCTTTGTGGTAGGGATCGACCATGAGAACTGAACTGGTATAAAAACAAGCTTAAAACTTTTTTCCTCTCACAAGTGATTCTTACTTTGGTGTTCGCATTTTCTGCATCCATAAATAGACTAGAAAACCTTGGCTGGAAAGTACGTCTGATTTATAAATTGCTCTTTTCCGCATTAGGAATTTTGACAAAGGATACATTCCAAATGCAAATGGAAACTTCTAGGGTCCTTAGGGCTGTAGTAGGATGAGGCATGAACTGCCCCCTGTTTCGTGCCGCCTTGTTGTCACCACAGAGATCAATGCTGGGAAAATCTAAGTGACTAGAAGTTTGATGGTGCCAACTAGGAAATTCACGTATTTATTCAGGCTTCCATATTGCTTGAGCTTTAAAAATGTGATTTGGGCTCCTTTAAAATTTGAGCTAGCTTGTAGGAACTGGACGTTTTGGAAGCCATGACAGATAGTCTGTCTTTCATCCCCCTTAGAGTGCCAAGCTCCTATTACTACACTGCTGTTGCCATCACATTTTTCTTCATGTTGCCACCGTCTTGCCCTCAGCCAGTTTCCTCACAACTATTTCCTTCCCCCCTCTGACCCAGGCCCAGCATCAGCATTCTTGGGCCACAGCTAGCACCATGGCAGGTCCACCAGTGCAGGTGCCCTCTATGGACTCCTGGCAGTGGGTGGCTGGAAGCTGCCATTTTAAATTTCCCTCAATACTCCCGAGCACCCAATGCAGTAGGAAATGGGGGGGCTGCCATTTTAGTTTTCCACAATGCCCTGGAGCAACACTACTTTGGGCTCTCTAGGGCATTGTGGGAAATTTAAAAAGGCAGTTCATCGCCATTGCCACCAGACAAGCCCACCACTATTGGGGCTTCCCATCGTAGGAGGGGGCCCACAGATGGCAGTTTGGCAAAGACCCCCTTAAACCTGGAGTTGGCCCTGCTCTCTCCATTTGCCTAATTTCCTTTTTTCTGGCTTCTCTTCCTTTCTCTCCCCCCCCCCGCAATTATTACTGCTTCCCCCACCTTTACGCACCTCTGCCTTTGCACATTGCTATCTCATTACTAACATTAACTAGACGCATACACACAAACACACACACTTTTCTTTCATGTCTGCTTCCTGCCTCCCTTCTTGAATCCTAGGATCAGAAGGAACCAGAAGAAGCTAGAAATGCAAATTGAACATACACATCATTTCTCTTATCTTGCATCTAGGGCCGGTGCTACCATTAGGCCAACTAGGCAGCTGCCCAGGGCGCAGAGCTAAAGGAGGCGCCAGAAACGCCTTGGAAAAAAAAATACAGCGCTAAAGGGGGTGCTAAATATCTGATCTTGCTTAGGGCACCAAACTGCCTTGCACTGCCTTGCACCGGCCCTGCTTGCATCATGGATTCTGATTTGCTAGTCAAGGAGAAGGGGAAGGATCTATGCAGGACACTGAGGTCCCATTCCCCACTACTAGAAATCTTTTTAATGCCTCCCACCTTCTAAGATTCCAACAGGCATTTCCCACACATTTCCAAGCATATTGTCACAACCATATGGCTGAGGAACTTGCTGCTGCTTCTTCCTTCTTAAATGAAAGCTGAGATTCTCAGAAAGCTAACAGGTGTGTCAAATACTGCTTTGTCTGCACCTTACCTGTGCTAGCCTCCCACAAATTTGCAGCATACACATAGTTCTGCACCGCCCTTGCTCACATGCTGGCTTATAATTTTAATGATGCTGCCTCATTGTACTCTCTCTTTTTATTGTTTCATTTGATCTTATTTTTCTTGTTGAAAGTTGAAATGTGTTAGTGTTGTATTATATTATTTTAGCTCTGGTTTATATTTTTTGTATGTAAACCGCTTAGAGATTTTACTATATTAAGCAGTTACAAGTATTACTAATTAGATGATGATGTTGATGTTGTTGATGATGATGATGATGATGACGACGACGACGACAACGACTTTCGGTGGCATGGCAAATCTCTCCCCCGCCCCCGGATCCCATGATCTCAAGCCAACTCTTCTTTCTCCCAAAATATGACCCATTTCATCCCATCTCCCCACTGCTTGTCCCCATCATCATTTCTCCCCAGTTCTCCTTTTTATCTTTTCTCTGACATCACCATCCTTTGCAGTCCCATTCCAGGAGACCCCACAATATGCCAGCCGTCGCCGGGATGGCTCCCAGAGCTTGACAGTGCCTCATACCTTGCTGCGAGCCAACAGTGACACCAGCATGAACCTCCCCGACTGGATGCTTTACGCCCCGCCGTCCACCCCGTCGACCACTGTAGCCGTGCAGGGCCAGAAAATCACCACGGGCACCCTGCGCAGTTCCAGCAGTCCGCGTGGCGCTCGCAGCCGCTCCCCGTCACGTGGGCGTCACACAGACGAGGCAAAAAAACAGCGTGGTCGACCCAGGTAGGTTTGAGGCTTCATGTTGGAGGTGATCTGGCTGGCACTTTAGAGTAGGGGCGTGGGTGAAGCAGTGGTGCAGCTAGGTACTTTTTAGACTCTGAACTTAATGGACTTATGGAAGGGGGGTTCTTTAGATTAGGGGTGCAAAGACTGCAGCCCATGGGTTTCAGGTGCCCCCCCCCTAGCAGCCCTGTCTAGTGCCCCCTGAAACCTCCAGCATCTGCTGCGAAAAAAAGAAAAAGGGGGACCATTCTAGGAATGAGCTCTATGGTTCCTCTCAATGAAGCCTCCTTCTTAGAGCATCCTAGGAAGCAGCACTTGAAGGTTCCTAGGAGGAAAAAGGCTTCTATGGCAGGAACCATAGAGCCTATTCCTAGAGTATATGTTTTTTCTTTTTGTGTGGTAGTGGAGGGAAGGGTTAAAGCAGTGAGTAGATGTGTGTATGTGTATGTGTATGTGTGTGAGTGAGGTGGGGGAAGTGAGTGGGTGTGGTTTGAGGGTGGTCTGAGGGTGGTATTGGGGAACCCTGGCCCCTGACAGATTACTCCCAAGGGAGTGCAGCACAAGTTGCCCACCCCTGTCTTAAACTGAAGATTTTTAAATACTAGAATGCATAAAAGATAAGCACAGTGCGAGTGACTGATGTGTGCGAGAATGTTGTATGTGAATATATGTGTGTGCGTATTTGTGTGTGTGTGTGTGGCCCCCACCACCCCAGCAGGCACCCAATGTGGCCCTCAGGGCCAAAAATGTTGTGCAGCCCTGCTTTAGATGGTAACGTGCACCACATCACTTACTTCAAAATGGGGTAGGCCAGCCCTGCTGCGTTTGGGGGCCCTCCTGTTCATTCTGCTGCCGGGGGCCCTGGACGTCTGCCCCAAATTCCTGTGCTAATGGCACCCCTGAGATAAAGGCCTGATTCCTAGGTTCCTTTGGAGGGGGCTGGGATCTAGTGGGTTAAATACAAAGAGCATCCGAGCCTAGACTCTCTGGAGATGGAATGAGACCTGGGAGCCAGGATTTCTGTGATTTCTTGGAAAGGGGGTGCCTTAGGGCTGAAAAGAATGTTATGTGTCAGATCCAGAACTCTCCGTGTTTTTGGTTTTATTTTAAGTATCCACAGGGATCCAGGGTGCAGGATTCTTAGCCCAGGGCAGCAGGGAATCACAAGGAACATAGGAAGCTGTTTCATACTGAGTCAGACCTTTGGTCTTTCTAGCCCAGTATTGTCGACACTGACTGGCAGCAGCTCTCCAGAGTTTCAGGCAGGATTCTTTCCTAGCCCTACCTGGAGAGGCCGGGAATCGAACCTGGGAACTTCTGCATGCAAAGCATGTGCTCTATCACACTGAGCTATCGTCCCTCCCTTAAGGTCTAAACTACATATTAAGGGCACAGTCCTATGCATCTTTAGACAGAAAAAATTCTGGGAGTTGTAGGACTTTTTTCTGTCTAAACATGCATAGAATTGCACCCTAAATATGCTAGTAGCAAACTCATTCTCCGAGGGTGGACCCTTATGTAGCCAAAACAGCACCATCTACACACAAAAGGGAGGATTCAGCAGGCTTGGGGGGGCATCCAAGGTTTGCAGAAGTAGAAAACATCTTTAAGAAGGGGAAAAAAACGTAAGGGGGAACCTCCTCCTGCACAAACATCCCTTTGAAGATTGAGCATGCTCAGTGGGCACAGAATGCTGTCTGACTGTTGGGGGGTGGGGGCGAGGGCAGCAGAGAACAGAATACCGGTGAGGAGAGGAGAATGAAATGAAATATCTTGGAAGAGGGCATTGTTTGCAGGCTGGGACCCCGAATAGGCACACTCCCCACTGCACCATTTTATTGCAAGTTTCACTGGTGTTGCATTAAATGTGTGTTTTCATTTACATCTTACTTTAAAAAAATGTGTGTGTGGGGGGGGGGTGATCAGGATCACGACTGTGTCATGCTGGGAAGGGGGATTTCACCATGTTCCTTATGAAAATCAACCCTCCCCCCCCCCTCCGAAACTGCCTTTTGCCCCAGGAGCAGCAGCTTCCCTTCTGGGCCAAACAGCAAGAGGCCAATTTCTTTCTTTTTTTGGTGTGGGGGGGGGGTTCTGGCACAGGGCTAAAGGTTAACCCCCTCCTAACCTGCCTGCTGTGGTCCCAGTCCTGATTAGCCTCCCCACCACCCCTGACGCAACTGTTAATTGAACGAAAGAAAAGAAAAAAGATGGAGATGAAAACATGCATTTAACTTAAGATGAAGTTTGGACCTACAGATCTGCTAGGAAATATACAGTGTCTGCTAAAAACCAAGATTTCTGGGTTCTTTCCAATAGAAGTGGGATTTATTGGGATAGAGAGGAGGAGAGAGAAGGAGGCGGCTCAGGTTCAGTACGCATCCATCATATTTGCCTTAGTTTTAGATTTTTATGGCTGTTCATATATATTTATCTCTCCCTGTGCTGTTTGTCATTTGTATTGTCTCTTATTCTTTTAACTATTTGTATTGTATTTTATAATTTCAACTCAGGGATGTTGAGCCTCTTTCAGCCCAAGGGCTGAATTCAATTTCGGAGAAGCTCTCAGGGGCCATTTTCCTGTGGTGGACGGGGCAAAGTCAAAATAGTCAGGGGCAAAGACAAAAGGGACAGGCCCCCAAAATACAAGCATGTTGTAGTTTAAGAGCCCAAATCCTATGCATGTTTAGACAGGAAAAGGTCCTACAACTCCCAGCATATCCCAGCCAGCCATGCTGGCTGGGGAATACTGGGAAATCTAGGACTTTTTTCTTTGTAAACATACACAGATTTGCACCCTAAAGCTCTTGCTACCAGTAACCAAGTCTTAGGAGACACATTTCAACCTTTTAGAATGGAGAAAAATCTACACAAAAGCCTGGAAACCACCAAATGATTGGTGGTTGGGGGGAAAGGGGGTGTTGGCAGGAAAAGGGGACGTGGCCTTCTGGGGAATCCCAGAGGGCCGAACTGGGACCCCAGGAGGGCTGGACTGCCTGTGGGCCTGAGGTCCCCCACCCCTATTTTAACTGTAATTCACCCAGAGAATGCTTGTTATGGAGTGGGTTAGAAATGTAATGAATAAATAAGAGAGAGACGGTGTGGCGTAGTGGTTAAAGTGTTGGCCTGGGGCTCGGGAGATCCAAGTTCAAGTACCCACTCAGCCGTGAAGCTCACTGAGTGACTTTGGGCCAGTCACTGACTCTCAGCCTAACCTACCTCACAGGGTTGTTGTGAGGAGAAAATGGAGAGGAGGAGGAGGAGGAGGATCATATAAGCCTCCTTGGGTTCCTTGCAGGAGGAAAAAAGGGCAGGATATAAATATAATAAATATAAATAAATAAATATATATATATATCTTGGTCTCTCTTACCCTCTTTCTCTTGGCAGCTCCAGTGGCTACCAGAAGGAGTCCACTGGAGGCAGCACGCTGAGTAGCCGGGGTGTGAAGCGGAAACTCTATTCGGCTGTGCCTGGCCGCACGTTCATGGCTGTGAAACCATACCAGGCCCAGGCCGAGGGCGAGCTCTCCATCAGCAAGGGCGAGAAGATCAAGGGTACGTTGATCTCTGCACACACCCTTGGATTGCCCAGGGATATTCTCCCTCAGCCCATAGCACTTGGGAGAGACCAATAGGCTTAGCCTGGAGGGGTTCTCGAACTGTCACAGCCAGCCGCCATCGCCCCCTCCCTAACCTGCCACAAAGTCAAAAATGTCAGCATCCCAAAGGAAAAACTTAAAAAAAAAAATTATTCCCACTCCACAGGTGGTACCTGTTTTGGTACCAGTGAGAGGATCACCTGGAACCTGTGGGGAATGGAAGAAGTCTAGGGCATGGCTCATGTGTTTGGGATACTTTGAGCCAACATGTCAAAAACCTCATCCCTTTGTCTGGAGTGGGGGCGGGCAGAAGCGGGGGGGAAGGTGAGAACTCCATGGAGGTAAAAAGTGGGGCAAGTGAAGATACCATGGAGGTTAAAAAAGAAAAGAAAAGAAAGGACCATGCAAAAGCATGGAGTTGCTCCATATGCCTCCCACTAAACACACACACACAATTCACTCAACGCAAGTCGGGAGACACACATCCTTCCCTAACCTGCCGCCCACTAGATGTGTTGGACTGCAACTCCCAGCATTCCCAGCCAACATAGCCATTGGCCATACTGGCTGGGAATGCTGGGAGTTGAACTCCCACACACCTGGTGGGCACCAGGTTGTGGAAGACTGCTTTACACTGAATGGGACATGGGAACAAGGACCGATCAAGATATACACAGATTGTAGGGGGTGGGGGTCAGGATGGATCTTGGACCTCTCTAGGCAGGCTGCTCCCTACCTCACACTTTGAGAACCTTGTGTTTGGCTGATGTAACTGGAATCCGGCTGATATAACTGTAGGTCTAGGCTTGTGTTTGTGTACACAGTCTTTAGTTGGTGTCTAGATTGTCTCAGTGTGCATCTAAGTGTACAGCGTCTTTCTCTATGTGTGTGTGTTGTGTCCAGAGAACGGTGGCCAGGTCAGAACGTTGTAAAAGGGTACGTTTGAACCGTGAAGAAACATTCTTTTGAAACCTAGACAGCTGCCTTATATGAGCTCAGGTTATTTGTCCATCTAGCCCAGTACTGTCTACTCTGACTGGCAGCAGCTAACCAGGATGTCAGCTGGATGTCAGCTCTTTGGCTGCACATGCTACCTGATCCTTTAAATCAAGGATGTGGGACCTCCGCTCTGGCCTGCGGGCCGAATCTAGCCTGTGCAGGTTCCACATCCAGCCTGCAGAGCCTCCTTGGGTTCCTTTAAGCCCCGCCCCATGGAGGAATCCCCCCTCCCCCAGAGGAATCCCTGCTGTTTAAATGGAGATGCTGAGCAATGAATCTGGGATCTTTTGCAGGGCGAGCATGTGCTCTTATCTCTGAGCTATGACCCCTCCCCTACTAAAGGTAGAGGTGTGAAATTACAAGGGCATCCCATTGTGCCTGGTGGGACTGTGATGCTCTAGGACAGTGATTCTTAAACTGGTTTGTATCATGGACTTATTATATCTAGTGGTATATAAGTATGTATCACAAATAAATACAATAAATTGAAGTAAATGGCCCACCATTCTGGTTTGCTTCTTCTTTGAGAACTAACACATTTCAGACAACATGATCACCCACACTCAAGGGTTGAGTGTGGGTTGTTATTGAATTGTGGCTTATCGTATTGTCTGAACCCAGCCGTGCTAACAGGCCATGACTTGTTAACCACAAACAACCCATGAAGACAACCCATGGTTTGTTGTTGGGTTGTGAACTGTGGGTTGTTCACCATGGTTTGTTATCTCAGCTGGGTTCAGACAACACAATAACCCACTTTTCAGCAGCAACCCACGGTTCAATGACAACCCACACTCAACCCATACTCAACCCTTGAGTGTGGGTTATCGTGTTGTCTGAACCCAGTCATTCTCTTACTGCTATTGCATTGGAGGCCACTTTAAAGCAGGGAAGGGAAACCATCAGCCTGTGGAGGTTCCCTGTCTGGCCTGCGAAGCCTTCATTGATTCTTCCAGGGGGCTGAGTTGGCCTCCAAGCCCCACCCCCAGGTGGAATCCCCACTGTTATCTCCAGTCACAGATCAGAGATAACAGCAGGTGATGTGGGCGGCAGGGGAACTTGACTGGCTTTTCCTGCATGGCACCTTTCCTATTAAAGGTTTACAAATTAGAAAATTTCTTCTGCATTTCAGTGCAGTTGTCCCAGGGTGAAAAGCAAGAGGGTTAAAAGAGTGCTCATGAACAGACACACACACAAAAAAGGCAGACCCTAAATCGAGGGGTAGGGAACCTTTTTTTCTGCTGAGGGCCACATTCCCTCTGGGTAATGTATTGGGCTCTACATGTCGGAGATGGATGGGGCCAAGCCAGTGGTGGGCAGGGCCAGAGTCAAAAGTATTGAAAGGGGAGTATCTCTCCCTTTCTGCCACCCACTTCTCTGTGTGTGTGTCTCCCCACCCACCCCGCTTTCTCTCTTCATAGAAATCATAGAAAAGAACTGGTACAACAGCCAAATTTCCAGCTGCTTTTAAAACAGAGGTGTAAGACAATATATGTGTGGGGGACCAGATTGCCCCCATCAAGCCCTCTGCAGGCCAGTTGATGTAGGTGGCCATGGCCATGCCCACTGATGTCATCACCCCGCCCATCTTAGCCTCTGTGCCTCTCTCAGCACAGAGAAAGGGACTCTGCCAGTGCTGGGAAGAACAGCTGCTCTTCTCAGCGCTGGCCAAGTCCTGGACTTTGTCTGGCATCTGGTGTCCCCATGGGGGTACTGTGCACCATGCAAAACAACTCAGCTGGTACCAGGAAGAGCAGCTGCTCTTCCCAGCACTGTCCAAGTCCCCCGTCGCCTGAATCCCCACTGTTATCACCAATCCGAGATTGGAAATAACAGCAGGTATTCCCCCACGTGCCATTACCCCTCCCAGTGGGAGGGAGAGAGGCACACAAGGAAATCCCCACTCTTATCTCTGAACTCAGATTGGAGATAACGGGGGATTATTCCAGGGGGTGGGGCTTGGAGGCCAAGGCCCACTCCTGGAGGAACCCATGGCTCTGTGGGCCAGATTGGGGAGCCCGGTGGGCCACATTAGCTCAAGACCCAAGTTCCACACTGAAGGGCCTGTCACAACCCAACCCCCATTTGCTCATCAGCTTGCATTCATGTCGACAGGATCCCCAAACACAGGGAGTATCCAAGACACACTCCAGGCAAGATTTCAGGCCCAGGTCTTCAAATTAGCCATGGCCGTGAGCAAAACGACAACAGCTGCTCCACACAGGCCATTCCACATGCAACCACCCACCCGGGTAGGCTAGGCGAAGGGGTTGTGAATGGCCTGGGGGGCAGTGAATGTCTGTGCTGTGGGTGGGACTTCAGACTTGTCTCTCTTGGCTCTGAGTAAATGGCAAACCTTAAAATGGTGAACGGTTGGCCCACCTTCATCCACGGCAGGTGCGTGCCTCTAACAATGCCCTTCTCCTTTGCAGTGCTGAGTGTTGGGGAAGGCGGTTTCTGGGAGGGACAGGTAAAGGGCCGCGTGGGCTGGTTCCCCTCAGACTGCGTGGAGGAAGTGCCCAACAAGTCGCAGGAAGGGAAACAAGGTAAGGGCTCCAAACCACTTCCTTACCATGCACACACACAGAGAGACACACATGCTAATAGCAAACTCATTCTCCAAGTGTGCATCCTTATGTAGACAAAATGGCACCATCCGGGCACAAGAGAGAGGCATCAGCAGGACTGGGGGCGGGGGCATCCAAGGTTTGCAGAAGTACAAAAAGACTTTAGGAGAACAAATTCCAAAAAGAGCTCCGGGAGGACTGAGCATGTAGAGTGGACATGCAATGCTGACTGGAGGAAATGAACACAGAGCCAGGGAAAGGGGAGATAGAATAGAGCGGCCTTCCCCAACCTGGTGTCCTCTAGATGTTTTGGACTGCAACTCCCAGAATTCCTGACCATTGGCCGTGCTGGCTGGGGCTGATGGGAGTTGAAGTCCAAAGCCTCTGGAGGACACCAGGTTGGGAAAGGCTGGACTGGCGTATCCAATGGATGCATTTCTCCTCCCTGCCCGCTGGCATGGCCCCTTTCCACCTCCCCAACCTCCTCTGAGGTTGCAACAGAAGAGGAGTCGCTGCGGAGCTTTCCACGGCAGCAGGGGTGTCAGGGTGTGGGTGTGTGAGAAGATCCATGATGGATTTCCTCCTCTGCAATCGTAGCTCTGTCTATGGGCACAGTGGAGGAGGAGAACTGCAGCATCCTATGGCTCTCCAGAGGCCATCCTAGGAGCCATAGGATTGCACTCTTAAGGGTGTTTCCAGATGGCAGGCTCCTAGCACTCACAAGCAAAAGGCTTTGCGCAGCGATTCCACCTTATCCTTCGCAAAGGATTTTCTCTGTTAAGAAAAGAAAAAAAATGGCAGAAGCAGTGGGAAAACATGGGATGGTTACAAATGGAAGATGGTGTTGTCTGGAAACATCACACACACACACACACACACAGAGTAAAATTGCATGGATGAAGCAGTTCTTCTGGTTCTTTATCCTTAATTGGACCAGAGAATCCTTCCAATAGAGGACAGTCCTCTGGCAACCCTTCAAATAGAGGACTGCCCTCTGTAAAGAGGACATATGCCCCCCCTACTTTTATTCCCTTTTCCCTCTGCCCTATGGTCACCCTGTCCCACTTTTAATGGCCACCTCCTCCCATTCTGGAGTGGACAGGCCCCACAGGCTCGCTACCAAAAGCCGCACTGAACTCGTGCCACTGCTCAGCGGCTGCCGGAGGAAGCAGCAGGAAGGACGGGAGGTCCCGAAGTCGAAAAGAAGATGCTGCCTGTGCATCATATTCCACCCCCCCTAATCCCCATCCTCTCTCTGCTTTGCTTTGCAGAGAGCCGCAGTGACAAAGCCAAACGACTCTTCAGGCACTACACGGTGGGCTCCTACGACAGCTTTGATGCCCCCAGGTGAGTAAACTATCCCGAAAGGATAAGCAGCCTGTGGTCGTGTGCAGTGCAGGGTGTAGTCGTGGGGAAATGTGGCCATGCAAAGGTGCACGGGCATGCATAGATCTTAGCGTGTTAAGACCGTAAAGGTCACCATTTCCTCCTCTGGTGACATCTTACACTCGCATCCAGACGTCATCAGTTCCTATGTGTGGTTAGTCAGGCTCATTAATGAAAACCCGCATGTTACCGCTAGGCTGAAGAATGTAGCTTCTGACCATTAGAAATGAAATCCTAGAATAGTCTCTTTGGATCAGGCAGGGAGCAAAGAAATTTGTTAATTGCGAAACAAAGCAGAACGGTTATAAGGGGAAGTCATTTTTGCTCTTCAGAAGATGGTGGATATAAGTGAGAATGACTACCAGTTAACAAATTGCTACTAATGACTAATTAATTAACCTTCACTACTGGAGATATAAAATTATGAAATTGACTTTCTGTGTTGTGGAAGCAAAGAATATCACTGGGTTCAAGACAACTCGATACATTCATGAAGGCTATTGTGTGATTTTTCCGTTCTGGTGGTTCAGTGGAGAAAGGAAATGTGTCCCCCCTCCCTTTAATATTTGCTCTGTGGCATCTTGAACAGGCGCAACTTGAGACAGAATGTTGGGTGGAGCTGATGCACCTCCATAAATTTTCTTTTTAAAAAAGGCTTAGCGAGGCTGTAATCCTATGCACTCTTACCTGGGAGTAAGTCCCGTTGAACACAGTGGGGCTTACATCTGAATAAACATGCATAGGATTGCATTGTGAATGGGATTTCCTTTGTGTTCAGAACCAAACTATATTTGGGAGCTGAGAAGAAATTGGTCTTTGGCAATTTCTTGCGTTCCTCTACAGCAGGGCTCTCCAAGCTTGGGTCCCCAGATGTTGCTGGACTACAACTCCAAGAATCCCTTGCCATTAGCCATGCTAGCTGGGTATGCTGGGAGCTGTAGGCCAGCAACATCTGGGGACCCAAGGTTGGAGAGCTCTGCTCTACAGGATGTGGCTTCGCTTACTTGCTTGAGTCACCTAATATGATCTGCTCTACAGCCAGCTGTCTCCAGCTGTCAGCTTGTAACCCTCTGGGGTCTGATATATATCAGCATTGAGAGTTGGGGGAGAGATGGGGAAGACGTGGAATAAAGACTGAATTGGATGGTTGTCTGGTCCTTTCCAACCTAGTGATTCTGTCAGGAGTCTTTGAAGGCATCACAGAAAGTTGGAGGTGGGATATGATAAGGGAGTGGCTTGTACGAAAGAACTAAAGGATCAATGAGGGGGATTGACTGTCACACTCAAGGCAGGGATGCAGAACGTCAGGCGCAGGGGCCAAATCCAGTCCTCCAGAAGGCCACGCCCCCACCCCCTTTCCCCTGACCACCAATCGTTGGGTGATTTCCCAGCTTTTTTCTGCAGTTCCACCCCCCTTCTGAAAGGTCGCAATGCATCTGCTAAGGCTCAGTTACCGCCAGCAAAAGCTTTAATTTACAATATGCTGGTATTTTGGTAACGTTGGTCTTGCCCTTTTTGTCTTTGGCCCCGCCCACCACTGGAATCCCCCCCCCCCCCTGAGAGCGTCTCCAAAATGGAATTCAGCCCATGGTCTGAAAGAGGTCCTGCATCCCGGGCTTAACAGGTAGCCATCTTGGTCTGTTGCTGCAAAAACAGCAAAGAATCTTGTGGCACCCTAAAGACTACCAGATTGATTCGGGCAGAAGCTTTTCTTGAGCTAGAGGCTGCTTCATCAGATGCAGCAAGGCCTAAGTGACTGTGTGATTAAGATGTTTTTTTTCCTGGTTCCTATTGGATGGTTACTCTGTTTTTTCTTTTACCTGGCTTAACTTGGAGCATGTTGGATTATGGTAATGTGTGACTGGCTGCCAAAAAGAGGAACATTTACTAAGAACTTACCCAGTATGGATGGAGAGAATATTTTATAAGGCCAAGGGTGTCATAAAATGTATCCCTATTATAGAGAAAAAATGTCTTTTTAAATTAAAACAAAAATCATAGTAGGACTAGAGTAATAGTAGGGTAGAGTACTAGTATATTCCTTTGACTAGGTGCCTTATAATTAGAGAAATAAAGCATACAGGATCCTGCTCAAAGGCTTACAATCTAAGGGAACAATCCTGTTGCCCCTAGACGTCTGAGGGGCCATAGGATAGTTCAGATTCCCAGATCCATTTCCAACCTCAGAGCTGGGAAGCAGAGCTCTGACTCCCTTCCCCCAACCCCTTGCAGCCGGCATGGAAAGATACGAGGTATCCTGCAGCCTCTCCAGCCTCCTTCTCTCCCCCTCCAAGATGCTCCAGCTAGACAGGCAAAAAAGCCCAATAAGCAACTCCCAGTCCCATAACCTAGGTTGTGTGGTGTAGTGGTGTAGTGGTTCCCAAGTTGGACTGGGACTTGGGAAATCCTGGTTCTAGTTCCTGCTCAGCCACGAAGCTCACTGGGTGACTCTGAGCCAGTCACTGACATTCAGCCTAACCTACCTCACAGGGTTGTTGTGAAGATAAATGGAGAGGAGGAGGACCACGTAAGCTGCCTTGGGTGCCTTGCAAGAGGAGAAAAGGTGGGATGTAGTAGTAGTAGTAGTAGTAGTTGTAGTAGTAGTAGTAATAACAACAACAACAACAACATTAACAACAGCAGTAATAACAACAACAACAACATGTAGACAGGCCTACCTTTCCCTCTCTAAGAACACAGGTGTGCAGTGGTGCAGCTAGTTAATTTTAGACGCAGGACTTAATGATCTTATGGTAACCCCCTTTAGAAAGCTGTGTGTATTATTACGTATCTCAGTTGTAAAGCACACAACTAACATTTCTCTCCCCCCCCACTACCATTCCATTCTTTACAACTGCTTCTACATTCCTGATGTGTTAGAACAATAATAACAACAAAACTATTTCCCAAACCTGATGATAATAATAATATTAAAAAAAATACTCTGAGCATGTGCAAGTTTTGCATTTTAAACTCCCATAAATCATGGTACCATCATGACTACAGGAATAAAATGGAGTTTGCTTCTGCTGCCCTCGTCATCTGCTGCTCTCTGGATGGTCACTTTGGGGACTTGAGCGCCAGTGTCCAGCACTAGCTGCACCACTGTGGGTGTGTCTGTTGCCGGGAAGCGGGGGAGACTGGCAAAATGATCTCTTTGCTTCTGTTTCCTCCACGTGGAGGAGGCAGCCAATTGTTCAGCTCTCTTATTAGACTAATTATGGTCGCACCCACTGCTTCCAGTTCTAGTTACATGAATCATTTACGCAGCACTTACAATGTACAGAGTGCTTTATTATCTTTACCTTGATTAGCCTCGCAAGAAGCCTGGGAGATAGATGGAAAACTGAGCCTGTGACTTGCGCAGGGACACCCAGTGGAACAGGATTTGAGCTGAGGCCTCCCCTTTCCATGCTGGACCCACTGCCAGCCTGTGCTCACGTCTGCTTTTGTTTTACCACTCTGACCCAGATTGCATATAACAGCAGCTAATCTTGGGTTAATTAACCCATGATTTGCTGCGGGGCATGCTGCAGCCATTTTGAATATTTAACACACACACACACACACACACACGATCAAGCTGATCAGGGGTTGCTGGATGACTTCTGAACCCAGGCACTATAGGTTAATCATGGGTTAAACAACCCATAGATAACCTGCAATTAATAGTTAGGTTAACTGTGGGTTGTTTAACCCATAATTAATTTATAGTGTCTAGGTTCAGATATCATGTAGCAACCCTTGATCAGCCCAATCGGGCTTGAATATTCAAAAAGGCTCCGGCACACGCCCGGCACATGCTGCAGCAAACCTGTGGGTTAATTAATCTCCCACCCCAAAATCCCCTGGAACTTTGACTCCTCCACTGGTCTCATCAGATCTATAAGACAGAGTCACTTCTAGGCGGGTCATGCATTCTCTTTTATGGAGGACAGTCCTCTAATTGAAGGGCTGCTGGAGGACTGTCCTCTATTTGAAGCCATCCTCTGTTCGAAGGGCTGTCCAGTCTAATTCTGGTTTAAAGATAAAGAACCAGAAGAACTGCTGTTGCTCATCAACAATTAGCACCTGAATAGCAAACTGAACAGAAAGGCACACAGGTTACCTGGTTACTCTTCTACACAGTGGTGAGATGCACCATATTTCTATTTAAATTTTAATAATTATTTCTAAATTTGCATTTATGCATATAAATTAACATATGCAAAGTTTATGCAAATCTGTGTCATCTCTTTTTTTTATGGTGATGCATTTCCTCTATTTAGGCAGTGCATAAGTGGTATTTCCCAAAAAAGAGTGTGCGTGTGCGTGTGCGTGTGTGTGTGTGTGTGTACCATATTTGAGAGGCTTTAGCTGGAGGAGCTAAAGCAGAGTCCTGTGGCAACCATTGAAGCAGCAAGGACAGGGGAATGGGAGCAGTGCCTGATTGCAAATTAGGGGGGGGGATAATGGCCTGCGACATAATGGAAACCTTTAGTGTGTAGTGTGTAGTTCAGCCATCCCCAACCTGGTGCCCTCCATGCTGGCTGGGGATGATGGAGTTTGTGGCCCACACACACCTGGAAGGCACTGGAGGTACTTCCAGACAAGACTTTCATTGTGCAATCACCCTGCCTCATTCATGGAATGGGGGGGGGGGAGCAGCGGTCCAGATGACATTGTCATCCGTTTGTTTTCCTACTACTTCATCTGTCTTTTTCTTTTGCCACACACACACACACACACACACAAAATCCATTAAGGAGAGAAAGCCAGAATCACTGCAGATGCCTCTTGACCAGTAGCGCTAGAAACCCTCCACCTGGAAGCACTCCAGGTTGGGGAAGAGTGGTGTAGCTTGTCCCTAATAGCCACTGATGTACCAATCCTCTGCGAATTTGTTGAATCCTTCTTTTTAAAAAGCCATGTAAGCTACCCCAGCAACTCTGGCACCTCCAGGGCATCTTATGGGAGACCGGCTTCTTTGCTCTCTCATGCCCACTGACACTCACCTTCTTCTGGCTGCATAAAGGACTCCAGAAAAGACAAAAAGAGAAAAGGCGAAAGCAACGAATCTTGCAGATTTGCTGCAGTTTCCATCTCCCTGCACTCCAGCCCCAAACTTTTTGCCCCCATGCTAATGTCATCAATGTAGACTAGGGATGCAGCAGAGAAGATAGATCTGGATCTACTGGGAGATCTCTGGGTGATCTGCAGTAGATCAGCAAGGATTTCCAACTCTCAAATTTTTTTTAGCAATAGCAGCAGCAAAATGATTCCCCTCCCACCCTAAATTATACTGCTGAAATGAACAAAGCTTGGGATAACCAGGACTGGATTCTTGGGTGGAAGGACTGTGAGCTGGTACTAAAATTTTTTTTTTAATTCCTGGTAACTTCCTGGTAAATTCTTTAATTCTCAGCCTAAGGGTGCTTCCAGATGAGGCTTTTATGGCGCCATCGTCTTTCCTCTCTCTCTCTCTCCAGATGTTGACGTCTTCCACGCATAACCCTCCTGTGTTATTTATTTATTTATTATATTTATACTCTGCCGTTTTTCCTGCAAGGAACCCAAGGCGGCTTACATAGTCCTCCTCCTCTCCATTTTATCCTCACAACAACCCTGTGGGGTAGGTTAGGCTGAGAGGTAGTGACTGGCCCAAAGTCACCCAGTGAGTTTCATGGCCAAGTGGGGACTAGAACCCGGATCTCCCAAGTCTCAGTCCAACACTCTCACCACTACGCCACACTGGCGGTTTTCCCACCGCTTCTTCAGCTTCCCCCCCACCCTTTATCGCAGAAAATCCATTAAGGAAGAAAGGACAGAAGAGCTGTACAAAGCTTTCTGATTGGTAGCGGTAGGAGCCCTTCATCTAGTTGCACCCTTGGTCTTTTGTGTCAGGCTCTCATTGGTGGATCTTGGGATTCTAGTAAAGAGAGAGAAAAGAAAGCATGTTCCAAAAAGCCTGAAGTCTGCCCACCCCTGATGCGAAAGAACTAAAGGATCAATGAGGGGGATTGACTGTCACACTGATGCAGGCCCATATCCCTCCCCCATTTCCCAAGTCCAGTGCCTCTCCCCCCCACCTCCCCACCAATACCTGTGTACAGTAGTCTAATCCAGCCTTCCCTAACCTGGTGGAGTCCTCCAAATGTGTCGGGCTACAATTCCCAGCTATGTGTAGTCTGACACATCTGGAGGGCACCAAGGGGAGGATGTCCTAATCCATGTCCCACACTTGCCTGAGAAATTCTGCCCCATAACCTTTCCCAACACAGCACACTTCCTGTGTGTGACCCACATGCCACAGCGAACATCTTGGAGCTCTGATGGGGTTTTCGGGTGTTCCCAGCTCCCTCCCTCCGTCCGGTGCCTGCCAGGGACCTTCCGTCCCAACCCGCCGTCCTCCATAGTTCAACTCAGTCTCGCCCCACCCTCCCTGTTGCCCTGGATCTTTTCATTTGGCTCAACCTCCCCAGCGGACCCAGTTATTCCGAGCCTGCGTGCCTCTGATGTTCTCATTTGTGCCACGCTGCATTCCATGCTGTCGCCAAACGTCCTTGAGCCTAGCGAGCAGGCAGTGTGTCCTGAGCTGGGCTAGCTTGGAATCTGGAAACGGGACTGCTTGATCAGAGCTATCGGTGGAGGTGCCACGACTTCTGAGCACCTGTGCGGAAGCACACACCCCTCCTGCTTCCCACCACAGGGCTCGCACGATTCCTGCTTAGGGTTCTTGCCACAAAGTGGCTGGATAGGCCTAGAACCTCTCGGGGCAGTGAACTTTGCCCCCAGCCAGACAGTGAAGATGGGACATGTCGGGGCGCCAACAGCCATGTGAACCAGTTGGGCGGCACCATGGGGCCAGATGTGGATGGGTGAGTGGGGTGGGTTCTAAACCAGCTGGGGGGGGGGAAGAGTGTGATGGGGGGGAGGATACAGAAGATAGTGTATCTTCTCCCCCTTCATCAATAGTGACCCATTTATCTTCAGCTGTCCCAACCTTCTTCTGTAATGGGAACTTAATTGGGAGAGAGGTCTTGCTTGCTAGGGTAGGATGAGGTTCATCTGGCAATGGGGGGCATCCTGAATTGAGAAAAATAAGTTGTAAGGACAAACGCAAGAACTGAGGTGTGTGTGTGTGTGTGTGTGTGTGTGTGTTTGTGTGCACAAAGGAAAAGGATGGACTGATAATGTTTTGGAGAGCTTGCGCATGTTGCTTTACAAAAAGCTGTGCATTGTTACTTCGCTGCAGCACGAGAGGTTAATGAGCATTGTGTGCATATGCGGGAAAAAGAAATAAGAGTTTAATGTGCACTTTACGTTTTGTCCTATTTATCCAGCCGGGGGGCAAACTAGTTTTATACTGCAGCAGTTGCTCTCAGCTTCCATATTATGTTAAGAGATAGGTACGGTAGTTAGTTTCCCCTGGGAAGATTCCTGCTGACCTCCTGTGAATCACTTCTAGCCACTGCTTAGAGGTAGGCTCTGTATTTGTGATGGCAAACACTCATTTGCCACACTGCAGTGAGGAAGGCAACCTGGGATGGTGTGTGTACATAAGTGTTTCATAACAAAGCAACTGTCCTGAGGGGGGAGGGGGAAGCACCCTTCCCTCTCCCTGCTTCTGTGTTCAAAATGCCTCCCTCCTAAAGTTGTTTTTCCATTTCTTTTCTTAAAAAAATAAATAAATGCTGCTACTAGGGCTTCATTACACACACTTGCACGTAACATGCAATTTGCCCCTAAACCCATGAGAAAAATGTTATCATTGGTAATTTGTCACTCGAGCTGGGGAGGGGTGACCAATCGTGTGACCTTGTGAGATTATGCAGACATTACTAACTTTGTGATGGTGTGCATTGTACATACATTTTACATGCCTGTATGTACAGCATGTGACATGTATGCATATTCTGGTATTACAAATCTGACAAGGTAATACCTTCTCCCGGATCGTCTGCGGCTTCAGAAATGTGTGCTCTTCCAAAGAAATCACAGAAGCATTGAGAGGTATCTCTGATTCATCAGTTGTGCAGTGCAGCTTCTCAAGCAAACTTTCTGCCAAAATGTTTGGGGATGGGGGTAAAGGGGGCTTGTTTCCAACTGCATGCATTTAGAAACTGTGCCGGTGGCTCAAAACCTTTGTGTTAAAATGCTAGCCTTGTTCAGTGATACCTCTACCTTTCTGTTTAGCCCACCAAGGAAATCTGTGTATTCTGGAGGAATACATGCTTTTACTTAGACAAAAAAAGCTATCCTTTCCCTTGCTTTGTTATCGCATGTTCTCTGGGACACCCCCTGCCCCAAGCAACAAGTATCTACGTGTCATAGTATACAAAGATGAACTTTTGTGCAGCCTTGCAAATAAGGCCATGGACCTTAATAGCCCACAAAATGTCTTACTATCCTCCTTGCTGTCTGTCCACACATACCTGTGTTAGCCATCTGTAGCCTTTTTAAAAAAGAAAGAAAGAAAAAGAGCCAACTTTTGTAAAACTCCCTATATGGAGGTTTCCAGGAGGAAATTATTTCAGGTGAGCAGAAATTCTTTCAGGATGCTGCCTGCTTTTGTGTCTGAATGATACATGTGCATGTGAATATGAATAAGACATATATTTTGTGTGTGTGTGTGTGTGAGAGAGAGAGAGAGAGAGGTGAGGGGGGCTGTTCTGCAGATAGAAGAGAGGCACAGGGAGGACGACATGATGATTGGGAAAGGTAAGCCTTCACCTTACCTACGAGGGTGACTTATACGCCCCATTGAATTCAATGCAATTTACTCCCAAGTAAATTTTCCACCAAACTGTAGCTCAGGGCAACAATCCAATGTGTCATTGACTTGAAAGCAAATCTTGCCCAACAAAATTGCTGTGACTTCCAAGTTATGTAAGTATTCTATGCAAACTTTCCTTGGGAGTAAGTTCCTATGGAAGTCAGTGGGACTCATGGCACAATCCTAAGCATGTTTCCCAGGAAATAAGAGTGGATTCAGAGATCACCATTTGGCCATGATGTCTGCTCTAACCAACCACAGGGGAGGGCTGAAGGTATTTGGGGCATGATGGGTGGGCTCCAGTGTTCATAAGCTAAGGACAGGCAGCCATCAAAAATGTTATTTGCTGGAAACATGGTAGTAACAGGGTCCTTCATACATTGGACTGCCCTTGCCTCACACACAGCAGATGCCCTATACAAGTTTCCCTCCCCTAGTGTGGAGCAAATGGGAGCACTGCTGGAATTTGTGCAGTGGCTTAGAGAAGGGAGCCTAGCCTAGCCCCAAGCACAGCTAGGGGGACAACTCAGTAAACAACTGTCCCCAAACACCACCAGAGGCAACTTTGCTTCCTCAGGTGGCTACTCCTATAGGGATCCCTACAAGACCCGGAGCTGAAAATCCTTACAGCTGGAATGAAGAAGCCTATTTAGATATACAGCAGCCTTCCCCCCTCCCCTCCAACCTGGAGTCCTGCAGATGTGTCAGGCTGCAACTTCAATTATCCCCAGCTGGGGATGGTGGGAGTTGCAGTCTGACACATCTGCAGGGGTTAGAGGAGGCTGATATGCAGGGATCCCAGAGCCAAGGGCACATATTTTGACAAAAGGGCTTGGGAAGGTTTCCTTGGAGATAGGGCCAGCTGTTTAGAAAGTGACCCTTTTCCCAACCCCAAAAGGCAGTCACTTCATATGCCCACAAGATGCACCCATCTTTGGTGTGGTGGTTGCTGTTTCCAAAGGGGCATCTAACAAAAAACGACAGCCCTGCTGGATGAGACTGAAGGATGTCACAGTGGCCAATCCGATGCCTCTGGGAAGCCAATAAACACCAGGAGGTTCATTGAACTATCAAAAATAGCCATTGAGAGGCTAGTCCTCCGTGAATTTGCCGAATCCCCCTTTTAAAGCCCTCTAAGCGAGTGGCCGTAACTTAGCAGCGGATACCAAAAACACGAATTGCGTGTTGTGTGAAGAAGTGCTTGATTTCGCCTATCCCGTCTCTCCTAATAATAAGGTGTTGGGGCAACTGTCCCAGGAATGAAACTGGCTCTTTTAAGAACATTGGTCTTGCTTGGTGTGCGTGTGTGTTTGTGCGAGAGGAGGCTAGGTGCACATCGTGCCTCTTCCAATATCTATTTTCACAAAGGAACTCCAGGAAGTTTATGCTTTCTCTGCGTGGGGCGCGCGCGCGCGCAGTTTGCGGCAACTCCGTGTGCGGGGCGCTCTGCACATGCTCAGAGGCCCGCGCGCGCTTGCCACGGAGTGAGGGCTGAGCCAGTCGGGCCAGCCGGCCTGCCCGCTTCCTGCAGTGCCGCGGCATCGCTGGGTACTCCGGTGCGCGCAAGGGGTTAAGCAAGCGTGCCGGCTGGTCGGCGTGCGCTCTCCCGCTCGCTCCGGCGGCGGCGTTGGACTCGGCGCCTGCTGCCAATGAACAAGGCCGGCCGGTCGGCCTGCCTGCCGCTCTTCGTCGTCGTCGTCGTCGTCCTCCTCCTCCTCTCTCCCGCGGTGCCATGATGTGAGTATGGTGCAGCCCTCCCGCCGCCGCCGCCGCTACTGCTGCCGCTGCTGCGCCCCCCGCCCGCCTCCCCATCCCACCGCGCGCCCCTAGAATGTGGCTGGGCCCCGCGGCGGCGGCAGCGGCGGCGGCGGCTGGGAGCCCGGGATCGGCGGCGGCGGAGCCATGGCCCGCTACGACGGCGGCGGCGGTGGTGGTGGTGGTGGCGGGAGCCAGCAGCAACAACCGGCCCTCTCGTCCAGCTGGCCGGCCCTGGGGCCCCGTCGCCGGAGCGTCTGGTACATCTACAGGTACGATCGGAAGAGGACGAGGAGGACCAGCAGCAGCAGTCGGCAGGCGCACAGCCGCCGCCTGCCTCAGCCCCTCGGAGCCGGCCCCCATTCATGCCTCGTGCACCCCCCCCCACCTCCTCGCCGGCGCCCCATTCATCCCTTCGCCTCGCGCCGCCCGCCCTCTGCAGCCCATTCACGCCCGCGCGCCCGCCATTCATGCAGCCGTTCAGTCAGCCATCCAGCGCCGCCGGCTCCCAGCTCGAGCCCTCCCCGCACAACGCCCCCCCCCCATCCACGCTCCATGCATCCGGCCATTCAGCCTGCGCGCTCCCGCTCGGATGGATGGATGGCAAGTGGGAGCCCCGCGGGGGGGAGCTGACGATGCTGGTGGTGTGTGATGGGCTGAAGGTGCTTGCCAGCGAGATTAGGTACGTGAGCGCTTTGCGCGCTCTCGCCCGCTGTGGGGGGAATGAACATGCCTCTTGTGGAGAGGTGTGTGTCTGTTTTCGAGAGGGCTTTGCGCGTGTGTTCCGGTGTGCGTCAGTGAGGTGTGTGTGTGTGTGTGTGTGTGTGTGTATGCATCTCTGCATACAGGTCGGGGAGTGCTGTGTGTATGCATCTTAAGACTGCTTAGGCATCTGAGCACAGGACTGGTGCCTCTGCACAGAGGCACCGTGAGTGTGTGAGAATAGCTCCTAGAGGGGAACGCATCACAGTTTTGCATGAAGACTCGCTAGAGGGAGGAAGCAACACGGGTGTCAGCTCTGTGTGTGCACCTGGCTGTGCACGCGTATGTGCCCGTGAGGGCCGAATGTATGTGTGCACATCTGTGGGTGTGTGCCTGTGGTTGGGCATGCATGGGTGCCGTCTCCGCTGCATACAGCTTTGCTATTGATTAATGCTGCTGTCTCAACTGTATTGTACTCTGGAATTACTATGGTGGCTCAGGAATTCTAGGAAAGGAACCTATTGTATATGTATGTGTGCATGTTCCTCTCTGTGGTATATGTGTGTTATGTCCATCTATGCATACATATTTTTGAGCTGGTAAGTGGCACACATGCGCTGTGGATTATCGTGTGTTTTATCCTTCATAGTAGATCCTTGAAGCCTCAGCAGAAAGCCTGTGTAGCATGATGTGCGAATGCCTGTAGACACACAGAAACACTCCTTTCTGTTGGGCACACAAGTCTGCCCAAGTGCCATTTGTGGCAATATGTGTGTGTGCAGGGGAGACTTTCATGTTTGTGTGTTGTGTCTGTGTACAGTTTTATCTGTATTGTGTCTCGTGTATATTTGTTGTGTGCAGCTGGCTATGTACTTACCTGTGATGGGATAGGTATTTGAAACATGTGCACATGTGTCTTTGTGACATTTTGTTGCAGGCAGGTAATAGTTGAACACGGGTTTGTGCATGTGTATGGTATGTTTTAAACGTAATTATTTCCCCCCCTCATGCATCTTTTGTATTGATATGAAGATATGTATAGTTGCATGTTGGGCCTTGTGAATCCATGTGCAAACGTACATGTTGAGCTATATGTACATAAATATGACTTCTTGTGTGCATACAGGTTACTGTCTTTGCTGATATATGTGTGCCAACATCAGGTTTTGAACATTTGAGCATGACATATATGCTTCCGCAACTACTCAGATTTGCAGTACATGCATGTTATTCCTAGAATATGTAAGTCCATTCTGCATGTATGGGAATAAGGCATCCACTTTTTCTTTTTAACTAGGAGTTTGAGGATCCAAATCCCTTTACAGTTACACTGCAGTGTTAAAAACTGCAGCTATGTGAGGCTGGTTGAGTTCTACCTGGATTTGGGGCCTTTGTGGTTAGGAACCAAAATGGGATGTTTCCGAGGCCTTGCTTAGCCATGGGCTTGTGTAGCAAATTTATAGATATGACTCCTTCAGAAAGGAAAAGCTGGTCCATCAGTTGCAGTTTGCTACCTTAGGATGCTGGGCTTGTGTGCCCAAAATGCAGGTGGTAGGAAATATTTATTTATTTTTAAGCAATGTCACAGACTTCCTTGCAAGACTGAACACACTGCCGCCCCATTATATTTTAGTCTTGTGATCAATCTCCTTCCTCTAGAACAGGCGGGGGGGGGGTTGTGGTGGCCCTCCACATGCTGTCAGACTCCATCTCCCCAGCCAGTATGACTAATGGTCAGGGGTGATGGGAGCTGTAGTCCAGCAACATCTGGAGGGCCACAGGTTCCCCGCCAGCCCTGCTAGAAAATGGAACATTGCACAAGTGGGATGGTGCCTCTCTATCCTTGTTCCTCTTCACTGGCTGGCTCTGTGCAGATCACCAGAACCTCCCAGGTTAGATCTAACCCGGAGCCACTACAAGCTGGCTTTGGCTTTGGCTTTGCCTCTGCTTTTCATGGAAGAGCAAAGTGTCAGTCTTGAACATGATAGAGATGCATGGCATTCCTTTCTGTTTCAGTTGTTCCCCAGGGATATCCTGTCCACTGCCTCCCAAATGTAAGGGACCTGTGTGGAGTGGAGTTTATGTGTTCTTTTGCTTGTGCCACAGATACTTTGGAAATGTTTGAGGTGCTGAGCATTGCTGTTTATTTATTGAATACAGACTAGCTTCATGTAAAGTTTGAGGATGCTTTACAGCAAGACTTGGGGAACATGTGGCCCTCCAGATGTAGGACAGCAACTCCCATCAGCCCTAGGGATGATGGGAGTTGCAGTCTAATAACATCTGGAAGGCCACATGTTCCTCATCCCTGCTTTATACTGGTCACATGTATACATACTGGGGCACAAGTGTTTAGTTATGAGCATGGTGAGCTATGCTCTCATGTGTGGTGGCCTGTATTCATCTGGCACAGCTGCTACCCAAGTGTGCTCTGTCTGCAGGAAATCACCTTCTTCTGCAAGAGCTGCTAGCTGTGTGTGGCAGTATCACACATTTCTGCGCACTGTGTATTTCCTGTACATGTTGTTTCTTGTGCCAGTCAAAAATGTGTTACAAAGAGCACATCTCTTATACCAGGAGTGGGGAAACCTGCAGCTCTCCAGATGTTGTTGGACTTCAACTCCCATCAGTCCAAGCCAGCATGACCAATGGTCAGGAATGCTGGAAGCTGTAGTGCAGCAACATCTGGAGGAGCAAAGGTTCCCCAACTCTGTCTTATAAGTATTCAACTGCATCATGTAGGAATGATGTGTGCTCCTCTTTCTTTGACGCACACTCTTGGGTCTACATTGTGTACCAATGCTCATATAAATGTTGTATAAGGCAGGCTATGCCACTTGTGACCCATCAAACCAAGCGCCACCCACCGGCCATGCAGTTTCATGTGGATTCCAGGATGACCTCCCTGTTTCTGTAGACCCAAGAAAAAGAGGGGGCTTATCAAGCCCCTGGCGGATGGCATTTGGCTCAGTGGGTGACACGTTGGCCTTGTGTCGGGATGGTTGTGTTTGTAGGGCCCACAACATGGCATGCACAATGAAACCAGAAGCTGGTCTTCATGTTGGCGGAAGTACCATTTGGGAACTTGTCAGACTGATGTCAGGGCAGCTTTAGTGGCAGTGTTTGTGGTCCGTGACCAGAATTGTAGGATTGTGAAACCCACAACTTGTGTCTGCTGCCCTTTTCCCTGTCACTTTGTTGTGCACAGTGAACTTGGTGGTTGGGGTTGGTTGATAGTGTCAGCCCACATTGCACAGTAAAGCCTGCAGAAAACTTTTGTTCTGTAAAGTTAACTTGACCTATGAGATTGTGCCATTCTTGTGACGCTTGCAGTGCTTTCACCATGGGCAGCAGGCATTGCATTTACAGTTTTGGGAGCACTGTAAGGTGGTGGTTGTATTTGCCAGAGGCCTGTGCAGTGCTTGTAAATGCTGTATTTGCAGCCAGAGTGAGTGGCTGCTTGCGTTGTGGCACTGCTTCTGCCATATTGGCAGCAGCCTGGGGGCAGGGAGACTGAACAGCGTGGTTGTTATTTGCAGTGCTATTCTATATTTGCAGTAGGCTCTGTATTTGCATGTGCAGTTCTGTAGCCATGGGCACTGGAGCCTGTGCAGTTTGTTCTGCATAATCTGTCTGGTGCAGTGCCAGAGAGCATGCACAGTATATTCTGTGTGGCACAACTGTGCTGCAAGCGTTTGCCCATTGCAGCAAACTTGATTTCCACTGCACTGCTTGTAACAAAGGCAGTGCAGTGGCCACTGTATTTGGCGTGTATGTCTGTTCAGTGTTTTCTGTATTAGCCATCAAGATTTGCACTGGTAGAGCCTAATGCAGTGTATAATATATTTGCAGTGGGAGGTTTGTACTTTGGCCTTTATACGTGTGTAGCCAAAGCTGTAGATAGTGAACACTGTGCAATGCACTCCCAACTGTTTACCCTGTGCACTGACCTCTGTTTGTTGCAGTAAGGGTATGCTGCTTACCTCGGAGCTTGTGCAGTGTCTTCTAGACTCCAAGTGCCTGGGCCCTGCATATTAGGGAGGGTTCGTATTTGTCTTTGCAGTGCTAGAGCCTAGTATGGAAGGAATCTGTGCAAAGTTGCAGTGCCGTCTGCATGCCCTTTCAGAGCCTTGGCAGTGCGTGGCCTTGTCCAGTGGGTTCCGCTGTTACAGTGCGTCGTGTGTGCTGTGTTCGCAGCATCCGAGCTTTGTACAGCGAGGGGGAGGGGGAGAGATTTGGAGCTTGCAAGTTGTGCAAACCTGGCACACCATGGATTCCCTGCATGGATGGAGCTGTGTTGGCAGTGTGAGTAATGCGGGGGCACTGGATTATGCTCTGGTTATTCCCTGTACATTGGGAGAGAAAGTCTGAATCGGGAATTCCCTTTGAAATGTCGATAACCTGTCCTATCGTCTCTTTCCTTTGTAGTGACTACATCATTAAAGAGAAGACAGTGCTGCTGCAGAAGAAGGACAACGAAGGATTTGGCTTTGTGCTAAGAGGGGCCAAGGGTGAGAGGGGGCGAGTTATTCTCACCCATGGAGACTAGGGCCGTCTCTAGCCATTTGGGACTGGCTGTCAAAGGAAGTCAGGTGGTCACTGCCAGCCCACCAACTTCCTTGGCTTTCTTCTGTTGGTGCATCCTCAAAATGGGTGAATGAAGATTAGTTAGTGCTTAACCTGTGGCGACTGTCCTTACATTAGGGTGATCGGAGGGTGCACATAGGGAGAGTTAATAGAAGGAAGGAAGCGCCCAAGGGAACAGTGCCACCCAGGGCCGGATCCAGGTTTTTGAGGGTCCTTGGGCAGGATACCCACAATGGTCCCCCTCCCTCAGTGAGTCTACCTTTTCACTGCCATTGTCACCAGCTGCTCTTGCTCCTCCTCCTCCTCTTTCTCATCATTACTGTCACTTGCTTGACAGGCAGAGAGCCAGGGAGCAAGCGGGCAATGACATCTACTGCTCCTCCTCACCACCACCATTGCCTGGGCCAGAGCAAGAGGCAGGTGAACAAGCAGGTTGAGATGGTGAAGAGGAGGAGCAATTCCAGGGGGTTCTTGTCAGTGGGCCCCTGCTGCGGTGTGGAGCCTCAGCAAGTGCCCAACCATGCCTACCCCGGTGCCACCGTCTCCTTTGCCAGAAGCTGGGGAGATGGCGGAAAATTGGCGTCAAGAGCTGGGTAGAAGGTGCTACCACCCAAGTCATGAATTTGGCTTCCTAGCACAGAAAACCAGCCTGGTTCTTGTTCTTTGGCTTGCATTAAATGAGAGAGATTTTTTGCCGTGCTCTAAAATGAGAGGTGCCAGGGCTTGTGTCCACCTTGAAGGTATGCCCTTGCCCCTAGAGGCCCTGCAGCCTAATCCCAAATACGTCTGCAGAGCCTGGATGTGGCTTCTTAGCAATGAGGGGGAGAGAAGTGCTCAGCGGCACTGACTTGATGAACACTTCCCAAGCTCCATGGCTGATTCGTGGCTTTGGAAACAGACCATGGATCTGGAACAAGCAATCCTCGTATGGTTTCATCGAGAGCGGGTATCACAGAAATGCCAAGCAAAGCCGTGATCCCACGTCTTGAACCCCCACCCCATTTTCCCAGTCCTGGTAGGAGCTTCGCTCCAGGGGCATCACTTAACACATCTCTCTCTTTACAGCGCAGACCCCAATTGAGGAGTTCACACCCACCCCTGCTTTCCCTGCCCTACAGTACCTGGAGTCAGTGGATGAAGGTGGTGTGGCCTGGCGAGCCGGTCTTCGCATGGGAGATTTCCTCATTGAGGTAATGGCTTGGCAGGATAAGCCTTCTCAGGGTTCCTCTCAGGCCTTTTAAAAAATATATTATTTTTTAATGATTATTTAATACTTTTCTTAGCCGCCTTTCAAGATGGCTGTCTTCCCACAGCATACAATATAAAATGTACAATTCTATATTGAATAGAACAAGTTCAATAGCCAGTGTGGCATAGTGGTTAGAGTGTTTGACTGGGACTCGGGAGATCCGGGTTCTAGTCCCCGCTCGGCCATGAAACTCACTGGGTGACTTTGGGCCAGTCACTGCCTCTCAGCCTAACCTACCTCACAGGGCTGTTGTGAGGATCAAATGGAGAGGAGGAGGAGGATTATGTGGGCCGCCTTGAGTTCCTTGCAGGAAAAAGGGCAGGGTATAAATGTAATAAATAAATAAATTCATAAAAATCATAAATGTGAACAAGTTGAACAAAAGCAGCCTAAATAATTTTAAAAAATCATTTCTTTTAAAAGCCAAAGAAAACAACTAAGTTTTTAAAACCTTCTTTAAAACAGCAGCAGATGAAGCCAGCCATATCTTTTGGACGGGCATTCCACAGTGCAGGGGCCACCACCGAGAGGGCCCTATCTCTGCTATCCTCTGCCAGCCTCCAACAAAAATCTTAACATACAAGCAGGTTCATAAGGGTGTAAGCCAGCTTTCCTGGTGTCCTTCTGATGTTTTGGACAACAACTCCCAGCATTTCCTGACTATTGGCCATGTTGGCTGGGGTTGATGGGAGTTGTAGTCCAAAACATTTTGAGGGCACCAGGCTGGGGAAGGCTGGTGTAGGTGGTTCTTCAAATAACCTGGAGCCAAACCATTTAAGGCTTTAAAAGTAAAAGCCAGCACTTTGAACTGGGCCCAGAAATGCAACTCCAACCAGGTGGTACAGAATTTTTGTAATATGGGTCCACCTTTTTGGACCCTGTGGGCACATTTGGGAATTTGAGAAACTGCTGTGGGCACCACCACAAAATGCCTAATCGGTGGATCGCTGCTTTGGCATCTACCTGTTGCATCTATAGATCTTAGGCTGCGTCTTATTCAGCAAAAACTTCAGTTTCGTGTCTTGGACACCGCAACATCTCTTTAATAAGGGATTGTCTAATTCCTGGTAGTGCAATATAGCTAATGCTTCTTTTAAACATATGTTTTGGCAATGTACAGTAGTTGCTTCTTTTGGGAGCAGGTTATTACACAGATAAATGTTTAATATTCACTGATGTACACACTCTTAAATTGTTTACCTACTTCATGGAAATTAACAAATGGAAGGGGAAATGGCTTCTCTGCACCCTTTTGACAGCTAAAAGAAATATTACAAAATTGGAAGGATAAATACTCACCTCCTGTAATGCAATGGACTGAGAACCTTACAACACTTTCGATATATGAACAGCTGACATATAGATGCCAACTTCAAATAGATACTTATTTGGATATTTGCTCTGCTTTTGTTGAAGCCTATGTATAATGGGTAGAAAGTTGTATGCATTTCATACAAATCTATGTATGTATATTTAAAAATGGAAAACAAATTCCATCATCCCCAGCCAGCATGGCCACTGGTCAGGAATGCTGGGATTTGTAATCCAGAACACCTGGAGGGCACCAGGTTAGGGAAGGCTGATCTGTCTCCAACGAGGACTCTAGCAGCCGCTTTCTGCACCTGCCGAAGTTTCTGAGTCATCTTCAAAGGCAGCCTCTTCATTACTTCTGCATAGTTTTTCCTAATTGAAAATATAAGTTTACAGTTTCAATGGCCCTTTCCTGTTTCATGTAGAATTTAGATTGAATAGCACATACTGCATTTCTATGATTTTCATTACGTCCATCCCACCATTCATCACCATGATCCTCCCACCAATCAGAATCAGGCATAAGAAAGGTAAAAAGAGCCCTGCTGGATCAGACCAAAGTTCTGTTTAGTCCAGCATTCTGCTTCCCACAGTAGCCAACCAGATGCTGCTGTGGTGCCAGTGTGCTGTAGTGGTTAGAGTGTTGGGCTGGGACTTGGGAGATCCGGGTTCTAGTTGCCACTCGGCCATGAAGCTCACTGGATGACTTTGGGCCAGTCACTGACTCTCAGCCTAGCCTACCTCACAGGGTTGTTGTGAGGATGAGTCTCTTCAGAGGTGCTTTGTAGATAGTGCTGGGGTGGAGTCAGTAGTCATGGTCCATGTTGGTACCAATGCCATGGGGAAATGTAGTCAAGAGGTCCTGAAAGCCAAATTTTGGTTGCTGAGTAGAAGGCTGAAATCCAGGACCACCAAGGTGGCTTTCTCTGAAATGCTAGGTCTTCCACACTCAGGGCCAGCTAGACAGGTGAAGCTGAGGAGTCTCAGTGCTTGGATGAGATGGTGGTGTAGGGAGGAGGGGTTCAGATTTGATAGGCACTGGGGAACCTTTGGGATAAGCCGGGCCTCTACAAGAGGGATGGGCTCCACTTGAACCAAAATGGAACCAGATTGCTGGTGCTAAACATAAAAAAGGTGGCAGAGCAGCTTTTAAACTGAACCCTGGGGGAAAGCCGACAGGAGCTGGGAAGCATCCAGTTCAGGCTGAGTCATCCCTAGGGGATGATGAAAAGGTTTCCGATTGCCCAAGTGTAGAAGGGGAGGGAATAAGCCATGAGCATATGGTGAAACATGATAGTCAAAGAGACCTACATGCCGTAGCAGAAGATGCACATGCCAGAGACATCTGGGGAGGGACACCAGATATAGGTGTTTCTATGCAAATGCTAGAAGCCTCCGAGCCAAGATGGGAAAGCTGGAGTGCCTGGTTTTAAAGGCGAACCTAGATATAGTGGGCATTATGGAAACCTTGTGGAAGGGAGGATTATGTGGGCCGCCTTGAGTTCCTTGCAGGAAAAAAGGCAGGGTATAAATGATGGGATACGGTCATCTCTGGATATAAACTCTATTGGAATGACAGGGAAGGGCATACTGGAAGAGGTACTGCTCTGTACGTCAAAGATGGCATAGTGTCGAGCAGACTATAAAAACTGAAACGGGCAGACTCAAAAGCGCTGTGGGTGACAGTACTGGGCTCCAAAACTAATTTAGTACAGTAATACCTTGGATTGCAAGTAACTTGGTTTGAGAGTGTTTTGCAAGACAAGCAAATTTTTAAATATTTATTTTAAAAAATTTGACTTGATATACAAGAGATGTCTTGCAATACAAGTACTGTAGTACGGCTTAAATTAAAAATCTCTGTACAATATTTTTTTTTCTGGAATTTCGTTTTGATATATAAGTGTTTTGGATTACAAGCACGTTTCCGGAACGAATTATGCTCTCAATCCAAGGCATGACTGTACTAGGAACATGCTATCATCCCCCAGACCAGAATGCTCAGAGTGATCTTCAGATGGAAAACGAAATCAGGGAGGCCTCTAAATGAGGAAGTGTTGTAATAATGGGGGACTTCATTCAGTTAACCCCATGTTGACTGAATAAATGTATGTTCCAGTCGCAACAAAGAGTTACATTTCTCAATGTTCTAAACAACTGTGCCCTAGAACAGTTGGTCATGGAACCGACCCGAAGGGAGGCAACCCTGGATTTAATCCTAAGTGATGTCTCCCAGGACCTAGTACAAGATGTAAATATTGTTGAACCAATTCGAAACAGGGACCACAGTGCTATCAGATGTAATATTTATTTAAGTGGAAAATTGCCAAGGAAGTCCTACACAGTCACATTTGACTTCAAAGCGGAAACTTCTCTAAAATGAAAGACCTGGTAAAAAGGAAGTTAAAAGGGGAGCCAAGAAGGTTAAATCCCTTCAAAATGCTTGGAGGTTACTCAAAACCACAATTATAGAAGCTCAGAGAGAATGTATACCACAGGTAAGGAAAGGTAGCACCAAGCCCAAGAGGTCACCAGCATGGTTAACAAGCAAGGTCAAGAAAACTATTAAAGAAGATTTCCTTCAGAAAATGGTAGTCTTGCCAAAATGAGGAAACAAAAGGGAGCATGAGCTTGCACAAAGGAGAGGCAAGCAGACAATAAGAGATGCCCAAAAAAGCATTTCAAGGACCATATCGCTAATAACATCAAGGCCAACAATAAAGAATTCTTTAAATATATCAGAAGCAGGAAACCAGCTAGGGAGGCAATTGGACTGTTGGATGACAATGGAGTTAAAGGAGGATAAGGAGATTGCAGAGAAGCTGAATGAATTATTTTCATCTGTCTTCGCTGCAGAAGATGCAGAACAGATGCCTGTCCTTGAACTGATGTTTTCAGGAAGGGAGTTTGAGGAATTGAGGCAAATAGTGGTGACGAAAGATGAAGTTCTCAACCTCATTGACAGATTGAAGAGTTCTTAAGGAACTCAAATATGAAATTGCTGATCTTCTAGAAAAATATGTAACATGTTCCTAAGACTAGTCTCTGTACCAGAGGACTGGAGAATGACCAATGTAACACTAATTTTTAAACAGAGATCCAGAGGGGGAGCTGGGAAATTACAAGCCAATTAGCTTAACGTCTGCTCCAGTAAATTGGTTGAAAGTGTTATTAAAGATGAAATTAGTAAGCATATAGAAGGACAAGCCCTGATGAAAAAGAGTCAACATGGCTTCTGCAAAGGTAACTCCTGTCTCACTATCCTTTTAGAGTTCGTTGAGAGTGTCAATAAACATGTGGACAGGGGTGATATAGTAGACATTGTTTACTTGGCCTTCCAAAAAGCTTTTTACAAAGGCCCTCACCAAAGACCCCTGAGCAAACTGAGCAGTCATGGAATAAGAGGAGAGGTTCTCTTATGGATCAGTAACTAGTTAAAAAGCAGAAGACAGAGAGTAGGAATAAATGATAAATTCTCCCAGTGGAGAGATGTAAACAGTGGAGTCCCACAGGGATCTGTATTGGAACCAATGCTTTTCAACTTACCTATAAATGATCTAGAATTAGGCGTGAGCAGTGAAGTAGCCAAATGTGTTGATGACACCTAATTATTTGGGTGATTGAAGCAAAAAGGGTTTGCAAGGCGCTCCAAAAGGATCTCTCCAAACTGGGAGAATGGGCATCAAAATGGCAAATACAGTTCAGTGTAAGCAAGTGTAAAGTGATGCATGTTGGGGCAAAAGATCCCAACGTCAAGTATGAGCTGATGGGCTCTTGAGCTAGTGGTGACTGACCAAGAAAGAAATCTTGGGGTTGTGGTGGACAGCTCAATGAAAATGTCAACCCAGTGTGCCGCTGCTGTGAAACAGGCAAATTCCATGTTAGGCATAATTAGGAAAGGAATTGAAAATAAAACTGCCAAGAACATACTCCCTTTATAAAAAATCTATGGTACTACCACACTTAGAATACTGTGTACAGTTCTGGTCACTGCACCTAATAAAGGATATTGTAGAGTTGGAAAAAGCGCAGAAAGGGGCACCTAAAATGATCAAGGGGCTGGAGCAACTCCCCTATGAGGAAAGGTTACAACAGCTGGGACTGTTTAACTTAGAAAAAAGCTGAGTACAGGGAGACATGATAGAGGTGTACAAAATTATGCATGGTGTGGAGAAAGTGGAGAGGGAGACATTATTCTCTCTCATATGACTAGAACCCAGGGTCATGCCACAAATCTGATTGCTGGGAGATTCAGGACTGATAAAAGGAAGTACTTCTTCACACAGCGCATAGTTCAACTATGGAATTAACTTCCACAAGATGTAGTGATGGCTACCAATCTGGATGGCTTTAAAAGGGGATTGGACAAATTCATGGAGAAGGCTATCAATGGCTACTAGTCCTGATGGCTGTATGCTACCTCCAGTATCAGAGGCAGTATGCCTATATACTCCAGTTGCTGGGGATTATGGGTGGGAGAGTGCTATTGCACACTCATGTCCTGCTTGTGGGTTTCCCACAGGCAGCTGATTGGCCACTGTGTGAACAGAGTGCTGGACTAGATGTACTTTGGTCTGATTCAGCTTGGCTCTTCTTATGTTCTCATGTTAACAAATGCTCTTAAAGTAACAACACACAGGCTGAGCACACATCCACTCTTTAACGCTGCATGTGCCAGAAACTCAAACATGCTGCCACACAGACAAAAGGAAGTACTGCGCACAGTTAAAACCCATGAAATTCAGTAACATGGGATGGTCAATAACTTAGATGCCTTTAAAATGCCAGTCTGGTGTAGTGTATTGTAATGGTTAGTGTGTTGGACTGGGACTCGGGAGATCCGGGTTCTAGTCCCCGCTCGGCCATGAAACTCACTGGGTGGCTTTGGGCCAGTCCCTGACTCTCAGCCTAACCTACCTCACAGGGTTGTTGTGGGGATACAATGGAGAGGAGGAGGAGGATCATGTATGCTTCCTTAGGCTCCTTGGAGGAAGAAATGCCCAGAAGCAGGGCTTGAGGGCAACAGTCCTCTCCTGCTGGTGCCTCCCAAAAACTGAACATGGAGGTTCCGTTAGCTGTCATGAACAATAGCCATTGATTGACTCCTACCTTCTATGATTTTAGACCACCCCCACCCCCCTTTGCAGCCATCCAAGTCAGTGGCCATCGCCACATCTTGCGATCGGGAATTCTGTCAATGAATTGCACACTCTGTGAAGAAGGACTTCATTTAGTCTCTCCTGAATCTGTGACCAATCACTTTTATTGGGTGAAAACAAGTTTTACCGTAATGGCAGATAGAGAAAGAATTCTCTCCGTCTACTACAGAGGTGGAGAACGTGTGGCCCTGCAGATGCTGTTGGACTCCCAACTCCCATCGGCCTCAGCCAGCATGGTCAGAGGTGATGGGATTTGTAGTCCAACAATATCTGGAGGGCGACAGGCTCCCCAGTCGTGATCTACTATATCATGGTTGGGCAACTTCAGGGGGTTGGGGGACCACATTGCACCCACTGCCCAGAACCCACCAGGGGGCGCAAACCACCATTGAAATTGCAGCAGCCACAAAAGCTGCAGTGATTTTGCGAGGGGACAAGGCTTCCAGGAGCACAATTCTGCTTGCAAACTGGGTGCCTACGCCTCACGTACCTTGTTTCCTTGCACAATTGCTGCGTGGGGCGGGGGTTTCAGCAGCAAGGAGCCAGAGAAATGGCGGGGGGAGGGCACATGCAGCCCATGGAACTCATGTTGCCCACCCCTGGACTATATAATCCCTGGGATATACATGCATATTGAAACATGGCAGCAGTAGAGAGGGAGAGTGGTGGGGGGCACTAGGTTCGGAAACGGCAGTGCTGTTGGCCTTGCCCCCGGCTTCCCACCTACCCCCCTGCAGCGACTTAACCTTCAGCCTTTCTCTCCAGGTAAACGGACAGAACGTGGTGAAGGTTGGTCACCGGCAGGTTGTCAACATGATTCGACAGGGTGGCAACAACTTGATGGTTAAAGTTGTCATGGTAACACGGAACCCGGAGATGGAGGAGGCCATGAGGAAGAAAGGTACTGTGATGCATTCTGGGATATGCTGCTTCTGGTTCTCTGAGTGGGGAGGGGAGCCTTTGAGATCACTGGGGTGGGATCATGGTCTTCAGGAGGTACAGACGGGGAGGTTCTACTCCTGAGATTTTCTAGGCGGTGAATGGGGTTAAGACACAGGAGTGGTAATCACTGGTGCAGTGTTTGCGTGTATTGAGAGGGGGAGTAGACCTTGTGTGTCCTACACAGTGGTGCAGTTGGAGCCCCTACAGAGGGTGCAGGGAGGGTGCTCGATGGTAACGTGTTTCACTTCAACATGGGGTAAGTCAGCCCCACTGCATTCAGGGGCCCTCATTCTGTTGAGTGGGACCCTGGACCTCTGCCCCAAAGTCCTGCCCTCATGGCACCACTGGTGGTAATTCCTTTAGATGGGGAGCATTGTCTTTTTCATTTCAAGACTTTTAGAAGCAGGTTATCAAAGAAAGTGTGAAAACACCACCGTGATAGAACTTTATATAATTGGAGACAGTGTTGAGTCTTGTAGGACTGAGAAGCAAATCGTCATGCCTGCCTCTGGGTAGAGCTTAGGCCATAACTCGGGAGCAGAGCATATGCTTTGCAGGCAGAAAGTCCCCAAGTTCAGTCTCTGACTTCTCCAGTGAAACGGATCAAGTAGCATTGTTGGGCTGGATGGGCAAATAGGGTAAGGCAGCTTCCTATTTCCCCCTGTTCTTGGAAGCTGGAAGGTTTTGGATACCCGAGTCCTCTCTGAGGGAAGCTGTGCCTGGTGGCATGCAGCAGTTTGCAGCACAATCTCATGTCTATCCAAAGCAAGTCCCGTTGAGTTCAATGAGACTTACTCCCAGATAAGTGTGTATAGGATTGCAGCCTTAGAAAATCAGAGGGGGGAGGGTTCCTCAAAGGTGCACTGTGGGTGAGCAATATATTTGGCCCAAAGCATTTCAAGTCATACGAGTCTTCTCCAGGGATGACTGACTTAGGACACAATCTGAGGAATGTTTAGACCAGTGTTCTCCAACCTTGGGTCCCCAGATGTTTTTGACCTACAACTCCCAGCATGCCGGCTGGGGCATGCTGGGAGTTGTAGGCCAAAAACATCTGGGGACCCAGGGTTGGAGAACACTGGTTTAGACATTTAAAAAAGTCCTACAACTTGCAGCATTCCCCAGCCAGCCAGTGATGCTGGCTGGGGAATGCTGGGAGTTGTAGGACTTTTTAAATTTCTAAACATGCATAGGATTGCAATCTTAATATCTTCAAGGGATAACTAGAACTGGCTTGTACATTGTCTCTGAGTTACTCTGAGAACTCTCCCTTTGGTGTTTTTTTTATACTGGTCCTTTCCCTTCTTCCCTTCCTTGCTGTAGCAGGTTAGCACGTGGCTTCTGGGTTCCGTGAATAGGCTCCAGTTACATAGGGGTGGGCAGCATGTGGGCCTCCTTGGGGGTTTCTGTGGCCCACCTGTATCCCATGCCACCTTGGCCACCATGCAGTTGAATCCCCAGCAATTCTGCTGGGAAAGCAGGTGTGCAGGGAGCACGCACCTTGTTTCCCAGCAGAATCACTGGGAACCTGGCCACGCAGCCATTTCCAGCAGCAGCAGCAGGGGAGGGGTGCAGCCCACAGTGGATTCCGGGATGGGGGCAATGCACCGTCCACCCACCAAAGTTGCCCACCCCTGCTCTAGTACATTCGAGCTGTGATACAAGATATAAGAATTCTGTCAGAGAGGAGTAGGGTACACGGGGTTGGGGGAAAGGCTGGTGATGAGAGTTGGAGGGCACGAGTCTGGTCCAACAGTCAAGATCCCAGAGCCATTTCTTGTTCTTAACTCTAGCTGCACCACAGCAAACAAGAAGACTGCCCCCTCCAGCCATCTCCCTGCGCTCCAAATCCATGACATCTGAGTTGGAGGAAATGGGTGAGGATGGTGACACGTTACCTTTTCCTATTCCAAGGGTATGCGGGGAATTGCCCTTCCCAGTCCTTTTCATGCTGGACTTTTCCTGATACACACTGGAGGGGAGGGTGCACTGCCCCAGAAGCACAGTGTGACCAAGAGGCACATGGCGCTTACAGTGCACGTGTTTGATTGAGCAGCTGATACTTGCGTCTTTCTGTAGCCTTTTGGGAAAGTTACTGTATTTGCTTTGGCCAACTGCTTCTTTCCCCAGCTATTATTCATTGCCAAAAGTATCTTTTGGGCCGCCCCATCCTGGTTGCTGCTCTGCTCCAAGGCAAATCAGATGTGTGCCCTCCTTTACCTTAGAGCAGAAGGCCTGCAAAATGATAAATTAGGCAAGGGCCAGACATTCAGAATCTTCTCCATGCAGTGCACCTCAGCTATTCCTAGGGGCACATTTATGCATAACCTATTACAGTAGCAGAACCTGAGTATTCCAGTTTCAGAATTCGGCATTGGCTCCAGATTTTGGCCTTCCATGGACCCACCTCTTTGCTGGTGTCACCTCTGCTGATTCGCTTGCCCTCTCCCTCTGGGCTTAAATCTGCACCACTGCGGAGAAAGGGAGGGTAAGGCATATGGACGCTGCTACTCCTCTTTGTGCTTGTCACTGCTTGGAAAGAGCAGCAGAATAGGTAGTAATGAGGAGCAGGAAGAGGAAGGTCAAGGTGCTATGGGGATTAGCACTAGGCCCCCTTCTGGGGTTTGGGCCTTGGCGGGTGCCCAGTGATGCCTTCCTTTACGCTGGTCCTGGAAGAATTTCAGCTCAGTTCCAGCTGCATGAATGCTGATTCAGACATTCAGTATCCTCACACAAACAGGCCTCAAATGTCCCTGGAGACCCCTTCATGTGGAGAACAACACCAAGTAGGCCGCTCAACGAGATCTGCCACAGACGGCCTTCTCCTTGTCTCTTCAGCCAGAGCAGCTAGACTGGTGGGGACTAGGATGAGGGCCTTTTCTGTGGCGGCCCCCATACTGTGGAACTCCCTCCCTAGTGACATCCGCCATGCCCCCTCTCTGTTGAGCTTCCACCGCTCACTTAAAACATGGTTATTCAGGCGGGAATATGGGGTGGGTTAAGATTTTAAAAGTTATACTGTTTTAAATATGTTTTATATCATGTATTTTAAATGTGTTTTATCATGTTGTACATCGCCCAGAGTGGCTGGTTTGCCAGCCAGATGGGCGATCCAGAAATACAACAAATAAATAAATAAATAAATAAATAAACATGTTCCTCAGACCTGCCCCAAGGGACAGCTGCAAGTTACCTGTGAATGCCCTGCCTCCCTTCCTCAGGAATTCAGCTGCCTGTGGTGGCAGCAGGACCCATAATGGAGAGGGAGGCCTGGTGCAAATCGGTGTACCCTGAAGAGGCCTCAATATAGGTAGTGCCATCTTGGGAGCACCCAAGATGGCATCTCCCATTATACAACTATTGAGTTGGGGGATCTTAGACAAAACCCAGGGATGGACTATTGAAAGACTCAAGGGCAGTTTTAGACTTCATGTTGGGAGCACAAAGAGGCAACAACTTTAGGCAGACTCAGGATGGGGTAAAACAAAGGGTACAGTAGCTTGGCTCTGAGGAGTGAAAGAAAACCTTCCTTTGGATTCCAGGCTACTTGACTGAATTAAAGCTTGCTGACGAAGCCTTACAAAGCCATGCTCCTGAGAGACAGGTAGAGCTACTTAAAACAAAGGGTACCACAAGAGAAGAGAAGACTGAGGGGGGAATATGATAGCACTTTTCAAGTACCTAAAGGGCTGTCATATAGAAGAGGGTTGCAACCTGTTCTTTATAATACAAGACTGTTGAACACAAAATAACAGGCTTAAGTTACAAGAAGGCAGATTTCAGACGAACATCAGGAAAAGCTTTCCAATGGCCAGAGCAGTCAGAAACAATGGAACCAACTGCCTAGGGAGGTGGTGGACTCTCCATCACTGGCAGTATTCAAGCAAAGACTGGACAGGCATCTATCAGGGATGGTTTAAACTGGATTCCTGCACAGAGCAGGGGGTTGGACTCAGTGGCCTAAATGGCCCCTTCCAACTCTATGATTCTGTGATACCCAGTGGTGCTTAAACTTGCTGATCTATTTTGAGGTGAGGATGCTTAGGATTTGGCCATGTTTCCCGCCTTTGTGGTTTGCTTGACCAGGGTGATGGCTTCGTAGTCAGGAAAGCTGCTGCCCCTGCTGTGGTGGTGGTGGTGGTGGTGGTGGTGGTGGTTATTCAGAATTTCTTAAACACCATTCTCCCACCCCAAAAGACTCAAAGCAACTTACATTGGAATTAAAACATACAAGATTTAAAACATCTACAACCATTATCCATTAAAATACAACCACCCCATAAAACATCAGTGACAACCATAAACAATTGGACATATGCATTAAACAGCCCCTCATACACCATCATGTGCCTGGGAGTAGAGGAAAGTCCCACAGGGATCTGTCTTGGGACCAATGCTTTTCAACTTATTCATAAATGACCTGGAATCAGGAGTGAGCAGTGAAGTGGCCAAGTTTGCTGACAACACCAAATTATTTAGGGTGGTTAAAACAAAAAGGGATTGCGAGGAGCTCCAAAAAGATCTCTCCAAACTGGGAGAATGGGCATCAAAATGGCAAATGCAATTCAGCGTAAGCAAGTGTAAAGTAATGCATGGGGGGGGGGGGATCCCAACTTCAAGTATAGGCTGATGGGATCTGAGCTAGCGGTGACTGACCAAGAAAGAAATCTTGGGGTTGTGGTGGACAGCTCGATGAAAATGTCAACCCGGTGTGTGGCAGCTGTGAAAAAGGAAAACTCCATGTTAGGCATAATTAGCAAAGGAATCGAAAATAAAACTGCCAGTATCATACTCCCTTTATACAAATCTATGGTGCAACCACACTTAGAGTGCTCTTCACAGTTCTGGTCACCTAAAAAAGGATATTGTAGAGTTGGAAAGAAATGCAGAGAAGAGCAACTAAAATGATCAAGGGGCTGGAGGAACTCGTCTGTGAGGAAAGGTTATAACAGCTGGGACTGTTTAGCTTAGGAAAAAGGCGAGTATGGCGAGAAATGTCATAGGGGTGTACAGAATTATGCATGGTGTGGAGAAAGTGGATCGGGAGACATTTTACTCCCTCATAATGCTAGAATGCAGGGTCATCCCATGAAGCTGATTGGTGGGAAATTCAGGGCAAATAAAAGAAAGTACTTCTCCCATATCTGCTTCCTCCGGTATCAGAGGCAGTGTGCCTAATATGTACACCTGTTGCTGGGGAACATGTGCGGGAGGGTGCTGTTGCACTCACATCCTGCTTGTGGGTTTCCCGTGGGCAGCTGGCTGGCCGCTGTGTGAACAGAATGCTGGACTAGATGGACTCTTGATCTGATCCAGCAGGGCTCTTCTGATGTTCTTAACCTGGCACAGAAAAGATGACAGTGTTGGCGCCAGAGTTCCCAAGCTTTGCTTACTAGATCAGGGGCAATTCCTCTTTGATTCAATTAAGGTAGAGGACACCCAGGTCATGAGCTGCAATTACAGGAACGGCAGGTAGGCCAGCACACAGCTGTCAGGATCCTGTTACTTCTGGCTGCAGTAGAATCCTAACTCATGCAGCCTTTTTCAGAGCAACAATGTATATTAGACAAGGTGCTAAGCCAATACCAACAAAAATAGCAAAATATAGACTACACATGTACAAAGCCATGTTGGCCGAACTTTTCAGAAAAAGCCTCTGGAATCATGCTGAAAACCAAAACATTTTGCAGGCAAAAGCAATCCATTTAGGAACCTTCCCACAGAATTTGGAGTCTTCTTTCTTTCTTTCTTTCTTTCTTTCTTTCTTCTTTTTAATTTCAGTTTCATTGTCATGACTGAGGAATACTATGGGGCAATTTTCCGCAAGCAAATCAAAGTCTGCTCAACCCTTACTTTGCAGCTGGAATAAATTCAGAAAATTAAGCCCTTCATTTTTGAGTGCACACAACCCAAATCATTATTTTTATTCCTAATTGTGGGATGTTGGGGAAAGCTGGGTTGGTTGCAAACTTTGAAAGGTTGGATCCAGATTTTATCATTCGTAGAGTACGCCCATTGAAATCAATGGGACTTAAGTTAGTCAGGACTAACCTATGTCCCATTGATTTCAATGGGCATACTCTATGAATGACTAAATCTGGATCCAACCCATATGTATATGGGTGGATGTGTGTAGACATCCCAGTTTTATGAATCGTTATTGAAGGTGTAAGGTCAGTGTGTTCCCGATATGTGTTCTGTCTCCATCTTCTTTTTTGTCCACCCACTGCTGCCTGGGACTCCCAAATCTTTGACCTGTCACAGTGGAGAAAGGTGAGTTCCTGCCCCCTCCCCCCCTCACCTGCCCAAATTGCTCCAGTTATAGGGGAACTATTGGCTGGATTACACACAGACACGCTTCCTACTTTCTCAGAAATAGAGACACAGCGGTTTATGCCCCTCCCTTTTGCATTGTTGTGAGTCATCTCACTGCTTAAGGACGGTTTCCCCACCCTGATCCGTGGCCCAATTCCATCCAGTGCATTCAGTGATCCTCCTGTGTTGAGGGGCATTATTTAACTGTATTACTTTGTAGTGAGCAATTGGGTAGAATACCATCTGCAGGTATTATATCTCCACCCATAAAAGGGTTAGTGATGAGGGTTTGTTTTGTTTTGTTTTGTAATTAAAGCATGGAATATTTCGGCGGGGGCCCTCTCATAGCTTGCCTGTGACCACAACCCTGAGTAGGACAATTCCCTGCCCCACATCCCCAGTTGTGGGCAGCAATAGATGGCTTAATGCCCCAGTTCCTTCTCCACCCGCCCCCGCATCTCCTTCCCATCGTCACGCCATTGTTGGCAGTACCACAGCGTAATGGGGGTTCCAGACCCCCTTCCCAGCTACCTCTCCCCCCCCCACAAGTGGAGGTGCTAATTTCTTCCCCTCTTGCTATCTCCCTCCCACCGTTCAGTCTCCCCCTGGAAGAAGAAAGCAGGTGAGTGTTGCACATCCCTCACCCCCCACACACTGGCCCACCTGCTTACCTCTCATTGCCTTCTACCCGAGCCTGCTCTGCACTCCCCCACCAATGCTCTCATCCATCGCTGTCACCACCCCACATCCGTGGGCACAGCTCCACAAACTGGGCCTCCCTGACACGCCATCACCGATCCACCCCCCCCCACCCCGCAACCCCGTTATCCTCCCCTCCTGTCGTCTCTGCAGATTACGAGCCAGCGTTGGGCACTGATAAGAAGCGGACTGTCTATCAGATGGCTTTGAGTGAGTAAAAAGCATGCCCTTGCGACCCTGACAATAAGTTGGGGAGGGGACATCTTGTGGCAAATATTAGGTAACGAGTGTAGCTAGAGCGAACGAGTGATGTTTGAGATCACCAGGATTCTCCAAACATCGTCCCGTGACCGATTTTTGTTTGTCTTGGCAATTGCTGCTCGCTCTGCACGAACAGAAAACTTGTGCAAATTGAGCAGCGATCGAACGGGAGATTTGCGCAAGTTTCCTCAAATCTGCACCAATTTCCCAACTTTCCCCCAAAGACTAAAGCAAGGCTGATTCAGTCCACAGAGGAACTGTGCGCAAATTGGGAAATGTGTGCCCTTCGAACTGAGAATTGGGAACGAGATGAACACGAACCTGGGTTTGACAGTTTACAAATATTTACAGCGGGCACGCGCTTGTGTTCGGGGCTTCGAATGGGGCATGCGTGCATGTTTTGCCAGCAAAAATGAAATTCTCATACATCCCTACGGCACACATCCCTTAAACTGAGAGTGTTCCTTATGTTTCCATTTCGGCCCGGGGGGTAGTGGATGAGTGAGTGGTAGGGTTGTAGAATGGACATTCAGCAAGCTGCTTAATTTGCACAGCAGAATCTGGCCTTTCTTTTTGTAATATTTGGGTTACCATGACGTGGAAACCCAAGTTTTTCCAAGAGTTCTCCGAGAGAGCATGGGGGTAGGGGAGCCTAATTGCAAAGCTAGCCAGCAAGGAGCTTGTCTATCATTCGCCTTCCAGAAGACAACCATTTTTGTAGCTAGCATAATTCTCTCTTAATTTCTCTAATAAATTAATGCTTTAAACCAGTCTTCCACAAACCTGGTGCCCTCCAGACATTTTGGGACTGCAACTCTCAGCATTCTTGGCCATCAGCCGTCTGGCTGGGACTGATGGGAGTTGTTGTTGTTGTTGTTGTTGTTAATAATTTCACTTTTATACCTCTGGGCGGTTAACAACAATTTATACAAAATAATAAAATACAATACAAAATATAAATACAATAAAAACAGCATAAAACTTCAATACAAATTTTAGAACAGAAGTTAAAACCATTTGAGCAATTAAAACACGTTCAATACATTCAATAAACTAGACCTGATAAGAAAAAAGAACCACTGACATAAGCGCCCCGCCCCCCCCCGCATGCCATTAAAAACCATTAAATGCCTCGGCATAGAGGGCAGTCTTAACCTGGCACCGAAAGTATAACGGAGTTGGTGCCAGGCGGGCCTTAGCGGGGAGATCGTTCCATAATTGGGGGGGGCCGCCCGCCGCCGCTGAGAAGGCCTCCTTCCTTGTTGCCACCAACTGAGCCTCCCTCAGAGGTGGCACTCGGTGGAAGGCCTCAGTTAAAGTTTAAAACATCTGGAAGGCACCAGGTTGGGGAAAGCAGCTTTCAATACTAGATTTGGCCACCTTTATTGGTGTTACCAATCACATGTATTAATCCTGTCTCTCTGAAGCTGTAACATCAGTCTTGTCCCAGCCTAAATCCCACGTGTTGGCTATTTTACATCTGCAACTGGCCATGTTGAGTTCATTTGTTGATCTTGGGCTAGTGGTCACGCCTTGGCTTCTTCCTCTCTCCCTCCGAGGGCTGGCGTGGAGATGTGCAAAAGAGAGCATTTGAATATCCATTATTCATAGCTCTGCTAATAATGTAGCCCAGCCTTCCACAGTCTGGTGCCCTCCAGGTGCGTTAGCCTGCAACTCCCATCTTTCCCAGCCAGCATGGCCAGTGGTTGGGAATGGTGGGAACTGTAGTTCAAAACATCTGGAGGGTGCCAAGTTGGAGGGTGGCTGATGTAGACCAAGGATAGGGAAACCTGGAACTTCCCCAAGCCAGCATGACCAATGGTCATGCATGATGGGAGTTGCACTTCATCGTTCCCCACACAGGTTCCCCACACCTGGAGCAGACAATACTGGGCCAGATGGACCAATAGTTTGACTTGGTCTAAGGCAGTGTTCTCCAACCTTGGGTCCCCAGATGTTTTTGGCCTACAACTTCCAGCATGCCCCAGCCAGCATAGCTGGCTGGGGCATGCTCGGAGTTGTAGGCCAAAAACATCTGGGGACCCAAGGTTGGAGAACACTGGTCTAAGGCATCTTCCTATGTTCATATGACCTTGGGCCGATTCTGCAAGCCACTTGATGTCCATAAGAATACATGCTTAGGATAACTTAACACAGGTTAGTTATCCTGGATCTTGGGTACGCACTCTTCCTCTGTACATTTAAAACATATTGGTGGACTACATGAGAAATTGCCTCGAAAATGAGGAGCCAAAAAAAGGTGTCCACAACAGATATGTGCCCATGCTTGTGGTACAGCGCACAGTTCTCATATCAAACCTCCATAATGATAGGTCTGGGTAGTTGGCTAGGAGGCGCCCTCACTTCTAATAATATAGGGTTCTAATAATATAGGGGCCACACAAGACTGAAGTCAACTTACCCTTCGTGTAGTCTTGGGTCCTGCACAGGGAGACAAGGAACTAGGAGACCCGATTCCGTTTTTTGCCTCGGAGCAGACCAGCCAAGAGGAACACTTCCTGAGCCTGATGGGTAAAGGGAGGTGGGGGGTGCTCTTTGTGGGAACTGTAATGAGATGACTGTAATCTTGCCTACTTTGTGATCAGTTTCCTCTTTCTGCTTCCCCCTCATTGCAGACAAATTGGACGAGATCCTGGCAGCAGCTCAACAGACTATCAATGTAGGGGATGGGTGTGGAAGTGGAGGGCTTCCTTCCTTGGGGAAGTCCCGGGTCACCGCCAAAAACTATTTCTCCTCTGAGGTAGGATGGAGAACTGTCCACCATTGGAGGACGCATCTAGCTATGATTTTTAAAAAGGAAGGAAGGAAGGGAAAATGGACAGGGGGCGGCAATGTACTAACATAACCTTCCCAAATGTGGGGCTCTCCAGATGAGTTGGACTACAGCTTCCATTATCCCCAGCCAGCATAGCCATGGTTGGGTGTGATGGGAGTTGTAGTCTGACACATCCAAAGGGCCCCAGGTTGGAGTAGGCTGCAGTAACATTTCACCATTTTTGAGTCTTTTTTTTTTTTCAGTTTTAGTTGTTCTATTTTATTTTTTTTAATCTTTTGGAGGCTTTTTAAACTTTTGGAGGCTTTTTAAATCTTTTGGAGGCTGGTCCGGCGTTGGAGCATGCAACGTAGTGGATGTCTTTTTTAATTTTAAGTTTTACTGTGCAGGAAGAGAAACTGGCATGAAAGTGTATTCTTTTAAATGCACTTGCTAATATTTTCCCCCCTGAACTTTCCTCCCTGAAGTCATAAATGTGAAATGCATGCTTTTAATAGCCAAGCTGCATCTAAATTTGCATTTAACACTCAGGCTTTGGGGATGAATGTTTGTGGCCTCATCATAAGCTAAAGTGATTGGGAAAACGGAGGTTAGGGGCTAACAGAGAGTATATAAACGGACTCTGTATGAGCAACTGATATGTTGAGTTGGGGAAACTTCTGTTTGCTTGGTTAGGCAAGCTCTGGGGCTGCACAATCCCCTTTCCATAAGACTCTGGAGCTCCTTGGAGGAGAAGCAGGATAAAAATGTCATTATTAATCAATAATAATAATGCACCTTAAAAAGGATTGTTTTAAGAATTGTTGGGATAATATATCTGAAATGTTTAATTTAAACACTCAAAAAGCACAATATAAAGTATTGATTACAGTGGGACCTGCAACAAAACGTTGCAGTGTATTCTGCCCCCTAATAGGAGTGCTCCCATTTAGGGTTTCGGCCCGCCATTCCCTCCAAGCAGGGCATTCCACTCTTCCCACACAAAGACGTGGCTCAAACGACACAACAGCCCACTGTGGGTAATGAATGCTCAGGGCGCCGGGGCACATGCTGTCCACCATTTTGAGTATGCCGTCCCTGGCCGGGGCTTGTCATGTCATCTGAACCCAGGCAGCAGGGGTTATTTGAGGGTTAGACAACCCTCACATAGCCCATGGTCTGTTTTAGAGTCTGTTTAACCCCCCATAACCCCAAATAACCCCTGCCGGCCAGGTTCAGACAACACTGCAAGCCATGGGGACTCGCAGCTGGGGCTCACATAATCATAATAACGGCTGGCACACACCGCAGCTCCTTGCAGGTAAATTAGCCCACGATGAGCTGGCATGTTGTGCGAACTGGCCCACCCACTGTCGCTCAATATTGCATGGCTACAGAGCATCCCCCATCCTCACTGAGCTGCTTGGGAAGTGGGGGGGGGGGGGCTTGTTCCCTTAGGTTTTTAAAAAAACTTTTTTTCTATACTTCTGGAAGCCTTGGGGTTCACCTACCTGTACTGATACCTCCCTTTTATTCCTCAGTGACCCCATTTGGTTCCATTTCTGTTGGCAGTTACCACCTGAGCTTGCTATTAGAAGTATTCATTATTACAGTTATGTCTGCACATACCGGTACTTTGGTCGTTTCATCTGCTCTTGCTGTCTTGCTTACCAGTTCTCTGGCTTCTTCTGTCTCTCTCTTTTTTTCTTTTCTTTCAGCCCAGTTTTGAACAGCACCGTCTTGGCCAGACCAGTTATGAGCGCCCATCATACTTACCAACCAGTCATCCTGCAGGCATGATGCTCCGCCAGAAATCTATTGGTGAGATGGGGTCTGGAGGGAGTGAAATAGACTCTGCAATTGTGGCTGGGGGAGAAGGGAAGGGAAGGGAAGGGAGGGAGGGGCGGCCTGACCTACTGGGCAACCCGAACCCTCCAAAGACTTTGGACTACAATTCTCATAACCCCTGACCATTGGCCAAGCTGGCTGGAACTTGTGGAAATTGCAATCCAAAATGTCTGGAGGGCACCAAGTTGCCTCCCCCTACCTTCATTCTCTAAGCAATGAGGTCTAGAGTGACATGACCATGATACCCATGGAACTGTACAGTTATCACATCGTACTCTGGTCGTTTGAAGTGATCATCACATGGTGGCTCTCTGCAAAATAGTCTTTTCATCTCTTAGGGGCAATAACCGGGGCAATAACCCATCAGTGGGAAGAGAAGTGTCCTGTGGGATGAGGTTATTGTAAATGTGGGGTGTGTGATGAAATCTCATCAAAAGGAGCAAGAGGAGGCAGTTCTGTTTGGTTAGACCACGGAGGGATGGGAAAACCATTCAGTGATGGTAGCATTACTTCCCTCCCCAGGAGCTGCGGAGGATGACAAGCCCTACCTCGCTCCCCCTGCCATGAAGTTTAGCCGCAGCCTTTCGGTCCCTGGTTCCGATGACATCCCGCCACCTCCAACCACTTCCCCGCCTGACCCCCCATACAGCAGTACCTCGCCCTCTGCAACAGGACGTGCCACACCCTCGGCCCGCTCCACCTTCAACCCCAGCTCTGAGGCCAAGTTGTATTCGGCCTCCCTGCATCAGGAGCCACCGTATGAGCCGCCACCCCGTGTGCGTGACAAGATGTCCCTCTATCGCCAAGAGTCCGAGCAGGGGGCCGAGGGGTCTACCGCCCGCGGCTGGAGGGGCCACACACCCGACCTGCGCTACTACAACCTGCCCCCCCGGGCTACTAACACCGCCATGTACGTTCCCACCAAGCCCATGCGCCGGAAGGGGCCGCTGGTCAAGCAGACCAAAGTGGAGGATGAGCAGCGGCAGCAGCAGGGCGCTGCCCCTTCACAGATGCAGCCCCCGTCTTCCTCACAGCCCGCGCCATCCGCACCACCAGAGAAGAGCTCCATCCCTATCCCCACCATCATCATTAAAGCGCCCTCGACCAGCAGCAGCGGGCGCAGCAGCCAGGGAAGCAGCATGGAGGCAGAGAGCCAGCCAGAGCCGGTGGTGCCTGTCCCATCCCTCCAACTCCACAACAGCATGGATTTCACCAGTCAGTTTGGGGCCGCCTTGGTCGGGGCGGCCCGGCGAGACCGCGAGTGGTACAGCGAGGCCCGACGCAAGTCCGCCCTCTTCCTCTCCACCGAGCAGCCAGATGATGAGTCCCAGCAGGCGCCTGTGCCCCGTCTCCGCCACTCCAAATCCATCGACGAAGGCATGTTCTCCAGCGAGCCGTACATCCAGCTCAACATGGCTCCCGGCTTTGGTGCTGGCAGCGGGAGCAGCTCCGGTTACCTCCCGTCTCGTGCCACTAAAACGTACGGCGCCAGCACCACCAGCGCCTTCACCTCTGTGTGCTCCAGTTTCCTGCCACAGCTCCAGTCCCATTCGACTCCTCTCATTCACCCGCTGACGGGCAAGATTTTAGATCCCGGGTCCCCCTTGGGGCTGGCATTAGTGGCTCGTGAGCGGGCCTTAAAGGAGTCCCAGTCCCAGCAGGAGAGCCGAGAAGACAGGCACTCCCGCCCGTCCTCACCCCGGTTTGGGGAGGCTCCAAAAACCCCCGAATCTCCCGGCAGCTCCATCCTGCGCCTCTGGGGAACGTCGGAACAGCAACATCACCACCACCACCACCACCACCACCACCAGCGGCCTGCATCACCACGGAAAGAGCCCGAGAGCCCCCGGCATCCCTTGCCCGAGCAGCAGCCTCTGACCTCGGCCAAGGCTGCCCCTTGGGAGAAACGCCCCGAGGAAGGGGAGAAGCTGGAGCTGCACGTGCGTTTTGTGGAGAACTGCCGCCCAACGGAGGAGGAGGAAGGGGGTCATGAGGGTGGGAAGGTTGAGTTGGCCACCTGCACCCGTGGAGCGCGTGGCCGAAGAAAACGGGCTGCCGTTACTGGTGTTGCCCCCGCCCGCTCCTTCCATTGACGTCGACGATGAATTTGTCTTCACAGAGCCGCTCCCACCGCCCCTTGAGTTCTCCAACAGCTTTGATAAGCCCGAGTCTCCTCCCAAAGCTGCTAACGAGCTGCCCCCGGCGATGGCCCCTCCCTCGGCTCCCCCTGCCCCCTCCACCTTAGACTCCACGGCTTCCAGCCTGACGTCCTACGACAGCGAGGTGGCCACCCTGACCCAAGCAGGAGCAGCAGAGACCAAGGAGGCCCCCCACGTCAACTTCTCTTCCGTCGTCTCGTCCATCGCCATCCCTGCTGCAGAGGCCCCTGAAGCGGTGACCGACTCGGGGATCGAGGAAGTGGACAGTCGGAGCAGCAGCGACCACCACTTGGAGACCATCAGTAGCGTCTCCACCCTGTCCAGCATGTCAGGAGAAGGCACAGAACTCCTGGACACCTACATCACCTATTTGGACGGACAGGCCTTTGGGGGCAGCAGCGGAGGAGGAGGGGTTGGTGGCAGTGGCGGCACAGACAAAAGCCCGCTGCAGACCAAGCTACGCTCCCGGCCGTTCCCGGGCCGCTTGCCGGTGGCCACCCCCACCAGCTCCACCATCTCGGTCTCCGCATGTACTGAGAACATGTTTGCCCTCACGCCTGCCCCGCCCTACCACCAGCAGCCAACGGCCGCCGAGCCAGGCAAAGAGCTGCAGCAGAAATCTCCGCTGCCCTGGGAGGAATCCAAGGCCTCCCCCATGTCCTCCATGAAGGCCAGCATTATCAGCGAGCTGAGCACCAAGCTGCAGCAGATGGGCGGGGTGTCGTGGTCACGGCCACCTGATGCTGTGGCTTCCTTCGGTTCCGAGAGGCCCAGCTCTCTGCAGAGGCAAAGGTACTAGGCGACTGGAGCAGGAGGAGGAGGAGGAGGAAGCAGGAAGCCAGCCCCGTGCATGCTGCATCTCGTGTTTCAGTTGGGTTTGTCTCCTCTTCTCATTTTCCCGTCAATGCTTGCTTTCCTTTATGATTTTTTTGTTTTTGTTTTTACCACCATTGCATCATTTGGTGTGCCGGCAAGCACAGGGCAAGCGTGCGCCATGTGCAGAGCACTTCACACTTCATGCTCGGACAAGGGTATGCACACACCAGGCCTCCTCGTACCTATGCTTGCTGCACCTCTGGCTTACAGCCTGTGTGCACACACTGACCATTCCATCTTGTTCTTGGGTGCACGCAGTACACAGATCAACTCCTCCAACCACGTGTATTGGCTGTCCTGTGGCACGGTCGTGCACTTGCATCCAAAACAGCACGATGACTACAAAGGCACGTGCGTGTAAATAGGGCCTCTCTGTGTGCACATGTGCAGAGCTCACGTTCACATGGTGCACACACCTTGCCTCATGTAGTTCAGGCCGATAACTGGCAGGGATCTTTCCCTAATGCCAAATTGTAGAGTTTCCTGTGTGCTAAAACTCTTAAAAGAGTCAGGCGTACATCTTTAAAACGTGCATGTGACTCCCGTAACATGTACTCCAATCAACAAAACTGGTGGAAGAAGTGAGGGCGCCTCCTAGCCAACTACCCAGACCTATCATGGAGGTTTGATATGAGAACTGTGCGCTGTACCACAAGCATGGGCACATATCTGTTGTGGACACCTTTTTTTGGCTCCTCATTTTCGAGGCAATTTCTCATGGTACCAGAAGGTCTTGTGATATGCATATGATGCCCCCTTTCCAGATCCCTGACCTTTTACAGTCTAACTGCAGGAGCTTTAGGTTTATTGCCATCATAGATCAAGATGATGGTTGAGAAACTGGCCACCGTCTTTTTTGCTAGAGCAGGCCTGTGTGACTTTTTGACCCACCAAGCTGAAGGGAGCCCCGCGTTCTGTGGGCCTGTGTGATAAAGGCGTGTGGGTAGCAGTGAAATTTCCCACTTGGGGATTACCTTCTCTGACAAAAGGGATTCTTCCTCGTGTAGTGGTTTTCACATTCCTTTCTGCGGGAAGCCCTTTAGAACAGTGTTCTCCAACCTTGAGGCCTACAACTCCCAGCATGCCCCAGCCAGCTACGCTAACTGGGGCATGCTGGGAGTTGTAGGCCAAAAACATTTGGGGACCCAAGGTTGGAGAACACTGCTTTAGAACATAACATGACCTACTCTGGATCAGACCAAAGACCTCTATCTAGTCCAATGTTCCGTTCCCACGGTGGCCAACCAGAAGCCCATAGGAAGCCCACAGGATGGACATGCATGCACCAGCCTCCTCCTCCTCATGTTCTCCAGTACATAGAGGCACACTGCCTCCGATACCAGAGGGTAATATAGAGCCATCACAACTGGTAGCCATTGCCCACCATATCCCCCATGGATTTGTCTGATCCCCTTTTAGAGCTGCCCAAGTTGTTGGCCAGCACTACATCTTGTGGTAGTGAATTCCACAGGTTTAACTATGCGCTGTGTGAAGGAGTACGTGCTTCGCAGAGGGCAGTCGAGGGCGCACTCGCTTCACTCGGGGGGGGGGGGGCTTGGAAGGGGATGTTTGGCCTTGCCATCAGCGCCAGCTCCAGGCTTCAGGGTGCCCCTGGGCAACGTGCTCTCAGTGGGGGCTCCTCTCAAAGGCACTCATGTTGCCTAATCCAGACAGAACTGCCCAGAGGGAGAGGGAGAGGGGAAGGGGCTGCTCTCTCTCCTCATTCTTGTCTTGCATACTTGGAGAGGGTGAACAGGCAGTAAGGAGGGGCTGCAGGGCCAGGAAGCCCCAGAGAATGGCAGTGGTCCCCCTGCGGGGATATGGGCCTCAGCCGGCGCCCAACAATGCCTACCTCTCTGACTTCAGTGTTGCTTGTCATCGCCTCTCGCCAAAAAAAAGGGCCAAACTACATGTGATGTGGCAGATATCTATGATCAAAACTCCCAACATATTTTTTTTTAATGCTTAAAAGCTGCAGCAATTACATGGGTGGAGGGGGGGGAACCTTCCCCCTGCCCCGTGTTTTCCCCATAGCAAAATGCCTTTCTTTTCCCCAAAGCTAGTATGAGCCCTGCTTGGGGTGTGGGGAAGAGACGCCTGTAACTGAACCTGTCTTTTTCCAATGGCCAATAGCTTGTTTGGGAGGGAATTGTACTGGGGGAATGACACAGAAGGAAATGATCTTATTCCCACCCCCACTGCCCCAATGATATTCCCAACACAAGTATCTGCTTTTAAGTGCTTTTTTGTCAGTTTTTTAAATATCAGATTATACATCTCCCATATCGCTGAAGAGTGTGCTGTAAAATTCACCCTGGACTTGGCTACAGCTGTGTGTTACAGGGGAGGATTGGTAACGAGGTACAAGCTATCGGCAGGCGGCGCTTATCCACTATACCTTAGGATCATCCCTGCTGAGAAGCCCTAGGGCAGCCTTAACCAACCTGGCACACTCCAGATGTGTTGGATTTCAACTCCCACACACCTGGAGGGCACCTGAACATGGCCTGATAACCATGGGTCCTAGCACATTACAAGAGGAGGAGCACTGAGTTTTAGGCTATTTAGGGGGTGCCTACTTTTCTACTGTCACCTACTCTTCTGGGACCCTCTGCATATACCCCTGTCTAGCTTCTGTGTCCTGGAATCTTCCATGCCCAGTTCATCTGCCTTGCTGAGGTCGCCTCCCTCTAGACCACCTGCTCCTCTTTTGGCACCTCCAAAGTAGCTGGCGATTGCCCTTCTTCTGTAGGGCACCGCAAGTGTACACGTGCCTGGGAATATACACACGCTGCTCGCAGAGAGGCCTCGGCACTGTGGGCCCTCAGCCCCACCCCCTCCATTCAATGCAGTCACATCGCCGAGTTTTATTTGCTCCATTCCGTCATTCATCTGCCGTCACGTCTGCAGCTCCTCCAGTGGCATGCGCTTGGTCAAAGGGAAGGTTGGAATCATATGCCCAGTGCGCATCATCCGTGCAGTTTATCTTTGAGTGGGTAGGAGAGTGTGGCTGGGAGTTAACGCCAGTGTTTTGGGGGAGGGTCTTGCTCCTTATTTGGGCAGGGTCTTGTCTTTGTGGGAACCAAGAGTCATAATCTTGTGGGCTATAGCAGGAGGAACCATAACCTCTGAGTTCTTTAAGAAGGTGAAATGGGCCATCATAGGTTAGGACATGCTCTGGAATGTAGAAATAGTGGACTTTGTGGAGTGAGAAGAACAAACAATTCCGCAGGAAAGGATGGGGAGAACAGGGACCCATTTCCTGCCATCTCTGTATGCTTTCTTTTTTCTAGTGGCTACCTAGTAAATCTCCTTTCCACACGCAGTTTGATCTGTCCACTCCCCTAGCCTGAGACAGGCTTGCAGTGGGATCTGCAGGTGATGAATCATTGTGCTTTAGCCTCTTGCCGACACCCAAGATGGACTGGGAAAGGATTCCTCTGGCGGCACGCATGCCTCAAAGAGAAGGAGCCGTTAGGTTCCTTTGGTGGTGTGCGTCTCTGAATGAGCCCCTTTTCTTCTTCAAGTGGCCTCCCTCTTTGGCAGCCTTTCCCAACCTGGTGCCCCACCCCACCGTGCAATGGCCATGCTGGCTGGGAATGATGGGAGTTGCTGTCCAACACATCTGGAGGGCACCGGGTTGGGGAAGGCTGCTCTTGTGAAGCAGAGCTTCAAGTCCATCCTGTGTAATCCAAGTTCGCTATCTGATTGCACCTGGGGAGAGGGCTCTCTACCATTTTACAAGCCCTCATAGGGGGACGAACTGGAATTGGAGGGACTTACATTCACTCCAAGAATCCTGTTGGCTTTTTTGCTTTTACTGGTAATGTCTAAATTCAGGGAGACCTTTTTTTTTTAACATCTGAGCCCTGAGTTGCCTACTGGTGAGGGTCAGGTCAGTCAAGGCTAGGTTTTGATAAAGATTAAGATCTTCAAGGAAGGAGGCATGGTGGGAGTGAGTCAAGCCTCCTGACTTCGGAATGGAGTTGTAGCAGGAACTTTTCTAAGCTGGGACACCTTTCATGCTTCTCTAATTGTCAAGGCAACCCTGACATGAGTTTCCTTTTTTGGAAGAGGAAGAAGAAGAAGAAAGCTCTCCTACCCGCTGCCCCATTATTACACTTGTTGAAGCTTTGATTTTGGCCTTTTTCCTTCTTTGCTGACTGTTCCTCTTTGGTTATGGATTTTCCCTATGCACAGCCCTGTGTCTAGCATGGCCTTCCCCAACCTGGTGCTCTCCAGGTCTTTTGGACTACAACTCCTAGAATTCCTGGCCATGGGTCATGCCAGCTGAGGCCGATGGGAGTTGAAGTCAACACATCTGGAGGGCACCAGCTTGGGGAAGGCCACGCTAGCAACTGTCACAGCCCATCGTGATGCCTACCAAATGTATGGAGGGACGTAATGGCAGATGTTACAAGCAGGTTTCTCCTTCCAAAGGAACTATGACTGTTTGGAAAAAAGTTCATGTTGCATAAAAGAGGTATCCCCCCCCCCCCCACTTACCTTCATGAAGAACCATGGAGTGGACGTTCGAATGGCTGATGTTAAAGCTGCATTTTCTTTGTGGCACAGCTTGCCCCATGGATCCTCCTGCTCATATGAACCATTCCCATGCCGTTTACTAATACTGCCAGCAATGATTGGCACCGGCAAAGGGACCCATGTGGGAGCCATAGAAGTGTGAAGAGCTACTGCAGGGAAGAGGCCTCTCTTATATAGATATGGTAACACATAGACCAGCCTTCCCAGCCTGGTGCCCTCCAGATGTGTGGGACTACAACCCCCATTATCCCCAGCCAGTGTGGCCATTGTAGTCCAACACATCTGGAGGGCACTAGGCTAGGGAAGGCCAACTTTGAGTTCCCTGTTCTTCCCAAGGCGATTGAGAGAGACCCATCAGGTTTCATTTTTATGGGGAATTGGATGTCTTATGCAGAAGTGTTTTGGCCCTTGCTGAGAGGGCTTCTGGAACCACCAGGGACATGCGGCTCACGCTGGCTCAGCTTGTCTGAGCGTGGAAAGCTAAGCAGGGTCAAGCCTGGTTGTTACTTGGATGGGAGACCCCTCCTCTAGTTTCCTGCATTGAGCAGGGGGTCGGACTCGATAGCCTTGTAGGCTCCTTCTAACTCTATGATCTATGAATCTATGCCATCCGATGACCTCAGTGACCGGGCAGGTTGTTAAGGGAGAAGGTGCTCTCTCAGGTATTCTGGTCCCAAGTTGTTTAGAGCTTTATATACTAGTACCAAAACCTTAAACCTGGCCCGGTAGTAAATAGGCAGCCAGTGCAGTTCCCTCAGCAAAGAAGTTGCATGCTGAAAAGGGGCAGCTCCCGACAACAGTTGAGCTGCTGCCTTCTGCACTAGCTCCCGTTTCCTGGAGCAGCCTTAAGGGCAGCCCCACATAGAGCGCATTGCAGTAATCCCGTCTTGAGGTTACTAGCACCTGTTTCACTGTGGCCAAGCTATCCCTGTCCAGGAGAGGCCATAGCTGGTGAACCAACGAAGTACATAAAAGGCACTCTGAGCCTCCATGGTCACTTGCGACTCCAGCAATAGTGATGGATCTAAGAGTACCCCCAGACTACGAACCTGATCTTTCAAAGGGAATGCAACCCCATCCAGAACTGGCAATGAGCCTATCTCCTGGACTTGGGAACCACTCACCCTCAGGGCTTCTGTCTTGCCAGGATTCAGCTTCAGTTTATTGGCCTTCATCCAGCCCATCACTGAGTCTAGACACTGATCCAGGAATTGCACAAACTCACCTGATTCAGATGTCACAGGGAGATAGAGCTGTGTGTCATCAGCATATTGATGGCATTGGGCTCCAAATCCCCTAATGATCGCTCCCAGCGGCTTCATATATATAGTAAACAAGATTGGGGACAAGACGGAACCCTGTAGAACCACATAGCTCAGTTGCCAAGGGGCCGAGGAATAGTCAACCAATGTTACTCTATCAAATCGCCCCCTCAGGTAAGACTGGAACCACTGTAAAATGCCCAGCCTGCAAAGTCGATCCAGGAGAATACCATTGTCGATGGTATCGAAAGCCTATGAGAGATAGACCAGAATTAACAGGGTTGCACTCCCCCTTTCCCTCTCTGGATAAAAGTCATCCATCAGGTCAACCAAGGCTGATTCAGTCCCGTAACCAGATCAAAACCCAGTCTGGAATGGGTGTAGATAATAGCCCCTCTCACCCAGGATGTCCTCCAAGAGTGCCTGCAGTTGCTCCACCATGGCCCTCTCAAGTACCTTCCCTAAGAAAGGGGTAATTGTAGCTAGGCAGTAGTTGTCAGGTACCATTGGGTCCAGAGTGGGTGTCTTTAGGAGTGGTTGCACTACTGTCTCCTTAAGAACAGCAGGAACCATCCCTTCATGCAGATGCATTTACCACTCCCTGGACCCAGTCATACCCCCTCAGCTAGCTTTTATTAGCCAGGTGGGGCAAGGATTGAGAGGGGACATGGTCAGTTGCATTGCTGCAAGCATCTCATCCACATTATCAGGTCACAGCAACTGAAATTGATCCCACAAAACCAGACAGGTGGTGGTGTCAGGCACGTCGACTGAGCTACACAAACAGCAGCATCAATTTAGGGATGTGCGTGGAGCTCGATCGGGGATGTGCGTGGAAGCAGGAGGAACGTGCTGGCCTCGACCCCCCCCCCCAAGCTCCACGCAACTTACCTTTCCCCGGCTCGGCTCCAGCCTACAAGCCCTTAGCCCCTCTCACCCAGGGTGGACAATAGCTCATAAACCCCAGGAACACCTGCAATCAAACAGAAGAGAGGGGGGAAATGAGGGGCACCCTCACCCTTGTGGCATCCCAAAGGGGTGAGCCAGAGGGGCGCACGCCCTATAGTATTGCCCCCTTCAGAGAGGCCCCTGCTAGCATATTAATTTATTTGTTATTTTAATAATACAGACAGCCCACAGGACAAGAGATAAGCATGCACACACACACACACACACACACTCCAACAACTTTAAATTGCAACTTCCCATATCTGCTTTGGGTTTACCAAAAAAGGGATTTGTACACCTGAGCATCACAGTTACATGATTGAACATTCACACAGTTGGCCATCATGTGTCGGTTTTAACCTGGGGTGCTTCCAGATGAGGCTTTTGCAGCACCATCACCCTGCCCCCTTCACAATTTTTTACAGGAGGTTCCAAATGACATCTTCCACTTGTGTTTTCCCATCGCTGCTTCTGTCTTTTCTCTTACTGCAGAAAATCCGTTAAGAAAGAAAAGACGAGAGCTGCATGAGGCCTTCTCAGTGGTAGGGCCAAGGGCCCTCTGGTCTGAATGCACCCCTGGAGCCCAGGGATTGTGAGAGGTATGCCAACAAAGGACATCATCAGGAGTTGGCACAGGATTGTAGGGAAGCACTGATCTCTGTTCCAGGAACTCCTACCACATTGTCTTCCAGCAGGAAGCACAGCAGATGCTAACTGTCTCTCGTCTCCTTTCCTGCAGGCTCCCCGATGAGACCTCCCCATCGCTGATCTCCTCCAAGCCCGTAAGCAGCCTTTTCCACAACTGGCCTAAGTCTCCCCAGGGCAGCAAGCACCCCAAAAGCGTGGAGTTTGACATCCGCCCGGCCCTGCGGCGTGCACCCAGCCCAGCCGCCCTGCCCAGCGAGCACAAGATTAGTCCTGCCCCCAGGCCTTCCTCCCTTCCCATCCTGCCTTCTGTGCCCCTCTACACTGGCGTCTTCGATCTCCGCGGCTCACCCACGTCGGGGGGCGAGCACCCTTTCTCCGGCTTCCCCTCGGGCAGCCGCTCTTTGTCTCCGACCCACTTCCTACCGCCCGCCACGGACAAGGCGTTCGGCTCCAAGCCTCTACCTTTCTGGACCAAATACGACGTGGCCGACTGGCTGGAGTACCTGAAGCTGGGGGAGCACCGCGACCGGTTCCTGGACAACGAAATCGATGGCTCCCACCTGCCCTCTCTCACCAAGGAAGACTTCATTGACCTAGGCGTGACACGAGTCGGGCACCGCATGAACATCGCCCGTGCCCTCAAGTTCTTTCTGGAGAGGTGATGTGGGGGAACCGCCCTGCCCCAGGGAGCCCCTCACCTGGATGTACAATGGATCCCCACTGCTGGGGAGAACAGTGGAGGTGGAGGGGTTGCAGCTGCGGGGCTGGGCACAGGGGAAGCTGCAAGGAGAGACCCTGTGGGGTCAGGGTAGGGTGGGGATCCCCCCTGGCAGAGAGACACTTTGAGAAGCTCACCAAAGCCTGCCTGGGCACCCTCACGGGTGTGCACTTTTCTCCTTTGCGTTGCCATGTAGCAGTTTGCCCATTTTGCTCATCCTAACAGGTGGCAGCGGCCATTACTGTATGAACATTGAATGTGTGTAACACAACATACTTGTCTGTGTGTGTGTGTGTGTGTGTGTGTATCTATGTGCACTCACACTTCACTCTCCATTGGCGTCGCAGCTTGCTTCGGCGCCCTTGATGCTCACACCTGTGCATCTGTGCCATCCTCCATGTCTTTGCTTGCGTTGACTTTGCAGCTGTTGTTTGCGCATCATCTCATTGAACCATGTAACAGCTTGCCCCGTGCATTGTCACAATTACCAGGGTTGTTAAGTACTCTGGCTTTAAAAAGAGGGGAAAAACTCGCTCCAAGAAAAACCAACTTTGCATATATTCGCTTACTTTGCAAAATGAATTCTGCTTTAGTGGTGGAGAGGGCCTCAATTTCCCTTTCTGCCCCAGCTCATTAGAAATCTCATTGAGCCTCTTGGCTCAGTCATTAGGAGTGTTTATATAGACTGCTGACATCCATTCAAGCTTATCTTCACATCCATCAGGGTTAGAAACTTGCTTTCTCTTAAATGGAAGCTGAGATTCTCAGGATGCAGAGGCTTCTGCACCCGATACTGAATTGTATCTTATTATTTAATTAATTAAAAGATTTTTAACCTGCCTTGCAGGACACGCTGCCCTCACAAGGCAACTTAACAATAGTACAAAATCATGCACTCACATGCAGCAGCAGCTAATGGTTTTTAACTATCAAATGCAGACTGGAATAAATGTGTCTTCAGGATTGTTTTTTAAAGCCAACAGTGATGAGGCCACATCTGTGCCTCTCTGGGGAGGGAATTCCAAAGGTGTGGGGCCACCACTGAGAAAGTCCTATCCCTAGTACACGCCAGCCTAATGGCTCCTGCGTGTGGGCTAGAGAGTAGGACCTCTGATGCTGATCTTACGCTTGTGCGATGCAAATGTGCAGCCCTGGCACTCACCCTAAGCGTGTTACTGGCTTGCGCTACTGCCCTGCCTGCCAGGTAATGCTTCAGCTCCGCAGCTGTGCAAGTCAGGGCGCCTATGGCTGGAATCCTTTACCAGTCCAGGAATGTTCATAGGCCAGAAACGCTAGGAGCCAGCAACATCACTGGGGTATTACAGCAGCATCAGCAACCTAAATTGGGAAGGGACAAGAAATATTAGCACAGGGAGTACCCCCACGAGGAAGCATCGGCCACATGCTGATACTGTATGAATGGGGCCAATCGCAAGACTTCGTGGCGGTCTGAGCTCACCGCGAAGAGCGTGCCTGTGGCCATTGCTGCAGATTCAGAATAGTGCACACACCCCTTAGTCCTGCCAAAAGGGGATTGGCCGAGACAGAGGTGAGGGTGCTTCTAGACGGTGGGCGTCTCTTGGTGGTGCCAATCAAATAGCATTGTGCAGCGATTCCATTTTAATGGGGTATTTTTGGTGGTTAAAAAAAAAAAATTGCAGATGTGGGAAAACACAGGAGTTACAAATGGAAGATGCCCAAATTCGTGATTGGGCAATAAGAGCTCTGTCTGAAAGCACCTTGTATGGCAGATCAGCTGTGTAAAGGGGTGGTGGGTAGGTTTTGGTTTTTGCTGATGCAGTCAAAATCTTCATTGCAGAGTGATGTTGACCGTAGATGTTGCGCCGGGTTTCAGTAGTCTTGTCAGAGAGCCCACACTGGGTCAACAGGATCCATCCTTTTGTTCTGCGGGCCGCATTCTGTGGAGCACCTGCTCTCTGCTTCTGGGCCATTGTGTGGTCCGGCTTGTGCAGGTGGAGCCATGTAGTGCTGGTGAGTGGCTGGGCATGCGTTCGGGCAGCGGAGGGTGGATTGGATCATGCAGGATTCTTACATGTTTGGGTAGGCCACTGCTGCCGCCTGCCACCACCCAGCATAAGCTTCAGTGTGACCTTTTGGCTGCAAAGATGATGGTGCAGTATTTTGCACTTGTAAAACCGTGATCTGAAAAGGTGTGCTAAGCTGCACTCTGATTTGGGTTCACTTACATGTAGCTTTACAGGAAAAGGATTAACTCACCTACACCTGTTAGTCTATCATGGTACTTTCTCTTAGATCACCAGTAAGTGATACTTAGTTTCCATAGGCAACCAGGTGAATTGCTACTTCCAAGCCTGCTTCTCTATACACTCTCCATGAGAAACCTGATGCTGTTTGCTTTGAAGTGGAGCTGCATCTCATCGGTCACTCCAGATGAGTGAGCTCAGACTGTGCCATGTTCATACTGGTGTTGTGAAAGCAAGCGGGGTCTTGCCCCGTCCGTTTCTGCCACAGAGTACCCACAACCCTGGTTGTACCAAGTCCACGAACACAGCTGCTTCTCAAACAAAAGCCGCGGTTTGATGCACAGACGCATCTGCGCTGCCGCACTGCTACTCGTGCCTCACATACTCGGGGTTTGGCAAGCGGCCTCATCTTGTTCTCATTTCAGAAGCTTAATTCTGCACCATCTCCATTTTGCACATGTATCACGTATTTATTTTTGAACTTCCAGAATGGGGAGATCTCCATATGGGCATTTCTCCCCGAGTTTGGGGTGGGGGGTTGTCTCTCTCTATGTTCTTCTGCCAGAGGGGTATCTGTGGCAACCAGGCACTCCAGCTCCGAATAGGTAGCAGACGCTGAGGGGCTGGAACGGAAGAAAGGGGACAGTGAGTTGGATGTGGGTAGGTGCTCCCACTTCTGGGTCTCTCCGGCTGTCTCAGCATCATCACATGCTCCTGCCACCTGCGATCCCAGGGGAGAGGGGTCTTGGATACTGACCATATCTGTGCTGTGGATGGAGCGTCTCCATTTTCCCCCAATGCTCAGCTGCCAAAGAAACAAAAGAGCCCAGCATACCAAGGGGGTGCTCCATAACTTGCCCTCCCCATCGCAGCCATGTGGACGCCGGGACCCAGAGCACGGACTGCTTTCTCTTCCCCCCCCCCAAGGACACAGGCTAGGGAGGGGGGCTCTCGCCGCTGCTCATTGCTGGGATCCTCAGTGTAATGCTCCATCCAATGGGAGAGGAAAGGGAGGGAGAACCCCTTGACCCCCCCTTCCCTCCCAATCTCCACATCAGGGATTAAGAGCTGTGGGGAAGTGTGCGGAAACTAGTATTTGTGACTGTCGGGGCTTGTGGCTGGCCCCATTTTACCACTTCACCCGTTGCTGTGACTTGTTAGATCTACAGCTAGCCACCGCCACCCCGCCACGACTGTGCCCATGTGGCTGACCCCCAATTCTCACCCCTCCGAAACCGTAGCTCTGTGCCATACAGCTAAGTCCTCCCCTTCCCACAACCGTTAACCATGTGGCGTAGCACGCTGCTTTTCTGAGCCACGCCACGTTTCTGTATTACGTGGCTCCCATCACACATGCGCCCATGCTCCATGATGTTGGGTAACCTTGCGCATCAGACACCTGTCAAGGCCAGCAATGTACCCTTTCCCTTCATGACCACACGATTAACCCAGGCATGCAAAAAAAAAAAAAAAAACCCAGAAAAAGAAAAAAAAATGAAAAGAAAAAAAACCCAACTTGTGGTAGGCCCCAGGCAAATAAATGTTTACGTGGGCAGCCAGGATAATTCACAGAACCTTAAAAAGTTTCAGCTTTGCTTTTATTAAAACAAGGTGAATTTCTAGCCCTCATGGTTGGGAAATGCAGGGCGGGGACAATTCTCAGAAGGCGAAGTCAAGACTACAAGTGCTCATGACTACTAGGCTGACCTAGCAACCACGTTCTGTTGTCCCCAGCCTAGCTTGTGAAAATACAAGACTGAGAAATCCACGTGGGCCACGCTTTTTGAGAGGGATGTATGTAGCTGCCTGCAGCCTAAGGAAGAGACGGGCGCAGGGTCTCTATGCAGAAGGCCTCAAGAATGTATGTTAGGGAGACTGCGGGAAATCGCTGGAAGGAGCCGAGGCTGCCAGTAGGAATGGCTCGTAGAAGGGTGAGAGAAGGGGCCGGTGGCCATTTTGATGTGAGAGAGGCTAGTCACAAGGGGTGAAAGCATAAGGACTGAACAGAAGTGAGGGGCAAGGGTTTTTTGTACTTGCGCAACAACCTTTACCAGGAGATGTCGGAGAAGTGGGCCACTGGATGTTTCGAGCAGAGTTGTGCATGTTTGCCCAATTTGCATGGCTGGGTTAACCCTTCCAGTGCCATGACTCAATGCCCCGTGGCTTTGTGTGCTTCCCTCTCGGGGATGCCTCTTGCCATGACGTCACTATCGTCCTGCCCACCCACACCTCCTGTGGCGCCTTCTCTTGTTGCCACGTCCCGACGTGCCACGTGGCTATTCCTACTGTGCCTCCAAAGCCACAGCTCCATGGCGCGTGGCCTCGCTCTGCCCCAGCTCCAGACACGTGGCTGTCGTCTGCCCCTCCGCACCCCAGCAGCCGCCGATGCCACATCATAGTGCCACGTGGCGGCGAAACCCCCCCCCTCCCGCTCACTGTGTGGCTAATGACATGTGCTGCAGACACAACACCCGTGTGTTGCTGGTTGAGCGGCCATCTTGTTTTCTTTCTTTCTTTTTAAAGAAAAGGGCTCTTGTCTTGTCTCGTCTCGTCGGACTGGCCACACTGGCCCCTCCCATCCACAGGCCCCAACGAGGGAGCAAAACGAAACAAACAAACTTGAGAATGTCTTCCAAAATGATGATGTTGTGGGGAGGCAGGAAAGATGGCTTCCTCTCCAATTACAGGGAGGCGGCCGGAGTCTGTGCTACCGTTCTCAGCACCTCGCTTGGGCAGCCCACATTGATTCATGTTCCAGCTCTGGGAAAAGAAGAGAATTAACTTTGTTAGATTGTTGGGGCGGGGCAGGGGGTTATGGGAAGGGGGATCTGGGAACCAGGACTCTTGGGTTCTCTGGGGGGGGGGGGTTAGAATGCAGCATGGGTGGCCTCGTAGGGAAATTGTGCCTAAGGGGTGGAGCTGGAGGGCTAGTGAATAGGGCACATGAAATCTGAGTGTGTGGGGAGGGGGGAGTTGGAAAGGGGGCAGTTTTAGACTATATGGGTGGGGAGTGTATTACTTAATTTGGGGTGGGGGGAAACCCACCCTCTGGGAGCATGATTAATGGAGTCCCATTTCTCAGAGCCATTAAGCAGCAGTTCCTGTGCCCTGAGGAGACCCCAGCTTTGCTTCTAACCCAAGAATTTGTTTTCTGGATTGCGTGGAGGCATTGTGTATCAGGCCCAGCTTACCTGTGGTCTCCATGTAGTGGCACTTGGGCAAGAGCCCACTGTGCACCCCCGGCCTAGTTACACTACTGTAGTTTCTGGATCTTTCCTGTGGGGAAGTTGGGGGCTATTGGGTGTGCAGGCAGGATGCGCCTGGGCTTATCCCATTGCTTAGGGAGAGGGGTACAGTTTAGAGGGTTAAAACAAGGGGGCAGAACTCTTGAAGGCTGGGTGTGGGTTGGAGGGAGGCAGGGTTCCTCAGCTTTCTGGAAAGGGTGGGCATTTCACTAATTCAAAATGAGGAGTGGATGTTGTTACTAGCTAAGACTCTAGTCCTCATATTTTGGCTAGAAAGTGGGATCTCATGCATCAAATAAAAGGGATTTAGGAGTTGCCCAGGAAATCCTGAATTCTCAAAAAAAAAAAAAAAAAAAGGACTTTTGGGCTTAGTGGGTCGATGCGAGGGAGGGGGAAGCAGGACTCCTGGGTTCTCTGAGAAGGGGATGAGAGAGGGTCTATTGGGTTAAGTAGAGTACAAACTGCCCAGCATAAGACTGGGTTGTCTAGGGGTGGCCTGTTCCTGAAAGGGTTGAGAACTGCAGCATTGAATCCTCTTGCCTTAATATACCGAAATGAAGTATGTAATGTTGACTTTGTGATTCAGGGGTCTATTCCCTGGGATGATTATTTGGGGGTGGGCGGGGTGGGGGATGGTCATGCCTGCATTTGACAGGGTTGTGTTTTGATTTTTGTGGTTGCTGCAGGAGGGGAGGGGGAAGAGGGGTTGGTACGCTCCCCTCTGCCCAGTTTGATCCTCTCCTCTAGTGTGAGTCTTCAAGATGATCATTGCCCCCACCACCTGGCCGTGTAGCACCCAGGTGTGGTGTATAATAAACTTCACACACACACCCAAAATCCCTCCTGTTGGGGGGGGGGTGTCTAGAAGAGAGTCCCAGGAATCTCAGTTCTTAGATCCCACTCTCCATCTGTGGACTGAACCTCTGCAAGAACCCAGGTTGGTTCCTGAGCCAAGAGGCACCATTCCCCTCTCAGAATCCTACCCAACTCCCACCTTGTCTTCAAGAACCTGGCTCAGAGACCCCTGCCCAGGAAGCCAGTATTGGCTCCTCAGTGCCCATTTCCCACAACATCCCATAGAGCCCAACTGGGTGTGTCTGGATTCCTCATTGGGGAGCCCATTCTGGGTGGTGGTGGTGGTGGTGGTGGTGGTGGTTTTCCCCCTACACTGGGAAGATTGGCGCCTGTCATTCTAGAAGCGTCCCTCAGCTCCAATAGGCTCTAGAGTACGGTGGTTCTAGATCCCCATTCTAGAATCTAGCCTGGGTAATGTTTGTTTGTTTCCCACCCTTTGCTGGGAAAACAGGTTCTTTTTTTTGCCACCCGCACTCTCTTCCCCAGAGTGACTCTTGAACCCAGGAATCCTGGATCTTAATCTTCCTTCCTCTCCCCCCCCCCGCCCCCAAAGAAACAGTACCTCTAGGAAACCTCATACTCTGAGATGAATGTACTGAATCCTGTGCTGCCTAAGCCCATCCAATGGCATTCAGGCAGATCTGCCTAAATCACACACAGAGAGACAGACAGACAGACAGACACTCCCCTTATATACGTTCCTCTACCAATCCCCTTTTCCTGGGCCGGAGGCCCCATCTCTGCCTCCAATGCCTGTGCAGAGCAACTAATGTAATTTACTGATTTTATTTGCAAATATAAACTCTATGGGATACAGAGGTGCTCCCCCTGGTCTGTTTGCATCCCTGATGTGTGTATGGGAGAGACAAGAGGAAGAACCAAGGCGATAACCAGCCACATGCAATGTTTTCACTGTGGGTCCCTCAGGGTGCTTCCAGACAAGGATTTTGTCATACCACCATCCTGCCGGATCCACAGGATTTTATGGGGTGGGTGGGTGGGGTGTTTCCAGACATCATAGTCTTTCACACATAACCCTCCCATGTTTTCCTGCTGCTGCTTCCGTCTTTTTTCTTGCCGTGGAAAATCCGTGAAGGGGGGGGGGGGAGACGGAATCACTGCATGCACGGTGACCTCTGGTTGTTAACGCTAGAGGCCCTTCATTTGGAAGCACGAGGCTGAGGTGTGCTGCGCCACATAATTGCTAAGCCGGGTGGCATTTTACTGGGCAGGGGCTGGCTGGAATGAGGCATTTGGTGAGAGTCTGCCCTAGTTTTGCCAATTCATTCCTCTGGGAGTTTTGTCACAGCTGCTGGCCTCCTAGGTTAGGGGTGTTGAACCTCCTTCAGCCCAAGGGCCGGATTCCATTTGGGAGACGCTGGGGGGGGGGCACATTTGAGTGGTGGGCGGAAACAAAAGCAAAAGGGGTGGGGCCAAAATACCAAAAATACCAGCATATTTCAGCTTGAAGCTCTCACTGCCAGTAACTAAGCCCTTGGGAGAGGCATTTCAGCCTTTTGGAATTGGGATGGGGTGGGGAACAGGACAGACAACAGCTGGGAAACCACCAAACTATCCCAGGTTGGGGGAAAGGGTGGGGGCAAGGGGAGGGGGGTGGCCATCTGGTGAACCCTGGAGGGCCGGATCTGGACCCCAAGCAAGCTGGCTTTGACCGGTGGTTCAACACTCCTGTCTTAGGCCATCTGCAGGAACACTGTGGGCTAGTTTTCATCCTTCACAAAATCACAGGTACAGTCCTGCACCCGCTGCCAATTGTTGTACGGCTATTCTTTTGCGAACTCCAGGCAAGCGATGATGGCTAACTTAGTTCAGCAGGGAAGTACTAGCTTCAGCCATGGACTTCCAAGCAAAATTCAAACCGGCGTCTTTACGGCCTCTGCACAACGCAAGAAACTCTCCTGGATGTCTCCCATTCAAACACCCGGTTCTCCGCCTCACTTGTAAAAAATGCACTCACATCACAAACGAAAACAGTCTTTGCCACAAATTGCCCCCTGACCCTGGGAACACATTGAGGCTGCTATCAGCTACCCCTTGGGGGGGGGGAATTCCCAGGGTTCCATGGGGGGAAGGGAATCCCAAAGACAGAAGGGTTTCCCCACTTCTCTAGAAAATAATGGCTTTCTGCTATATTCTTTGCTTAGATTGCATAGGCAAGGTGGGGACGGGGAGATCGTTTTTGCTTTTGTTCAAAAGCTTGAAATGGGCACAAGCCCAGTAGCCTGGCAGGGCCTACAGACACAGTTGCCTGCCCCGAGGGCCCTTGCTTGAGGCCGCCATTTTCAACTTCCCACATTGGGCACTTTGGGGCAATGCCCAACTCCAGGGCATTGTGGAAAGTTGAAAATGGCAGCTCGCAGCTGCCCACCACTGGTAAACTTACAACTGGGGGGGGGGGGAACATTGTAGGAGGGGGGCCCAGAGAGTATTTTGCCCAGGGCCCCCATCAAAGCTGGAGTTTGCCTTGGGCAGGCAGAAGGTAGATCAGGAAGTACTGGGTGATTCGCAGTAGATTGGCAAGGGTTTCTGACTTCCAGTTCTTTAACGAAAGCAACCAAAAAAGGAAACTTCCCCACCACCACTCAATTAGGCAGTTAGACTCCTTGAACTGTAGTAACCAAGATGTAAGATTTGTATTTATATGTATACGGGTCATCCTAGCTCATACTGTACAATAGGTTAATGGTTCCGCCCCTTCTGCCACCATTTTGAATCTGACCACCTGGTTGGCAGATCAGGGTTCCAGTAAAGAACAAAGCAGATCCTGAAGCTTGCCACTGTGTCTGTTTAGAACTTTCCAGAAGGTTCTGCCTGTGGCCTGCATACTAGGCACAACCCTACGATATGTGATGGTGCAAATCCTCACCCAAAGAACAATGATTAGTAACCAACTGAATGATCCTGGGATCGGTCTTGAGAGCTTATAGCTCCTTCCCTGAGCAGTTTGGAGCCCAATTAAGAACATAAGAAGAGCCGTGCTGGATCAGACCAAGGATCCATCAAGTCCAGCATTCTGTCCACACAGTGGCCAACCAGCTGTCCGCAGGAAACCCACAAGCAGGGCATGAGTGCAACAGCACCCTCCCACCCGTGTTCCCCAGCAACTGGCGTACACAGGCATGCTGCCTCTGATACTGGAGGTAGCATATATCCATCAGGACTAGTGGCCACTGATAGCCTCCTCCATGAATTTGTCCAATCCCCATTTAAAGCCACCCAGATTGGCGGCCATCACTACTTCTTGTGGAAGTGAATTCCATAGTTCATGTGCTGTGTGAACAAGTCCTTCCTTTTATCTCTCCTGAATCTCTCACCGATCAGCTTCATGAGATGTCCCCAGGGTTCTAGTATTCTAAGAGAGGGAGTAAAAGTTCTTCCTATCCACTTTCTCCAAATCATGAATAATTTTGTACACCTCTATGACATGTCTGCCCTTACTTGCCTTCTTTCTAAGCTAAACAATCCCAGCTGCTGTAACCTTTTCTCATAGGGAGTTGCTCCAGCCCCTTGATCATTTTAGTTGCCCTTTTCTGCACTTTTCCCAACTCTACAATATCCTTTATTAGGTGCGGTGACCAGAACTGTACACAGTATTCCAAGTGTGGTCGCACCATAGATTTGTTTACGGGGATTATGATACTGGCAGTTTTATTTTCAATTCCTTTCCTTATTCTCAGTACGAAGGCCATTGGCAACCCCATCGGTAATGTCCCAAGGCATAGTCTGAAGATACACGAAGCAGCAGAATTGTTGACGCTAAGTTGGTCTGGGTCTGGTTAGTGCCTGGATGGGAGACTCCCTTGGAACACTGAAGTATATTGCCTTGCCATTATGAAAGGGGGTGGTGGTGGATGAATATAATCAATAACAAATCATGTGCAAATGGCCACACCACAAGATCACGGTGAATCAGGGCTGAGAAGTACCATCTGCTTTGTTGCTCCACAGCAAGGACACTCATGCCTGATCCTCCAGGCATATCAATCCATCACTCTTAGGATTTGGGCTGTTCTGCACATGGGAAAAGAGGATGGAGCATGAGGACTGTCTTGCTGGCTAAGACCCAGTGGACAATCTAGATTAGCACGTAGTTTCCAACAGCAGCCAACCAGATGCAACAACAACAATTGGGCTCAATATGTGTGGGCTGGGCATCACAACAGTGCCCTGACCCTGTGCCCTTCTTTACCCAATGCATGGGGCCAGAGCCGGCTCCAGAAGGTGGCAACATCAGGCATTTGCCAGGACTCCAAGACCAGCAGAGGGGCCACTGCCCTAACACAGCTACCCTTTCCACTTTGCACAAAGTTTCCAAGAAGATCGGATGCAGCTGAAGAGAATTCTCCATCTGTGTGTCCCGACTCTTCCAGGTTAGACGGAGAATCCCATGCCCTCAAGCCCATACACACAAATCCTGGAGCCGGCACTGCAGGGAGCGTTGCTGTTCTAGTATAGTGGGAGTGTGGGATTGGGAAAGCATTTCCTTTTTAATGTGGGAACTTGGAAGACAGGCAACTAGTGCCATGCACCTCAGTGCACTCTTAAGGGCGTTGCTAAGCCTGGACCCATGGGGCCCCAGCCCTGAATCTATTTCCCAGGGCCCCGAGTGTCGGTTTGTGCCAATGGAAGGTTTCTTTCTCAGCTTAATTGCCACAGATGGGGGAATTTCCAAGCGGGCGTTGCAGCTGGAGAGGGAAGGGCTAGATCTCCCCTTCCCACATATTGCAACACATACTCTCCCCAAATCTTCCCCTGCGTGACAATTAAGCTTGAGAAAAAAGAAAAGGCTTTCCCGAAAAGGCTTTCCCCATGGTTTAGGATGATCTGGGTTAGGGTGCAACTTAACTGGAGAACTGATTTTATTTGAGATGATTGGCCTCCTGTGAAATTTAAATGAATCCTAGTAATTATTTCTAAATGTGGGCCTATAGATATAAATTAGCATATGCAGATTTGTGTCATATGAGCCCTGGACCCCGAATCTTTTTAAAGTGCCTAGCAACACCCCATAGGAGATGCAGGCACAACAAACGGCGTGGAGAACACGGATCCCAGGACCTGCTGTGCCGCCGTGGGTCATTCATCACCTCTGCACGTGCCCACGCTTCTCTTCTGAGGGACAGAGCCAGGAAGGGAGCAGATGGAGGCAGCAGAGAAGCAGAACCCCCGAGTGGAAGCATCAGGGAATGGAAAGGCAGTCACTGGGAAGAGACGGAACAAGCCACCGCCTTCCTGTGCGGTGCCAGAGCACACCAATGTGGTGTAATGGTTAAGAGGGTTGGCCTTTGACCGGGGAGACCCCAGTTCGAATCTCTACTCAGCAATGGAACTCTCTGGATAACCTACCATACAGGGTTGTTTGTGAGGATAAAGGTGGGTGTGGAGAGAAGTGGGGAAGCTGGAAGCTCCTTGGTGGAAAAGCAGAATAAAATTATTGTTGTTGTTGTTGTTGTCATCGTCATCATCATCATCTCCACCACAACACTGCAGCCAGCCAGGTCAATGGGAAAATGGCGGTAGCCATGCCAAGAATCAGAGAACCTGCTTACCCACCATGTGTCTCCGGGTGCCCCAAGGGCCTTTGGGTCAGACCGTGGGGTTGCACCCTCTGAGGTGTGTGCAAGTGTATAATCTGCCCCCGCCACCCCGAATTAGGGAATGTGACAACAGGACTGCAGAAAAGAGCACACCACACGAGAGCAATGTACTGTGAGTGAGTTGAACCGAAGCCACTGAAAATATGACTGGGACGTCCTTCCATGCGCCCCAAGAGGGAAGGAAAATCTGACACACAAACCCTTTACGGGTCCAATGAGGTTGTCCTGGTCCTGAATGAAGAGCGCAAGACAAACTTGAGAGGCAACCCTATAGCTCTCTCTCCTTGACCTCATGCAAAACACACCACGAAAGGCCACACTGCCAGCAGTGGAACCGTGGATATCCAGTGAAATGAGCCCATTCTGCTGCATGGAATCCAGATCGAGGTTCCTGTGGTGTGTCAGACACCACAGTTAGAGGGAGGAGGAGGGAGCAGCACCCCCAGCAGCAGTGCCCCACTCCACCCAGCCCCACACACTCAGCCTGCTAGGGAAAACGGAAAACCCCTTTCCCAGTTCAACAATCATATTCACTTGAGCTACTAGGGCAATAGTCTTCAACCTTCCCAGTCGTCTCCAAATCCACCATAACCCCAAAACTGCAAAGATACCCCCTTGTTAATGTGTGTGTGTGTGTGTGTGTGTGTGTGTGTGTGTGTGTGTGTGTTTTTAGCATGTGTCCATTAATTATCATCATATTTTCTCTTTCTCATTCCATTATTCTTCATCCTATCTTTCGTATTTCTTTCTCTGTGTGTGTTGCTTCCTCTTCCATCCCCCTTTTTTCTCCCTTTCTGGTTCTTGTTATTCATCCTTTCATACTCTCTCATTTCTGTGTGTGTGTGTGTGTGTGTGTGTGTGTGCATGCGTGTGTGTGTGCATGCGTGTGTGTGTGTGTGTCCCTTTTCCCCATCCTCTTTCATCCTCGGTTTTCATGACTGCGTTCAGACATGTGATAACCCACACTCAAGTATGGGTTGAGTGTGGGTTGTCGTTGAAACATGGGGGTTAACGTGTTGACTGGGTTCGCATGACATGCTAAAGCTCAGTAGTAGGTTTAGCGTGTCATCTGACCCCTGCGAGGTGCCGCAGAAGCCAACCTGGTGTCGCTTCTAAACCACCCGGGAAGCCATGACTTGTGGTAGGGTTACAGTAACCCCAGTAAGTTTAGTGTGTTGTCTGAACCCGGATGATGCACCAACCCTCTTGCAAGCTACTTGGGGGCACTTTTTAGCAGCTGTCATCCCCACTCCTCTCCTCTCAGTGCTCCCACGCGGTCCCCTGGGATACCTATGGGAGGACTGAGGGAGGAGGAGGGGAGAGGTGGTGCCTCTGGACCCCCACACAGCCGGGGCCTGGGGCAACGTTAAGCCCGCAGAGGCTCCAGAGGCTCTGTGGGCTTAAATTGACATGCGAACCCAGCCATTGTCTGAACCCAGCCAAGATAACAAACCATGGTGAACAACCCACAGTTCACAACCCAACAACAAACCACAGATTCTCTTCATGGGTTGTTTGTGGTTAACAAGCCATGGGTTTAGCGCAGCTGGGTTCAGACAACACGATAACCCATATTTCCACAACAACCCACAGTTCAACAACAACCCATACACAAACTTTTGAGTGTAGGTTAACTTATGGTATTTTCTGAACCTAGTCATCTTCCTTCTTTCCTTCCTCCCTCCTTCTCCCTCTGTCTTTGGTTGTTACTCATCCTCTTTCATCCCCCTCCCCTTTTCACACACACACACACACACACACACTTTCTCTCTCTTCTCCTTCACTTAAAAAAAAGCATTCTTAACAAAACTAAACAAAAAAAATGTGGCACTGCCCCCCTGGGCAACCCACTGTGGAACAGGATGCATGCAGCCCATCTGTGTGTCCCAAGCCACCTGTTAAAGACCAGTTAGCCAGGGCATCCCAACCAGGCTCAGCCTAAGAATGCCGTTGTGGTGCCAGGGTGGAGCTCCGGAAGACGTGAAGCAGTAATGAGAAGCGTGCCGCTGCATTTCCACTCATCCTCGGGGAATCGCAACGCAACCAGCTCACCCTCATTCAGAATGAGGAGGCAGCAGCATCCAGCGGCAGCAGAACACATCTACAAATTCAAAGCACTTTGAATAATCTACAGCGCAAATTCAGCATAAAAAGGGGAAGTGCCACAAATGGCCTCCAAGGGGCGCCCTCTTCCCAATTTTGCTATCGGCAGGAGTACTACTGGATTGGATGTGTGGATTCCTGAAGGAAAAGCCAGCAGCCTGGAATTCCCATGCTGTGTGTACAGCTCAAGGGGAGAAACGAACCTTGGTGGCCTCTAAAATAAAAAAAAAGAAAAGGACACACACAAACGGGCAAAGGACAAGTTTCTCTTTCCCGCCAATCCTTCTCTTTCCCTGGACTTCAAAGCCCATCCAAGTGGCTTGCCTCCCACGAGTCGCTGAGAGTGTCCAGCAGACGCTGACGGGCCAGCGCCCTCCGGAGATGCATGCGGTAATCTTCCATCACCAGGTCATCCCAGCGTCGCAAGGCAAAGTGGGTTTGGCCCAACGTCAACCCCAAACGCAAGAGCTGGTTCCGGGTCCGGAAATCTGACACTGTGACCAGCCACCTGCATAGAGAGATTGGGAATGGGGGAGGCTGAAGTGCTGCGGGCCCGTCCGGTCTTACCCGGATGCAGCTGGGAGTGGGGAGGGTGTAGCGCCGCTGCTATTTTCCATAGGGGCTAGCACAGGGGTGGGAGGCCTCAGGCCTGCGGGCCAAATCCGGCCCTCCCGGGGTCCCAATATGGCCATGCCCATTCCTCTGGCCCCACCCCACAAATAATCCTATGCAAATTAGCCTAATTTCCAAAGGAATTTTTCCCCAATGCAAAACCCACATCGTTGCGTTGGCTCTCAAACTAAAAGAGGTTCCCCACCCCTGGTTTAAACTCCTCTCTGAGTGTGTAAGCCACTTCAGTCATGTGTCCTCTTTTCACAGAGGACAGTCCTTTATTTGAAGCCATCTTTTCTTTGAAGGGTTGTCCAAGTTCGTTTGAAACATAAAGAACCAGAAGAACCTCTGTTGCCCATCAACAGTGAGCACCTGAACAGCTGACTGAACAGGCAGCCACACACACAGGTCACCTGGTCACACAGCTTTAGACACTAGGGTAAAATGGGCTGTATTTCTCTTTAAATTATTGTGGAGAAAGCCCAACTGTAAAAGGAACATGAACACACACAACACACAATGCACGCACACATTTCCCTGCCAAGCTCTGTCTGCATAAACCTCTCCACAGGGGGTGGGAGGGGAACTGGAGGTGCTGGCTCTGCCAAAACCTGCAGACCAACAAGGAAGTTCTCGGTCGGAATCCACAAAGGAGAATTGCGGACCATCAAGAAGACAGGGCAGCCACTATGAGCTGTAAAGTACACCCCGGACCAGGATACGTCATCTTTTCCCCGGGCAGGCATAAGCCCACCTGCCACACAGGGGGCAGGGATAAGCCCACCTGACAGGCAGGGGGCGGGAGAGCGGGAAAAGGTGGGGTAGAAAACCCCTTGCACATCTTCTGGGAGTTGTTGGGAACACGGGTCGCTTCATCAAGTCAGTCCTCCAGCTGTGGCTGGGCGAAGCTGTTCTCTTCCCCGGGTCAGGCGGATCCGGAGCCAGGCAGAAGACTAACCAGCGTAAAGTCTCTGAGCTAAGGTAACTGTTTTCCCCAATACGCTAGCCTGGGAACCTTTTCATTCACAAACCTTGGGGTTACTTCAGGTCGTGTTGACGTTGTAGTATTCCTAGAAAGCTATTCATTCCGCTCCATTTAACGTGTAGTAAATAAATGCCTTATATAGTCATACAAAGGCTCTGGAGTTTCCTTTTGCTGCGCAAACCTCCTGGTCAATTTCAACCGCTTGTACAGGCTGTAGCTCAGTGCCGGTTAACCCGTTAAGCGCCGAACTCACGCATAGGACCCGGGTGCTGGTCCTCCACAATTATATTTATTATTTCTACATTTGCATCGATACATATACATTGGCAGCTGCAATGTAGCTGCAATGACGGAGATACAAATCACCGTCCTCTTTTGGGGGGTGGGGGGTTATGATGTGTTTCCTCTTTTTCGGCTATTCATAAGTGGCCACCCTGCTTCAGTGTGTTGTGAAGAAAGACCCACAAGATCACAATAAATATAATTTAAAGAGAAATACAGCCCATTTTACAGCCCTACATGCCTTGTGGGGAGCCAGGACTATAGCCGAATGGGGTCATGCGCCCTGTGGATCAGGCTGTGGCTCCCAGTTCCCTGAGCCACCAAGGCAGCTGGTTGGAGGAGGAGGAGGAGGAGGAGGAGGAGGAAGCTACAGCTATTGCAGCCAGGAGTTTGCCCTAGCAGCCCATCATCTTCTTGGCCTGGTAAGTCATGTGATGTTGAAGCGCCAATTGGATGCTACTGAGGGATATAAAGACTCGCAGATCTGCAGACTTCCCTCAGTCTGAGCAACTTTGGGAGGCCGGTACTTACACCTCCTTCTGCGCTACCAGACTTCTGGCTTCTAGCCAGTCAGCCAGCTAGCCAACCAGCCAGCCAGCCAGCCAGCTGCCCACCCACCCTCAGAACCTGACGATTACACAGAGAAGGAGAGAAAACCTGCTGGGTTTTCTAGGAGCAGAAATAGAAGTTAAGGCTGAAAACCAGACAGACGGATGCTTTGGGAGGGCAATGAGGCCTAGCGGATGGATGAAGTGGGGGCAGGACTGGGCAGGACTGACCTGTTCTTCCGTCCAGCGGTCCCACAGATCACGTTGATGTTCTCAAACTGGATGCTGCGCAGAAGGCCCGTCTCAAAGGCATTGGGAATTGCCGCCTCCACTGCCTCTAGGACTTCCGAATGGCTCATCTCCTGTTCAGGCTAAAAGGCAAAGGGCATGCTCGGCCATCAGATTCCACCCCCACCCACTAGGAACTACTGCTTCCTTCCTAAAGGAAATCTGTAACATGGGGTCTAAAAGAGCCTTCTTTTGTGGCCTCTCGGTTGCATTAAAAACCAGGAGCATGGCACCCTTTGGCATGCGCCGCTGCATTACAGCCACTCGCCCGTATGCACAGAGAGCGCGAGGGACAGGAGGCATATAAAGCACTCTGAAATTGCCCTGATGTGGCCTTTCCCAGCCTGGTGCCCTCCAGATGTGTTGCTCCTCAACTCCCATGCTGTCTGGGAACAGTGGGATGACGACTTTTAAAAACCACTCATTGCTTCAGCCAAGGCTGTCGAGCTGCTCTCATTCTGTGGTGCCGCCTGGGCTACAAGCATTAAGGAAGAGTTAAATAGAAATGCCACACTTGCCAGGGCCACTGAAACCCATGTGACTGACTGCACTCTCAAAGCCCACAGTGGCGGTGGTGTAGCGGCGGCAGGACTCGCAGGGTCGAAGCACCCGGACTTTTTGATTAGCAGGGGCAGTGACATAGTCTGCCACCCCCTTCAGGCTTCCTTGTTCCTTCTGAATTTAGCCATAATCCTCACAGTAGCTGGGGAGAAGGAAATAAACTTTCCTAGCAACTATATATTGTTGTGAGCAATCCCTGTTGTAAGGCAAAGTATTTTGGGGGCTGCTTGGTCTTGAATGGGCAATTACAAGCCATTAGCTTTACAAAAGACCTGCTCCCAGTGGAGAAGACAAATGCTAGAAATGGTCTGTTGATATGGCTCAACACAGCTGCTTGCCCTCTTGGACTCTCCTTGTGGGGCACAGCTGTGGGGACTGTCACGATGAGTGCCTGCACTGCAAAATTTACCACTACGCTGCATACTGGTATGCATATAGGTGGTAGCTGCTGTTGTTGTTAAAAAGCATGTATGCCCTGCCCTTCAGCTGTGAAGGCTCCCCAAAAATAACATGGTATCTGCCCATAAGCTTACAATGTAAAGGACATGCTACAAAATGAAAAAAAGGATGGAGAGGAAAAAGAAAAACAAGAAAACTCGGGCACCAATCCTTAATGTTAAATGGTTCTTATGAGAACTGGCTGGGATGGGAATGGGCTTCTCACAGTTCAAAAACAGGCTTCAAGGGGCCTCTAAGAAATAGCCGGGGGAGGCTGGTGACTCCTATTTTGGTGGGGCTCCTAATCCATTGCAGGTTTTATGTGGAGCTTTATAGAAGCCAACCATGGTGCTGAACTCCATCCGCAAAATAGGTTCACCACCATGGGGCACCATGGATAGCTCCTCTAAATCTCAGAATAAAAGCTGCCACAGATAAGGAGCCCCACTGACATAGAAGTCACCAGCCTAGTGACCCAACCTTAGGGTGACCATGTGTCCTGTATTTGAAGGGTTGTCCTGTCCAAGCCTGGTTTAAAGATAAAGATAAAGAACAGCTGTTGTCCATCAACAATGAGAACCTCCTGGGCATCAGAGTGAACAGGCAGGCACACACAGGTCACCTAGTGGTCACAGTCTTCCACACTAATGGTGACATGTGCCATTGTATTTCTCTTTAAATTATAATAATTCTTTCCAAATTTGCATCTGTACATTAGCTTATATTGCCTTGCAGAAGTATTCACACACACACACACCATTGACTTTTCCACATTTTGTTGTGATACAACCTGGAATTGAAATGGATTCAACTGGCATTGTTACCACTTATGCAACCAACAAGTGCCAGTTTGTTTTTGTTTACTTAACTTTTGGGCCACAATAAAACTATTTTGCACCTTCGCCGTGTTGAGTATCTTGTGTACATCAAGTTGTAACAATGCCAATTAGATCCATTTCAATTCCAGGCTGTAACACATCGTCAAAGGGTGTGTGTGTGTGTGTGTGTGTGTGTGTGTGTGTGTGTATGAATACTTCTGCAAGGCACTGCATGCAAATGTGGGTCCTCTTTTTTGGTGATTCATAAGAGCCCGCCCTGGCTGCAATACAGGAAGTTGTTGGTCTTATAAGGTGGGGGCTCATTGGAATCTGCCAGCTTCCTGTCACTTGCACTACAGGTAAAACTCTCGGAGGGGAGGTCTGTCTGGATGATTCCTGCCCGCCAGAGTACCGTAGATAGTCCTGCTGCTCTTCCTCATGGGGCAGTTGGCTCCGATGGCCTCTGTGAAAGGGGAGAAGGAGCCCAGCCCAGCTGGTAAAAGCAGCAGCGAGTGGAGGTAACTTTGAACATACAAGTGAAATGGAGCGAAAGGGAGACTGGCTTTCACACTGTAGTATGCCCAGGAGGACCAGTGTCAGCAAAAGGCAACCTCAGGCAGCTAGCAGGACACACCGCTGCCCTGGAGCTCCTGTTTAAAAAATAATAATAAATAAAAATCTGGCCCAGCACTCTGAGGGTTAATTTCCCACAATGCCCCAGATGGAGCATCACTCCAGGGTATCGTGGGAAATTTAAAGGGCGAGCCCCACTTTGTACTTAGATGTTTGGTGCTACTCAAAGTGCTGCCGCTCGCTGTCACCAGGGCCCACCGACAGGGAAAGGGGTCCACCAGAAGATATTTTGCCAAAGACCCCTCCCCTCAAACCTGGAGCCAGTCCTGAGTCTATTGCCCACCACCAGCACCACTGACGCAGGACTGACCGGGCTCTCCAGACAGAGGCAAAGGGGCCGGGCAGCTGGTGGCCTGAGGAACTTGCGGATACATGGCATCTCCATGTCCAGGGCTTCATACTCAGCAATGATTCTCTTCAGGTATTGCCGCCTAGGAAGAGAAGGAAGCGTGAGATCATAATGCCACGCTAAAAATACCGATAGATCTACACCACAGGTTTGATACTGGTTCCCTCTTCCCAGGGGACGCTGGGAACTTGAGTTCTGTGAAAGGGGAGGGATCTCAAACAGAGAATTCCCTGCAAACTACAATTCTCAGGATTCTTTGGAGGAAGCAGTAACCATTCAAGTGCTATAAACCCAAGAGATGTGTTGGGAGTGAGAGGCTTTCCATTTCTGAAAGAAGCTTTGAGTATTACTTAAAAGAAGCACTATCAGTAGAATGCAGTTAGTTTTGCTCAGAATATTGTGTACGGTTGTGGTCACAGCTCAAAAAGGAGATCGTAGAGCTGGAAAAGGTGCAAAAAAAAAAAAAAAAGATTGGTTGGCCATTGTGGAAAATAGGATATTGGGCTTGATAGGCCTTTGGCCTGACCCAGCAGGGCTCTTCTTGAGTTCTTATGTTCTTAACTACATATCAAAACAATAATTAGTAACGATTGATCCTGTTACTGGCTATTCCTTTGTCAGGCAGATTGCTTCTTAACAGCAAAGGAAGGTTGGTTGATGTTTCCTTAATGGGACCTAATGACTGGATTTGGACAAGACAATAACCCACGCTCAAGGGTTGAGTGTGGTTGTCATTGAACTGTGGGTTGTTGAAACACAGGTTATCATCTTGTCTGAACCCAGCTGCACTAACAAGCCATGACTTGTTAACCACAAACTACCCATGAAGAGAACCCATGGTTTGTTGTTGGCTTGTGAACTGTGGGTTGTTCACCATGGTTGGTTATCCAACCAGATAGTCTTTTGGTCTGATCCATCACAGCTCTTCTTATGTTCTTATGAACACAATGGCCAGGTAAGTGCCAGTGTGGCGTAGTGATTAGAGCGTTGGACTGAGACTCGGGAGATCCGGGTTCCAGTCCCCACTTGGCCACGAGGCTCACTGGGTGACTTTGGGCCAGTCACTGACTCTCAGCCTATCCTACTTCACAGGGTTATTGTGAGGATAAAATGGAGAGGAGGAGGAGGAGGATTGTGTAAGCCACCTTGGGTTCCTTGCAAGAAAAAAGGCAGGATATAAATTAATTTTTAAAAAAATAAGTGGTACTGTGTGTCAGTTCTTTCTGACATAGTAATGAAAGCTGAATGCTGGACTAGATAAGCCTTTTGTCTGATCCATCACGACTCTTCTTATGACTAGAGAGGCCTTTGGTCTGATCCAGCAGGACTTTTCTTTTGCTCTTATATACACTGCGACTCCAGCTTAGAAGGATGGGAATGGTGGTGGGTGGGTGGAGGTCCTCAGGGGGAATAGCCAGGGGTGGGGCCACCACCTCCTAGCATCTGCCATCTGAGGCCACTGCCCCACTGCCAAATGGTAGGGCCAGCCCTGATCACATATAACCTGGTAGCACAGCCATATATAGGTAACACTTACGAGGTTTTACGTGGAGGGGGGCAGGGCTGCTCCAGTTCAAGGAAAAGAGGAGAGGTTACCCCTTCACTCCCAGTTTCCGGTACCAGTGAAGCTGAGGGCAAAAAGGACCGCTCATGCTGAAAAAACATAAGCACGTTATGCTGGCCCCATCAAACCCAGCACCCCGTTTCCCACCACAGCTGACCAGATCCCTCTGGGAAGCCCACGAGTAAAGGATTTCAATACATTCCTCTGGCTTGACCCTACCTTTTTATTACAAAGAGCATAGCATTTTATTGCTGGAGAGTCCACTGGAGTGGGCACACAGTGGTGCCATAATAGGGGTGTCAAATTTCAAGGTTAGACTTCTTCCTTGGGACCTCCAGAGAAAGGAATTAAACCTGAAGGACCAGGTTTGGAGTTTGGGGGTGCTCTTGAATCCAGCACTGTCATTGGAGGCGCAGGTGGCCGTGGCGACACAGAGCACCTTTTATCAGCTTAGACTGACATACCAACAACTACAGCCCTACCTGGACAGAGATAGCCTGGCTGCAGTTGGTAACCTCTCACTTGGATTACTGTCATGTATTATATGTGGAGGCCACCTTTGAAAACGGCCTGAAAACTTCAGCTGGTCCAAAATAGGGCAGCAAAGTTGCTAATAGAAACTGGAAATATGATCATAATATGCCAGTCCATTTCTGGGCCCAATCCAAAGTGCTGGTATGATGAACTTTTAAAGCCCAAGGATTTGGGGTCAGGTTACCTGAAGGATTGTCTGATCCCATGTATACCTGTACAGACCCTAAGATCATCTTCAGAGGCCCTCCTCTGGGTGCCCCTGACAAATGAGGTGAGGCAGGTGGCTACTAAGGAGAGGGCCTTTTCGGTGGTGGCACCCCGGTTGTGGAATGCCCTCCTCAGAGTGGCTCACCTGGCGCCTACATTGTGGTCTTTTCAGCACCAGGTGAAGACCTTTGTATTTTCCCAGGCTTTTTCGTTTTCTTTTTAAGTGTGTGTTGTTGTGTTTTTTAAATCTTTCCCTGCTGCTGGTTTTAAACTCTACTTTTATTCTGTTTTACACTTTTAAAGGTTTTATATGATGTTTTATCATGTTGCATTTTAGAGTTTTCATTTTTGTGAACCACGCAGAGAGCTTTGGCTGTTGGGCAGTATAGAGATGTAATACATAAATTAAATAAATAGATGTCAGAAGCAAGGGGCCCAAGCTATCTTTCACAAGACTGATTCCCAGCTTTATCTCCTCCTTCTAAACTTTAAACCACATTCCCCCTTCTCTCATTCCCAACATGTTATTACAGTCTTAGCATATTTTGCTCTCTCTTTCTGTGTGAGAGACAGTGACTGAGAGGAGGATTCATAGATTATAGAGTTGGAAGGGGCCTACAAGGCCATCGAGTCCAACCCCCTATTCAATGCAGGAAACTAGAGGAGGGGTCTCCCATCCAAGTAATAACCAGGCCTGACCCTGCTTAGCTTTCCACGCTGAGACAAGCTTGAAAATAAGAAAGAGGGTAAAAAACCTATAGCGGACAGGAGCTAGAAAGAAAAGCTTGAGGCATCTTTTTAAAAAAAACAACCACCCCCAAGTGCCCCAGGCTCCGCCCCCTGCTCTGACAGGCACCGCCTCTGACTGAGCTCCCAGGCTCCACCCCCAATCCTCATAGTCTGAGCTTCATGACCAAGCATCTGTCTGAGCCTCCTCCTGCCTTACAGGTGATGCTACAGCTGCCCCCACCTCCACCCTCCCCATTGGCTCCCCTCCTCCTGGTTTCAGGGTTGCCTTTTTCCTGGAACGGGTTCAAAAAACTTGAATGGTGTTGGTGTTTAGACTGGGTCCTTAACTTTAAAAGCTGGCAGTTGGCAGCCAGCAACATCTTCTTCTGATGGGATGTCGAGTGATAAAAAAAAGATGGGGAGGAGCTGGGCAGCTGCAGAAGCCCCCAAGCCAGAAACCGAGAACCGGGAGGTGGGGAACAGAAGGGTGCTGTTCCCTGGTCCTTACCTGGCTCCCACTGGGTGCTGGAAACGGAGTGCAATTTTGCTCCTTCGCTCTCATTGTCCTGCATCTTTGGGGCAGGCAAAAGAGGCCCTGGTTAAAACCTTTTGAATATCTGAAATTTGACTTCCGGCCCTCTCCCCTGCCCCACACACTTCCGGAAAAAGGATGACCTGACTTTTGCCCCAAAATCCAATCTTCAGGTGTCTCCTATAAGGGGAAAGGGCAGATACGTCACACCTCTTAGATCCAGGAGTATTCAGCCCCAAGCTCACAGGCCAAGTCGCCCACCTGGGGTCCCCCTCCAGCCCTCTTGATTTTCCCAGTGGGCCCAACCCCTTCCCCCACACACACAACTGCCAATCGTTTGGTGGTTTCCCAGCTTTGGGGTGATTTTACCCCCCCCCCCCATTCTCAAAGGTTGAAAGGCTCAGTTCCTGGCAGTAAGAGCCTTTATGCTACAATAGGCTGGTATTTTTGGTATTTTGGCCCTGCCCACCACTGGAATGGGACTCTCCAGACCTCCTCTGAAATTGAATGCGCACCTCTGGCAGAAAGACAGTCTGCACCTGTTTTAGATTTTGAAATTAGCCTCCATTTCCCCTCCACGAATGTTAGTACTATACTAATATCCTGCCACTTCTCACAGGCAAGCACATAGTTAATTTAGGGAACTATCTGCCACCAGAGCTGATGACAGTGGCTTCCAAGGGGGATTAGACAAAGCCATTGGCAGATAAGGTTCTCAGTGGCTACTAGTCATGATGGCTAGACGCTAGTACCTCCAGGATCAAAGATAATAGCATGCCAATGAATAGCAGTTGTTGGAAAACACAAGCAGGAGGGCGCTGTTGCCCTCCTGTTCCTGCTAGTGGGTTTACCAGAGGCTGAGAATGGTGAGACACAGGAGGCTGGGCTAGATAGGTCTTTGGCCTCATCCAGCAGGGCTTGTCTTATGCTCCTCATCACTTTTATCCTCCTCAAAGCGATCCTGTGAATTTGGTATGTATCACCATCCCATTTTATGAATGTATCACCATCCCATTTTATGAATGAGAAACGCAGACAGGCGGTGATTTGTCTAAAGTCATCCACAGCAGCCCAGCGCCGGCACTGCCATGAGGCAAAGTGGGGCGGCTGCCTCGGGTGGCACATTCTGGGGGACACCCCCACCCCAAACAAAACATAATCTTATCTTCCTCTGAATGGCAAGTAAGCTTAGAGGGAGGAAAAACTTTCCCCATTGGTTTGGATGATCTCGGTCAGGGTGCAAATTAATTGAAGAATTATTTTATCTGAGATTATTTGGATGAGAAATGAATTGGCTGCCATTGCCTCCCGTGAAATTAAAATAAATGCTAGTAATTCTTTCTAAATCTGCACATATTTATATAAACTTTCATATGCAGATTTTACACAGACTTGTGGGGCTGGGCTTCAAATCTTTTAGGTGCCTAGCAACACCCCTTCTTCCCAGTAATTGATCCCCCCTCACCCATGTGGATCAAAGCCATCCTGTTGCAAGTCTTCCATGTTCCGGGAAGCCAAGTGGGAGCATGTGGAGACTCAAACCCCCCCCCCTTCATGTGGCAAGTACTTCCAAATGTTCTTCCCAGATAGGGCATCACAGAACAAAAGGCACAGAACCAAAACAGCTGCACCAATTGTTCTCTATTCCTGACACATTTCGATATGTTCTCTTTTTCATCAAGGAAGAAGGGAAAGGGGAGAATCTTTCTATTTATTTCTAAAACGTGGCAAGAAACTGCTCAAAATTCCTTGATTGCTGCAGCTGACTCAAGCAATCCTTTTCAGGCACTTCCCTCCGCCACGGCCCCCACGAGGCAAATTTATTCAACAGGTGTTCCAGGGCAGGCCTTCAATCATGAGGAGCAAGTGGATGAGACCCTGCTTTGCATGCAGAAGGTCCCAAGTGTGTGGGAGAGCCAGCGTGGCGTAGTGGTTTAGAGTGCTGGACTGGGGCTCGGGAGATCCGGGTTCTAGTCCCCACTTGGCCATGAAGCTCACTGGGTGACTTTGGGCCAGTCACTGACTCTCAGCCTAATCTACCTCACAGGGTTGTTGTGAGGATAAAATGGAGAGGAGGATTATGTAAGCCGCCTTGGGTTCCTTACAAGAGGAGAAAAGGCAGGATATAAATATAATAAATAAATAAATATCAATATAATAAATAAATAAATGAATGAAGCCAGTGTGGCGTAGTGGTGAGAGTATTGGACTGGGACTCGGGAGATCCGGGTTCTAGTCCCCACTCAGCCATGAAGCTCACTGGGTGACTTTGGGCCAGTCACTGACTCTCAGGCTAACCTACCTCACAGGGTTGTTGTGAGGATAAGAGGAGGAGGAGGATTCTGTAAGCCGCCTTGGGTTCCTTGCAGGAAAAAATAAATAAATAAATAAATATAAATAAATAAATAAATAAATAAGTTCAACCCCCAGCACCTCCAGTTAAAAAGATAATCAAGCAGCAGGTGCTGGGGAAGATCCCCCTCCGCATCTCTCTCCCTGAAACCCCAAAATCCGCTGCCAGTCACAGTAGATAACATTGGGCTAGATGGACATAGAGGTCTGACCCAGCATAAGGCAGATTCCAATGGGGTGCTGGTGCTCACTCTGGACCCATGGGACAGGACAACATGTAAATCAGAAAAGCACCACTGGCGCCATGAGGGAAGGGCTTCAGAGCAGATGTCCAGTGCCCCACTCAGCAGAATGAGCAGGAGGGTCACCAAATGCAGCAAGGCCGCCGAAGCATGTTTTGAAGTAAGTGAAGTCATGCACTTTACCATCTAGATGCACTTTACCCCATCATCCGCATCCCGGTAAGATCATTAAATGCAGACTTGAAAATTGCCTAACTGCACCACTGATACCACAGATGCATATACAACGCAGCCTCCCCCCGCCCCAATATGCCATTCTCGAGTGTCCCCAGACCCATTCAGTCTTCCATCACGGCATGGCACCCCCTGGAGTACATACGCCAGGGGTGTCGAACCACTTTCGGCCCGAGCACTGAATTCAATTTTGGAGAAGCTCTCGGGGGCCGCATTCCTGTAGTGGGCGAGGGCCAAAGGCAAAAGAGGCGGGCCAGAAATATTAAAATACCAGCCCTTTTTAGCTTAAGGCTCTTACTGTCAGTAGCTAAGCTCTGGGGGGGGGGGGGGCGCTTCAGCCTTTTAGAATGGGGAAAAACCTTTTGGTGGTTGTGGGAAAGGGGGTGGGGCTCTCTAGGGAACCTCAGAGGGCCAGATTGAGACCCTAGGCAGGCCTGATCTGGCCCATGGTCCTGAGGTTCCACACCCCTAATGTAAGCAACAAATTCAGGTTCTCTAAGAAGCTCCCTCCTGTCATGTCCTTCCCTCCCCACACATACACACACAAGTTCAAGACCTCCACAAAGCAGGCATCCTGCTGACCTTAGCTATTGCTTGCTTAGGGGCATGAGACTCCCAGCAGGCCAACTGCAGAGATTCAAAACCAGGCTGAGGGTTCCAGAATTCTGAACCTGTGACTAGGACCAGGGACTTGCTTCCTGCCAGATCCGGATCTGTTCCCACTTTCAGTAATAACAAACACATAGCCAGCAATAACCTCCAGTCAACCACGGCCACCCCCTGCACTGCCATTAGCTAAAACTGCAGAGGTTTTAATTAGGTTGGCTTTTTGAAGGATCTGACTCTTGCAGCATCTCCCGTCAGTGCTGAGATGCATAATATTCAGAGAGCTATTTGGAGACCCCATTAATATTTGCCGTTCTATCTGCCAGCAGCCACCCCATTGTCTTTGCCAAAAAAGAAAAGAAAGAAAAGAAACAAGCCAGAAGCCTGGGAATGAGGCTGGAGGATGCCCTGAGATCTACAAAGAACATAGCAGACTGGACCTCTAAACCAGTGTTCTCCAACCTTGGGTCCCCAGATGTTTTTGGCCTACAACTCCCAGCATGCCCCAGCCAGCTGCGCTGGCTGAGGCATGCTGGGAGTTGTAGGCCAAAAACATCTGGGGACCCAAGGTTGGAGAACATTGGGCTAGGGAGACTCACCAATGATCTGTATGAAACATCAGCAGGCCCACAATTAATCACACACACCCATAAGGAGCTCCACCCACCCACCCCACCCCAGAAAACCTTGAGATGCTTACAGCCACTCTCTTCCCCTCTGTCCAGCCGGCACAGGCAGCACTTAGTAGTCATACAATGATCTTCATGAGTTGTCAAATAATTATCACAGTCGACCTTAAAACAGCCTTCCCCAACCTGGTGCTCTCCAGACGTGTTGGACTACAACTCCCATCACACCTCTATGCTGGCCAGGGATGATATGGGGACGGCTGCCTTACAACATCCTTGCGAGGGAGGCTGGTATTCTTCCCCCGCCCTCTCTCTCTCTCTTTACTTCCACATTAGTTTGAGAGAATGGTGCCTCGCCTAACACCATTAAGGCTGTGATCCTATATACACACTTCCCTGGGAGTATGTCCCATTAAACTCAGTGGGACTTACATCTGAGTATATGTATACTCAGTATACACCAGGCCTGTGGCTCACGCTGGCTGAGCTTGTCTGAGCGTGGAAAGCTAAGCAGGGTCAGGCCTGGTTATTACTTGGATGGGAGACCCCTCCTCTAGTTTCCTGCATTGAGCAGGGGGTTGGACTCGATAGCCTTGTAGGCTCCTTCCAACTTATGATCTATGAAATATATATGTAGAGAAATATACTGCTATCAATTAAAAAAAAACAAAAACAGTTATACATAAGCTTCAACAAAGGCAGACCAAATATCCATGTATTTATCCATTTGTAGGTGGTGTCTAAATAACATCCGTTCAAATGCTGAAAGCATCATTAAATCCTCAATCTATCACATTATCAGAGTGGCCATTTATCTTTCCAATATTATCAGTCTTTTCACTGTCAAAAGGTGCAGAAAATCAATTGACGTTGACATTGTGTTAAGTTCCAAGAAATGGGTATATACTAGTTGAGGAGAACATGTACATCAGGAAATATTAAAGAGTTTTCCAGCACAGTTTTCTGTATTATAACCTCCTCCCCCAAAGAGGCAACTATTGAGCATTGCCAAAACACAGGGATGAGCGAAGACCCTCCAATCAAGTACACCAAACAGAGAAGGAGAGTAAAATTTCCAGCAAAAGAAAGAGTGACTAAAAAAAATATGTTTGGCCAGTAAGAAATCTAAGCATATAAATACTAAGGCCCCAACTCATGCTGAAAAGAAAACTAAAAACATAAAAACTACAGCTAGGGCTAAAAGATCCTCCAAAATGAAATTTGATAGACTATTTAAGATCTTGCAAGCAGATGATAAGATCCAGGGGGCACGTCCCATAAATTCCGATAAGTAGGTGTTTAAGGACACGGGTGAAAGCAGTTGCTTTGTCATTGACACCAAACACCCCTGGTCAACAGGGTACTACTGATAACTTAGGTGTAGTGCAGGATCCCTGGTCAATCTCACACCTCCTAAGTAAAATAGTATCTCCTCCAGAGCCTCTGAAGTGAAAATCTACCCTGAATCATATTTGTGCAATCAAATCCTGGCATTTAAAGTTAATGAAGCAGAACTTAGTTTTCATTAACTACCCAAAGCCAAAGGGTAGTTTGACGCAACAGGAGCGTAAAGTACATTTTTTGCTTATATTAACTTTTCCTGAAATATAATTTGCGTTAGATTTAACTTCAGTCCAAAAGACAGAATATCTTTTTTACAACTATAAATCGGCGTGAGTCATTGTTACTTTTGCTTCGCCGAATGTGGCAGCCAGAATTTATAAGGCCAAAGAGAATTTCTATAGGTTAGGCATAAGATTAAGCGGCCATTTTAAAGATGTATCCCCTGCCATTTCTTTGGGAGGTTGGAGAAGAGATTTACAGTGTCGTCCCAGTTCTCCCTTTAAGGATCCACTGGTTGGGGACTTAATTGATCTGAGTGTACCTAATGGTCTGCCATCTTTTATCAATCACTGAAAGTTACTCTAACCGTGGGAATTATCTTCCCTAGAGGTATGGAGGAATCCCGGGTAGGGGGACTTAATGATATGCCTGGATATTTTCCCCCAGAAGAGCTAAAGTTAATGGAAAGTTTTAATGCCATCTGGACACTGACACCCCAATGATTAATATCCCCACAGCTGGCTGTGACCACCATAATGAAGGGGTATTCAGTCTGGGTAAAACAGAGTGTGATACCTATAAAAGCATGCCTCCGACAGGTAATTTACAGTCTTCCAGTAACAAGAGAGAGTTGGCATGGCATTAAGTTCTGGGTTATTGGCATTACATCCATCCAAACCCCAACAAAATACTACCTTTTGGAATGCTGGAGTGCAAGAGGACAGTGTAGACATAGCTAATTCCACCCCTGATGATACTGACCTAAAGGGGGTAACACACAAAATAGGTACATTATGCCCAGATATTAGTATTGTTAAAAAGTCCTTAGAGAGTCATCCTTTCATACATACATGCAAATTTATATCTCTTACAGACCAAGAGAGAGGGATTGATAGACAGAAAGCAGGGCCCAACTGAGTAAGTATGATCAATGGAAATGTCAGAAAGGAAATGGATTTATTACTGTGTTTAAAAGAGGGGAGTTGGATGGACAGACTATCTATCAAAATGAATTATCACTTGAAATACCCAACCCTTATGTTAATAGCAGATCAAGGGATAAACAGAAAGATCTCTATATGAAAGACTATCTGCTTAAAATCCTGACCTGGAACATAGCAGACTGGACTTCTAAACCAGTGTTCTCCAACCTTGGGCGCTGGCTGAGGCATGCTGGGAGTTGTAGGCCAAAAACATCTGGGGACCCAAGGTTGGAGAACACTGCTCTAAACAAAGAGACCCTGAAGTCTTGGACTATCTCAGATCCTATGATGTGATTTTACTCCAGGAAACATGGTTGACTAAAAAGATTGTTTTTAACAGGTATGTAGTCAATGATGTTCCTGCTGAACCTGGAAAAGGAAAGAGCAGGTCAAAGGCTGGCTTGGCATTATTGATTTGCACTTCCCTTCAGGCGACTACTAAATGGCTTGCCCCATGTGGTAAAATTGCAGCAGCAACTCTACTTGAGTTTAGATTTAAGTCCTTTTTGCTTATTAATGTCTATGTCCCTCAGCTCTCAACTAAATTTTGTATTTAAAAGGTTTGGGAAGATTTTGAGAGCTACATAATAGGCTTAGAATCAAAATTTCCAAGAGCTCATCCGATTCCCTAATAATAATGCACTTTTCATGTCTGACCTATGGGGGACACATGATATTGAGGATATGTTTTTAGTTACAACAGAAGCTCAAAAGGTCTTAAGGTTAATTTTAGTGGCATATGTTTGACACAAATGGCGGGCCGTCTTGCCCTTTTAATTTTGAATGGCAATCATTTTTATGATAACTGCACAGAATTCACTTTTGCTTCTCGGCGTGGAAGTAGTGTTGTCGATTATGTGTTGATCTCTCAGTCCCTATCTCATCTGATTAAGGACTTTTTCATTGGTAACAGGATAGAAAGTGATCATTTACCGGGTACCTCTCAATTTTACTGTCCTGTTACCTGCCTTTGTCCATACAGCCTCTAATCACCAGTATAGAGACCAAGACTTAACTCTTAGATAAATAGAAGATTATTTTGTTCAGAAGCAGCAAATGCTATGGTTACTGGCCTTTTAAACTCCTCTGTGGGTCAAGAATTGAGAACCTCTATGATGTGGAAATTTTAAAGAAAGTAGCCACCTTTCACCCATGTAGAGTGAAAGATGTAGAGTGAAAGTATGTGAAGGATTGTTGAAAGTAAGATAAAGAGTCTAAGTCAGAATGTCTATAGAGCAAAAGTCAACATAACACATGCTTATGTAAACTTACCATTCGGAAGCACTCCCTTATAAGGATAGATCATGCATTGTTCCTGTGCTGACAACATAGAATCTTGTATTGTTCTTTTGTGTCTGTGTGTATGACCGGATACCCCAAATAAGGGTACTGGTTTCTTCCAAGAACAGATTCCTTCTTTGCATGGGTATATATTCCCCCCTATAAAACCCCGGAGCTGCGTTTGTGAGTTTGTACTTTCCTTGTATCTGTGCCAGGAATTTACCTCTGATTAGACCAATAATAAAGTACTTGGTTTACTGAAAGCAGAGTGGTTTATCTTTCCAGTGGACCTCCAGATCGGACTCGGAGAAATTCAACAACATCTATCTTAGGAGCTACTGAAATTTCTTCAGTCCTAGATCATTATTCTTGGTTGGGTTTTGCGTTGAAATTTGCCTTACATTTAAAACAATCTTCTCCGAGAAATGCTCTGCAGAAGAGCTTTCCTAAGTGGTGTGATAAAGAATGTCATGCAGCCAAGGAACAACTGAGAGAGGTGTACAATCAGTACAGGAAGGAAAACTGTGGTGCCTTACCCCAAGAATATTACCTGGCTAAAAACCACTATAAAATATTGCTAGCTCAAAAGAAGAAACAAGCAGTACAAAATGGGTGGAAGATTTTGACATATTCCTAATCAGTACAGGAAGGAAAACTGTGGTGCCTTACCCCAAGAATATTACCTGGCTAAAAACCACTATAAAATATTGCTAGCTCAAAAGAAGAAACAAGCAGTACAAAATGGGTGGAAGATTTTGACAGATTCCTAATTTAATAATAACTCTAAATTATTTTGGGCACTGGTCACTGGCATCTTGGGTGATTTCTCAGGCTCAATTAGCAGTAATATCCCAGCTGACATATTTGGAACATTATTTCTCCAAAATGTTTGTGGAATATGGGGAGCAGCCAATGGAAATCCTACCCTCCCTGGAATTAAACTATTTGCAAGAATGGTACCTGGTTTCCCAGTTTGAAATAAAGACTTTGATCACCTGTCTTAATCTGGGAAAGGCCCCAGGATTAGATTTAATAACTGCTGAAATCCTGAAGGCTAATTTAGACTGGTGGGCTCCCCTTTTAGCTAAATTTTTTTACAGTCATTAACAACACTGGCCAATCCCCCCTGGCATGGTTGGAGGCTGTTGTGATCCCAATATTTTAAAAAGGAGCTAGAGAGGATCCATCAAAGTACAGGCCCATTAGTTTACTATTGATAGTGGGCAAGCTATATGCTAGCTACTTAAATTCGAGGCTTACTACCTGGATAGAGGAGGAAAATATCTTGGGGAACGAACAAGCGGGTTTCAGGAAGGGCAGAACAACCCTTGACCATTGCCTAGTTCTAAGTAACTTGGCAAAGAAATATATGAATTCTTTTGGCAATGGTCTATTTGTTGCTTTTATAGACCTGAAATCTGCCTTTGATACAATATCAAGAGACAGATTATGGGCGAAATTATATCACTCATCCATTGATAAAAAAAAGACTGCTCTACCTTATTAAATGTCTGTAATAACACTCTACGCTCTGAGTAAGGTGTGGATTGGAGGGAAATCTGACAAAACCTATTCTAGCCAATAAAGAAGTTCAACAGGGTTGTATATTAGCCCCTACACTATTTAATCTTTATTTAAATGACTTGTCTGGGAATTGTTTAGCACCTGACTTCCATATACCCAAACTGCCCCCTCGCCGGATCGTCACCTTGAAGTGGTGAGTGGGCTTGCGTGTTCCGATGAATCCTGTGAGCAATGCCGTCGGGAGCTATGTACTCCCAGTAGGGTCACCCATGGCGGTAAGGTCCGGGGAGAGGAACCAGACAAAGAACGATCCAAAACATAAAGTCCTCAACGGCAGAACAGGAGGAAGATAATTAAACCTAAATTACAACGGCTGTGAAGACGGATGAAGGCTGCAGCAGAGAATGGTTTTCCAATCGTCAGGGTAACCGTGCCATTGGATCTCTGCCGTACTCTGTCAAGTTTGTGTGGTGATTCGTTGTGCACCGATCTCCCCACATAAAACAGTTTCACGCACAGGCGTCTTCCAACCCAACCCAACCCAACCAACCAAACAAACAAACAAAAAAAAGTCCCATGGCGACTGGCGAATGGCAACGGGGGCAGGACTGTGAATCTGGAAGCCCCTAGTCATGGACCAGCACATGGGCGGTGGATGCAGACTCAGTCGCCCTGTTCAAGGAACGAGGTAGTCGAGCAGCTCGGCAGCTGTATCCATGACTGAGCAGCCCTATTTAGGATCCACTCTGCTCACCCCGTATGGGGAGGGGGCTAGAAAAGGTGCCCTAAACATAGTCTACCTCTTTCTCCCCTGACTGGATTACCGCGTCCAGTGGGGTCACCATTTTAGCGGTCGAAAAAGACATTTGAATTTTGGAACATGGAATATACGGACATTGCTGGATAACATAGATAGTGAACGCCCTGAGCGTAGGACTGCTATTATTGCAAGGGAGCTGAGACGGTTTAAAACTGACATAGCAGCACTTCAAGAAACTCGAAGGGCAGGAGAGGGACAGCTGAAAGAAGAAAAAGGAGGTTATACCTTCTTCTGGAAAGGACTACCTGAGCAGGACCGACGAATACATGGTGTAGGCTTTGCCATCAAAAATGAACTAGTGAACTCTTTGTCAGAAGTTCCTACTGGCATTAACGAACGCCTGATAACTCTTCGATTAAAGCTCGCCAATAACCAACAGGTAACTATTTTGAGCGCTTATGCACCAACATTAGATGCTGATGATGACATCAAGGAAAGTTTTTACAGCCAGTTGGACACTCTCCTGTCAGAGATACCTAAGGAGGATAAAATTATCCTCCTGGGCGATTTTAACGCAAGAGTCGGGCGTGACTTTGATTTATGGCCAGAAACTATTGGAAAAGACGGAGTTGGTAATAGCAACCCGAACGGACTCTTACTTTTGTCTATATGTGCAGAGCATAATCTCACTATCACAAACACGCTCTTTCGACAAAAGAATAAGTTTAAAACATCATGGCAGCACCCACGGTCAAAGCACTGGCATCTTCTGGATTATGTAATTGTCCGTGCTAGAGATCGCCGCGATGTACTTCTTACTAGGGCCATGGTGAGTGCCGACGACTGCTGGACAGACCACCGACTAATCCGGTCCACTATGGTTATCAACATTGCTCCCCAACGTAGGCTTCAAGGAAGGAAACCAAGGCGTAAAATGAACATCCAAGTCCTTCAAGATCCTATTAAGCAAACTCATCTTCAATCACTTCTTAAGGAACATCTACCTACGGAACCTCCTGACAACATTGAGGACCATTGGTCTAAGCTGAAAACCTCCATTACTGCAGCTTGTGAACAAACTATTGGATATGAAACTAAGAAACATCAGGATTGGTTTGATGAAAATGACAATGAGATTAAATATATAATTGACCAAAAAAGGAAAGCCTTCCAAATATGGCAAAATGATATTAACTACGCTGCCAAGAAAAAAACCTACGCTAGCGCAAAGGCTGAGGTCCAAAGAAGAACAAGAGAACTTAAGAACGCTTGGTGGAAAAAGAAAGCTGAAGAAATTCAACAACTTGCAGAATCTCATGATGCACGGGGCTTTTTTAAGGCCACAAAGGCCATTTATGGACCAAAAACCTATGGTACAAACCCTTTACAATCAAAAGATGGCACCAAACTCTTAAAAGACAAAGAGTCTATTGCACTGCGTTGGAAAGAGCATTATTATGACCTTTTAAATCGTAAGTCTAAGGTGGATAATGAGATTTTTTCGCAAATCCCGCAAAAACAAATTAAAGAGGAACTTGCAATACTCCCCACTTTGGATGAAGTAAAAAAAGCCATTAATCAAATGAAGAACAACAAAGCTAGTGGACCAGATGGGATTCCTGCTGAAATCTTTAAAGAAAGGGGGCCCGAACTTGTACAACATCTTCATAAACTCATCGAAAAAATCTGGATAAGAGAAGAGATCCCAGAAGACTTCAGGGATGCCATAATTATCACCCTCTTTAAGAAGGGTGATAGAACAGACTGTGGAAACTATCGGGGCATTTCTCTCTTAGCAACCGCAGGTAAAATATTTGCTAGGATTCTCGCAAACCGTCTTCTATCTATTTCAGAAGAGATCCTCCCTGAAACTCAATATGGTTTCCGCCCCTCTAGAGGGACAGTAGACATGATTTTTACTGCACGTCAGCTCCAAGAAAAATGCCGGGAGCAAAATCAACCCCTTTATATGGCATTTATCGATTTGGCTAAGGCCTTTGATACTGTAGACCGTACAGCTCTCTGGACTATCCTTATGAAAATTGGATGCCCCAATAAATTTGTGAATATCTTGCGACTTCTCCATGACAACATGACAGCAACGGTTTTGGACAACAACGGCTCTCATGGTGCTCCATTTAAAGTGGGATCAGGTGTTAAACAGGGATGTGTTATCGCCCCAACATTATTTGCCATTTTCATCGCCATGGTTTAACATCTTGTCAAGGGGAAACTTCCCACCGGTGTGGGAATTATATATCGAACAGATGGAAAGCTTTTTAATCTCAGCAGTCTGAAAGCAAAAAGTAAGGTAATTACAACCTCCGTTGTGGAACTTCAGTATGCTGATGATAATGTGGTCTCCGCACATTCAGAGGATGATCTCCAAACTATCCTAAATGCTTTTGCAGAAGCATACGAAAAACTTGGTATCTCACTTAACATCAAAAAAACCAAAGTGCTTCATCAGCAAGTGCAAGCCAATCCTTTGGTGATGCCATCTATCCAGCTTGGCGGGACAATACTGGAAAATGTCGATCATTTTCTCTATCTTGGCAGCTATCTTTCTGTTACAGCTAACATCGACAGTGAAATCCAGCATCGTCTGAGCTCCGCAAGTGCCGCGTTTTCTCGAATGAAACATAGAGTGTTCGAGGATCGGGATATTTGTAAGAAGACCAAAACACTGGTTTATGAAGCCATTGTATTACCAACTTTATTGTATGCCTGCGAAACATGGACTATCTATAAACGTCACTTCCACCTCCTTGAAAGGTTTCATCAACGTTGCCTCCGGAAAATCCTGCAAATTACTTGGGAAGATAGGCGAACAAATGTCAGTGTACTGGAAGAAGCAAAGACTACTAGCATTGAAAAAATGATCCTTCAACGCCAACTTCAGTGGACCGGTCATGTTGTTCGAATGCCTGACTGCCGTCTCCCAAAGCAGTTACTTTACTCCCAACTCAAGGATGGAAAGCGGAATATCGGTGGTCAATATAAGAGGTTTAAAGATGTTCATAAGGCTAATCTAAAAAAATGCAATATAAACATCGAAAACTGGGAAGCTCTGGCCCATGAACGATCTAAATGGAGGTTGGCCTTTCACAAAGGTTCCATGGACTTTGAAGAAGCCCGAGTGCAAGGTGAAAGGGAGAAACGTGCTAAGCGAAAAGCACGTCAAATGAATCCTTTACAGGACCATCTTCTATCTGGTAACCTGTGTCCTCACTGTGGGAAGCTGTGTGGATCTAGAATTGGCCTCCACAGTCACTTACGGACCCATCGCTAGAGTCTACACAATCTTCTTTAGAATCTCCTCCTTTTATCCCGGAAGACAATCTTACTCGGTCACGAGTGATCGCCTGATGATGACCCAAACTGCCTGAGACTAAAGTCCCTCTGTTGTTATATGCAGATGATGCTGTCCTAATGTCAATGTCTAAAATAGGTCTTAAACGCTTATTACATGTTTTTATGACTTATTGTAAGGTTAATCTGTTGACGGTCAATTATAGTAAAACAAAGATCATGTTTTTTTCTAGATGTTAATCAAGAAATAATTGGATAATAGATGGCCACCATGTAGAGAAAGTCAAGAAGTTTATAGATATCTCGGTATTATTGTGGCGGACCAAACCTGGTCCACTGCGCGGGTTCGGTACCTTAAGGGTTAACCGGCACCGAAGTTGTGCCCTGTACCACGACTTCCCAAGCCTTTATTTCTAGCAGTGAGTGATATTGACACGAAATCCCATAGAGATAGAAGGAACCTGCAATCTGGTCAGTTTCAAAAGGGTTTAATGGAGCGGAACTAATAAACTACAGGAATTTCACAGTATAAACATAGCAGTCAATATAGATACAAAGCAGAAGTATTCAATTGGCTTACAAGGTAGGCTTTGCTCGAGTGCAGAGTTACCTCACATCAGAGAATCTGGCTCCCTGATCTTCCGTAGCGGCTTGGATAGCTGGGCGCCAGGTGCCAGGCCCGGGGTTGGATCGTACTGGGTCCCAACCAGAGTCGAGGACCGGGTCTGTGCCAGCTTCCACTAAGTTTCCCAACAACAACCACCTGATCCCTGCGTACTTGGTTTTCAACCCTCCCTCGCCGCCCCTACCCCGCCCCTGACGATCAGGTGGCCCATTGTGCCCTGCAGGATGATGGCGCCTCTTGGGCAGATATCTCCGGGGTGATCTGGGGTACTTGGCAGCTCTTTGAGACTGCTTCTCACCTCTTGGTGTTCCGGCCCGACCCCAGGGGAAGTGTGATGGCTCCCATTGAGAGTATGCAGATGTGGCTATGCCGGGGTGCTCACCCCCCCCCCCCGTTGGTTCAGTCATTTACCTCCCCAGGTGGGGATTATGCAGAAAGGGTGGGGGAAATGCGGGGTGTCAGCTAAAGGGCAAAAACTGGGCAAAAGGTCTGTTCACTGTGTGTGCTCTGGCTTTCTCCACAATTATGTTTTCTTCTACACTTTCTTGGGCCACACACAGATGACTGTCTGCAGTCCAGGCTGCTCAGAATACTACCAAGATAGTTCTCAGATTTTTCTATGCTGAGGAGGCCCAGTTTATTCCTTCTGCCCTACAAGTATTTAAGACTAAAAATTTGTCTCAATTGTTATATGGTGTACCAATATGGATCCAGGGATTTAATTCAACTGTAGAGAGTGTTCTTTCAAACCTCTTGTATATGCTTTTTGGGATGCCAAGATGTGTACCATCTGCTAGTTTTATCGTTAGAGGCTGGCCTTGCCACTGTGGAATACAGCGCTTGGTCCCCTGCTTTTCGATACTAGCTAAAGGTTGTTTACGTTGATCAACCTTCAAGTTACTTTTATCTTTTACAAAAAGAAGTTTTTACCAGTTTATGGTTTAAAGGTTTTACCAATAAACTGCATTTATTAGGCCTTTCTATGGACTTTCTCAGCACATGTGATGATTCTGCTATAAAATCTATTTTAGAACAACAGAGTAAAGATATTTTATTTAATTATTTATTTATTTATTTATTTATTATATTTATGAATCGCCCATCTGGCCAGACATCCGGCCACTCTGAGTGATGTACAATCCAATAAAATACAAGGGAGGGGGGACACACACACAGTATAAAACACAATTAAACAGTACAAAACTTAAAAATCCTAACCCACCCCATAGTCCCGCCTGAAAAGCCACGTTTTTAATGCACGGTGGAAGCTAATCAAGGAAGGGGCATGGCGGAGGTCACTGGGGAGAGAGTTCCATAAATTGGGGGCTGCCACAGAAATGGCCCTCCTCCTAGTCCCCACCAGTCTATATTCTATATCAAATGCTCATAGGTTCATTGCACTCTAGCTTAACTTTTGAATTTCCCTAACTATGCCAGATATCTGGATAATCTGACTATTCCCAAATATCGTTGTGAAAGACCGCCACTGGTCTGTTCTTGCAGAGCCTGAGCTTCCTCAGCTAGTTTGACAGCTCGGAGCGCTCTGCCTGCGATTCCCGATTTAGATCGGTAATAAACACTGGAATCTAGCACCAAGTCAAAGCGAAACTTCTTTCCAGGCAAAAGTGAAAGTACTTTTAGTGGAAGACCGACAACCTGGTCTTCTGCATGGGTTCAATGCTAAGAGGGTAGTGGGTGCTGGTGTGGGCCTTCTCCGAGGTCCCCAGCGCCTCGCCTTAGCCCAGAACAAAGGGATAACTTATAGCCACAAAAGTATCTTTTAGAAAACAAGTTTATTTACAAAATTACCTTCACAAACTCAGACCCACGCCAGCAATACAGCTTATCAGTACGGTACAAAGTAGCAAGCAAAAGCCTCAAGGACAACGTGATTTCATGGCTCTCAGCTAGTTAGTTTAGCTCGGGTCCCGGCAGAGGCCCGGTCTACCCAAGCGGCTAGCTGGGTTCCCGGCGGGGCCCGGTCTACCCAAGCGGCTAGCTGGGTTCCCAGCGGGGCCCGGTCTACCCAAGCTGCTAGCTGGGTTCCCGGCGGAGGCCCGGTCTACCCAAGCGGCTAGCTGGGTTCCCGGCGGAGGCCCGGTCTACCCAAGTGGCTAGCTGGGTTCCCGGCGGGGCCCGGTCTCCCCAAGCGGCTAGCTGGGTTCCCGGTGGAGGCCCGGTCTATCCAAGCGGCTAGCTGGGTTCCCGGCGGGGCCCGGTCTACCCAAGCTGCTAGCTGGGTTCCCGGCGGAGGCCCGGTCTACCCAAGCGGCTAGCTGGGTTCCCGGCGGAGGCCCGGTCTACCCAAGCGGCTAGCTGGGTTTCTGGCGGGGCCTGGTCTAGCCAAGCGGCTTGTGAGTGATTTCAGCTTGGTTTCCCGGGGGTCCGGTCAACCCAAGTGGCCAGTGATTTCAGCTTGGTTTCCCGGGGTTGCTGATCCTTCGTTCCCTTACCCCAGGCATGGGCAAGATTGCTGATCAGGTCCAGAGAAAAGTTCCCTTGTGCAGGGTATTTTATACCTTGGTGTTTCAGGTAGCCCCTCCCTCCGTGATCAGGTGGGTTGACACCCTCCCTGAGGGGCGGCCTTTTGGGTCAGGTGGGGTGATGCCTTCCCCGCGTGGGATGGGGTCCCTTTGAAGCCACTTGCTTAATGGTCCCATCCTATGGTGTTGAGTGGCCATTTCTTAGGGGTGCCAAAGCGTCTGCCCTGGAGAGGTATTCAAGTCTTATGTAGATGGGGCTGATATGCAAGAGCATTGACAAACCTGGTGATGCTTCCTGCCTTCCCCCCTGGGGTGATTCTATGTAGATGTTGTTTGTCCCCTTTGGCATCTGTGGAGACTGGTTGTCTCCCCCCCCCCCCCGGGTCTCCTTCCCCCCTCCTTGGTGAGTTTGTGTGTGTCAGGCAGGGGGCTTAGGTTGGCTTTCTCCACACTTTTATTTTATAGTAAACAATACAAATTGAAAAGGGAGATAAGGGAAAGTGAAACTAGCAAAAAAGGAAGCGTCTTATTACATACAGTCAGAACTACAAAACAACAAAGATTCTACACTAGTCTAGCTAACAGCGGAGATTCTAACCTCGTCTAAAACTAGAAACTGAATGAACTTACAGCAATGTACCCAGGCGCTCTGCTTGGGGGTTGAGTGTCTGGACTGGCCTGAGCCAGGGTCCCGTTCCATGCTCCATGGCACCCTCCTTGCTCTCAACAACTCCTAGAAGCCTTGGCTGCTGCTTTTACCCCCTCGCTTGCCCCCCTCTTGCTCCCCCGACCCCTCTCTCTCTGCTGACAGGACAAACCCGTCAGGCCAGGCAGGAGGGGTGCTGAGGTTTCTCAGCACCCCCTTGCCCATGGCTCCTCAAGGATGCTTGGAAGGGTGATTGAGGGTACTTGACAGTCCATTGAAAATGCTTGGGGGGAAACCATCTAATGTAAATGTGTGTCCCGGACCTGGCAAGCCATTGGGGGTACTTGGCGAAGGTTATATAGATGCAAATGCGTGTCTGGGACAGAGCTCTCCTGTCTTGCCCTGGGCAGGGATAATGCAGGTGGGCTTTGGGGCAAAGTATATGTTCCTCAGGCTTTCTCTCCACAATCTTCATGTCTTTTCCAGGGCTAGATTCAATTGTCTTCCTTCTGCAAGATTGGAAGGCCGTTATCCGGGTGTCCCTTATGAGGAACGTTTGTGTCCCTGTGGAAATGAAGCACTCGAAACTTTAGGCCATGTCTTTTTTGAATGTAGCCTTTATAGAGAAGAACATAATAGACTACTTTCCCCTATTATGGAAGAATGCCCTGGAAGGACATCAGAACAATATCTAGAACATTTATTGGCTGGTACAAATAAGCCAAGGACAGAGTCAGTGGCCAAGTTTCTCTTTTCTGCTCAGAGGTCTCGCAAGTTGATTTCTTCATTTTAATTGTAATATTCTTTGTTTTTATCCTTAGTAGTAGTATTCTGTGTAATTTTAACCATTTTAACAGGTTTTAACAAATGTGTGCACTTTGTTTGTTTTAATGGGTCTGTGTGACCGCATAATAAAATTGATTGATTGATGGGTGAGAGAAGTGTTAGCTGTGTTACACTTCCAACAGTTAGCCAACTTAGATAAATCTGCGATAAAACCACAAATGTGCACTTGTGCTGATGCGTTAATGCGCATTATAGATTCAAAGATTATAGAGTTGGAAGGGGCCTGCAAGGTCATCGAGTCCAACCCCCTGCTCAATGCAGGAAACTAGAGGAGAGGTCTCCCATCCAAGTAACAACCAGGCCTGACCCTGCTTAGCTTTCCACGCTCAGACAAGCTAATTCTGGTTTAAAAATCCAGTTCAATCAATGAGTGGACGACGGAATGAAACACACCCGACAATCCATGAAACACAGACAGAACGGAATCAACAAAATCCATATATCCCCACTCCCAAGGCACACAAGCAGAACTGTCAGCTGTTACTGGCCATCAGCTGTCTTTTGTCAGGTCTTAAAAGGCATTGCCTCCGAGCAAGCACTGATTGATTGCTCTACTTCAAGGATGGGGAATATGGGGCCCTCAAGATGTTGTTTGACTGCAACTCCCATCATTGCTCACTATTGGCTATCAGCTAGGGCTGATGGGAGTTGTAGTCCAACAACATCTGGAGGGTGGCACATTCCCCACCCCTGCTCTGCTTATTGAAATTGTAAAGCAGAGGTGCAGAACCTCAGGTTCAGGGGCCAGTCGGCCAGATCTGACCCACTGGGGCTTCCAGGAATGCCATGCCCCTTTCCTTGGCCCCACCCCTTTTCCCCAAGCATGTGGCTGGGTTTGGTGGTTTCCCAGCTTTTGTGCAGTTTTTACCTCATTCTGAAAGGCTGAAATGCCTCTCTTAAGGCTTAGTTACCAACAGTAAGAGCTTTAAGCAAAAATATGCTGGTATTTTGGCACCAACTCCATTTTCCTCATTCACCACTGGAATGCAGACCCCCAAGAACCTCTCCAATATGGAATTTGGCCCTCAGGCTGAAAGAGGTTCTCCTTGTCTTAGAGTCATGAATTACTAAGTTGGAAGGGATCCCATGGGGTCATCTTGACCAACCCCCATTGCATCACAGGTTCAAATAAATAAATAATTTTAAAGCATTTTATGTGTTCATCTAAAGAGCATGTGTAGCTGACATGTCTCCTTTCAGTCACATGCATAATAGGATGGAAGATATGAATTTGCCTTATTTAATATGGATTCTTGGGGCAGAAACTAGTGGACTAGGCATAGATAAACGTAAGAACCATTTCGCTGGATCAAAGTCCAAATAGAGACCGAGGAAAGGCACTGGGGGTAACCTCAAGACTGGATTACTGTAATGCACTCTGTGTGGGGCTGCCCTTAAGGCTGGTTTGGAAGCTGCAGCTAGTGCAGAATGCAGTGGCGAGGTTATCAACTGGGGTGCCTTACCACGCACATATTATGCCGGTGCTAAAGGATCTACACTGTCTGCCAGTGTGCTACAGGGCTAGGTTTAAGATGTTGGTATTAGTATACAACGCCCTATACCACTCAGGACCAGGTCACCTCCCTCTATACCAACCTCCCAGGCTCAGGGGAGGCCCTGTTGCCTGTGCTGTGATCTACAGATTTCCATGTGGCGATGACATGGAGACAGACCTTCTCTGCAGTGGCACCTGCCCTGTGGAATGATCTCCCCTCTGAAGTACATCAGGCCTCAACACTGGCATGTTTTAGGCGTTTATTGAAAACATATCTATTTGCTTTGGCTTTCTCCCAGTCAGGGGCAGTGCTAGGTACTGGAAAAATCTGAGGCCCAGGCCCACAGGACAAAAAAAATGCACAAATCTGCATGTGCTAATTTACTTATGCTCTAGTGTGTGTGTGTGTGTGTGTGTGTGTGTGTGTGTTTAAAGGACCCTGTCTCCTAAGGACACCCTCATTTGTAAAAAAGGATGTATGGACAAGGGAGAGGAGGGCATTTGATTTCAGAAAAAACCCTCAGGCAGAAAGATTCAGGGGGTGGGGGGCAGCAGGAGGCGAAGCACACGTGGGCGAAAAAGCCTGCTAAGCCAGGGGGATCAGATGCAATAGATCTGATCCTCAGGGCCCCTGTACCTTCTTTTTCAGCAATTGTCCGTGGACAGCAAGGTGGTGGGGCAGATGGCCTCCCAGTGATCCTGAGGGCCCCTGTACCTTTTTTTCAATAAGTACCCATGGACAGCAGGGTGGTGGGGCAGATGGCCTCCCAGAGAATTGAGGCTCCAGCCCTAGTGGGTCACCCCCTAACACCACCTCTGCCCCCAGTCATGAACTATCTTTGTACCAGCTTCATGACGTGTGTGTGTGTGTGTGTGTGTGTGTGGTCTTTTTTGTTCATTTGTTTGGGTCTTGTTTGTTTTTATTCTTTTGTATACTACTTTGGGATTTCAAATGAAAAGTGGTATATAAATATAGTTAATAAATAAATCACAGAAGGTGCAAAGTGCTTTTCAGAGGGGGGAGCTTTGTCCCACGTGTTAGTTTCCTTCAAGTAACAGCAAAACTGGGCTGGGGCCCCGCACAGGGTGAGCTACTTGTCAGGGGGTGATTACCCTGCGCTTTCCCCCAATATGGCCAATGACTAGTCCAGCATTCTGTTTTCAACTGTGGGAAGGGCTGTAGGTCAATGGTAGAGCACCTGTTTCGTATGCAGGACTTGGGTTCATAGATTCTTGATATCTCCCGGCAGGGCTGGGAAGGAGCCCTGTCTGAAATCCAGATGCTTTTATCTGGCCACAAGCAGGGCATCAAAGCCATGGCCTCCCCCCCCCCACCCGTTGTTTTTCCTCCGCATCTGGCATTGAGAGGGACACATACAAGATGGTGGGGTACCTGCAACAAAACGTTGCAGTGTGAAGTGCTCCTGTTCTCTGTTCCAGCCAGCCATGGCCTCTTTCAAGATACTCCATTCCATTCCCACCGAGTTTCCTCCCTGCAACAGCCAGCATTCCATGGCTGCCGAGCATGCTCAGTCCTCATTGGGCTGTTTTGGGGTTCCCCTCGTCCTTTAAGGTTCCCTCCCCCTTAAAAATGTGTCTACTTCTGGAAACCTTGAGGATTTCCCTGAGTCTGCTGATATCTCCCTCTTTTGGTGCCGTTTTGGCTAGGTAATGATCGGCACTCAGAGAATGAGTTCGCTATTAGTGTGTATATTTAGGGTTGCCTCTGTACATGGAGGTTCCATTAGCGAACATGTCTAACGACATGATTGATTAGATCCAGCTGGACAGACATCTGTCAGAGATGCTTTGACCTAGATTCCTGCATTGAGCAGGGGGTTGGACTCGATGGCCTTGTGGGCCCCTTCCAACTCTACTTTTCTATGATTCTATGATCCCTCCACGTATCCTTTTGAAAAATCATCAAAGCTAATGGCTTCCGCCACATCTTGCGGTAGCACATCCCATATGTAAACTGTGCATCCTGTAACCAAGTCAGCCCGGAACCTTTCACCAGTTGGCTCCAGCTGGGTTCTAGTAATATGATGAGACAGGAACGTGGGGGAGAAAATCTCTCTGATCTCCCGACAGGAGCCAGAGATCTTGGCTATAGCCCAAGTTGTGGGAAGAGTCTTTACGAAATCATAGATTTCATAGATCATAGAGTTGGAAGGAGCCTACGAGGCTATCGAGTCCAACCCCCTGCTCAATGCAGGAAACTAGAGGAGGGGTCTCCCATCCAAGTAATAACCAGGCCTGACCCTGCTTAGCTTTCCACGCTCAGACAAGCTGAGCCAGCATCAGCACATGGGGGTGGGCAACTTGTGGCCCTCCAAACGCTTTGGCCTTCAACTCCCATCAGCCCTAGCTGGCATAGCCAATGATGAGGGATGATGGGAGTTGTAGGCTAAAGCATCTGAAGGGCCACAAGCCCGTGTGGCGTAGTGTGAGGGCCAGTGCGGCGTAGTGGTGAGAGTGTTGGGCTGGGACTCGGGAGATCCAGGTTCTGGTCCCTGCTTGGCCATGAAACTCACTGGGTGACTTTGGGCCAGTCACTGACTCTCAGCCTCACCTACCTCACAGGGGTGTTGTTGTGAGGATAAAATGGAGAGGAGGAGGAGGAGGAGGAAGATTATGTATGCCGCCTTGGGTTCCTTGCAGGAAAAAAGGCGGGGTATAAATATAATAAATAAATAAATAAATAAATAAAAGACATAAATAAATATAAATAAATAAATAAATTAGCAGAACTAGACTGCACTTGGCTCCAGAGCTAGAAACGGAACACAAGATGGGAGATGCATGATGTTGCTGCAAAACAGAGTTCAAGCTGTTTCCAGTCATGGACCGCTGAGTTGAAGGGCTGAATGCTTCCCTGGGTGGATCAGCCCCGCCCCCACCAACTGGGCAGAGCTGCTTCTTTCACCCTCTAGCAAGCAACAGCTTGTCCTATTGATAAAAGTATTATTTCCTGGAACCGGATTCTTTTCCCGCTGCCAACGTTCATCTCTCAGCCCTCTGATTTTGAGCCAACTCACACATATATCACAGAACCCGTGCTGCGCAAGTCTGGCGTCCGTGGATCTGTCCAGACTGGCGCCGCATGCAGAGAAACAAATGGCACGCTTGCTCCCCTTTTTTGGGTCCCGCCTGCAGTTCATCCGGCACTCACCCAACCGCCACCAAGCCTGCTTTGGATCGCCTTTGCTGGGCTGCAACAAATAAAGGTAGCCTTGCCCAAGTGCGGTAATGGTAGGCTGCGCTGGCGAAGCTGGACATGCAGAGAAACAACCGTCTGATCACTTCGCTGCCTGTATGCCATCTGGTCAGACCTAGGGCAGGGGTGCAGAACCTCTCTCAGCCCGAGGACCAAATTCCATTTCAGAAAAGCTTTCGGGGGCCACATTCCAGTGTGGGTGGGGCCAAAGGTAAAGGGCAGAACAAAAGAGAATGGGCCAAAAAAAGCCACAAAGCCACAATATTTTAGCTTAAAGTACTGAAAAGATCCAGGGCTCAGGCCTACAGAATAGGGGAGAAAAGCACAATTTTGCAAATGCTAATTTATTTATATTTATTTATTTGTTTGTTTGTTAAATTTATGGATCGCCCATCTGGCCAGCAAACTGGCCACTCTGGGTGATGTACAGCATAATAAAATACAGATTAAAATACATTTGAAACAGTATAAAAATTTTAAACCTTAGCCCACACCATATTCCTGCCTGAACAGCCATGTTTTTAGTGAGCGGCGGAAGCTCAGCAGAGAGGGGGCATGGCGGAGGTCACTGGGGAAAGAGTTCCACAGTATGGGGGCCACCACAGAAAAGGCCCTCTTCCTAGTCCCCACCAGTCCAGCTGCTCTGGCTGAAGGGACAAGGAGAAGGCCGTCTGTGGCAGATCTTGTTGAGTGGCCTAGTTGGCATTGCTGGAGACGCTCCTTGAGATAAACTGGACCGGAGCCGTATAGGGTTTTAAAGATCAAAACCAACACCTTGAATTCGGCTCGGCAAGCAACTGGTAGCCAGTGCAGCTCCTTGAGCACTGGAGTGATGTGATCCCGCCGGCGGCTGCCTTTAACCAGGCGAGCCACCATGTTCTGTACCAGTTGTAGCTTCCGAACCGTCTTCCAGGGTAACCCCACGTAGAGCGCATTACAGTAGTCTAGGCGAGAGGAGACCAAGGCATGAACCAATGATGGAAGCAGATGATTAGGAAGGTAGGGGCGCAGCTGCCGTATCAGATGGAGTTGATACAGCGCCGATACATATGCTCTAAAGTGTGTGTGTGTGTGTGTGTGTGTGTTTAAAGGACTCTGTCTCCCAAGGACACCCTTATTTGTAAAAGGGATGTATGGGCAGGGGAGAGGAGAGCATTTGATTTCAGAAAAAAGCCTCAGGCAGAAAGATCCAAGGGTGGGGGGCAGCAGGAGGAGAAGCACATGTGGGGGGAAAGCCAGCTCATCCAGGGGGACCAGATGCAACAGAGCTCATCAGGGCCCCTGTACCTTTATTTCAGCAAGTGCCCATGGACAGCAGGGCGCTGGGGCAGAGGACCTCCCAGAGATTCGGGGCTCCAAATGAAAGATTCAGGGTTCCAGTAATAGTGGGCTGCCCCCTAACACCTCCTCTGATTTCAACTTTTAAGAATTGGGTGGTGGGGTGGGGGGAACCACATAAAAGTCAGGAAACCACCAAATGATCCGTGCTCGGGTGGGAAATGGGCTGCAGACAGGGGAAAGGGGCATGGCCATCTGAGTAATGCCCAGAGGGGTGGATCAGGGCCCAAGGCAGGCCAGATTTGGCCCTCAGGTCTGAGGTTCTGCACGCCTGATCTAGGGCCACCTTGAACAAACAAGCAGCTCTTTGCCATGGCTCTGGAGGACCATGCCATTTTTTAGGAGGGCCAACAAAGCTGTGCACCATTTGAGAGGATCCCTTTCAGGATCTCAGATGATGAAGGGATGAAAACTCTGGGAACGGTATCCCAGAATTGTTTGTAATCAGTGGCATAGTTAGGTCATTTTAGGCTCCGACTTTAGTGGTCTTACTAGGTGCGGGGGGGAGGGGGGCTCCCTTCACTTACTTCAAATGGTCTTACAGGATGGTGCTTCAAATGGTCCAATGGGAGGAGGGGGCTCTTTGGAAGGCAATGAGTATTACTTCACTTACTCTAAATTGTGGTCAGCCAGCGCTGCTGTGTTTGTCCCCGCCCCCGCTCATTCTGCCAAGTGTGGCCCCGGACATCTGCCCTGAGGTCCTGCCCTGGTGGTGCCACCATTTGCAATATGACAAGGGAGCATACGGTAGACCTCTTGCCTATGTGTGGGCAGTCTCTGCTTGTTTCCACTTACCCACATTCTCAACACACTGATTTGTGTGGCTTTCTCTCCACTGAGAAAAAGTCCCTCCCGGTCAGGATCTGCTCCGCCAGCGCAGCGCCACAGCTCCATCTAGTGGCCGCTGCCTGGAGAGCAGCCCAGCCTCCTGCTGGCTTCGCAGGATCCTGCCCAGGCCTCCAGCTGTCCCAGGTCTGCTAATGCAGCCCAGCTGGGAGTTGCTGGAAGCCCTATATAAAGATGGCCTCTGCACTGCAGTCTTTGCCACAGCAACATGGTCCTGCGTGCTAGCTGCAGCCGTGGTCCTGAGCTCTTGCTGTGTCCAGCCTTGCCATGCTTGACCTCCTGCTTGTCCCTGATCAATGCTCCTGCCTCTGACCCTGCTTAGCCTGGTATGTCTTGGTTCCTGACTCCTACCTATTCCTGGACCCTGTTGCCTGGACCTGCCTTCTGTCTCTGACCCCTGCTTGGACTCTGTTGTGCTAACCTGTGCTGGACCTTGTGCCTGTTGCCTGCACTTGTCCTCTACCTCTGGCACCTGTTTGGACTCTGTTGCCCTGAACCTGTGCAGAACCTTGGGCCTACTGTCTGTCTATGCCTCCATATTTCCTGGCCCTGGCGTTCCAGCCCTGAACCCTTGCCACCCGCAACCTGGACCCTGACACTCCCTTCCTCCTAGGAGCTGAGGGTGATGCAAATCATTCCACTTACACATTATGCACCAATAACTGCGGTGAGTTCATCTGGGAGCTAGCAACTGGCCCAAGGTCACCTAGTGAGTATTGTGGCCATGCAGGGATTTGAACCCAGCTCTCCCTAGATCCAGGTCCAGCACTCTGTTCACAAGCTTTAATTATCCCTCACCCTGCCCTCTATTGACTCACTTTGCTCAAGCAGAAAGATAAACATATTGACTGGGTTCAGACAACACAATAGCCCACACTCAATAGTTGAGTATGGGCTGTCGTTAAACTGTGGGTTGTTGTTGAAACCATGGTGAACAACCATGGTGCCTGTGGCTCACGCTGGCTCAGCTTGTCTGAGCGTGGAAAGCTAAGCAGGGTCAGGCCTGGTTATTACTTCGGATGGGAGACCCCCTCCTCTAGTTTCCTGCATTGAGCAGGGGGTTGGACTCGATAGCCTTGTAGACTCCTCCAACTCTATGATCTATGAAATCTATGAACCCACAATTCACAACCCAACAACAAAGCATGGGTTCTCTTCATGGTTCTTCGTGGTTAACAAACCATTGCTTGTTAGCACAGCTGGGTTCAGACAACATGATAACCCACGTTTCAACAACAACCCACAGTTCAATTACAACCCACATTCAAACCATACTCAACCCTTGTTACCGTGTTGTCTGAACCCAGTCGTTGTAAACTGGGTGGGGGTGGACTTGCATGATTCCTGCTGAAATCTTTAAAGAAGGGGCCCCCAAACTTGTACAACATCTTCACAAACTCATCGAAAAAATCTGAATAAGAGAAGAGATCCCAGAAGACTTCAGGGATGCCATAATTATCACTCTCTTTAAGAAGGGTGATAGAACAGACTGTGGAAACTATCGTGGCATTTCTCTCTTAGCTACCGGAGGTAAAATATTTGCTAGGATTCTCGCAAACTGTCTCCTATCGATTTCAGAAGAGATCCTCCCTGAATCTTAATATGGTTTCCGCCCCTCTAGAGGGACAGTAGACATGATTTTTACTGCACGTCAGCTCCAAGAAAAATGCTGGGAGCAAAATCAACCCCTTACATGTCATTTATTGATTTGGCTAAGGCCTTTGATACTGTAGACCGAATGGCTCTCTGGACTATCCTTATGAAAATTGAATGCCCCAATAAATTTGTGAATATCTTGCGACTTCTCCATGACAACATGACGGCAACGGCTTTGGACAACAATGGCTCTCATGGTGCTCCATTTAAAGTGGGATCAGGTGTTAAACAGGGATGTGTTATCACCCCAACATTATTTGCTATTTTCATCGCCATGATTTGACATCTTGTCGAGGGGAAACTTCCCACTGGTGTGGGAATTATATATCGAACAGATGGAAAGTTTTTTAATCTCAGTAGGCTGAAAGCAAAAAGTAAGGTAATTACAACCTCTTTTGTGGAACTTCAGTATGCTGATGATAATGTGGTCTCCGCACATTCAGAGGATGATCTCCAAACTATCCTAAATGCTTTTGCAGAAGCATACGGAAAAACTTGGTCTCTCACTTAACATCAAAAAAACCAAAGTGCTTCATCAGCAAGTGCTTCATCAGCAAGTGCAAGTTAACCCTTTGGTGATGCCATCTATCCAGCTTGGTGGGGCAATATTGGAAAATGTCACTCATTTTCTCTATCTTGGCACCTATCTTCCTGTTACAGCTAACATTGACAGTGAAATCCAGCATCGTTTGAGCTCAAGTGTTGTATTTTCTCGAATGAAACATAGAGTCTGCGAAACATGGACTATCTATAAACGTCATTTCCACCTCCTTGAAAGATTTCATCAATGTTGCCTCCGGAAAATCCTGCGAATTACTTGGGAAGATAGGCGAACAAATGTCAGTGTACTGGAAGAAGCAAAGACTACTAGCATTGAAAAAATGATCCTTCAACGCCAACTTCAATGGACCCGTCATGTTGTTTGAATGTCTGACTGCCGTCTCCCAAAGCAGTTACTTTATTCCCAACTCAAGGATGGAAAGCGGAATATTGGTGGTCAGTATAAAAGGTTTAAAGATGTTCTTAAGTTAAGACTAATCTAAAAAAATGCAATATAAACATCGAAAACTGGGAAGTTGTGGCCCATGAACGATCTAACTGGAGGTTGGCCTTTCACAAAGGTTCCATGGACTTTGAAGAAGCTCGAGTGCAAGGTGAAAGGGAGAAACGTGCTAAGCGAAAAGCAGGTCAAACGATTCCTTTACAGGACCATCTTCTATCTGGTAACCTGTGTCCTCACTGTGGGAAGCTGTGTGGATCTAGAATTGGCCTCCACAGTCACTTACAGACCCATCGCTATAGTCTACACAATTTTTTAGAATTTCCTCCTTTTAAAATTGTTCTTTTTGTAATTTTATCCTGGAAGATAATCTTACTCGGTCATGAGCGATCGCCTACTATAGGACTGGATGACCTCCTCCAGGGTTCCTCCCAACCCAGTGATTCTATGGTTCCTACTGTAGTTTGGACGAGAGATTACCTTAATAGACTTGGCAAGTATCTGCTCCTTGTTAGGTAAAGTAGGAGCGATATGTTGTGTTGCCATGGCAACTAAGTAGATGGGCTGATTGCTCTCAAGAGCTGGTGAGGAAATACCCTGAAAGGGGGATACTGCCATGAAAGGAAACAAAAGAAGGGTTGGAGTTTGGGGTCACACAGAGTTTGAGAGATGGGCCTGGATCCCCATTTCCATTAGATGGCTGGCACTGGCAGAAGTGGCCTTCCCTGCCCCCCCCTTCCCATGGCAGCCCCTCCAGCCCCCTGAAAATGCTACAGAGAGTCATGAGAACATGCTGTATGGGGCGAGCTGTGATGTGTGGGGCAGAGGGGGATCCCTGAAACTCAGGCAGAGGGCAGAGCTATTCCGTTCATGGAAGGGCCCTTCCTTTGGCAGAAGGCAGATCCTCGATTGCGGGACTCTGAAGAGCTAACCGCATCTTGGGGTGCTGGCTGCAGGCCCGGCGCGAGCTCTCTTGCCGCCTGAGGCAAATAACTTGCGCCGCCGCTGTGGAACGCTCCCACCCTCCTTACCGCCGCCGTTGCAGCACAACCCTCTCTCCTTCCCTCCGGTGCCGCACAACCCTCCCTGCCGCTGCCAGCCCCAGCCCGGATTGCCCACCGCCTTCGCAGCGCTGGCAGCGGGGCGCTCAGATCTTGTGGCTCTGGGCTCTCGCGAGATCCCGGCACAAGGCCGGCCGAGATATTGTGAGGTGTTGGCCATGTGCCGAGATCTTATGAGAGCCCTGAGGTCCCACAGCAAGAGAGCGCCAGTGGCTGCTCTGAGCCGCCCCGCTGGCCACTTTCTTGCTGCGCACCCGCTGGAGGTGGGCTCTCCGGGCTGGGGCTGGGCTGGGGGGCAGGGCTGGGGGGCAATTTGCTGCTCTTCTAGTTCCACTACCTCATGTGGGCATCTCACCCTGCTTCATGGGTGGGCCGGCCCTGGCTGGCTGGCTGGCTGGCTGGCTGGAGCTCTGGTGCAGGCTTTGGCTGACCTTTCGGATTGCTTAAGATGAGCCTCCACCTATGCGCTGCCTGTACATTTGTAAAGGAAGGCAAGTATCGCAAACCACCGTACGCCTCCTGTGATCTGCTTGCACCAGGCCCGGGTAAGCGCAACACCCCTGGAAGTTCTCACCGCTCAGAAAACTGGGGTGAGCATATCACAGCCTTCCCCAACCCAGTGCCCTCAGATGTTTTGGGCTCCAGCCCCCATCAGTGCAACCAATGGTCAAGGATGATGGGAGTAGTAGTCCAAGATATCTGGAAGGCACCAGGCTGGTTTACACTATGTGGCAAGAGCTCTCCAAGGTCAATCTTTGCCTTGCTATCTGAGAGCAAGAATTATTTTTTTTACTTGGCGATGCCAGGAACTGAACCCGCGGCCTCCTGTATGCAAAGCGTGTGCTCTACCACTGAGCCACAGCCCCTCCTGAGCTGTGACTCTTGTTGCTTCCTGTGGTCATTTTGGGGGGAGGAAGCTTTCTCCCCCCCCCCGTTAAAGATGGGGTACATTCCAGCAGCTTTTCCTTCTAGTCTTCCCCACCAGCACCACCACCACCAACAGCCAGACCTACCAGATGTGGAGGGGAAGTGACGGATTGGCTGGCCTGTTGCCATGGATATGGTTGCCATGGAGATAATGGTCCCTACTCCTGCTCCTGCCCCAGCCCCTTTCATTCTTAATTCTTCCAAGCATGGACTCTTGATTTACAAGGGTGGGTGGAGGAGCCAGGGCTTCTGGCTTCTTCTCTGAGCACAGAGCGAGGGAGCCAGTGAGTTGTTGTGCGCCAGGAGGGAAGACTGAGAACAGATGAGTTTCGTGTTCTCTGTGGGAAGGACAGCGGGTTGCCAGCCATAGATCCAGAGATTGAAGGGAGGGGGGAGGAGAAAGCCAGGACTGCTGGCTTCTCTCCTGGGGAAGGAAGGCCACCTAAGGGATGGGTTGGAGGACTGGAGTGGGGGAGAAAGAGCGAGGGATAAACTGAAGGTTCCCAGTGCGGACTGTTAAGGCAGAGAAAGGGATCAAAATTACTGCTTTTCCTGCAAAGGAAGCTGGGTCCAGTGAGAGAAAACAGGAGGTGCTGGGAGCCAGGATTTCTTGCTTCCCTGAAAACGGGGGCCTCCCCCAACCTGGACCCCTTGAGATCTTTGGAGTGCAACTCCCATCAGTCCCAGCCAGCATGGCTAACAGTCAGGAATGTAGGGAGTTGTCATCCAAAACATCTGGTGGGTACCAGGTTGATCTAAACCAGTGTTCTCCAACCTTAGGTCCCCAGATGTTTTTGGCCTACAACTCCCAGCATAGCTGGCTGGGGCATGCTGGGAGTTGTAGGCCAAAAACACCTGGGGACCCAAGGTTGGAGAACACTGATCTAAACAGTGGGGGGGGGGGAGTGCAATTTTTAATTTAATTTTTAGTTTTTAATTACATTATTACATTTATATCCTGCCTTTCCCCCCCTCCAACGAACCCAAGGCAGTTTACATGGTGGTCCTCCTCTCCTTTTTATCTTCACAACAACCCTGCGAGGTGGGTTAGGCTGAGAGAGTCAGTGACTGGCCCAAAGTCACCCAGTGAGCTTCATGGCTGAGCGCGGAACTAGAACCCGGATCTCCCGAGTCCCAGTCCAGCACTCTCACCACTACGCCACACCAGATCTCCGGTGCTTAAAAAGGCTGTCCACCCGGCAGCCATGTGAGGATGTCCACTCGGGGCTGGCTCCAGTCCTTCCCCTCCCCGTGCCTCCCGGATTTCCCCCACATGCTCTGAGTAATTGCTCTTTCCTGCGGTAGCCTCATCACCCGTCAGGCCTGGTTGTCAGCCAGGATTAGCCTACGATGTGCTGACACGGTGCCAGGCAGCAGTGTGATGGCAAGGGACAGTGACAGGCAGCTGCCCCCCGGCCAAAGAGCTGCCCACCCCCTCCTGACAAAATGCTCCTGTCTGTACAACTGCACGCTTGGAATGCTGTGTATGCGCATTCTCATGGGTCCCCACGCAGTGGAGCATAAGCGCACCCGATTTGCATATGTGCATGGGTTGGTCTTCAAAACATGTGCGGGCAGGCGGGCATCTTAGATTGCCTTCCCCTGCCCCCAGCCTGGCACTCTTCATCACGATGATGGGAGTTGTAGTCCAGACCATCTGGAGGGTGCCAGGCTGAGGGAGGCTGCTCTTCTCCTTTGCACGTTTCAGTCATCATAATCCTTAGTATTTTTTTGTCATGTTTTAGAGTGCTCAAAGCACTTCATAGCCGTCATCCCAGTAAACCTGACAATAACCCTGTAAGGTAGCTCAGTATGATTATCATTGCCCCAATATTGTAGATGAAAGGGTGAGGCTGAGAGAGAGTGACATGCCTAAGGCCAGCTAGTGAGTTCGTGGCAGAGGCAGGATTGGAATCCAGGAATTCCTAATTGACAGCTCAGTCTCTTAGCTACTACATTTACACAGGGTGGGCAGGTATCCAGACATGGCTTCTTCTGTCCCTTTAAACCAGAAGGCAGGGAACCTTTTTAATTTTCCTGTCAAGGACCACATTTCCTTAGCGGTAATCTGTATATGAGTCTACGGTGGCCACTTAGGAATCACCAAAAAAGAAAAAGGAAATGCATCACACACAAAAAGAAGACAAAAGATGACACCACTTTTTATAAACTGCATATGGTAATTGATATGTATAGATCCAAATTAAGAAATAAATAGTATAATTAAAATAGAAATACAGTCCATCTCGCCACAGTGTGGAAGACTGAGCAGGTGACCAGTGTGCCTGCCTGTCCGGATGCTCGCCTCACCATTGATGGGCAAAAGCAGTTCTTAAGGTTCTTTATCTATAAACCGGAATTGGAGCCCGGACAGCCCTTCAAATAGAGGTTGGCTTCAGAGAATGGTCCTTTGGCAGCTCTTCAGCTAGAGGGCTGTCCTCCGTAAAAGAGGACACATGGCCATCAGTGTCCTATGGGCCACATGCCAGCAGTGGGCAGAATACAGGCCTGTGGCTCACACTGGCTCAGCTTGTCTGAGTGTGGAAAGCTAAGCAGGGTCAGGCCTGGTTATTACTTGGATGGGAGACCCCCCCCCCCTCCTCTAGTTTCCTGCATTGAGCAGGGGGTTGGACTCGATAGCCTTGTAGGCTCCTTCCAACTCTATGATCTATGAAATCTATGAAATCAGAGCCAGAAGTCTGTGGGGCCATCCCATCTCTCTTTCTCTCTCTGCCAACCCCTTCCCCGCTCCCTTCCCAGTCACCTCCCCACTCCGCAGGCTGCCCGGGAGATGGACAGTGATGGACAGAGCACGCTTGCCAGAGATCAGAACTCTTCCCTTGCTGAGAGCTTCCCCTCTCTCTTTCCACTGCTCCATCATTTTGGCTCCCCACACACACACACACACACACCTGTTTTTCCCCTCTCACCCTTCTTCTCTCCCTCTGGGCTCCCTCCAGCTGAATGAAATTCAGCCAGAGGATGCAGGTTGCCCACCCCTGCTTTAAACAGATTGTGAGCCAGTGCCACGTAACCGTCGGGGTGTTAAGACTAGGATGGGAGACATGCCCAAGTTCACATCCCCACTCCTTCAGCCACAAAGCCAGTCACTGTCTCTCAGCCTCAACTACCTCACAGGCTTGTTCTGAGGATGAAAGACGGGAAGAGAACCACATACCCCACTCTGACCTCCTTAGAAGAAGGCAGGATATCAATGAAATCGATCAGTGTGAGCCAGTGTGGCGTAGCGGTTAAGAGTGTTGGACTAGGGCTCGGGAGACCTGGGTTCTAGTCCCCACTCAGCCATGGAGCTCACTGGGTGACTTTGGGCCAGTCACTGACTCTCAGGCTAGCCTACCTCACAGGGTTGTTGTGAGGAGAAAATGGAGAGGAGGAGGACTGTGTGAGCCACCTTGGGTTCCTTGCAGGAGGAAAAAAGGTGGGATATAAATGTGATGATGATGATGATAAAAAATAAAAGTTCAGGCTTGCTGTAAGGCAGGTATGGGTAGGATTCAGGCTTCTAGGATCCACTTTTTTTCATTGTTTTTTTTTAAACCAGAGCCCTGAGGTCCACCAATTAGAGCCAGATGCAAACTGGCAACTCAGGGTGGGGGGCAGAGCTACGGCTCTGCTACTGCATCCTACAACTTGTATTTCAGGATGACTTGCATTTTGGGATTCTGGCATTTTGGGGGGCATATACAAGTACAAATCCACATCTAAGCAACTATAGATCACGGAATTTAGAGAGCCCCCCCCCATTTGTTGATGATGTTAAACAATTGGGAATCAGAAACCCCTGCAGATCTACCGCAAGTCATCCAAAAACCTGCCTGTAGATCTCGGTTTACTTTTGCCTGTCAGTTCCCTAAGCAATGAAATTGACTATTTTACGCAAATTTAGTTGTTGAAAAATACGGGGGGGGGGGGGAATACAGACCAAAAATGTGCATTTCCCCAATAGGCTAACGTGTGAAAATGTACATGGGGGCGGGATTTATGCATTTTTGCAAGTGCAAATTTGTGCAAGGGTGCAGGGACACAAGCTCAGGATTATTATTTTTTTAAATCCAACTCTGTCAACAAGCAGATCACAAAATGAAAGGCACCTCACAATCTGTGAAATGCAGATGGAACAGATTTAACAAAATCCATACATTCCTAGTTGTGACTCACCATGAGTCCTTGAGATATCGTGGGCTTTAACTCAGAATTAACAAGTGAACAAAATGTCCCTAGGCCTCTTTCTCTAGCTACAACTGAATCTCAACAAAGGCTTAGATCAGGGGTAGGCAACCTTGTGCCCTCCAGACATTTTGGACTACAATTCCCATAAGTCTCCACCAGCATGGCCAATGGTCAGAGATTCTGGGAGTTGTAACCCCAAACATCTGGAGGGCACTAGGTTGCCTATCCCTGGCTTAGACCCAAACCTTCTTTCCAATGCATGGCCCCATCTTGGCACAAACAAAGAACTGAGTGTTTGGAGCATGTGCAGAGTGTTTTCCATTCGCAACCACAACCAGCCTCATGATCTGGGCTTAGGAATATGGTCTTCTGGATCAGAAAGAACAGCTTGAAGGTAGGCAGTCCTCTGCCCTGGTCTGTCTTGTTCTAGAAATGACACACGCACGCACGCACGCACGCACCTCACACACAGAGGAATGGCCTGTGGGGTTGAGAGCGATCAGTGTCCCCTTTCCCAGCCACCCTGCTTCATGTTCGACTCTGTCCTCTGGACGCCACAAAGCACATGACTGCAGCGAGTGACCAGGCAAGAACAAGACCATATGTTGCAAGTCAGCACAGCCCAAGGGCTGACTCTGTGCAAGCCAGTACAAAAAGACAGGGCACGCATGAGCGAGAGGCAGCTCTGGCAAGCACAGGCATGCTGCTGAGAAGCAAGGGAATGCACACAGAAAACATGACAGCCATGCCGGAGAAGACCAAGGTCCATCTAGTCCAGCATCCTGTTCATACAGCGGCTGACCAACTACCTACAGGAAGCCCAGAAGGAGGACATGAATGCAACAGCACCCTCCCACCCATGTTCCCCAGCAACTGGAGTAGATAGGCATACTGCCTCTGATACTGGAAGTAGCATATGGCCATCAGGACTGATAGCCTTATCCCCATGAATTTGTCTACAAAACTCAAATCTTGGGAGCTTCCAACCTCCTCCTCCTCGGCGGTGGCACTGCAACTCTGGGATCAGCTTCCATTGGGGGTTTGTCAGGCCCTTTCTTCGCAGGTCTCTCAAGTTCCACTTGGTTCTTGCTGGCCTCCCCATAGTGCATGTGTGGGCAACACGTGGCCCCCTAGTAGTGCAGCGACAGCAGCAGAAAAATAATCCGCAGAGCCACAATGGAGGCTGAAAAGTCCCAAATTTAGCTTTAAAAACAACTTTAGTTTTGCTACCATCACGCTACCAAATTTCAGCAATGCAATCACCGCAGCAGTGGTGTGGGTCCCAGGTAGGTCTTGTGGGGAAGAAATTGGACCCCTGACTGACCCCTCAAGGTTGCCCACGCCTGTCATGCTATCTTGGGCTGCTGGTTTTATTGGCAATTTCTGTTCTTATGGATTTTTATTGAATAAGTATTTATTGGTTTTTATTGTATCCACCTTGTATGGTTTTTTATCTCGTATGCCACCTTGAGAGGGTTCCACCTTAAAGGTGGCCAAACATAATTTTAAATAAATGAAATACATAAAAACCCTCAGTCTTCAATTTTTATTTTTTTATTTTTATTTTTTTAACTGCAGAAGTCCACATTTTGGGCTTAGAAGATGTGGTTGATGGAGCCAATTTCCGAGATGAAACTCACATGTGGGAATAAAATTCCAATCTTTTCTGAATGTTTGAAAGTCAGATCTTGATTCAAAGCCCAGCTTTAGCTGCAAAATTCACACTCTGGTGATCTCAATGGCAGAACTCAAATTTCTGTGATTAAAGTTTTTGCATTTAGAATTGAGTTTGGGACTTGTGAACATGGGATTGTGCACCATGGATGACACAAGTACATGCCATGCACAAGTCAGCATATACGTATGGTATGTGTATATGCAAGCAGACCGAGGAATGGTGCACTCATTTTATTAAGAGGGCTCGAGGGCAACACCAAGAGCGCAATCCTTTTGCCAATGCACAGAGCAAGTTGCAGCGGTGGCGGCCTTCGCCGCCATGCCGTGGGTCCTTCATTTCATCTAGATCAGAATTCTCCAACCTTGGGTCCCCAGGTGTTTTTGGCCTACAACTCCCAGCATGCCCCAGCCAGCTATGCTGGCTGGGGCATGCTGGGAGTTGTAGGCCAAAAACACCTGGGGACCCAAGGTTGGAGAACACTGATCTAGATGAAGCTCTTCAGAGGGGGGAGGGAAGGCAGCTGGGGCACCATCTGGATATGGCATAAGCTGTGGGCCCCAGCCTCCTCCCCTCTCCCGGGCACACCCCTTTTCCTCCTCTCCCAAGGCCGATTTGCAACCTCAGGGAGGGAGCCAGCACAGGTCTTTCCATATGGCTGCGAGGAGAGCAGGGGCTCGGTGCTCAGGAGTCCCAGCTCCAAGCTCGCAGGACCTCGGAAGCTGGGAGACTCTGAATAATCCTATGGCCCCGCAGGCAAGGTCACAGGGCCATAGGATCGCACCTAACATTACAAGGATTAGCTGTGGTGGCGAATCTTGGGCTCATGCAGTCTCCCTTCCCCTCCTCCTTTTTTCACGTTTGCTTTTGAATAAACCATGGTTTATTCTAACTGTGATTAGTTAAGGAACCAGGATCTGAAACCACAGTTTTATCCTAGCTTGTTTGGACTATCCATGGTGCTGCCATTCATTCTCCCAATGCTAATCCATGGTTTAACATTACATCTGAATTGGGCTGTTACATAAACAAGCACTGATTGTGCATATGTATACATAGTATTGAAAATGTGACAATAGGAAGTTGAGTATGTGCATATACATGCCAAAAACTGAGCCCCACAATACAAGGGTGTGTTCTTAGCTATTTACTTAAGGCATTTATATGCCACCTTTCAGATCAAAGGCCTCCCAAGTTGGCTTAGGAAGCACTTTAAGAACAAAAAACGGAACAATGGGGGAAAAAAAACACATCTAAAGCTTTCCAGCTACAAAACTAAAATTAGCAAAGAATTTGAAAACAATATATGGACGCCCACTGCCACCAAGAGCAAGGCTCTGCCTAGCTACTCAAGGGTGGGTCAAGAGGGTGCCAGAAGCTTGTGGCTTCCCCTGTAACAGCAGGATTTACTCTGCTCCACAAAGGCTGCAAGTAAAGCTACACCAACAGATCCCCAACTCCTTGTGTTTGTCGTATCTGTGCAAGTGCTTGTGTGTAAAGGATTTTTTTGGCTGAAAGCCTGCCTTTCTGGCAAAAAAAAAATAGCACTCAAGGTGGTTAACAATAAAATCCAGATCAAAAACAAAATCTTAAAGCGTAACGTAAAAAGAAATGAAAACACAACTCGTAGAAAACACATGGCTTGCAATGGAAGAGTAGGAAGAGAGATGTATTGTTTCTACTGTGAGTGGAAAGAAATCATATGTAGCAAGAGGAAACCATGTGTGAAAGTCCGTCGCCCTAACTGTGGCTATACATTCAAACTGTGTGTGTGTGTGTGTGTGTGTGCGCGCGCACGCGTGTGTGTGTGTGTGTGTGTATGTGGTGTAGTGGTGTGAGTGCTGGACTAAGACTCAGGAGGTCTGGGTTCTAGTCCCCGCTCGGCCATGAAACTCACTGGGTGACTTTGGGCCAGTCACTGACTCTCAGCCTAACCTACCTCACAGGGTTGTTGTGAGGATAAAATGGAGAGGAGGAGGAGGATTATGTAAGCCACCTTGGGCTCCTTGCAGGAAAAAAGGTGGGGTATAAATATAATAAATAATAAATAAATAAATGTATACATGCCTGCAGGGTAGTCACAGGTGGAAAAAGCAACAGCTGTGTGCTTGGATGGCCAGGAAGAATCATGAATGAGTTTGCCAAAAATGTGTACATGTGTATGTCGATAGTAAGATAGATAAATGGATGGAGAGATTTTACAACAGATGTCCTGCTATGGCTGAGTCAGGGTCAGCTCTAGGGCCAACTATGGGGCAAATCTGTTAGCAAGTCAGCAAACAGGCAAAAAAAGGGGGGGGGCAAGTACAGTTGTATTAGTCCAGCAAGGGAGCAGTTCAAAGCAGGAGAAGTCAGTAAACAGGCAAAGGTCAAGAGTGCAAGATCAAGGAGAGTTCCAAGAGTAGGGACTGAGGCGATTTACACATCCTGAGCATCTGGAAGTGTGTTCTTTGCTCACAAGGAAAGAGCTGTTCATTGTGAGAGTGGGTGCACATAGAAAAGATACTTACATTGTTAGCAAAATAAAGTGCTTGAGAGGCCTTACTCGTCTTGGCTCTCCAGAAAACAAGTGTGACTGGGCTTTGAACCCGAAACATAGAACTGTGTCCTGGACACATGCACTAAGCTTCATTCTAATCTCTCAGTCTTCACAGCAGAGTTCGCATCACAATATGTATTCTGTATTTTCTTCGCCTCTTGACAATGAGTGCAGGGCTCAAGCAGGTGATCAAACTTCACACGGGGAATAAAATTATATGCAAACATACTATGATCTCTCAGCCTTTAAGCTAGATATTGCATTGCAGTTTTCCTGGGTTCTAAGGGATGGTGGGTGAGTAAATCTGAAAAAACCGAACAGCGCTCTGAATATACACAGCAGCTTTTGTTCCAGCACCTCAAGGGAGACAATGCACTGTGTTATATTTTGCCACTGCCTCCCTCCTTGGAACATAAGAATGTAAGAAGAGCCATGCTGGATCTGACCAAAGGTCCATCTGGTCCAGCATTCGGCTCACACAGTGGCCAACCAGATGCTCTGATGGGAAACCCACAAGCAGGACATGAATGCAACAGCACCCTCCTGCCCAAGTTCCCCAGCATAGTCATGCTGCTTCTGATACTGGAGGTTAGGCGTGTCAGAAAAACCCACAGCGGATTCAAATGAGTTTGGATTTCTAGGAATCCGACCTGCAGATTCTGCAGCAGACCAGCTTTTGCTATGTTGTGGAGATTCCGCAGACTTGCAGAGCACTTTTTTTATTGAGAGGGGGGTTTGCACAAATGTGCACTTGTGCTAATGTGCATTAATAGTAATGCACACATGAGCTAACACACACTAGAGCTAATGTGCACTAGTTTTAATGCGCACATGTGCAAATGGAACAAATTTCTAGTACATCCCTAAAAAAAATCCAGTTCCATCAGTGAACATACGATGGAACAAAACATGGCCGACAATCCACGAAACACAGATGGAAATTGGGTTTAATGGAATCTGTACATTCCTACATAGCCATCATGATTAGTATTCACTGACAGCCTTGTCCTCCATGAATTTGCAAATAGGTGCGGGGATTGAGCTGGTATGCAAGCCTGAAATGGGGAATAGTACTCCAAACATGTGTACTAAATCTCAATGCTCAACGGAGTTATGATGTGATGAACAAACGGACAAACATGCCAATAAACTTAACAAATGGCATGCTGACTGCACATTAATCCAAAGCCCTCACTTGGCTTGGCCCATTATTATTCCAATAGCACCATCAATGCACATGGGACTTTACAGAGTAACAATAACATCAGGAGAGAGAGAGAGAGAGAGAGAGGAGAGACTCTTGCCCCAGTGAGTTTATGGAATAAAACACACAGGGGGAGGGGAGGAATGAGACACATAAGCATAACAGTGCAATATATTTTGTATGAAAAGCTTGTGTGCATACAAAATTGGGAGGCGGGCTTTTGTGTATATCTGACCAAGAATGTCATCAGAGAATGTTTCGTGTGTCATCAGTGTATCTATGTAGGAATTCATGCACCATGTGTGAGTTGCTGGATTGATCCTGTGTGTGTGTGTGTGTGTCTGTGAGAGAGAGAGAGAGAGAGAGAGAGAGAGAGATCACACACATGCATTCATTTGTACAGCATGAGCATGACTGTGAAACAATCTCTGTCAGTGGGTAGATGGGCATTGAATATCACATGTGTACATGCATGGACACATATAGGCATTGCATGTGTTTCTGGCTGTGTAAAGAACTGGCAGCCCATAGTGTATATATATATGCATGTATAGCATACCGTATATATATATATATATATATATATATATGGACATCTGCATCACATGATGCATGCATTCTGTGCGCATGAGGACAAGCAAATTCCCACAATCCCCAGTGTTGTTTTCCCTGTTGTTTTGTGTCTGTGCGCAGATGCTGTGTCCCCATTTGTTGCCTCTTCCTCCATTCCCAGCAGGCAAACGAGAACACCATCAGTCTTCTGGAATGCTAACAGTAGCTTGTTCCATTGCGCAAAGACACCCAGGTGGCTTCTCAATGCACCATAAAACTGGAGCATGTGGTGCCAAGCACAGATGGCTGTCCCCGGCCCAGCATGCACACAGATATACACACAATCGACTACTAGGCCTGTTGCAGTAATGCTGGCCTTAATCTACAAGCGGAGCTGTGCGTACGCTGCAACTCCTGGGAGCACAAGAGAAATGTCGGATGCGGTACTGGACTCTCAATTTAGCTTCCTCAGAATTTCAGCTTGCTTGCTTTCTTCCTATTAGAACATAAGAAGAGCCATGCTGGTTCAGTCCAAAGGTCTATCGAGTCCAACATTCTGTTCACACAATGGCCAACCAGCTGTCTGCGGGAAACCCACAAGTAGAACGTGAGTGCAACAGCACCCTCCCACTCATGTTCCCCAGCATACTGCCTCTGATACTGGAGGATAGCATATAGCCATCAGGACTAATAGGCATTGACAGCCTTCTCCCCCATAAATGTGTCCAATCCCCTTTTAAAGCCATCCAAATTGGTGGCCATCCCTACACCTTGTGGAAGTGAATTCCATAGTTCAACCATGCGTCGTGTGAAGAAGTACTTCCTTTTATCTGTCCTGAATCTCCCACCAATCAGCTTCATGGGATGACCCAGGATTCGAGTATTATGAGAGAAGAAGAAAAATGTCTCCCTGTCCACTTTCTCCACACCATGCATAATTCTGCACACCTCTATCACGTCTCCCCTCACTCACCATTTCTCTAAGCTGAACAGTCCCAGATGTTGTAACCTTTCCTCATAGAGGAGTTACTCTAGCCCAGGGCTCTCCAACCTTGGGCCCCCAGATGTTGCTGGCCTACAGCTCCCAGCATACCCAGCCGGCATGGCTAATGGCAAGGGATTCTGGGAGCTGTAGTCCAGCAACATCTGGGAACCCAAGGTTGGAGAGCCCTGCCCCTTGATCATTTTATTTGACCTTTTCTTCACCTCTTCCAACTCTACAATATCCTTTTTTAGGTGCAGTGAACACAGGATTCTCTCTCTTTAAAGTAAGTTTCTAGCCCTTATGGATGCAAAGATAGGATGGAAAGTGCATAGGTAATGTCTGTCGCAACATCAGAAGCTAAATTATTATTATTAATTATTTATTACATTTATACCCCGCCTTTTTTCCTGCAAGGAACTCAAGGCAGCTTACATAATCCTCCTCGTCCTCTCCATTTTATCCTCACAACAATCCTGTGAGGTAGGTTAGGCTGAGAGTCAGTGACTGGCCCAAAGTCACCCAGTGAGTTTCATGGCCGAGCGGGGACTAGAACCGGAACCCGGATCTCCCGAGTCCCAGTCCAACACTCTCACCACTACGCCACGCTGGCTCTCATTGAGCTGAATAATATGCCACGCTGGCTCTCACTTGAGCTAAATAGCTGAATAAATAATATTTCAATACTCATTGGGTGAGCAAAGACCGATAACTTGAATAGATGATGCAAAATATTTTTTAAAAAACATGCAGAATTATGAAAATAAGAGAAATTATGCAAATTTGCTCAAGATATATCTTTTATAAAGGCTGCACAAGCCAGCTTTTCTGGATGCAGTATTTGACTTCTACATCTTCCTGACTGTAAGGTACTACAGTACAATGGAACCATTTCAGGTAGGGAAAGGGGAGAGCTGTGCATACTTTTGTCTGCTGCAGAGATGCATCTCTTCCCTTCTGCCTCCTAGGCATGTAACCAGAAATGTTGTGGTGAAGGAAGGAGAATCCATCCGGAACCGAAATGCAGATAGCAAAATATGTTTAAAGTTAATTTATTTATTTATTTAATTATTTATATTTATACCCCACCTTTTTTCCTGCAAGGAACCCAAGGCGGCTTACATAATCCTCCTCTTCATTTTCTCCTCACAACAACCCTGTGAGGTAGGTTAGGCTGAGAGTCCGTGACTGGCCCAAAGTCACCCAGTGAGCTTCATGGCTGAGCAGGGGACTAGAACCCGGATCTCCTGAGTTAACTGTAGAAATGTTAATGCAATTTAATTTAAGGATAACATTTAAAAATAAGTGGCAAGCGCTTGTCACTCATCCTAGTACCTTTGCATTCATTGGCTAGAGCACCAGAAGGCAGGAGCAGGTTTAGTGAGCAATTGGATATCTGTACCATCCAGGTTTGTTTTTTTTTGTACAACTCCCATAATCCCTGACCAATGGCCATGTTGGCAGGGGCTGATGGGAGTTGTAGTCCAAAGCATCTGGAGAGCATCAGGGGGAATTCCCTACCCTTGGGATAGAATACAGTGCACATTTGTCCTTCTATCTCTGTGAAACCTATGTGCTAGAGATCACAAGAGAGCTTTGAAAAGAAAGAAAGAAAGAAAGACAGAAAGCTGAACATTCAGGGAAAGGAACTAGAATTTCCTCAGGGGGACAGAGCCCTGGAGGCCTCCCGGTGGCTACATCCCTGCAACCTCCCATCAGGCTAATCCCTCTTCACCCTTTACCAAAGTATATACTACATCCTAGCCAAGGCCAATCTGACTGACTACACTTGGGAAGATAGCTTTGTTGTTGTTAGAGGTGCCCACAAAACAGCATGCAAACCCAGAGGTACATCACCACTCAGGCTGCATGCTGGCTCCACTGGGGGTGGGGGGCAAAATACCCCGGGTCAAGCCAAACACCCTATCAAATTCTCTAATTGCACACAGCGTTGTCTTCTAGGGTGGTCACATGTCCTCTTTTACAGAGGACATTTCTATTTGAAGGCATCCTCTATTTGAAAAGCTGTCCTGTCCAAGTCCAGTTTAAAGAACCAGAAGAAACCGTTAGTGCCCAAATGGCAGACTTGAACAGGCAGGCACACAGCTCACCCCTGGCTAGTCTTCCAGGCGATGGCAAGATGTACTGTATTTCTATTTAAATGGTCATAATGCATCTATACATATAAATTAGCATGTGCAAATGTTATGCAAATTGCTGCCCTCTTCTCTGGCGATTCATAAGTGGCTACCCTAACATATACAGGCCTGTGGCTCACGCTGGCTCAGCTTGTCTGAGACTGAGTGTGGAAAGCTAAGCAGGGTCAGGCCTGGTTATTACTTGGATGGGAGACCCCTCCTCTAGTTTCCTGCAATGAGCAGAGGGTTGGACTCGATTTGTAGGCCCCTTCCAACTCTATGATCTATGACATCTATGAAATATACACACACACCCTTAGCCTGCTGCTCCTTTGCCTTTAAACAGCAGCACAAAAGGGACAAGATGGATTTCCGGAGAGGTGCGCTTTGTCCCACATGGCAGATTTCCAAAAGAGAAATGAGTCCAGACATTGCTCCCATCTTAAGCATCTGAAGTAAGTCCTGTGGATTTTCATGGAGTCCACTTTCAAGGCAGCATGTTTAGGGGAGTGGAGCCCAATTTTAATTTCCTGTGGATGCTTCTGCTCTCATTTGCAAGCGGGAAAGGGCCTTTCTTTCAAGGAACCCCGCAGAGGCCCAACAATTAGGGGAGCGGGGGATTGAGGTAGTTGTCTGGGAGGGGTGTTTCTTGGCCCCTTTTAACCAGGGCTGGCCCAAGACATTTTGCTGCATGAGGCAACAGGCAAGATGGCGCCCCTTGCCATTCCATATATGCAAGGCAGTTTGGTTCAGTTTGGTGCCCTAGGCAAGATCAGAGCCCTCCCTCCCTATTTCTGGCGCCCCCTTTAGCCCTGCGCCCTAGGCAGCTGCCTAGTTGGCCTAATGGTAGCACCGGCCCTGCATATACGAAAGCCAACAGGAAAGTCAGCTGAATCTTGCTTCAACATTGGCAATGGGGCAGCATCCTCCACCACACCAGAAGGCTGCAGGTTGTGTAGGGGGTGCAAGGCAGGCCATGTGACCCACAGTTCTCACCTCCAACACCTTGCTGACAGCTGCTGCCTGAGGCGACCGCTTCACTCTGTCTACTGGTAGGGCTGGCCCCGCTTCTAACCCTTTACCGGCACCACCTGTGCCAGCCTTCCCAACCTGCCTGGCACCCTCCGGTTGTGTTGGACTACAACCCCCATCATCCCAGCCAGGCTGGGGGTGATGGGAATTGTAGTCTAACGCAAACGGAGGGCACCAGGTAGGCCGGGAAGGCTGCCCTTAGACCTATGTCTTTAAGAGCAGCCCAACATGCAGAAATTAAGTCGCTTTTTCCTGCATGTTGAATTAACTGCTGCTTCACAGCGTGGCGGCGGCGGGGGGGGGGGGTTAAGGAAGGGAGAGAAAAGGGATCCCTTCCCCGCGCAGGCACAAACCTTTCATAGAGCAGATGGCGGGGGGGGGGCTGTTAGGAGGAGGAGAAATAGCTCGCTTGGCCTGCTTGTGCTTTGAACAGCAGAAAGTAGTTCGGGTCTGGCCTGGAGAGATCATATAATAAGCACACGATCCCCTGCTAACTGAAGTCCTGCAGATTCAAAGGCACCGCCACAGGGGCCAGTGCCAAAGTTGGCAACCCTCGCTCCTCTCTAGACAATCATCATCACCGCCGTAATTGATGATGACAACGATGCGCACCCCACCTTCGCCTTCCTCCGCACACGCAGCGCTTCCAGATGCCTTTGCAGGGCCGCGGATTGCTTCCCACCCCATACCCCACGCCGTCTCCCCCACCCCCCTACCCCGCTTCCTCCTAGGAACCCCGAAATTGCACCGGCGCTGGCTGGGCGTGCGCGCGCACGCCACGCTGGGCTCTGCACACACAGACAACCGCGCAGACCGTATACGCGTCTCCGCCTCCGGGCATGAGCCCCTCTCGCCGCCGCCTCCCCTCCTTTCAGCCTCGGCGAGAGCCCGGCTCCAAATCCTCCCCCCAGCCGCTCTCCCCAGCACCGCGGCCCGCCCCACCTCGGCCGGGATCAGGGGCTGCCGCAGCTCTTTCTCTGCCGCCGCCGCCCCCCTCTCCGCTCTCTTCGCCCCCTCCTCCGCCTGCATCCGTTCCCGGGACGGGCGCCCTCTAGCGGCCTCGCGTCGGCCAGCCGCACCAGCTCCCCGGTCAGCCGGGCGAGGGAGGCGCCGAGCGCCGAGCGCGACCAGCCGCCCGCCCTTCGCGCAGCACCACCGGCTCCTCCGGCATCTCTCCCGTTCTGCAGGTAAGCGAAAGGATTGCGAACGGCCGCCGCCGCCGCTGCTGCTGTCCCCGCCGTTGGGCACAGAAAACAGGGTTGGGACTAGCGATCCGGGGTGGTTTTCCCCACCTGAGGAGGAGAAGAAAAGATGGGGTGCACGGAGGGTTGTACGGGAGCGGGGGGCTTATCCACCTGCGAGGTAAAGGGGGAAAGGTGCAGGAGGGGGGAAGTGGGGTACAGGTTCGCCGGGTCTAGGGAAGGCGAGAAGGGGTGATTTGTGGCGGGGGAGAGAGAGAAGATGAGGGGCCGCCTGTTAGTGGAAGGGTTACGGGGAGAGATGTAAAGCCGTGCAGGTGGGATCGGGGAGGAAGGGGGAACGGGTGAGTGGAGGGTGTATGATTGGGAGGGTGCAACTGGAAAGACCGGGAGGGGGGGCAGCCCGCAGGCAGTGGGGGGAGGCACAGGTGGGGGTTGGTGCGTCGGGCTAGTAGGGCAGGAGGGATCCGAGAAGCGTGGGGGTCCCGGGGAGGGGTGGAAGGGGAAGAGGTGAGGGGGGTGGGAAACGGATTGCAAAAATGTCTGGGGTGCGGCGGAATGGGGGGAGCTTTTGCTTTGGGGCCAAATACAGGGCTTTGCTTCTTTTGCGGGGGGGGGGCAGGAAAAGAGAGGAAGAGCAGGGCTTTGGATGTGCTGCAGCTGCACACATCCAGACAGACGCTGTATCAGTGCTGGGCCCCTGCTGGTGCTGGTGGGGAGGAGGCGGGCTATGTGGGGGCAGCGCATCTGAAGGCACAGGGCCTCCCCCACATGCACACACGCACACCCCCACACACACCCCTGCCTGGCGCAGGGTGTAATTAGGAGGCGGTTGGCACGTCAGGGCACAGACAATGGGCCAGCCTCCCCGGGGCGGCTGTTGTGCCAACACGCCGCTAATGTGATTAGGGGAGCATCTCGCAGCCAGAGAGCCATCCTCCAGTGTGTGTGTGTGTGTGTGCCAGTGAGTGTGCAATGGAGGGGAAAGTTGGAGGCAAAGGGCCACGCAGGGCAGAGAGAAGTGTGGGTGTGAGAAGGGACACAAGGTGCGGAGGAAGGTCAGTGAAGGCCACTGAAGGCCGCGGCCCATGGAGCAAAAGAGGACTCTGAGGACAGGGTAGAAGAAGAAATGCATTCTGTGAATCCTCCGAAGGGAGAGGGAGTGTACACGTGTGTGCATGCTTGCGCACGCATGCATGAAGTAGGCAGGGGGAGCGATTTGCACAACAGGCTGGCACAACAGCGCTGTTTGCCCCATGGATGTTGTGCGCAGAACACGTGTATCGACAGCCTTCCCATGGAGGTGTGTGTGTGTGTGTGTAACACCATCACAGCTCACACCTCAGTTTGTATACACACCAAGAGTGCGACAGAGCAGCTGTTTGCCTGTGTGTAATAAATAGGATCTAGTAACACCCTGCGTGCGTGTGTGTGCGCGCCTCCCAGCATCTTGGCTCATGCTTAGAGATGTGAGAAGTTAACGTGTGTGTGTGTGTGTGTAAGGAAAAAAAGTGAGCATGTTGTATGACTGTCTATGTTCCTGAATAAGGAGAATGTGGGTAAGAGATGGACCCTGTTGTTCAGAGTGTGAGTACCTGGGGGCCGTTAAATAGCACTTCACACATGGTGTATTTGCAGCATGCCTTTAATTTTCTGTGTAAGAAACCGTGAGTCACATCATGGGCACACATGTGTCTGTTTTGTCTTGTGTATGTGTCACAGAGGCACATCAACAGAGCCCAGTAGACACATGGGTTCATCATCCATGCTGACATTCATGCAGAATCAATAGACCATCCTACACAGGAGAATTTCCAGGTAGGAAATTCATCCTATACGAGGCCATCATGCTGGCCTTATGGATGATCGTCATGCTTTATGCTGGGTTCTGCCTTGTGTGCCCTTTGCATGCTATGCATGTGTGAACTCATCTTGTGCTAGTTTAACAAAACTATAACACAGCTGTCCCCAGCCTGGTGCCTTCTAGATGTTTGGCACTACAACTCCCATTAGGCCCAGCCATCAGGGCCAATGGGCAGGAGTGATGGGAGTTGTAGTCCAAAAACATCTGGAGGGCGCCACATTGGGGAAGGCTGTGCTAGAGCATGTATTGTCCTGACTTTTCCTGTCTCCTCATCGATGCAAATCTGGAGAAGGGTGCGGATCTGGGCCTGGGTAACCATGTTCCTGGGCTTTCTGAGAAAAGGCAGCCTCCTTGGCCAGCAGATAAAAAGGCTCACAAATCAGTTAATTGTGTGGGGCTCTGTTTAAAGCAGGGGTGGGCAGCTTGTGGCCCTCCAGCTGCTTTGGTCTACAACTCCCATCATCTCCCACCATGGGCTCTGCTGGCTGGGGCTGATGGGAGTTGTAGGCCAGCACATCTGGAGGGCCACAAGTAGCCCACCACTGATTGAAAGGACAATGTCCCTCACCTCCACCTTTAATCTTTGATCGCAGCTACGTTGCTTTAGACCAGCGTCCCCCAGCCTGGCGCCTTCCAGATGTGTTGGGTTACAGCTCCCATCACCCCTAGCTTGCAGGGCAATGGCCATGCTGGCTGCTGTTGATGGGAGTTGTAGTCTAACACAACTGGGGACAGGGGGGGCACACCCAGGGTGCTTTAGACCAGTGGTGGGAAACCTGTGCCCCTACAGATGATGTTGGACTCCCAACTCCCATCAGCCCCAGTCAGCATGGCCAATGGTCAGGGTGATGGGAGTTGTAGTCCAGCAACTTCTGCAGGGACATAGGCTCCCCACCCCTGCTTTAGACTCTTCTCTGCCCTGTGTGTAAACATAGGAGCCCTTGCTTAACCCACTAGGACATACTTCCTCCACCAGATCCTAGGAATCCTGGTTCCGAGCTGCACACACATACACACACACACACACACACACACCATGCCTCCTGGAGTATCTGAACATCATGCTCCCTGTCATAGATGCCTCTTTCTTCCTAGAGTACCCAGGAATTCGGTTTCTATTTTGGAGTGGCAGAGCACACACCCCACCAAAGACCGAAGGAAGGTAGCAATGAGATCATATGAATGGGAGGGAATCTATGGGCTCCCTGCCTGCCTCCTTCCTGCTGTGGCTAGGAAGCCCTTCTCCTTCTAACAGGCCAGTTAGTGGTGATCTCCTCCACTTGGGCTTGCGGGAAAGATTTGTGGGATGGAGATGGAATTCCTCATTCTGGCAGTGACAAGACGTCCTATCGACCTGACATGGCTGTGGATGCAACAGGGGTGGGTCATGTTACCCAGAGATGCCAGCTCAGGGGAAAGGCAGCTGCAGGCTTGGGAGCGGAGGAGGAAGCTGGAATCCCTGATCGGCTGTGCAGGATCAGGGCCTGGTGGGCTAGAGCAAGGGCCACTGAGAGGCCGGACTCCTGGGTTCACTGGAAGACCAATAGAGGGGTAACAACAGGTGAGAGAAAGCAGGAGTACAGTGAGGTAATTTTAGACTCTGGACTTAGTGGTCTTTTAGATGGAATGTGTATTGCTTCAGTTCCAAATGGGCCAGCCCTGCTGTCTTGGGGGGGGGGGTGCTCTTTCTGTTGAGCAAGGGCCCGGACATGTGCCCCAAAGTCCTGCCCTGATAGGAGGGAGCCAAAACTCCCAAGTTCTCATGATGTGGTTTTAGGTCTAATGGGCTAGAACAGAGGATGCTGGGAGCCGAATTCCTGCAGTGGTGGTGGTGGTGGTGAAACAGTTCAGCACCCCTAATTAGGCTGGGAAACATGACTTGTTCTTCCCTGGATATAGATTTATGGCAGCCTTCCCCAACCTGGTGCCCTCTCCATGTCTGGGACTACAACTCCCATAACCCCACAGCCAGCATATGGGATTATGGGAGTGGTAGTCCCACCCATCTGGAGGGCACCAGCTTGGGGAAGGCAAAGGGTTGCTGCAGCTAATAACCCCTAGTGGGTGAGAGCAGGGGATGCTGGGATTCCATTTTCCTTTAAGGCAGGGCTGGCATAGACTTGTGGTCCTCCAGATGTTTTGGCCTACAACTCCCATCAGCCCTACCTGGTATAGCCAATGGTGAGGGATTATGGGAGTTGTAGGCCAAAATACCCGAAGGGCCACAAGTTTGCATACCCTTGCTTTAAAGAGGTATCTACAATATGGATGTGGCGTTAGGAACATAGGAAGCTGCCTTGGACTGAGTGAGACCCTCAGTCCATCTAGCCCAGTATTGTGGACACTGACTGGCCACAGTGGCTCTGCTAGGGTTGTTGTTTGTTTTTTTAGACTTACCTGGAGATGCCAGGGATCGAACCTGGGACCTTCTGCAAGCATGAGCTAAGCCAGGCATGCAGGCATGCAAAAAACGGAGGAGAACTAAAGGGTGTGTCTCTGGAGTGTGCATAAAACCCGTAATCTCTGCAGCAGGGCTTCCTCCCCTGAGGACCTCCCCTGTTCCATCTGTGCCCCTGAGTTGGCTTTCTTTAGAACGGCTCCCCTGAGGTCTGAGACTTTGTGTCCTAATATATTTTGAGGGGGGTGTTTCTATCTGATTTACGTATGTCCATTCAGTCTTGGCATTAAAGTCAGGCACGTTTGTCCAACCTATAGTGCCAGAGGGCACTTAAACGCACGACATCAGGGATATGACATCAGTTGGCACACAGGTGGTACGTACCCCGGGTGCAACAGATTGTACCTTAGGGGCCACTGACTAGGTTGGTGCTGTCAATTAAGGGCACCACGGCACCCGCACCCAGACCAGCCACAAGGCCTGTTTCCTGCCTTCGAATCGAGAGAGGATCTTTTTTTGCCACAAGATGTGCTGAGGGTCGCTAACTTGGATGGCTTTAAAAGGAGCTAAGACAGCTTTCCCCCAACACGGCACCCTCCAGATGTGTTGAACCACAACTCCCATCATCCTCTGCCAGCAGAGGATGATGGGAGTTGTAGTCCAACACATCTGGAAGCCAGCCGTGTTGAGGAAGGCTGGGATAGGACACCTCTATGGAGATGGAGGAGGAGAGGAATGGGAGAGATCTATCAGCAGTTACTGGCCTTGCTAGCTAGATGGAACCTCTATGTTCAGAGGAAGTTTACTACCTCAAAACACCATTTGCAGGGGGCGGCAGCACAAAAAGGCTACTGTCTTCCGTGCCCTGTGTTGGATTCCAACTTAGTCCTGTACAGAGTAGACCCATTGAAATCTATGGGGCGTACGTTAGTAACTGATGTAAGCCCCATGGATTTTAGTGGATCTACTCTGAGTAGGAATAAATCTGGACCCAACCCCTTGCTGGTGGGCTTCCCGGAGGCCTCTGGTTGGGCACAGGTTGCTAGACTAGATGGGGCCACCCCTGCAGGCCTGCTGGCTGGGAATTCTGGGAGTTGCGGTCCAATGCATTTGGAGGGCCCCAGATTGTGGAAGACTGTGCTCTTGATTCTCAGGGTGTGGCGGTATGACATAGTGAGAAGAGCAAGAGAGAAGGGTAGGAAGCAGAAATCTGAGCTTTTTCGGATGTACAGATTTATTTATTATTTATTTAATATATTTATATCCCGCCTTTTTCCTGCAAAGAACCCAAGGCAGCTTACATAATCTTCCTCCTCCTCTCCCATTTTCTCCTCACAACAACCCCGTGAAGTAGGTTAGGCTGAGATTCTGTGACTGGCCCCAAGTCACCCAGTGGCAGAGCGGGGACTAGAACCCAGATCTCCCGAGTCCCCGTCCAACACTCTAACCACTATGCCACAGAGATGATGGGCTAGTAAAGTGGAGCAAGGATTGCTTGGAAGCAGGACTACTGACAAGGGCATTATGGGTTAGAGGAGGAAGGTGGTTTTCCCCCCCCTTTCAGGACTGTAGAGTTCCCATGAGGTGGCATTTGGTTGAATTGGTCAGATGGCGCACTGGACACCTATGTGGGTGGTCTAGTCTAGTGGGTAGTGCCCTAATCAGTAAGAACAAGCCAGGACTCCCAGGTTGGGGGTGAGATCAGGCAAGGAATGTTTTGGAGCATAACTCCCCTAATCCCTGACCCTTGGCTATGTTGGCCGGGGCCCATGCGCATTGTAGTGCAAAACATCTGTAAGGCACCAGGTTGCCAACCCCTGGATCATCGGGCTGAGGGAGGCTTGAGGAGCCGCGAGGAGACCCCAGCTGGAGGAAGGGGCCATGCACACACCCCTTTCCTTGGCCATTTTGTCCACCTGTCTTGCCCCTTCACACTTGAGCAGAAGGTGGCAGATCCCCGGCAGCAATGCACTGGCCGCTGTTCACCTGCCCATGCCTCATTAGCGCTGATGCGACTCTGTTATAGTGATAGGGAGAGAGGGGCCTCTTTTTCGTTCTTTTGTCCTTTCCCTCTCTTCTGTCCCCCAGCAGACACAGACATGGGGGAGCCCTGTCTGGATTCGCAACAGCCCCAATTAGTCATGTCCTCATTAGATGACAGTGCCCCCCCCCATGCACCCAGCACACAGCCAGGGGAGCAGGTCAGCATGGAGCCGACCTTCGTGTATACCTAATTGTCTGCCACATGTAAACTGTGAGGCCTCCTGGGGGAGGGACTCGAGACTTTTGGGGGCGGAGGGTACCGTTCTGTGCTGGCTACACGTCAGAAACCATCGCGTTAGTCGTGACTCCTCCCTTCCTTCACCCCGCTTTGCCGTGTTGGAGAAAAACGTGGGTGGGTTTTTTGGGGGGTGGGTGGGGGGTTTCTCATCGGCCTTTTCCCAACCCGCTGCCCTCCCCAGCTGTATTGGACTACAACTCCCAACATCCCCAGCCAGCACGGCCAACGGTCTGTGGTGATGGGAGTTGTTGTCCAGAACGCCTGGAGGGCACCAGGTTGGGGAAGGCTGGCGTAGACAACACAGAGTCAGACAGGCCATGCATGCCGGCTGGGGGTGATGGGAGTTGTAGTCCAACACATCTTGGCGAGCTCTGGGTTGGGGAAGGCTGCTTTTCATGTTTAAAGTGGAAGCTTTATTGATTCTACTTTCCACCAATCTCCCCTTCCTTTCCTCCCCACCCCACCTCCTTGGAGACCGTGTAGCAGGGAAGCTTCTTTCTCTTGTGCATCTCTCTCTCTCTCCCCCCCCCACACAGGAGGGGGTGTTGGCATGAAGAGCTCTGATCGAGCTTCCTGGAGGTTCCCTTGAAAAATTCCCCTTTTCTCTCCTTTCTCCTCCACCTCCTCCTCCTCCTCCTCCTCTCCCTCACACACAGCCGTGACTCACTTCATGCGGGGGTGGGGAATGGCGAGTGATTGAAGCAGGGTTGGCTTGATGCGGGAGCCCAAGAGCCGAATTTCCAATGCCCCCCCCCCCCCGTGCGTGCGTGCGTGCGCACACACACACACACCCTGGCTTCCTTCTTTCTGTAGGGTGTCTAAGTGGCTAAGTGGTGAGCCGGGCTGCAGGCCGGCCTAGGCATGGAGAGTGTGCCACAGGTGTGTGCGTGCCCAGCTTGCACGTTTGCCACATGTCCCCCGTTGGATGAGCATTTAAGCACACACACAAGGGTGTCTGATGCTTCCCCAAGTCCAATGCGCGTTCTCAGCCGGTGTGCATCTCTTTGAAGCAGCCTGGCTTGGCCATGAGAGCAAGGTTGTCATCCATGCAGAGTTGGTGTTGGTTTGTTTTCTGCACCGGAGCGTGCAGCCCCCAGTAGAAAAGTGAGGATGTTGGTCGGGGTGGGGCGGGGGGTTGTCTCTGATCACAGCATGTTTGTGGCAGGTGGCAGTCTGTCCATGTGCCTGTCGAGAAAGCTTTGTGCGGAGGTGGATGTCCAATTGGATGCTGCGCAGCGGAGCAGAAGGGAGCAGAGCGGTGCCACCGCTGTCCATCTTTATGGCGCCCTTAAGCGATTGCCTGGCAAATGAGCACACTGTTGTGTAACAAGTGTGAGGAAATGCGCGACAGGTGGGTGAGGGTGTGAGGTGAGAAGCGTCGGGAGGACCACATGCCGAGGACAAACAGCAGGGGATGCTCCTGCCTTCCATGCACTGTTCACAAGCTTGCAGAGAGAGAGACGGCCGGCTGCCATTGGGAACTAAACACTTAGATCAGCCCGCCCCAACCTGGCACCCTCCAGGTGTGTTGGACTCCAACTCCCCATCATCCCCAGCCAGGATGGCTAACCTGAAGGACACCAGATTAGGCCGGGAAGGTTGGTTTAGCTAGATGGAATTTGATCTGGTCCGGCAGAGCTATGGCCCTTACGTCTTTAAGAGGGGTGTGGAAAATACTTCTACAATGGGGTGGATTCGTACTGTGCCATGGATGTGCGTCTGTGCACTGCTGCTCATGAGTTCACACAGTCAAACAATGCATGTCTGTAATGGTTTAACTGTCTGCAGTGGAAGTCAGTACCTGCAAAATTCCTTGTGGTGCCCCCCTGATTTTTGGACCACACCTCCCATAATTATCCCCGACCACTGGCCATGCTGGCTGGACTTTGAGAGTTGTAGTCAGTGTCAGCAGGGTTGTGTATCCACTCCGGATTTTACTCAGAAATTTTAAGGAGCTATCTATGGTGCCAAACCTGGTTTGGGGATAGGGGTCAGCACCATGGGCAGCTCCTTAAAAGCTCGGAGTGCAATCCAGAGTGGATACACAGCCCTGCTGACATGGGAGCCACCAGCCTGCATGGGTTGCAGTCCAAAATGTCTGGAGGGCACCAGGTTGCCTAGCCCTGGAGAAGAGCCCTGCTGAATCAAGCCAAAGCCCTGTCTAGTCCAGCACCCTGTTTCCCAAAGGGGCCAACCAGTTGCCTCCGAGAAGCCCACAGGAAGGACAGGAGTGCAATAGCACCCTCCTACTCATGTTCCCCATCAGCTGGCCCCTGGAGTCATGCTGCCTCTGACCTTGGTGATCGCATATGGCAATGGTCAGGAATGCTGGGAGTTGTAGTCCAAAACCTTGAGAGGACACCATGTTGGGGAAGGCCGGGGTTTAGCCACCCTGACTTGTAGCCCTTTCCTCCACTGATTTGTCCTGCCCTGTTTCATTTTATTTATTTATTTATTTGATTTATACCCCACCTTTTTTCCTTGCAAGGAACCCAAGGTGGCTTACATAATCCTCCTCCTCTCCATTTTATCCTCACAACAACCCTGTGAGGTAGGTTATTTGTTTGTTGCCTTTATATGCGGCCTTTCCTCCAGGGAGTCCAAGGAGGTGTGCATGGTCCTCCTCTCCATTTCATCCTCCCCTGTGAGGTACCTAGGTTAGACCAAAGTCACCCAGCAAGTTTCATAGACGAGTAGGGACTAGAACCCAGGTCTCCTAAGCCCATCCGGCACTCTAACCACTACATACCACACTTGTGCTTTAACAGCATCTAAGCTATTGACCATTTCGTGGTAGTGAATTACATAGGTTTAAGTAATGATGTGCCACACTTCCTTTCTTCTGTGTGGCACACGCAGCGTTAATGAGTTGATGTGTGTTCAGCCTGTGCGTTGTTGCTTTAAGGCCATTTGTGTTTTGTACTTCTGAAGAGATTCCGGAGAACTGATGTTTGTGCACAGCTGTGCAAGGTGGCAGTGTGGATGGCACGCATCGTCCTCGTGGTGGTGGTGCGTGCCGCACAAAAGGGGGTGATGAATGCCCTGGTGCACAGCCAGGGACTTTGCTACTGCTGGGAAAGCCGGACGAGTCCCCCACTGCCCATGGGGGGACTGATCTGAGATAACAGTGGGGATTCCTCCAGTGGGTGGGACTTGGAGGCCAAGCTCCGCCCACTGGAGGAACCCAAGGGGACTCAGTGGGTCAGATTAGGTTCAGCATCCCTGCTCCAGTGGCTGTATTCCAGGGTTTGTGCAATGCCGTGGCAATCTGTTTGTAGTATCCAGCGAATTAGAGTGTGCTCATGCATCTGTCTGATCCAGTATGCATGTCTGCCTGTTGGGTGCCATTGCACAAAGATTACATGTGCTCATCAGGGCGGCGCATGTGTTCATGTGCATGGAAGGAGGTATAGCAGGATACTCTATGGGACAATACAGTACATGTGTTCTGCTGCTGAAGTCTTGGATCTGGGAGAGCCAGATTTAAATTCCTGCTTGGCTATCAGGGTTGCCGAGTGGCTTTGGGCAAGAAGTACTTTCTTGGCCTCAGTTCCTTGTCTCTGAAATGGGAATATCAGCGATCTTTGTCGGTTGTTATTGCAAGAGTGAACAAGATAAAGATTGTGAACTGGAGCGAAAAACGTATCGCCTGTGTGGAGTGGATTCGAAACAGTGATTAGAATAAAAGAAAATGCTAGGAGATCCAAATCATGCTAATGTTTTTCAATACAACATGAAAGAATATGAATATTTGCCGGTGTGAAGAATAGTTCCCATTGTTCTGTCTGCTCATGGAGCGCTACCTACTACATCACCTGAAAGAAGTACATTCCAGAAAAATAGCTGTGTGAGTTGCATCAGAAACCAACGAACAAGTTTTGTGGCACTTCAAAAATTAAGGCTGCCATCCCATACCCCAGCCTTCCCCAACCTGGTGCCCCTAAGATGTGTTGGACTAAAAATCCCAGCATGCCCTGGCTGGGGTGTGATGGGAGTTGTAGTCCAACTCATCTCAGGGGCATCAGATAGGGGAAGGCTGCCATACCCACTTACCTGGGAGTACGCCCTGCTTAGCCTCAATGTACCTTCTGGCTGGAGCAGCTAGACTGACAAGTGCAAGGTGCAGAGCTTCCTCAGTAGTGGCCCTTCAATTATGGAAGTCCCTTCCTGCTGTTTTGCGCTTACACCTTCGACACAAGCCTTTAAAGGCTTCTCTACATGAGGCATCTATTCTGCTCTTGTGACTCCTCACCCACAGTAGTTTGTGGATGCTTTACATGATATCCTCTGGGGCTTCTCCTGTGCTTTCTGGGTATTTCTGCGGCTTTTGTTTTAGAATGAGGATAATGAGCTATTAAAGGGATAGCACAGCAATAAAACACTACAAAATGGTCGTGCATTTTCACAGTTCCACTATACCGCATTGCCACCTTGTGTATGTGTAATGGAACATACAGAAAGGCAGAGAAAGAAAAACCCTGTGGGGTGGGGGGATGTGTAAAAGAGCCAATCTTAATCCCACAAAGAATCCGGAAGGAAGCAGAAACCTCGGTAAAGTGGCGGATTAAAACAGGTTAAAAGTCTAATGTAGAGAAGCCCTAAGAAAGCCTCCAAAACTTCTTCAAATTGGCCTTTCCCCCTGAGTAGGTAGTTAACACGGGTTTTCTGCTGTCAACACCCTCAAATGTGGCTTAATTTCCTCCGTTTTGATAGCGTTGTTTTTCTGTACAGTATTTATATTTGTGCACACCAGACCACCTTTATTGTTTGTAAGCTGCTTTGTGAAGGTCTGAAAAGCAGGATATAATATATCAAATGAATCAATCAATCAATATGTCTCATTAGACATGTGTGGGATCGCGCTGCAACATCTCGGTTGTAGCATGAGCGTTCAGAAACAAGAGCCCGCTTCGTCAGATTCTGCCTGTGAAAGTTCATGCCGCAATAAGGCTGCAATCGTAGCCACACTTACATGGGCATAAGTCCCATGGAGAGCATACTGGGACTTACTTCAGTGTAAACATGTATAACAGCCTTCCCCAACCTACTGCCCTCCAGATGTGTTGGGACTGCAACTCCCATGATTCCAAGCCAGCTGACTGGGAATGATGGGAGTTGCTGTCCAACACATCTGGAGGGAACCAGGTTGGGGAAAGCTGACGTAAATACATCTGTTTTCAGCTGCCACATGGCAGGTGTTCCCCCTATTTATCTTTTTACAATAATAATAATAATAATAATAATAATGATGATGAAAATCTGACATATTTCCTTACTAGCAAGTTTCCCAAAGAATTCTAATGGCCAAAAACAAACAAACACTGGCCGACAAACAACCATCAGAGTTGCTTGAGAAATGTAATATCTGTGCCATTTCTGATCAATACGCAGTCTGTGCCGAGAAAAGATGACGATGATGTTCACAATTATGATTGTAGCGTATGCTTGCTAAAACCGGAGTGAAGTGGCGCATAGCCTTGGCCTTGCAATAGGCCGAGGTCCATCCCTGTATGTATAACTTTAGCACATGTGCATGATACAACTGGCAGACCAGCAAAGGGTTCCAGGCTATTCCAAGAAGCCACCAACTTCATTTAAGCCAGGAGTGAGCCACTTCAGGGGGTCGGGGGGGGGCAATTACCCTGGAATGTGCCACAGGCTGCACAAACAATAAATTTGGCAGCACCAAAAAATAAAAAAGGCCCATTTTTCTCTTTAAATCTGCCTTGCTTTAATGTATAATTATGCTCCCAGACGCCTCGGTGGAGCGCAAATTTGTATTAGAACACGGCGTGTGCTCCCCCATGCCTTGTTTTACAGTTCAGCAGTGGCGACTTGGAGAGTTGTGGGGGCCCACAAAAAAGGCCAGGGACCTACATGCCGCATGTTGTCCATCCCTGATTGAACCCATCAGTTTGTCTTGTATGCAGCAAAAGTATCCATTGACATTGGCGGGGGGGGGGGGATTAAAAGTTAACGAAGAAGCACCCTCTTAGAAAGAGGCCTAAGAGGTCAGAAAAGGAGTGGTCTTGTTTGGAGACAATGCCCTCCCAAAGGTATAAGCCTATTCTCACCTGTCTTAGTTGGGATCTGCCACTGAAATCGCAACTTCACAATCCCATGCGGGTTTATAGCCAACAGGTAGGACTCACCACAAAATGTTGCAGTGCAAACTCACGTTCTAACTGGAGTGCTCCTGTTCAGGGTCCCAGCATGCCAGTCAGTCATCATGCCCTCCTCCGGGATATTCCGTTCCATTCCCCTCACTCCCGGTTTTCTGTTTTTCTTTTGCAACGGACACTTCTTAACCTTCTATGACTACTGAGCATGTTCAGTTCTAATTAGGCTGTTTTTCCAGAAGGTGGGGGAGAGGTGTTATATTTGCACTTCTGCGTAACTCTCGGGGGTTCCCCAATGCATGCTGATACCTCCCTCTTATTTCTCGGTGGCCCTGTTTTGGCTCCCTTTCTATCGGCACGCAGCGGACAAGTTCGCTGTTAAGGGGAGGTTACAACGAATGAGGTCACATGCCGCATGAGAAACAAATGGGGTTCGCCATGCAGGTCTTGAGTCTCGGCTGGAGGTCAGAGGAGACCTGCGGTGGTGGAATCCACAACCTTCATGTTGCGCCTATCGATGAGCACTGAATTGAACGGAAGCATGATCCGTGGATGAGGCCCTCGGCACATCCCAGAGTGATGATTTGCCTCTGAAGAGCCATGGACAAGACGGATGCAGTTTGGCTCATGTTGCAAAGTACATCAAGCATATTTCTATATCAAATCAATAAATATTTAATAATACTTAGGGTTTTATAAAGCACATCCTTCCCCAGCCTGGCACCCTCCAGATGTGGGACTACAAATCCATTGTTTCCCCCCGCCACCACATGCTGGCCAGGGATGCACCAGGTTGGGGGAGGCTGACATAGTGCAAGTAAAACATACACTATCTAAGTAAGCCTTACAACAGCCCTGTAAAGTAGGCCTGCCTGATCATTCCTATATTGGAGATGGCAGTGTGGGTATGCTGGATCTGAGAGACTGTGACGCATAAGGCCGCCTAGTGAGTTCATGGTGGAGGATGAGAGTTGAAACAGGGGCTTTCCGTCATGCAGCTCCTACTTCTTTAAGTGGGCTTTTGTCAGTGGGCCCCCTGCTGGGCTCTGGGCCCTCCGCAGGTGCCAACCATGCGGCCTCTTGACGCCGGTCCTGCCTAGATCGATATCTCTCTCATCTGGTATTGGAAGACAGCATGATATCAGTTGCAGGGGAGAAATAGTGGGAGAGGGCTATTGCCCCCCCCCTCCTGGTTGAGGGATCCCCTGAGGCATCCAGCTGGCTCCTGTGGGAAACAGAATCCATGCTAAATAGCCCTTCAGTCTAATCCCACAAAGCACCTCTTATGCTCTTATCAAATAGCCCATTAGACTGAGCCTGTTCTTAGAAGTTTCAGGAATCCTTCCCGCTCTGTTTATGTGCCTGACCACATTACTTTCGGGACCAAGCAACCTTAGCATATAAGCTTGGCCTCTTCCAAACTGGGCCCAGCTGGTAAAAATCTACAATGCGAAAACAGCAGGAACTTGATTAAACCAGACTGAACTATAAAAACAACAGTTAAAACTGGCTCTTTAATGTGCTGGAATGACCTGGGCAAACTTTTAAAAAAATAATAATATTTAAGTCTTTGTCTGCCATTGAAATGATCCAGAGTGGATGCCAGGCAAGCTTCTCGGGGGGGGGGGGGGCATTCCAAATGTGAGGTGCCACCATGGAGAAGGTCCTCTCTTTGATCATCACTCGCCTATGCTCGGAGGGTGGTGGAACTCAAAGGAGAGCCTCTAGTGATAAGATTCAGGCAGATCTGCATGGAAGAAGGCAGTCCTTCGAGTAAACAGGCCCCAATCTGTTCCTTAGTGTGTTTCATTATATATGGAGGAGAGGGGTCTCCTTTGAGCATGTGCAGAGGGCCCTTACATCACCACTTTGGTTTGTTTGTTTTGCCGTGTTAAAAATTAAGTTTGATGTGTACATCAAAACAATAAAATGTCAAAGAAAACAACCCGTCATCCACTCAACAGGTTTGGTAGCTGAGCTGGGTTTTGAACCCCGGTCTCCCTATTGTAAGTTGGCTCTCTATAGACAGTTCCTAGACCTCTGACTCCTAGGGCATGGCTTCTGAAACAGGAGACCTCGTGAACAGGCAGACTTGAGTTCCAAAGCAAACACAAGGTGGAAAGGGCAAATGTGTAACAACAGAACGCTGAACAAACAAGCACTCCCCAATTCAACACGAGAAAAAAAAATACTGTCTCCATAAAGTGTATTGCTTGAGTTCTGGCAACCTTTTTTTCTCTCTCTCTCTAACAAAATTAAGCTGTTCTGCTCATACAAGCATGGCAGAGTTAATTTTCTTCTGCAAGCAACTTTGAGTCATTGAAGTGGTGACACAAATGCACTTTGGTGTTCTCCCAGCTTGCGTGACGCATTGGTGACAATCCAACGGGTCCACGCATGGAATACAGGAATACATTTTGTCTAGGGTCATGTGCTCTCCAGGGCTCAGGCAGAGACCTTTCCCATCACCTCCAGCCCAATCCTTTTAATGGGAGATTGTGGGGATTGAACCCGGGTCCGTTGCCATGTCAAGCCTGCGCACTCCCCACTGCTAACCTGCGGTCCCTCCAAAGCGAGCCTTTGTGGTTCAATGCTCGGGAGAAGGCCAGGAATTCCGTTTGCAAATATGTGCACGCATTTGCTAAATGACAGCGCCAGCATGCGCGCCAGCTGGGCACATGTGTTTGGAACACAAGCATGTATGTTTAATGAGCGCTTGCTTGCACCGCCTGTGCACGCGGTAGCACCTCTGTGTTGGCGCCAGAGGCGGCTGGCTTGCTGGCACACATTTGCGCATGCTTCCTCTGCCCAGCAGGGTTTCCAGGCAGGCTAGCAGAAGGCTGGGCCAGCTATGGCGTCGGCATTGTTTGCACCGGGTTCCCTAACGTAATGTGGCAGCGAACATCTGGATGCTTGGCATTGACAGGGTCCTCCTGCCGGCGCTTTGACCCAGACTGGGAGGTGGGGGAACAGAGGATTTTCCAGAGCTGTGCCCAGGCCAGACCAGGTCAGGCCCTTGGACCATGTCTGTCAATCTGACGCCATTGATAACTCCTCAGGCCAAAACCTTGCAGCTCCCAGTCTCCCTTCTTCAGTCACATGGGTGGAGCGGAGGTCTCAAGCCCCCCCCCCCGCCCCCAGTGAGGGCACCTGTGAAGAACTTGGCATTGGGGGGGACATTCTATGTCCGAGAGAGATTCCCGCACATGGCTGTGCTCCCATCCCAGAATCCTTCTGGGGCTGACGATTGAAGGGCTGGGTGCCCAACTGGGTGGGATGCTTCGAGGAAATGGGGAGGGGTGTCAATTAGCTGCTTAACCATGGAGTGTAGGGAGTGTGTGTGTGTGTGTGTGTGTGTGAGTGAGAGAGAGAGAGAGAGAGAGAGAGAGAGAGAGAGAGAGAAATTCACTAAGTTGATGTGCACAAGGAGGCTAGAAAGGAAGAGAAAATGATCATTTATTGACCACAGCAGCCTTTAAAAAGCTGAGTGCTGAACAAAAGAGTACATGTCGGCCCAAGCAAGCTATCTAGCTGGGCAAAGGAGCAGCAAATAAATATGGGGATACAGAACTGGGAGTGGGGAAGTGACTGCCTTGGAAGCGATAATAATAATAATAATAAAGAAACCAAAATAGTCACTTAAGGTGCAATCCTATGCATGTTTAGATGGGGGGAAAGGCCTACAACTCCCAGCATGCCCCAGCCAGCCATGCTGGCTGGGGCATGCTGGGAGTTGTAGGCCTCCCCCCCCCCCAAACATGCATAGGATTGCGCCCTTCGTAGTTCGAAGCAATCCTAGAAGAAGAAGAAAATTAAAATCAGTTAAGGTGTTGGGGGGGACATAACAAAAGGGATGAAGAGTGCTTATTCAGGGTGCAGTGTGTGTGTGGGGGGGAACTACAGTTAGGCCTTTTTTCCTTCCCACCCCCATGACAAAATGCTGTAATATTTATCTGCTTTTTGAAGATGAATGTTCATATACGGGGTGGTGGTGATAGTACAAACGAATCTATGCTTGTGTGGGTGGGTGGGTGGAGGGCGTGATTTTGCTCTGGGCGCGTGTGGAATAGACAGGTGAGGGAGGTGTGTGTGTGCGAGAGAGAGAGAGAGAGAGAGAGAGAGGGAGAGGGAGAGGGAGAGGGAGGGAGGGAGGGAGATCACAATTGGGGAGTAGGCAGCGATGTACTGTGGCGTTACCCAGCTCCTGGTACTTATTATTCTGGGCAGGAGCTATGACTGGTGTCTCCAGCAGGGATGCAGTGATAGCAGCACCAGAAGCTGCAGCAGTATCGGCGGCTGGGGGTGGGGTGATAACCTGGATCTCCTCTTCTCAGCCCCACCATCACCACCCCCATCAAAATGACTCACTGTTCTCATGGTTAGCCCCGGACTGGCACCTTCCTTCGAAGCAAGGTAGAATGCCATACGAGATCTGACACACATGCCGTGGCATTCTCCAAATGTTTGCCCCTTGGTCAGGCTTCACACATGCAGTACACGTGCGCGCACGCACCCTTCCCCGGCCTGAACGTTCTACGCAAGCAGGGACTTCTGTGAGGTGATTCACACGCAGGGAGACTCCTGCGCAATTGTCCTGAGACACAGAAAGAGCACAGAGGCGAGCACAGAAAGAGCAAAGAGAACAATCACTGCATCACATCCCTGGCCTAGAGAATCCTGGTGTTGTGGTCTTTGGGTGCTGGCCCCTCTTCTGTGCTCCCTCCGAACAATATTTCTTTCACCAGAATCTAGCAGTTCTAGTCTGCTAGATCCAGCTCTTTTTGCCAGAAAACTCGGGAGTCCTGGTTTCTAGTCTGTTCTGCTACACACGCCCATGCCCCAAATTCCACTAGATCTCTCCCTGGAAAACCAGCCGCCCTGGCTTTAACCTCTCTTTTTACCTGTCTGTAAGGCAGGGATAGGGAACCTTTTTTTTTTTTTTTTTTTTTTTTTGGCTCAAGGGCCGGATTCTGTTTTGGGGAAGCTCTTGGGGGCTGCATTCCAGTGGTGGGTAGGGCCACAGGCAAGAGTGGGTGAGGCTGTAAAATCTAACTCCACTAACAAGTAAGCAGGGCACCCATCTGCATGTCTAAGCAGAACAAGCATCTGCATGTCTACTCACAAGTAAGCAGGACTGAATCATTCAGCAATGCTTTTAGATGGCATCCCAAATATCAAACCTATGCATGTCTACTCACAAGTAAGCAGGGCAAGCCTCTCCTGGACAAGGCTTAGAAGGAAGGAGGGCTGAATCAGCAGCTGCCTGGCCTGGCCCCGCCCCCTCTGCCCTGCAGGGAAAAGCTCTTATCTCTGGTCAGCTGCTGATTGGAGATAAGAGCTTCCCGGAGGGGGAGGGGGAAGGGGAAGAAGCTGCTGGGCTGGATGGGGAACACCCATGGGTCGAAGGTTCCCCATCCCTGCTGTAAGAGATAATGGTTAAAGTGAGAGGAGAGGCGGTCTTTGGGCTTACAACAGAGATGGCAAATGTGTGACCCTCCAGATGTTGTCGGACTGCAACTCCCATCAGCCCTAGCCAGCATACCCAATGTTGAGGGTGTTGTGATGTATTATCAGCAACAAACTGTGAGCATTTGTTTGAGAACATAGGCTGTAGCCAAGCAGTTCTGTTATGTCTGGCAGGAGGCTATTCCTGGACTCAGGGCTGGGAAGCAAGATCTCTGGGAACTTGGCAAACCAACAGTCATGTGTTTGTTTTTCTCTGACGTAGTGAACTGCTCCAGACAGAAGCCATTTTAAGGGGAAGGATTTTGTACTTGTGTTCTTCTTTTGTTCTTGCAACTGCAACAATGTAACGCTTTACATTGGTGGGGTGAAGTTCCACTTCTTTCCACTGGACTAATGCTTGCTATGCATTTATACTCTGCACATGGACTGTAACTAGGGAATGTATACTCTGTAATGCTTACTTTGAATAAGTAAATAAACGGGTAGAATAGACCTGTTGGTGTCACAGAGTGTTTCCTGAGTCCTGCATTAATCTGCAATTGGAGAAGCTGGAGGCTGAGTCATTATAGGGTCTGCTGTTGCTGTGTGGGAGATTGAATACTCTGCTATTGTGTGTGGAACGCCAGGCTACGCTAGCACACGGATTATAAATCTCTTTCAACACCAACAGAGGGATGCTGGGAGCTGCAATCCCACAACATTTATTTATTTATTCAATTTATATCCCGCCTATACACAAATACCCTAGGTGGCATACAAGATCATAATCAATTTAAACAAAACAAATATACAATAACATACAATTAAAACTGACTAATACAATTAAGCATAGAAACAAACTAAAAATTCCATAAGATTCCCTAAAAATTTATAAAAGTTCCATAAAAGTGTAAGAAAATACTATAAAAGGAAGGCCTGCATCTGGAGGACCACACGCTCCCCATCCCTCGTTGACAAGATGGGAATGCTAGGAACATATGCTCTGTTGCCTCTGATGAGGCTGGCTGAGGGAGGGGAGGGGAGGAACAAGAGGAGGAGAGCATGAGTCCATCTCTAACAAGTCTTTGTATCCATGCAGCTGTCCACATCACCGAGGAGGATGTCCACAGCCACGGTCTAATTCCCAGGCAAGCAATTTCTTCAAGAATTTAAAAAACAAGTAACCCCCCTCCCACCATGAAGAAGCCCCTCAAGGTCAGCTGGGGATTTGAGACTCCATCCAGGCATTGTGAAGCCGTCCAGAACCACTGATCCTCTTTGGCAGCCTGGTTTCATCTCTGCAGATTGTCCCCTCGAGCATCCAGCAAAGGGTGCCTCCGCCCTCAGCCTGCCGCCACCTCTTTGCAACGCGTGGACCCAGCAGTGCCCCGGATGGCAGATTTGGTGCCCTTCTTCCAGCTTGCTGCTGCTGCTGCTGCTGCTTGCACGCGGACTCATATCCTCCCCATGGACTTGGTCTTGGCATCCTGCTACCCTGCTGCCTGGCATTGACCTGGACAGGTTGGCATCCTGGATCCGGCAATACAGAAGCAACCTGACAGCCATCCCCTGAGCCAGTTTGCTGACCAGGTAAGAGTGATATGTGGGGGTAGGGGAGGTACAGAATCCCAGAATTCATTGTAAAAAGTGTTGTTTCTAGTCCTCATGATTAAAAGTAAGGAACTCCAGCAAAGCTTCTTAAGTTTCTTTATTGTGAGCCTCCTGAAATTGAGTGTGGGGGTGGTGGGGAGAGTTACCTGCCCACCTGTGTAAACAAATATATAAATAATAGTAATAGTTTCCATGGCATGCTATAACTAAATCTTGAACTAAATATGTGTAACTGAAATGACTGCATATAATTTTATATTATAAGCTCGTTGGGGCAGGATACTTGCCTGTCCTCTTGTACTTTGTAAAGTGCCATGCACATTAGTGGCACATTATTATTATTATTATTATTATTATTATTATTATTATTATTATTTATTTATTACCAACATTCCTTTGGTTTTTACACTTTCTCTTGTTTTGTTTCTCTTATTTTATTTAGTTTTGTTTCCCTTGTTTTGTTTGTCCATAGGTGACCCAATGTTGCCCTTCTTTTTGGGGCCAAAATAAAAATGCACATGGAAGAGTAGCTGCGCTGTGGGATCAGAAGTGCTGAAAAAGTCACCCTATCCCTATAATTAGAAATGTCTGGATCCCATGGGAGGGAAACCATGGGGGAAGCCCAAAAGACCTATGAACCTGTATCTAAAGGGAGATGTTGCATTAACCTTCATTTTATTTATTTATTTATTATATTTATACCCCGCCTTTTTTCCTGCAAGGAACCCAAGGTGGCTTACATAATCCTCCTCCTCCTCTCCATTTTATCCTCACAACAACCCTGTGAGGTAGGTTAGGCTGAGAGTCAGTGACTGGACCAAAGTCACCCAGTGAGTTTCATGGTGGTGCGGGGACTAGGACCCGGATCTCCCGAGTCCCAGCCCTACACTCTCACCACTACGCCACACTGGCTCTAGTTGTATTTATTTAAAACTTTTTTACCCCCAAATAGGCACCAGAGTGGCTTACAAAGTTCTGTTGCGTGACTGTCCCTGTCCCCTGCCTTGCTTACAATCTAAAAGGCAATGACACATGAGGAAAAAGCAAAGGGGAGGGAGGAGGGAAAAAATGCAAGTTCAGACACCAGTTCTTAAAGTTACACTTCTTATCATAACCAGCCGGGATAGAATCAGATCAACATAGCCGGAGGGAATAGCTGCCAGCTAGGTCACTGTTGGGGAGGGCCAAAGGCAAGTTGGTTTCTCAGCAGAGGCGATGGAATAGCCCTGCTTGTCTCCTCTCTCTCTGCTCTGCAGCCTGGTAGAATGGCTATTGGCTAGGTGTAAGTTGAAAGAACCAGATGAGTAGAAATACCTTGGGTACACAAATGGCTCTTGTCCCCTAAGATCTATGGGTGCCACCCGAAACTCCTTGGAGGACTGGTGGGATATGAATATGTTTTCAGCAGTAATGCGAAAGGCCTCTCCTCTACCTGAGATACGCCAATGACATTTCAGACAGGCCCGGAGGCAGAAATGTTCCAACGGTGGTCGCCTTGTATTCAGACACGTTGAGATAACTCTACAGTGTCCTCTTACGTGCAGCCCAGACTCCAGATTCTGCCTTCCCTATCTTCCCTCAGACAAAGAGAAATCCTGCTGCAGGCCTGTGTTAGGAGCACTGCTAAAGAGCTGTATATAACCCTGTTTCATAAACCTGTGTGTGCAGATATCTACCGTACTCCTGTGTATCCTAAGCGTGACACAACATGATCGATCAACAGCCCTCTGCACCCAGGACACTGCGATGTGTGGGGCAGTTGTAAAATGAAAGTAGCTGGGGAGGGAAGTGAGGTCAGCCAGTCCTTTGTGTTTCCCCTAGCAACTGCCACACCTCCTTTCGGAAAGCCTAGCGGCCTGTGTTTTGAAAACCTTGTCGGCTGGGTTTCAGCCCAGATCCTTGCCTGGCTGGGGAGCATCCTTGAGTCTACCTTCTCAGCTACATCAAGTGCCTTTAGGAGAAGAAAAGAAGAGAGAGAGAGAGAGAGAGAGAGTCTTGTAGCATCTTAGAGAGACTGACTACCGGATTTATTGTGGCATAAGCTTAGGGATGTTATTATATCTAGCGGTATATACTGTACGTATCACAAATAGATCAATAAACTAAACTTTCATGGACAAAAGCCTACTTCATCACAGTAAATCTGTTAACCTTTGAGGTGCCACAGCAAGACGCCTTCTTTGTCAGCCTTCCCCAACCTCCAGGTGTTTGGAATTACAAGTCCCATCATTCCTGATCATTGGCCATGATGGCTGGGTTGATGGGTGTTGTAGTCCAAAATTATCTGGAGGGCACCCAGTTGGTGAAGGCCGTTCCTTGTGTTTGCTGTGACAGGCCAATGCAGCTACCCTTGCGGAAGGAAGCTCTTTTATGATGGAACAAGACATGAGGGGAAGGTGGGATGACACCAGCTAGCCATGCCCCCTGACATACCTGCTGGCCACAGACAGCCAGTAGTAGCCACACATTCGTTATCGCTGCAAAAGAGGGCCTATGCCAGCGGTGCAGAACCTCAGGCCATGGGCCAGATCCAACCCTCCTGGGGTCTATATTGAGCCTTTCCCATTTTCCCTAGATGGCCCCACCCCCTTTTCTCCATCAGTCCACAAACTGCCACCTGCCAGTTCCCCTCTACAAGCGCCCATACACATGTGCTAACGTTACAGGAGAAACAAGAGGTTGGGAAGCCCACATTGACCTTGTACGGTCTGCTTCCAGCCTTGGTCTCCCATCTGCATTCTACAATGGGACATTCCACGGTTGGATTGGTCAGGAGCCAGAAGCCCTTCCTATTTCATTATTACATTTATAGCCCACCTTTTTTCCTGCAAGGAACCCAAGGCGGCTTACATAATCCTCCTCCTCCTCCTTTTATCCTCACAACAACCCTGTGAGGTAGGTTAGGCTGAGAGTCAGTGACTGGGCCAAAGTCAGCCAGTGAACTTCATGGCCGAGTGGGGACTGGAACCCAGATCTCCTGAGTCCCAGTCCAACACTCTAACCCAGTGCTTTTTTTCTGGAGAAAAGGGTACCGGAACTCTTGGATTACATTTCCTCGGGAGTAGATGGCGATTAAATTGTAATGCAATTAATAGAAGAAAAGGTGCTGGAACTCAGTTCCGGTGAGTTCCACCAGAAAAAAAGCCCTGCTCTAACCACAATGCCACACTGGCTCTCTTTGCTCCTGTCTTGTATAAATACAGCTACCCACAGAATGTCTCCCCATGCAACAAGCTCCTATTGCTTCCACTGGCCTTCTTTACCTTTGTCTCCCGTCTGCCCTTGCCTGCATGGCTTGCTCTATTCTGTCTCGAATAAACCAAACATAGGCTGACAGCATTCAGTGCTTCTGTCAGGGTTACTGGAGGAAAGCGCTTTTATTTCTGCGCTGTCCTACTTTGCATGCTTATTTTATTTGTTTGTTTGTTGTTTGTTGTTTGTTGTTTAATACATTTTTTATACCGCCCAATAGCCGGAGCTCTCTGGGCGGTTTACAACAGTTAAAACCATAAAATACAATATAAAATTTAAAACCACAGATTAAAAACAAACAGCAGAGCTAGCAGCAGCAGTTACAATAACAGAGTTAAAAACAACTACAAGATTAAAATGAATAAGATGATTAAAATGCCTGGGAGAATAGAAAGGTCTTCACCTGGCGTCGGAGAGTACAATGTAGGCGCCAGGCGAGCCTCTTTGGGGAGCTCATTCCACAACCGGGGTGCCACAGCAGAAAAGGCCCTCCTCCTGGTAGCCACCTGCTTCACTTCCTTTGGCAGGGGCTCCTGCTTCTTAGGTTCAGGACTACACAGCCCACGTTTCCCACACCTTCCTTTTGTGTACCCCTTGGTTCAGAAGGAGACTAGCGTATTTGGTGTATGGGGAGGGTTGGTGGGGGCATCGTTGTATGTGTATGTGTGTGTGAAGGTTATATTCTGCAAATTCTCCTAATCAGCCCCAATACCCTCTCTGAGAAGTTTCATATAAAATAATTGTGTTTCATTTCATTTCATTCCTCCGAGGGACTCAAAAGAGGCATGCATGTTCTCCCCCCTGCCCTCAGCCTCACAACAACCCTGTGAGGTAGATTAGGCTGCCAGATAGTGATTGGCCCAAGGTTGCCCAGTGAGCTTCTTGGCTGTATCCCCACTCAGCCACTTGAACCCAAGGCTGCTCAGTTCTAGTCTGACACTCTAACCATGGCAGCAGTTGGTAGACAAGCAATCTATAGGAAAAGGAGGAACTTTCAAGGGGTGGCCTTACCACACGGCAATTCTAGGCAGCTGCCTAGGATGACTCACTCTAAGGGGCTACATTTTTATTTTATTTTTTTATTTTATTTATTACATTTATCAATCGCCCATCTGGCCGGTCACCCGGCCACCCTGGGCGATGTACAATTAAAATACAATAAAACACAATAAAATATAATAATTAAAACAAAATAAAAAATTCTCATTAAAAACCTAACCCACCCCATATTCCCGCCTGAACAGCCATGTTTTTAATGCACGGCGGAAGCTCATCACGGAGGGGGCATGGCGAAGGTCACTAGGGAGGGAGTTCCATAATGTGGGGGCCGCCACAGAGAAGGCCCTCTTCCTAGTCCCCACCAGCCTGGCTGCTCTGGCTGATGGGATAAGGAGAAGGCCGTCCGTGGCAGACCTTGTTGAGCGGCCTACTTGATGTTGCTGGAGGCGCTCCTTGAGATAAGCTGGGCCGGAGCCGTGTAGGGTTTTAAAGGTCAAAACCAACACCTTGAATTCGGCTCGGCAAGCAACTGGTAGCCAGTGCAACTCTTTAAGCACTGGCGTGATGTGATCACGCCGGCGGCTGCCCTTAATCAGGCGAGCTGCCGCGTTCTGTACCAGCTGAAGCTTCCGGACCGTCTTCAAGGGTAACCCCACGTAGAGCGCATTACAGTAGTCTAGGCGAGAGGAGACCAAGGCATGAACCACTGATGGGAGCAGGTGATTAGGAAGGTAGGGGCGCAGCTGCCGTATCAGATGGAGTTGATACAGCGCCGCCCGGCTCACAGCTGCCACCTGAGCCTCCATGGACAGCTGGGAGTCTAGAATGACCCCCAAGCTGCGGACCTGGTCCTTCAGGGGTAGATGTACCCCATTCAGCACCAGGTCAACATCCCCTAACCTTCCCTTGTCCCCCACCAGAAGTACCTCGGTCTTGTCGGGGTTCAGTTTCAGCATGTTCCTTCCCATCCAGCCAGCCACTGACTCCAGGCACTTGGACAGGGTCTCAACGGCCAACCTCGGTGAGGACTTAAAACAGAGGTAGAGCTGCGTGTCATCCGCATACTGATGACACTGCACCCCAAACCACCTGATGATAGCTCCCAGCGGCTTGAGGTAGATGTTGAATAACATCGGGGAGAGGATGGAACCCTGCGGCACTCCACAAGTGAGCAGCCGAGGGTCCGAAGCCTCCTCCCCGAGAACTACCCTCTGATACCTTCCAGAGAGGAAGGACCGGAACCACTGCAATACAGTGCCTCCTAAGCCCAACCCCTCCAGACGGTCCAGGAGGATACCGTGGTCAACGGTATCAAAAGCCGCTGAGAGATCGAGGAGGACTAGAAAGGAGCATTCGCCCCTATCCAAAGCCCTCCTCATATCATCCACCAAGGCGACCAAGGCCGTCTCCGTCCCATGTCCAGACCTGAAGCCCGACTGGCACGGATCCAAATAATCGGCTTCATCCAAGTGTGCCTTCAACTGAGCACCCACCACCCGCTCGATCACCTTGCCCAGAAATGGTAAATTGGAGACTGGGCGAAAGTTGTTTAAATCCTGGGGATCCAAGGAGGGCTTCTTTAGAAGCGGTCTTATTACTGCCTCCTTGAGGGCTGATGGCATCACTCCCTCCTCGAGGGAGGCATTCACCACCGCCTTGATCCCCTCACCCAGTCTCTCCCTGCAGCTCATTATGAGCCAGGATGGGCAAGGGTCAAACAAGCAGGTGGTCGGCCTCACAGATGAAAGCACCTTGTCCACTTCATCAGAAGGAAGAAGCCGAAACCGATCCCACAAAACCGGTCTGCCATTGGCCTCCTCCCGCTCACTCCCTGTGTCCACGACGTACGATATCCCACTCCTAATCCGATCGATTTTATCTGCGAAGTGCTTCGCTAAAGCCTCACAGGAGGCTTTTGACTGTTCCAGTGGGTCCGGAGCGACTGGACCGACCAGACTCCGGACCACTTGGAACAGCCTCCTGGGGCAGCACTCTGCAGACGCAATGGAGGCAGCATAGAAATTCTTTTTTGCTGCCTTCACCGCCACCCGGTAGGCTGAAGATGCAGCTCTAACCCGTGTTCGATCGTCTTCGGAGCGGGAATTTCGCCATCGGCGCTCTAGCCTTCTCACCTCTTGTTTCAGAGCTCGCAGCGACGGAGTGAACCATGGCGCCGCGCGAGCTCTGTTTAGGCGAAGAGGGCGCTTCGGGGCAACTCGGTCTAATGCCCTGGTGATTGCAGCATTCCAGTCATCCACCAGGGTCTCGACCGAGCTACCGTTTGTGTGCTCCAATTCCCCAAGCGCGTTCAGGAATCCATCCGGATCCATAAGACGCCTGGGGCGGACCATTCTAATAGGTCCCTCACCCCTGCAGAGGGGTTGTGGCACCGAGAAATCCAACCCCACCAGATAGTGATCTGACCATGACAAGGGGGTGGTGGATATACCCCCGATCTCCAGATCATTTCCCCCCTCTCCGGAAACAAAAACCAAGTCCAGTGCATGACCGGCTACATGGGTAGGTCCAGTTAATACAGGGTGCAGCTCCCAGGAAGCCATGGTCTCCATAAAGTCCCGAGGTGCCCCAGTGAGGGAAGCCCCCGAATGCACGTTGAAGTCACCCAGCACCACTAGCCTGGGGGACAACACACGCACATCGGAGACCACCTCCAGCACCTCGGCCAGGGAGTCTGTCGTGCAGCGGGGTGGACGGTACACGAGCAGAATCCCCAGGCTGCCCTTTGGACCCAACCTCCAGTACATGCACTCAATAAACTTGGTCTCCCGGAGAGGGAGTCTGGTGAGGACCAAGGACTCCCGGTAGATAACAGCCACTCCCCCTCCCCGTCCCCCAACCCTTGGCTGCTGGGCATACGAGAAACCGGCCGGACACAAGGCCGCCAGAGTTGGAGCAGCGGCCTCGTCCAGCCAGGTTTCCGTAACACATGCCAGGTCCGCACCCTCATCCATGATCAAGTCATGGATGAGAGATGTTTTTTGGGTAACGGACCTGGCATTGCACAACAGCAAACGCAGGGTGGGGGGAGGAGCAACACATCCCCCAGTTATCCCTTGGCTCTGGGCAGGCCCGGAACAAGGGATAGATATTAAGCATCGATCCCTTGTTCCCCTTACTCGGCGTGGCCTGCCCCTAGCGCTCTGCCAGCGCCTGCCGCTCAACGTTGGTACCGTTTGCCCCCCAGAACTCCCCCCAATAATATATTTTATTGCAGAAGTCTCTGGCTGGGTTCAGACAACATGATAACCTACACTCTAGGGTTGAGTATGGGTTGAGTGTGGGTTGTCGTTGAACCCACCCAGCCCAGTGGGTTGTTGCTGAAACGTGGGTGATCGTGTTGTCTGAACCCAGCTGCGCTAACAAGTCATGGCTTGTTAATCGCAAACAACCCATGAAGAGAACCCATGGTTTGTTGTTGGGTTGTGAACTGTGGGTTGTTCACCATGGTTTGTTATCTCGGCTGGGTTCAGACAACACGATAACCCACATTTCAACAACAACCCATGGCTCAATGTCAGCCCACACTCAACCCCCCTTGAGTGTGGGTTATCGTGTTGTCTGAACCCAGCCAGTGGAAGGCATTTCCTCTTTCCATTGCCAGTGGGGGCCAAATTTTCAGTTTCTCAGGAATAGGATACGGTTGCGAGCTCTTTACCTTGAGGCAGTGACAGAACAGGCCGCTGCCTTCTGCACCTCCTCCACCTTCCTCACTACTGCTGCTGCTGCTTGGCTGGTGCCTGAGTTGCCTTGTTCTGGGTCAGACGATGTGTCCACGTAGCATAGCTTTGTCTACTCTGACTTACAGCGGCTCTCAGGCAGAGCAGAGAGGTCTTTTCCCATCACCTGATCCTTTGACCTGGAGATGCTACATATTGAACCTGTGTGCAATGTTCGAGTGCTCCAAGGAGCAGCCAGCCAGCAGCCAGAACATACTGTCATAAGTGGTGGCAACTGGCGGTGCGCACCGAAGAGGAGCATGGCGATCCGCAATGCAGATGCATCCATGGCCCAAAGACGCTTGTGACCTTTTGAATGTGCACTACAATTCTCCCTTTTGCCTCCTCTTCAGGCATCATGTCGGGAGATTACGACGAAGACCGGCACCGCAGGGCAATGGAGCTTCTTCATGTGCTGTGTGCCAACACATGCGCCGCCCAGGAACGCGAGAAGTGTCAGGAACTGACAGGCCACGTGGGTCCCATCAACTCTGGTGAGGAGCCTAGTAGTAGGGGCAATACCACCCACCCATACCTAGAGCAAAGGCCTCAACAGGAGAAAGAATCCTGGTCTAGGCCCAGCCGGGAGTCCCGGAAAGTGAGGAAGGCACAGGAAGGAAGGTCATATATCAGTTCAGGGCTTATCCTCACAACAACCCTGTGAGGTAGGTTAGGCTGAGAGTCAGTGACTGGCCCAAAGCCACCCAGTAAGCTTCATGACTGAGCAGGGGCTTGAACCCAAGTCTCCCTGGCCCCAGTCCAACACTCTTAACCACTACACCACATGGCTCTCAGTGTGAGGGGCAGCAGAGACAGCTCCCTGGCTATTCCCCTTGAGCCCACCAGGTGCTTATTTATTTATTAATAGCTGTTGCCCGCGGCTGCGCTCACATGGATTTTAGGATTTGGTATAATTGTTTTTAAAAGAAACATGTACACTGTATGGGAAAGATGCAGTGTCTCTGACTGAAAGTGTAACGTTTAGGCTGCGTGCTGGCAGCAGGAATATTTTGTGACAGAAATATCTGTTCTTAAAGAAAAATCAGGTTAATCCTGAGAGTCTACAGGTGATGAAGAGTGAGCATGCCAAGTTTGGGGTAGATCCATCTAAACGTGATGGAGCCTATGTGACAATGCCCCACACACAACAGTCAGTCAGTCATTTAAAAAGTTTCCCTCCATTTTCACCCCGTCATGTAAACTTTTCACCCCCTCAGAGAACATTCTAAATGGCCTAGGGGAGATTTGCATACCCAGCCCTATTGGCCCTTGCAGGAATTCATAGGAACATTCTATGGGCTATTTGCATAACTGCTGCTATTGGCTCCTGCGCAAGTTGGCTCCTGCAGCAATTATGAGGTGAGGCCTATTTGCAGAACTGCAGATATGAGAGTGGGGCAATTTTGCCCCCATTTTTTACCCCCTTAGGGACAGAATTTCCCAAAATCCTTCCTTAGTGGGGGTCTACGTCATAAAAGCAATGTCCCTTCAAAATTTCACGTTCCTAGATTAAACGGTTTGAGCTGGGCGTTGATGAGTCAGTCAGTCAGAGTCAGTCAGTCAGGACACCTTTTATATATATAGATATTTATATCCCACCTTTTTTCCTACAAAGAACCCAAGGAGGCTTACATAATCCCCCTCCTCCTGTCCATTTTATCCTCACAACAACCCTGTGAAGTAGGTCAGGCTGAGAGTCAGTGACTGGCCCAATGGCACCCAGTGAGCTTCGTGGCCCAGTGGGGACTGGAACCCAGATGTCCTGAGTCCCAGCATTAGAATCATAGAAAAGTAGAGTTGGAAGGGGCCTACAAGGCCATCGAGTCCAACCCCCTGCTCAGTGCAGGAATCCAGGTCAAAGCATCCCTGACAGATGGCTGTCCAGCTGCACCTTGAATGCCTCCAGACTGGGAGAGCCCACCACCTCCCTAGGTAGTTGGTTCCATTGTCTTATTGCTCTGACAGTCAGGAAATTTTTCCTGATGTTTAGGTGGAATCTGGGTTCCTGTAACTTGAGCCCATGATTCCGTGTCCTGCAAACTGGGATGATTGAGAAGAGATCCTGGCCCTCCTCTGTGTGACAACCCTTCAAGTACTGGAAGAGTGCGATCATATCTCCCCGCTACACCACGCAGGCTCTCTTAGATGGTGTTCCGGTCTGACGACCTGTCCTGCATCCCCTAAATGGGCCTGCTGCCCTCAGCTGTGATGGTGGAGGACACTCTCCCCTCACCAGAATTGAAGTTAGATTCAACTGCCCGTCTGATCGCCTTGTGTACGGGGGAATTGGGGGTGGGGTTGTCTTGGCCTTTGCCTCAGGCTGCACAGTGTCTTGGGCCAGCCCAGTCTGGGTTCCAGGCTCTTCCCTCCAGAGTAGGGGAAGAGGACAGAACACACTTGTGGGGTGGGTGGGGGTGTCTGGCCTTGATGGTAGGAACATAGGAAGCTGCCTTAGACTGAGTGGAACCATTGGTCATAGATTCATAGATCATAGATTTCATAGATCATAGAGTTGGAAGGAGCCTAAAAGGCCATGGAGTCCAACCCCCTGCTCAATGCAGGAAACTAGGGGAGGGGTCTCCCATCCAAGTAATAACCAGGCCTGACCCTGCTTAGCTTTCCACACTCAGACAAGCTGAGCCAGCGTGAGCCACGGGCCTTGTCCATCTAGCCCAATATTGATCTAGCTCAATATTGGCAGCTGCTCTCCAGGGTTCAAGGCAGGGGTCTTTCCTAGCCCTACCTGGAGAAGCTGGGGATCAAACCTGGTACCTTATGCGTGCAAAGCATGGGCTCTACCCCTGAGCAACAGGTACAACCCACAGAAGTGGCCCTTCTGTTGCTCTTGCAGAGGATTCTGGGCCCTGGCAGTTGGTGGCAACAGGCCCAGAGCTCCAAAGCAGGGGGGCTGGGGCGGGGGGCAGAAGGCGGTGAGCTGGGCTTGCAGACTCAAGTCCAGATGCCAGGCACCCGCGGGATCCGGACTGCTCCCTTTGACCTCCGGTCATGGTATCTGCCTCTCCACTTCTCCCCTCTAGAGATCCTGGTCAGCCTCCTCTCAGTGATCGTGACCTTTTGCGGCATCGTGCTGCTGGGCGTCTCCCTCTTCGTCTCGTGGAAGCTGTGCTGGATCCCCTGGCGGGACAAGGGCTCCTCCTCGCAAGCCCAGCGCAAGGAGCACCTTCTCCATGCCCACCTCCACCACTCGCCCTTCGGGGACCTCCTGGCCGAGAGGGTGGAGCTGGGGCCCGAGATGCCCGAGCGGTCCTACCTCGATATGGATTCCTACCCCGAGGCCAACCTCAAGGTCAGCCAGACCTCCCCGGACCTCCCCGTGGAAGGCCAGACCAGTACCAAGGAAGGCAACCTCCCCAATGCCCACTCCCACCAGCAAGTGGCAAGCTTGGCACCCTCGCCCAGGTGAGTTGAGAGGCGGGGAGGGCGGGGTGAGGAGCATCGGGAGGGAAAAGCTGGACGTGCGGGTGGTTGCTTGGGAAGCGCAGGAGGGAGGAGTCGCAGGAGGAGAAAATGAGAAGGGCATGAATATTTCTGTGGAGGATTTACATTGAAGGATGGAAGCAGGACAAGCTGGAGCTTTAAGCCCCCCCACCCCCCGGACACCTTCTGATGGACTCCTTCCTACATTGGTGGGCCCTAGTGCAGGGGTGCAGAACCACAGGCCTGTGGACCTAATCTGGCCCGCCTGAGGTCCCCAGATGGCCACACCCCCTTGCCCCACCCCTTTCCTCCAGCTGCTGGCTATTTGGTGGTTTCCCAGCTTTTGCACAGTTTCCCCCACCATTCTTAAAGGTTGAAATGCCTCTCCCAAGGCTTAGTTACTGGCAGTAAGAGCTTTAGGCTACAATAGGCTCGTATTTGGGGATATTTCTGGTATTTTGGGCCCCGCTCCCTCACCCACCTCCAGAATGCCCCCCCCCCCGAGAGCTTCTCTGAAATGCAGCTCCACTTTCCAGTGGCAGGCCATGATCTTGGGACTGACAGCATGACCCTAAGAAAGAAAGAAAGAAAGAAAGAAAGCTGGTCAGACCCTTTGCAAGGGGCCGTATTTTGAAACGCGGTGCTTTGTATTCTCTTACGGTCCCTTCAGAGGTGACCTGGGTGTGCTGTCATTGAGAACGGCAGCATCTGCCTTGAGAATATCATAGTTTTTCCTTGGGAGGGGGGCTTGTTTAGTACAATTCATTCTACTTCCCAAGTGTCTGGCTTTTCAAAGATGGCGAGGATTTGGGCATGGAGGGAGTGCAATAGCAGGGGTGAGGCAAGAAACACCTAGCCAGGGGAAGGGGAGGGGGCTACTCAGAAGCCTCTCCCTTTGACCACTGGAACATAGAAGCTGCTTTATACTGAGTCGGGCCCTTGGTCCATCCAGCCCAATACTGTCTGGCAGTGTCTCCAGGGTTTCAGGCAAGAGTTTTTCCAGCCCTACCTGGAGACATCGGGGATCGAACCTGGGACCTTCTGCATGCAAAGCGGGTGCTCTACCACTGAGCCATTATGGCCCCTCCCTGAAGGCCAGCCTTTCTCCAGTTTCTTAGCCTTCACAGGGTGTCGCCCACACACCTCCAGTTTCTTGCCCATGGCCACGAGGGCTGAAAAATGAGGGCTGTCGTTAATGAAAGAGATCTTAATCAATTAATTATAGGCCTTTTTAATTGATTAGTGGTTTTGAGGAATGAAGCACACTTGCTTTAGATGATGCGTGTTCAAGAGAGAGAGCAAGAGAGAAGAGATGAATGCCTTTTCTAAGATGGCACCTGGCTGGCATCGGCAATTTTTATACGTGTTTGCAGTATTTATATATAGAGAGAGAGAGAGAGAGAGAGAGAGAATGTCCAAATCAAATAAAAATATGCCTCCAGAATAACCAGGCTATAAATAGGCTGCCTGGTTATTCTGGGGCATCTTCTTATTTGATCAGAATGGGTTGGATCCAAACTTGGACATACTTAGAGGAGACCCATTGAAATCAGTGAGGCGTAAGTTAGTCATGACTGACGTCCACCTGCTTATTCCCCTGCCTCTCGCTCTGGCCCAGAGAACGGTGGTGGTGAGAAGGAGGAGCAGTAGGTGCTGCTGCCCGCTTGCTCCCTGGCTCTCTGCCTGTCGAGCAAGCAAGTGGTTGCAATGATGAGGAAGAGGAGGAGGAGGAGCAAGAGCAGCTGCTGGCAATGGCGGGGAGGGGGCCTGTTGAGGATGCCTTGCCCAAGGGTGTCTTGCCACTGAACTTAAGCCCCTTAGTCCATGGGTTGACTAAGTATGACCAAGGCTGGATCCAGCTCAAGTTTCTTAACAGATTTAATCTAATGTAGCTTTCCCCAACCTGGTGCTTTCCAGCTGTGTTGGATTGCCACTCCCATCATCCCCAGCCAGCTGGGAGTGATGGGAGTGGCAGTCCAACACAGCTGGAAGGCACCAGGTTGGGGAAAGCTGCATTAGAAGGCACCAGATCAGGGAAGGTTGATCTAACCATTCCGTTGAGGAAAAATTGCAGCCCTACTGAAGAGTTAAATCCAAGATGGTGCGGCCACCCCAAGTTTTGCTCTGGATGGAGGATTCCTCGTTCATGTGTTGAACGTGATGGAGGTATGGCTGTGCACACCACTGGTTTTATCCTTTTCACTTTTCTGCAGAATCAATGCACTGCCACGCCCCGTGACCCAACAGCTGATCAGCCCGGACACCGGAGTCCATGTAGGAGTGGAAGAGAAGGTGGAACAAGTGACCAGCATCGGGCAGATCAAACCGGAATTATATAAACAGCGCTCGGGCGAGTCGGACTCCAAGAAAGGGGAGGCTCCGAGCTGTGGGCGGCTGAGCTTCGCCCTACGCTACGCCTACGGCACGGAACAGCTGGTGGTGCGGATTCTCCGGGCCTTGGACCTGCCTGCCAAAGATGCCAATGGCTTCTCGGACCCCTATGTGAAAATGTATCTGCTGCCCGACCGTAAGAAGAAGTTCCAGACCAAGGTGCATCGTAAGACGCTGAACCCCACTTTCAACGAGACTTTTAGCTTCAATGTTCCCTTTGCCGAACTGCCCTCGCGCAAGCTTCACTTCAGCGTCTATGATTTTGACCGCTTCTCCCGGCACGATCTCATTGGCCAAGTCGTTCTGGACAACCTCCTGGAGATTGCTGAGCGGGACAACGATGCACCCCTCTGGAGGGACATCATGGAAGGGACATCGGTGAGTGGGGTAATTATTTTGGGAGGTGCGTGGTAGGGAGGAGAAGTGGGTGTTCCCCAGAGTGATCCAACGCAAGGCGCTGACTCAAACCAGAAAGTCTGCCCTCAACTCTGCTAATCAGCCAAATGATTAAATTCAGCCTAATTGAATTTGTCCACCAGCCTAATCCATCATTCGGGCAACCTGACAGTTTAAACTCAACAACTAGTGTAGGCCATCAATTCAGCTGGTCAGTGCAATCGTAGCAGTTCATCCCTGCGATCTCAACCTGTTCAAGAATGAGGGCTGCATCAAAATGGGCAGGACAGGGGGGCTTGTTGCAAACATTTTCAACTCCTGTGAAAGCCATCTCCCTTCTGTTGATTTTTGTTTGGTTCGGGGAGGCTCAAAAGGGGGCAAAAGTGTTAGCAGCGTAGCTGTTCTTTTCTTCCTGGCCCCCATTCAGGCAAAGACGGCGCACATTCACCCCTCTCCTGAGCATTGGTCAGATGGCAGTGCTCCCATTCAGGGAGAGGGACAATGTGATGCAAATGAAGCTAATTCAGAGCGAGTGCAGTGCCTCCATTCTGGAGACATTGCCCTCACTCTGAATTAGCTTCATTTGCACACAGTGACATTGTCTTGTAGACAAATCTGATTTGCTCTATTACAATGTCACTATTCCCAAGAAGAAGACATGCTTTTTTTAAAATGGCATTGAAGCACTGACTGGTGCAAGGAGAACATTTTGGAGAGCATTTTAGCCCCTGCAAAAAGTGGGGGGAAGGCTCCCATTTGGGGTACTTTTTTAGAATGGCAAGCAAACAAAGGAGAAATTCTCTCCACCCCCTTTAAAGGGGCAACTGCACTTTTAAAAGGGGCCATACACAACACAGTCCCTCCTTCTCCCTCATCAAGGATGGGGAATGGGTGGCCCTCCAGATGTTTTGAACTTCAACTCCCAGCATTCCTGAGCCCTGGCCATGCTGGCAGGGGCTTCTGTGAGTTGAAGTCCAAAACATCTGGAGATCTACTTTCTACCCAGCCCTTGTGCTAGAGAACCGGCTGAAGAAGAAATCGGGCCCAAGTTGAGGCCAACCAGTGATGCTACAGTGCCCGGCTCCAAAGCAGATCCCTGCCCCTTTAAATTCCGTGCAAAGTCTGCTTAGGGTGCAGGTCTCTGGTGCTCATTAGGCCTGCTCTGGATGTATAAAGGGTCACCCACCCACGTTGTTGCAGCAATTTGGCCCTGCAATAATACAGGACCATCTCAGGCACTGCTACAACTCTTGCCGTAGTCCGTGGTACTGTCAGCCTGTTCTCTCGCTGCCGATCTCCCTGCTGTGCCAACTCAGCTAACCTGTTGGCTTTGCTGCCCTGGTCCTGCTCACCTGGGGCATGGCATGGATAGATGTGGCTTATGGGTCCTTCCCATGCTGGGATCGTTGTGACAGTTTTGGGTTTGCTGCAGCAGCCCAGGGGAGTGAGATTTGTAACATGGAAGGTAGCCCATGGAGGCCTTCTTGATTAGGGAGGTGGCTGGAGGCAACCTCTATTTCTCTCTCTCTTTCTCGGCCTCAGTTTATCCAGTCTGTAAAATGGGGCTGGGAGACCAAACCACACACCATGTGGGAGAGCTGCAATGAGAACACCTGACTTTTTTTTGCTTTTACTTTAACTCCAAATTTAATTGATAGCCACAGCACTTGAGGAGGACCTTTTTACCATTCCATTGTGCCATTTCCCTATCTAAATTCACACACACATCCTGTGCAAACCTGCAGGTGGCTATAATCCCCCCCCCCCCATGGGCCAATAGCAGCCTCAAGTGGAGGGATTTAGATTGGGGTGAGGGATATGGCTCGCATGTGTTTGTGTGTAGAGGTTTTTAAAAATAAATATCCACCCAGCATCTCTGGTCCAGTCAATTATGGAGTCCCCTGTGCCTGTTTTAAAGTTTTATTTAAAAATGGGGAGATGGATCTCCTGCATCATGTGTAGTTGGGCCCTAAGAGTGACCTGCTTCACAAGGATAAATATGAGAAGGTTTGTGAAATGAATGAAACAGCAGCGGACAATATTATGTGTAAAAGGGCTTGTTCTGGGAAGAGGTGAGGACTGGGAAGTGAGACGGTCCAGATGGTAAGAACAGAAGAGCCATGTTGGATCAGACCAAAGGCCTGTCTTGCCCGGTGTTCTGTTCAGACTGTGGCCAACCAGATGCCCTGATGGGAAACAGGACATGCATGCAATAGCACCCTCCTGCTTGCATTCCCCAGTAACTGATATTCAGAGGCTTCCGATACTGAAGGGAGCATATAGACCTCATGACTCGGAGCCGTGAATTCATCCAGTCGCCTAATGCCATCCAAAGGCCTGAGGCTCAAGCTGGCTCAGCTTGTCTGAGCGTAGAAAGCTAAGCAGGGTCAGGCCTGGTTATTACTTGGATGGGAGACCCCTCCTCTAATTTCCTGCATCGAGCAGGGGGTTGGACTCCGATAGCCTTGTAGGCTCCTTCCAGCTCTATGATCTATGAAATCTATGAAATTCGTGGCCACCGCTGCCTCTTGTGGTAGCGCGAACTTCATGGTTTCACTCCGGTGCTGTGTGAAGACGTATCCTCCCCTTCAATGATCTGGGTTCTAGTATGATGAGAGTGGGAGAAAATCAGTGGAGGCCATTTGTAGGGGAAAGAACCAGTCAGGCAAAATGAGGTTGTTGGGGATAGAGATGGGGGGGGGGGCAGGGGGGAGTCTGCTTGAGGCATTACAGGCCTGTGGCTTACGTTGGCTCAGCTTGTCTGAGTGTGGAAAGCTAAGCAGGGTCAGGCCTGGTTATTACTTGGATGGGAGACACACACACCCTCCTCTAGTTTCCTGCATTGAGCAGGGGGTTGGACTCGATAGCCTTGTAGGCTCCTTCCAGCTCTATGATCTATGAAATCCGAAGAGGGCCTGGGGGAGGGCTCCCTCTGCCCTCTCCTGCAGCCGCCCACCTACCTGTTGGCTTCTCCTGCTCCCATTCCCCGAGCCACCACCCCGCTCCCTGGAGCTCTCAGAGAGATGCGCTGTCTACACAAATAGGCTTGCATTTCCCCCTCTCCTTGTGAATATTTTTAGCTGGGTTTGTTATTCATGAAGCTGGTGGCTAATTAGGGCAATCAGGTGTGAGGAAAGCAGCAGTCTTTTCTTTTTCCCCCTCCCCCGCGCCAGGCAGGTGCCCCCTTCATAGATCTGTGTTTCCTCTCCCCCCCCCTCCCCGCTATGATGGCTGTTCTGATTCCACCACCACCCCCATCTAAACCTGTCGCTGCTTTCTCTGCCCAGCCGCCCCCAGCTCTATAAGCCCGAAATGATCTCCTGGTTGAATGCAATTGTCATTGATTGTGATCTTGTTCCTGAGTGCCTGGAAATCAGCTGAACTTGGGGGGGGGGAGCGGAACCAAGGAGCGGGGAGCAAGGTGATGTGGATATTCCTGGGGGGGGTGGGGAGCAGGGCAAACCAAGCCAAAGAAATTGAAGTAGTAAAGGCAGCGCGGTCTTACTGAAGCAGGGGTTGGGAACCTCAGGCCAGGGGGCCAAATCTGCCCCCCCACAGATCCCCAGCCATCTATGCCCCCTGCCCCGGCCCCTCCCTCTTTTGCCTGAGCACCAATCATTTGGTGTTTTCCCAGCTTTTAAAATTTATTTTATTTATTATATTTATACCCCGCCGTTTTTCCTACAAGGAACCCAAGGCGGCTTACACAATCCTCCTCCTCTCCATTTTATCCTCACAACAACCCTGTGAGGTAAGTTAGGCTGAGAGTCAGTGACTGGCCCAAAGTCACCCAGTGAGTTTCATGGCCGGACAGGGACTAGAACCCGGATCTCCCCGAGTCCCAGTCCAACACTCTCACCGCTACGCCACACTGGCTCTCAGTGTGTACAGTTTTCCCCCTCATTCTAAAAAGTTGTAATGCCTCTCCTAAGGCTTAGTGACTGGCAGTAAGAGCTGGGCAGAGCGATACTATGCTCCCTAGACAGCATCTCAGGGGGCATGGGATTCTTCGGATTCCCAGATCTGAGGTCGGAAACAGAGCTCCGGCCTCAAAGCTGTGGATCCGAGCTCAGATCCTGCCCCCCTGCCTGCCTCACAGCCGGCGTGGAAAGAACCACGCCAGCTGCTTCTCCATGGTCGTAAGAGCGACCACAGAGGTAAAGGGGGCGTTCCGGGGGCCGGGAGGGGAGGAGACAGGCACAGCCTCCTTCCCTCCCTGGCCAACGTCTATCTGGCTTGCGGGATGGGAGGAGCGGGGAGGCGGAGATCGCCTTCCCCGCTTCCCCCGCCCTGCATAGGATGCCGATAAGCCTCCGCGTTCAGTGGCTTGTGGGCATCCCGATTGGATTGCGCCCTCGCGCTAAAATATGCCTGTATTTTGGCCCTGCCCTCTTTTGCCTTTGGCCCCGCCCAGCAGTGGGGCACAACCCCCAGGAGCTCCTCCCAAATGGAATTCGGCCCTCGGACCGAAAGTGGTTCTGTACCGCTGTGCTGAAGGATCCCAGGAATTTAAAGTGGCTGGTGAGATCTGCTGCAAAATGTTGCGGTGTGGAGTGAATCGTAGAATCATGGAAAAGTAGAGTTGGAAGGGGCCTACAAGGCCATCGAGTCCAACCCCCTGCTCAATGCAGGAATCCAGGTCAAAGCATCTCTGACAGATGTCTGTCCAGCTGCACCTTGAATGCCTCCAGAGTGGGAGAGCCCACGACCTCCCTAGGTAGTTGGTTCCATTGTCTTATTGCCCTAACGGTCAGGAAATTTTTCCTGATGTTTAGGTGGAATCTGGGTTCCTGTAACTTGAGCCCATGATTCCGTGTCCTGCAAACTGGGATGATCTAGAAGAGATCCTGGCCCTCCTCTGTGTGACAACCCTTCAAGTACTGGAAGAGTGCGATCATATCTCCCCTCAGTCTCCTCTTCTGAAGGCTAAACATGCCCAGTTCTTTCAGTCTCTCCTCATAGGGCCTTGTTTCCAGTCCCTTTATCATCCTTGTTGCCCTCCTCTGAACTTTATCATCCTTGTTGCCCTCCCCCTGTTCAGGAGACTCCGCCCCACTCCCCCTTCTTCCTGCCTGGTTTTCTGTTCTGCCCACCCCACAATAGTCAAGCAGCATTCCATGGCTCAGTCCTCATTGAGCTGTTTTTTGGATTCCTTCACCACCTCTCAGGGGTCTTTTCCTAAAGGGAAAAAAAAGTGAATTTCTACAAATCCTGGGGTTTTCCCAAGCCTGCTAATTCTTCTCCTTTGTGTGCGGATGGTGCTGTTTTGGCTACGTATGCAACCACACTCACCTCAAAACCCTGGGAATAGAGGAAGCAATACTGTGGAAATGTTTCTGTTCAAGAGAGATTGGCCTCAGTCTTTTTGAGGTCTTTTTGAAGTTGGATACATTGTTGAGCCAAAACAGTTCCCCACGTTTTGTAGCCCTGTATGCCTATAGTTAAAATGGGATCTCACTTTGGAGATCTTGGGGAGAGGCTGCAAACAGAGCTCTAAAGTTTCATCCAGCTTACCTAGGAGGCGGCAGCCATGAGCCTCTTTTCTTCCCTGCCCCATAGGGCAAGCATTGGCCTCACTCTGTATTGGCTACATTGGCTATTTGGCAGAAGTGATATAATCATGTCCACTATGTGTGTTCCCTAGTTGCCTAGGATCACATTGTGAGGAAGAAGCAGCCCAGTGGAAGGCAAAACGTAGTATCCAAGCAGCTCCCCAAAGGGGCGGTGAACACACACACACATTATGCTTTTGGGAGACTTCTGGGGAACATTTTGCCCCCCTCAAGCCTCCTTTCCATGCCAAAAATGTTTGCCTGTGAACATTTGGCACAGCCCTAGTTGTATTTGTCAGAATTTATCTCAGACTGGTAAACAACCATTCACCTTGTTGTTTATCGCAAGTAAGAATCATCCCCAGGTGACCTGTCAACAGAAGTGTTTTGGAAGAAGAGAGTGTCTAACGTATCAAATATTATGGTATATATACACCTCCTATAGGGGCATGTTAGCAGAAGGGCTGTAACTCCGTGGTAGAACTCCTGCTTTGCATGCAAAAGGTCCCAGATTTGATCCCTGGCATCCCCAAGTGCAGCTCGGAAAGATCCCTGCCTGAAACCCGGTGAGTCACTGCCAGTTAGTGTAGACCCCAGGTGGGCACCTGTGGGCTTCCAGATGTTGTTGAACTCCAATTCCCATCAACCCCAGCCAGCATTGCCAATGGCTGGGGATGTTTGGAGTTGTCCAGTTCCCCACCCCTGGTCGACAATTCTCTGACTCGGAATAAGGCAGCTTCCCAAGTTCCTCCTAAAAATGTGTGGTAAGCTAGCCAATTTTGCGGAACTAATCTAGAAAGCCTGAGTTATTCTGCCTTCAGGGAAGCCCTTTTTGTTCTCTAAACTCTTCCCCTTTTGATACGCTCCCTAGAAGGGGTAAAATTGATCCTGCCCAGCATATATATTACTCACTGACACGCCAGGTTCCTAGCAGAGAGAGTACTGAGCGAAACAAGCTTGCCTGTAGGTGGCTGATGTCTGCCTGTATTCAAAGGCAGACGGCATGGGGTGCTTCCGCCACATGCAGAAGCAAGAACCTTAGCTCTTCAATGTGGAGAGCTCTTAGTTACTGCTGGTAACTGAGCCTTAGGAGAGGCATTTCGACCTTTTAGAATGGGGGGTGGGGTGGAATCCAGGAAGCCACCAAATCATCAGTGGTTGTGGGGGGGGGGGGCAGGGGAAAGGGGCGTGACCACCTGGGGAACCCCGGAGAGCCGGATTTGGGCCCCAGGTGGGCTCGATTTGGCCCTCGGGCATGAGGTTCTGTATCCCTGCTTTAAAACAAGTAGGTAGGGCAGGCCAGCCCTGAATTCTATCCTTCCCTGCACCGCAGGACTTGAACTGGCAGCCCTGGGGACAGCAGGCATGGGTTTTGCCTGTGCAGCCACCCCCAGCTCTTAGCTGCGGTGGGCTTCCGATGAGCCTCACGTTTGGGAATTTGGCTGCCAGCACGAGGCCTGCATCTGATCGCATCCGAACGGGGCCAGGAAGACAGGAGACAAATGTGACCGAGTCAGTACAGTCACCGACGGGCCCTTTCCAAGGATCCATATTCCCTTTCCCAGAGTTTTGACCCTTGCACGCTCTTCAGATCTGGGGTGGGGGCATGCATGCACCTGTGCAAAACAAAGACAATGTATCCAATGTTCTAACTTAAGTCCCATTCATTTCAATGGCTCTGTTCTAAGTAGGACTAACATCGATGTAACCCAAAAAAACCAACTTGGGGGGAACCGGTGCAAATCTCACCACCCTTCTCTAAACTGAGGCCACTGTGACAGGCAAACTATTCCTCCCCTTGTTCTTCTTGTCCAACCCCACCTTCCTGCTTTTGGCCCCCCTTTGCCCAGTCATGCTCCACACCGTGTCTCTCTCTCTCACTCTCTCTCTCTCATGCTCTCTCTCTTGCTCTCAGCCCCAGGTCCCTGAGGGGCCTGACCTGGCCAACAGCCAGCCAAGCCCTGGCCAGCCCCAAAAACAATTGAGTTGGCAAAGTAGACCAAAGGGCTGGTGAGAGTGAAGCAGGAGAGCCTGCGGTGGGGAAGGGCTGAAAGAGCAAGAGGAAAGGAGGGGAGAGCTTCATTCATATTGATGAGGCTGCAAATGGGATCGAACTGGTAAAACAAGGCATGAAATATTCACGCAGGAAACAACATGCCCGCCTGGTAACTGTGGGGAGAATTGGCACCCTGTCCACCACTTTTCCTCCCTGGGATCCCTCTGCCCTCCCTTTAAAGGCCAAGCCTCCTTTATGGATGTCCCTGGAGTGGGGTGTGAGGGCGGGGAACAGATATTCAGGATTCCTTTCTCTTAATCTACCTGAAGATAGAGGACTGTACAGAGGTTCTTCGGCGGGTCCATCTTTGGGAACGGGAACCCCAATCTGTCGGCTTGTCACAATTTTTGTTTTTGTTTTTCTTGGCATGGCTGCTGTGCCTTTAGCAACTGTTTAGCAGGCTGGGATTCCACAGGTGCAGCTTCCCCCATTGCCGCAGCTCTGTGCTGAGAAATCACCTGTTCCATTTCTGCCTGTCGTGCAGCTTGCTGGGGCCGGAGACAGAGAGGAAAGTGGCAACCCAGTACACCCATACCCTGTCCAGAGTTATTTGGATCCAGATTTAGCCATACTTCTAGTAGACCCATTAAAAGCAATGGGATTTAAGTAAATCGTAGAGTTTAAAGGGAACTCAGAGATCATCTAGTCCAACCCACTGCTCAATGCTGGATCTACAATGCATGGTGCAGCTACAGCATCCCTGACAGATGGCCGCCCAGCCTCTGCTTAAATACCCCCAGCAACAGAGAACGCGCTCCAACTGACTTGATTCATGACTGACTGAAGCCCCATTGATTTCAGTGGGCTGCTGTGCCAACCCAGCTAACCTCGGTAGGCAGCTTCTACCTGTGGGCTTTACTGCCCTGGTCCTGCTCACCTGGTGCATGGCACGGATAGACAAAGTGTGACTAAATCCATATCCTAGAGAACAACTTTGGTTACTAGTCAAAAGAAGGGTTCTTTTATCTCTGCTCTAACCCCTGGCTGTCACTGAAGCGGTACGGGTACAGCCCTGTGTTTGGTCTCTACTGCTTCCGACTGCAGGTAGGGACTTACGTGATTCAATGCTTCTGCCTCGGGGGGGGGGGGGGAATCCCTTCCCATAAGAAACCAGATGTCAAGGAAAGGGTTAGGCCAAGACCTTATATAATTTTCTTTTAATGCTTTACTGGTTTTAGTTTTGGACTGTGGTTTTATTGATTTCTCTGATGATCTCTTTGTTGTTGTTGTTCTGAATATGAGCCACCTTGGGAGGGTTTTGCCCTGAAACATGGCATATAAATATTTTAAATAAATACCAGTAACTAAATAAGTAATATGGAGGGAATCTTTTAAACTGTAGACAGGCTGTGTTCCAGATTACTAGACTCGGCAGGAAGGTCAGGGTCCAATGAGCATTGTCAACAATATTCTAGCCTGTGAAGGAGCTTAAACCCGAGGTCTCCCTAAAGTGGAGTGCCAGTAGGGGTGGTGGAGGAAGCCTGGCTCTAGTATTACAGACCATAGGTGGAGACTCACATGGCTGAAACCTCCTCTGTAGGAAAAGCTTCCCTGCATGTAGAAATCTAGGTGTTGGGGAGAGGTTTCTGGCCAAGTGTTCACCCTGACATGTTAGCTTTCTGTAGTGTGAAGCAGTAGAGCCCAGATCCTGGTTTACCACCTCAGTGAAAGCTAGATTTAAGGGACACTGCTGGGAGAAGATGCTTCCTTTTGGGCCACATTGTTGTCCTGTTTCTTGTGTGTGTGTGTGTGGGGGGAGAACAGAGACCCTGGAGGCAAAGTCTGAAACATCTGTGGGTTTCCCGAAGTTCTGAATATGTCAGGGTTAGGCATTTGTTTATTTGTTTATTTATATCTATTTATTTCAAGTATTTTTATCCCGCTCCTGCTCCTCAGCTAAATAAAGGCTCCCGGAGCAGCTTACAATTAATCAGTAAAACAAGATGGTTCCTGTCCACAGGCTTACAATCCAAAAAGGCATGACACACAAGGAAAGGGGGACCGGGAGGGTAGAGGACCAAATTAAATAGACTTTCAGCAGGACTGGTGCAATGGCCCTGATTCCCCTCTCATCTCCCGGGTAGGGGAGGGAAGACAGTCCGAGCAAGGTCCTGATGTCCCCTTTGCCTGCTCCTGTCTCCCTTGCTCCTTCTTCCCCAGGGGGAAGTTGATGCCAGCTAGCCATAGGGGCAGGGAGGGGGGAGTCCAACTGGAGCAGGCCCCTATGTTCCCTATCCTGATGTTCCCTAATTTCATCATGCAGCCTTTGACCTAAGGCCCAAAGCCCACTGCATGTGATCAGTTCAGACCTCTGGAAAGAGCCATCTGTCCCTTCCCTGTCAGCCTGCCGGGCCAGAAGGAAGAGGGGGAGAGAGAGAGAGAGAGAGAGAGAGGAAAGGAAGTGGCAGGAAGAGAAAGAGAAAAGGGGTGGCCCACCTACTTTTGGCTCTGGCCCTGCCCACCACCGACATGTGTGTCCCCCACCCAACAAGTTACCTACGAGGGAATGTGGACGTTGACAGGAAAAAGGTTTCCCGCTCCCGGTGTATGTGTCTGCATGCCCTCTATCTCACTGACTGGGTTCAGACAACACGATAACCCACACTAAAGGGTCGAGTGTGGGTTGTTGTTAAACCGTGGATTGTTGTTGAAATGTGATTTGTCATGTTGCCTGAACCCAGCTGCGATAACAAACCATGGCTTGTTAACCACAATCAACCCATCCATGGCTTGTTAACCACAAACAACCCATGGAGAGAACCCATGGTTTTTTGTTAGGTTGTGAACTGTGGGTTGTTCGTAGTTAACAAGCCATGACTTGTTAGCACAGCTGGGTTCAGACAACATGACAACCCACAGTTCAACGACAACCCACACTCAACCTGTACTCGACCCTTGAGTATGGGTTATCGTGTTGTCTGAACCCAGTCTGTCTGTCTGTCTCTCTCCCTCTCTCTCTCTCCCCCCCCCTCTCTCTCTCTCTCACACACACACACACACACACAGTGCAACCAGTGGCCAGTCTCAGAAAATTCAGCACTAATTGTGCAATGGCTCTATATGTCCTTTGTACTAATAGATGCTTGCATACATGTACAGTATTTCAGCTTTTCCACCCCCTGGTGTCAGATGCACACAGAAACTCAGTGGAATGTCTAGATATCCACAATGTTTTCTGAACATCTTTATATTCCTACGCCCACACACACACACACACACACACACACACATACACTGCAACAAGCCCATCCACCTGCAAGTCCTGGAAAGTTTGGTGTTAGCGGTGCAATATCTAGTCCCCATGCTACCGCAGCAAAGACCAACAATAAAGGGAGGGCAGTGAAATTGACAAGGATTTTCAAAAGCTTGTCAATTTCACTGCATCAGTACTTCTCTTTGCTGTAGACATGGGGCAGTGCCAGGAGTGGGTCATTTTCATCCATGTTCCTTGCAGCCTTTGTACATAACTCTCTGGACTTGTGCAAGGTGTTTCACATTCAACCATCTAACATGTTTTCCTCTGAACACTATACGCAAGGGTTTGCACATCCAGCTGCTGTTAAACTCCCCCACCCCCCACCCCATGGCAATCAAATCTGATAGAACCAGGGCATAAGGAGAACCCAGGAGACTTGTCTGGAGCAGGAGAATTACAACATCCATATTGGGACGTGAATCTTGTCGATTTACCACACCATCCCAAATATAGAGAAAACCTGTGCATTAGTCATCTGGCTTTTCTCCATCAAAGGCAATGAAATGCGGGAGGGAGGGAGTATACCCAGTCTTTGGAATACTTAGTCTTTGGATCAAGATTACTTTGCAATGGCAGTTCCCCCTAATGCAAATGTTGGTTAAAACGCATTTTGAAAACAACATTCCCTCCCATATGTGCACATATTTGAGCTGTCAAACCCCCAACTTTTAAAGAAAACCCAAAAATATCCTGGCACGTTTGTATTCACAAGGTTGAAAATGAGATCTGGTGAAATCCTTTGAAGGCCAACAACATTCAGAAATGTAGCGGGTTCTTTGTGTCTCTCTGAGTTTAAAAAAAAATATGTGGGTGTGCAGATATTTCCTTGACTAGCCTTTGTAGAAGGAGAATAAATGTGCCAAGTGTTATCTTCTTACTTGGTGTGGAAGATAGTTAAAATTTAAGAGTTTCTCCATGTATAGGTACGGTAATATTTATTTGTGTGTGTGTACTTGAGTGCTTGAATAACCCAAACATGAGCATATATCACCTGGTTGACAGGATCAAAAGAAGCCCTCCTTGAGGGAGTGAATGGGGGGAAACTGATTCATTGTAGTAATAGAACAGGGCTTTAATTGAGTAGATGGAAATGAAACCTGAATTATGTTTTGATATGTGAACTGGTAACTTAGCTTGCATTTGATGGACTATGGGTTGGATCCAGTCTAAAGTCATGCTTAGAGTAGATGCTAGAGGTTGGCCATACTGGAGCAGACCTATTGAAATCAACGGGGTGTATGTTAATCATGACTAACTTTAAACCTATAGAAAGCAATGGGACTTAACTTCATAATGACTGACTTAAGTCCCAATGATTTCAGTAGGCCTAGTCCTTAAGTGTAGCTAAATCTGGATCCATCCCAATGTATTGTTTGCTCTTTCAGTTTCGGGGGTGGGGGAGAGGAAGTTATCTTGGTTTCTGATACGTTATTGCACTCTATTGTTGGATTGTGTGTGCGTGCAATATTTTACATGGACAAAGGGCATGATGTATGTGGAGGAAGAGGGGGGGCTGGCTGACCCGCCAGACCTCCACCCTTTCCTACTCCAAAGGAAACCCAGCACTTGCCACCATGTGGCCCGGAAGGGGGGGCTGGCTGACCCGCCACCACCCCACCCTTGCCTACTGGCAAAGGTGTTGTGACATGTAACACAAACAACAGCTGTGGCACATTGTTGACATTTGGAAAAGTACAGAATGGCTGAAAAACAAGTCATGTTATGTCTTCTACTTCCTGTCCTGTTCTCATGGGAAAAGTAGGTGTGAAAGAAATACGAGCTGGTCACATGGTTTGAACTTTCTGGTGACGTACTGATTTGTTAGCTTTCTGTTCTGTAGCTTTTTTAGTAGAGAGATGGAATTGCTTCTTCTCTCTGTTGCTCTGACTAGTGCTTGCTGGACTTAATTGCAATCATGTAACGTCTAAGCTGAGGTGGACTTGCTCCACTGGATTAATGCTTGCTATGCATTGTTCTCTGCACAATGGACTGTAATGTAGGAGATGTAAACTCTGTAGGATATACTTGCTATACAGCTATAGTAATAAACAGGTAGAGCAAATAACCTGTGAAGTCTACGGAGTTATTTCCTTGTTACTGGAAGCTGCAGGAGGAGGCTGGGCTGGCTGAAATCCGATACGCTTGGAATGCTGCTGATGGGAGAGACAGGTCTGCAATTCTGTGTGTAGCTTTATGGGCCGTTACACACAGAAATAGGATCTTAAATCTTCCATCTCACAGAAGTGAAGCGCTCTGCTTTTCCACAAGGCCGGCGGGCCTTCAGGGTGGATCGGTTGTTAACACCTTCAGGGTCGTGTCATCGCCCTTTCAAAAGGAACCAAGACCCTCTGAGATCTCAAGATACCAGACTGCCAGCCTCAGCTGTCTGCAATCCTACTTGGATCTCTGTTTAGGGACCCACCTTCAATTCTGTAACCTGGATTTAGATACTGAACTCACAGAGCACTACAAAACCCATTTGGGGTGAAACCAAGACAAGGTTTATTCTGGTAGCATCTTACAACAAAATTAGGGAAATGAGAGAAGCACACCAAATAGAGAGACACACTTTAGTACACAGTAAAGCTATAAAACAATAAAACCTGATTCCTTAAGATCTCTCAGGCACACACCTGTTACCTGAGGGTGTTCTCTTCAAGGGTTAGATCCAGCACAGCCTCGCTGCCCGAGGAGAACTACTCCATCTACCCGCAGGTCTGAGATGGGTAAAACTCCCACAAGGCTTGCCTTTCACCAGAGCCCTCATCCAGCTCATTTCACCAGGAGCTAACTGGGGTCGGATCCTGATGCCCCCCCCCCAAAGGCTTGGGGCCTCTCTTTGGCTTGCCGCCATCCCCAATAGCCAGGGTAGCCGGTAGCCACGCGATCCAGGACAAAGACCAAGACTAAAACAGGCTTTGGGAAATATCTCTTCCCCCCTCCCCCTTTCTGTAGCTTTCCTGCCTTCAGCCAATCAGAAAGAACTTCACCTGGCCAGGCAAGGGAGGGGGAACTCATGACTTGAACTATTTGAATTACATCTGCATATGAACGCTTTCAGCCTGGCTCCTCCAGAGTCCAGACCTCCGGGCAGCAGGCCCCATCCTATGTTTTATGTACCTTTCACTTCCTCCCAGCCCCCTTGACTGGCCTCACTTGGTTACACATGAGGAGGCGTGTGCGTGTGTGTGTATGTAGGAACCCCAAAAGCTCCACAATGTACAATATACATATGAATATATTATGGGTTTAGATTTAAGTGGGAGCAGGTGGAGAGGCAAGGGGGCTGCATTGCCTCACACTGATTTTGGAAAGAGGGAGGAACCTCATCATCTTTAATCCTTTGAATCCCTAAAGCAGGGCCCCCCAACCTTTTTGGACCTGTGGGCACATTTAGGAATTTTGAGAAGCTGCTGTGGGCACTATCATGAAATGCCTAATCAGTGGCTCACCGCTTTGGCGCCTACCTGTCACGTCTATAGATCTTAGGCCATGTCTTATTCAGCAAAAACTTTTGTTTCATGTCTGTTGGACACTGCAACGTCTTTTTAATTAGGGATTGTCTAATTCAGCGCATTGCTGGCGATGCAATACAGCTAATGCTTCTTTTAAACATATGTTTTGGCAATGTCCAGTAGTTGCTTCTTTTTGGGAGGAGGTTATTACAATTTTGTACTGGAACAGTCTTTAATATTCACTGATGTACACGCTCTTTTAAATTATTTACCTGCTTCATGGAAATTAACAAATGGTCAGCACAAATGGATTCTCTGCGTCCTTTAGACAGCTAAAAGACTGATATTACAACACTGGAAGGGTAAACACTCACTTCCTATAATGCAATGGATTGAGGACCTTACAATGCTTTCGATATATGAATGGTGGCATATAGATGCCAACTTCAAATGGATACTTATTTGGATATTTGGTTCGCTTTTGTTGAAGCCTATGTATAATTGCTAGAAAGTCGTATGCATTTTGTACAAATCCATGTACATATATTTTAAAAATGGAAAAAATAAAAGAAAGTTTTTAAAAAAGAAAATTTGGGTGCCTGTGGGCACCACATTGGGAACTCCTTCATGGGCACCAGATTGGGGAACCCTGCGCTAAAGGGTATTTGAAGGACCGCCTTCTCTCATATGATCCTCTTTCTTTAAGATCTGCAATACAGGCTCTCTTCTGGGTGCCTCCACCTCCACAGGCAAGATGGATGGTGATTGATGACAGGGCCTTCTCAGTGGTGGCCTGGCACTGTAATTAAGGAATGTTCTCCCCAGACGAGTTAGGGAGGCACCAACATTCATTTCATTTAGGTGTCAAATTAAGCCCCTTTATCTTTTAATGGATAATCTGTAATATTGATGCTACCAGCAGTTTCTTTACTCTTTTTGTTCTAATCTGCTCCTGTTGTATGTTTTTGTGAGTATATGTTTGATTGTTATTGTTATTCTTATTATTTACTTCTTTTGGGAATCTTGTTGTTGTATACAGTGGGAAAACAGAACAGAAATAATTTAAATTGGGAGAATATTCCTAGCACCTCACTCTTGGGGGTGGATTTCATGCAATCAGGGACAATTTCAAAGTTCAGTGTGGTTCTCAAAGGTGAAGTTGGCCTCCTTAGGGGAGGTGCAAGCTGTCCTTTAGCCTAGAGTTGGGGAACCTGTGGCCCTCTAGACCAGCCTTCCCCAACCTGGTGCCCTCCAGATCCTTTGGACTTCAACTCCCATCAGCCCCAGCCAGCACGGCCGGTGGTCAGGAATGCTGGGAGTTGTTGTCTAAAACACCTGGAGGGCACCAGGTTGGGGAAGGCTGCTCAAGATGTTGTTGGTCTACCATGTCCATCATCCCTACCATTGGCCATGCTCTCCGGGGCTGAGGAGAGTTGAAGCCCAACAACATTTGGAGGGCCCACCCTCTTTTAGCCCCATAACCAGGTTAGTTATTTGTCAGAATTGTGGATGTTGTGTTGTGTTGTGTTGACCGATGCTGCTACAATCCAGCGAGGCAACCTTCTCGTTTCTGGAATTTTCTTCTCCCTCAGATAGAATAATTAGAATGTTAGATTTGGGAAGGGCCTCGGAGGCCATCCAGTCCACACACACCCCTTGCTCCATGGCAGGATCTGCAACGCAGGATGCAGCTACCGCATCTCCGACAGACAGTCGCCCAGCCTCCTCCTAAATCCCTCCAGCAAAGATGTGTTTATTTCGACTGTAGCCTTAAAGCCTCCTGACCACATGCTTGTGTGTCTTTTCCCATCTCTCATAGGAAAAAGCAGACCTGGGTGAGCTGAACTTCTCCCTCTGTTACCTGCCCACAGCTGGACGTCTCACAGTCACCATAATCAAGGCCACCAACCTCAAAGCCATGGATCTGACCGGATTTTCTGGTGAGCGGTTGGGGCAGCCCCGGGGGAAGGAGGGCTCCAGATTTCGATTAGAAGGCTAATTATATTAGGGTTAGCATTGCGGGGTGGGCCCCCAGAACTTGGCTGGGCGAGAGGGACGTTGGAGAGTGATGCAGTTGGCTTGGGGCCGTGGGAGGGCAGGCAGGAGGAAAGGGCAAGAAAGACGAGGAGAAAGAGGTGAATGCCGGAAAGCAGATGATGTGATGGTTGGGAAATTGGGTGGCTAGGACAGGGACAGGCAGAAAGTAGACTGGAATCTGCTGATCACTCTCTGGGCAACGGTACAGTGGCAAATTTTGAAGTGCAGACGCTCATCATGACAGTCCTCATAGCCACACACCCAAGGAGAGTCCAGTAATTCAGGCAGGCCGTATCGCTAAGCTCGTTCTAGCTGTTTTTGTCTCCACCAGAAGCAGGTCTTTTATAAAGCAAATGGGTCATAATTGCCCATTCAAGACCAAGCCACCTCAAAATACTTTGCATTGCAACAGGGAACGCTCATTCCCCCCCCCCCGCCCCCCAGTTCCTGTGAGGACTGCAGCTAAGATCAGAGGGAACAGGGAACTCTGAGGGGGTGGCAGATGACGTCAGCGTCCCTGCTCATCAAAAAGTGCCGGCGCTGCGTCCCTGTGAGCCCCAGCTCCACCACGCCACTGTCTGTGGGTGATGGGTGCAGTAGGTTGGCAGGGGGTTCTGACTCCCCAATTGTTTTAGCAGGACAGAAGGATTTGTGAGCCCAGGGTCAAACTGGGTAGAACGTTAAATGCAGCTTTGAATTTAACATGCACATATTTAAAAATACTCAAATAGCAGCCACTGGGGTGTGTGTATATATATATTTACATATATTTCCCCAAGCAGTTGCTCTTTGCATTTTTTTTTAATTTTTTTTAACCATGCACATTAAATGCAAGGACACATATAACGTCACGACTGGTTTGACCCTGAGTTCTGGTGCTGAAAACAAATTCCTGGGCACTCAAGGTGTGCACAGAGGTGCCCTGTTCCTTAATTCTAAGTGTACATCTTCCCCCGGTTGGTGCACCTTGGGAGATTGCGCAAACAGCAGCATAGATCCCCCCTGCCCCACCCACATTGTCGAAGGTCTGAAGATGGGAGCCTGGTGTGTGTGTGTGTGGGGGGGGCATTTGAGAAGAAGGGGAATGGCGTGTGACCATTGGTGTGCAATCCACCCCAGTGGTGGATTGGGGGCCCTTGTGAGGTTGGGGTCTGTGTGATATCACAGTGCCACCTTCCCCAAGGCAGTAACCTCCAGATGTGTTGGAGTGCAAGTCCCATCATCCCCAGGTAGTGTGGCCCCTGGGGGGGATGGTGGGAGTTGTAGGCCAACCCATCTAAAGGGCACCGAGATGGAGAAGGTTGCCATAGTGGATGAAGTGGGATTTGGCCCTATTTATAGGAAGAGGGTGGGACACAGGAGGTGGCAGCAAAAGGGTGGATGGGAAGGACAGACTAGGCTTCACTGCCTTCCCACGGACACAGTTGGGGCGATCTAGTGGGGGCAAGCGGCTTTCATATGGTTGGATATGGAGGGACGGGCTTTGAGTTAGGACATGGCAGACTGATTCTGGGAGAGGGGACCTCCGTGCTTGTGTGGAAGGGCAGCACTGAAATATTCTGAGTGGGGCACGTGGGAAGGGTAAGAGCCCTCTTTGGGCGTTCACCCCTTGCACTTGCTCACCCCACCCCCACCATCGCGTTCTTGCCGGCCCTGCCCGCCGTGTGTTGGAGCTGGGGGAGGTCTGAAGGGGGTCGCCTGCTGTGTGTGTTTGGCTCCCCGCATGATCTAGAATCCTGCGCGATCAGGATTCTAAACCACCAAGGCCGGCCCGACCATTAGGCAGAGTGAGGCGACTGCCTCAGGCGGCAGATGTTGGGGGGCAGCAGCAACAGCTCCCTTGCCGTTCTCTCCTCTGTTGGAGGGCAGGGGGGTGCCACACGGCCTGTCCTGAACCCCGAAACTCTCCCACTGCCCCGAGGTGTGATGGAGGATGCTCTCCCAACTCCAGTATTGAAGTCAGATTGTACTGGCAATCCAGCTGGCTTCTGTATACGGAAGGAGGAGGGGGTGCTATCTTGTCCTTCGCCTCAGGCACCAAAATGCCTCTGACTGGCCCTGTAAATCATGAAGGGAGGCTACACACACAGAGCAAGCTCCCCTCTTCAGGCTTTCCTCTCTAGTGCATGGATGGCGGGTGGGGCCGGTAGAGGGCCCGTTCTCCCACTCACACAATTGTAATTGCATAAGTAAGGGGCAAATATCCAAATTGGAGGGGCGGGGAAGCCCATATCCATCAGTGCAGTAGATCCAGTGTAAATCTGGATCCAACCCAATGAGTGGTTTATAAATTCTGTGAATGAATGAATGTGGAAGTATAGGGTGAGCATGGTATACAGCTGGGCAGGGGCTTGGTTTGAGCTGGTCGTCCCCCCCCCCGTAAATCTGACTGTCTCTTTTCTCTCCCCACACCTGCCCCACAGATCCCTATGTCAAGGCATCCCTCATGTGCGAAGGGAGGCGGTTGAAGAAGCGCAAGACGTCCATCAAGAAGAACACACTCAACCCCAGTTACAACGAGGCCCTCGTCTTTGACATCCCCCAGGACAGCATGGAGCACGTCAGCATCACATTGGCAGTCATGGATTACGATTGGTAAGATGCGCGCACACAAACTCCTGTGAGTGAGGAGAGGATAGCAGGGGTGGCTGGAAGTGGCTCCTCCAGTTTCTTCAGTGCGGGATACACATCTCGCCCTCCTTCCACCACTCTGCAGAGAAGGTTCTGCCGGTCAGCAATGGCTCCCAGGGCCTTTCATTGATTATATCGTCAATGAAAGACCACTTCTGGATTCGAGCCTAAGCTCTGCCAAGAGGGATGTGTAGTCTTTGGGATTCAGGCAAAGAGGACACTGGGACTCAGGATCATGAAGGCAGAGACCAAGACTTACTGGGAGGAATTGGGGGGGGGGGGTCTAGTTCAGGAGTTTTGAACCTCTTTCAGCCCAAGGGCCAAATTCCATTTTGGAGACGCTCTTATGGGCCGCATCTCAGTGATGGGCAGGGCCAGACGCACGGGACCAAAATGCTAGCATATTTTAACGTAAAACTCTTACTTACTTATATATTTATTTATTACATTTCTATGCAGCCCAATAGCCGAAGCTCTCTGGGCAGTTCACAACAATTAAAACCATAAAACACAACATAAAAGACACTATAAAAGTTTAAATCTACAGTATCAAATAGAAGTAAAAGCCAAAGTAAAACCTAGTAGCAGTTGAAAGATTTGAAATACAGTAAAGGATTTAAAATAACAGACTGAAAGACTAAAATTCCTGGGAAAATAAGGTCTTCACCTGGTGCCAGAAAGAGCACAACATAGGTGCCAAGCGATCCTCTCTAGGAAGTTCCTTCCACAACCAGAGTGCCACAGCAGAAAAGGCCCTCTTCTTAGTAGCCACCCACCTCACTTCCTTTGGCAGGGGCTCCCGCAGAAGGACCACTGAAGATGATCTTAGGGTCTAGGCAGGCATATATGGGAGGAGACACTCTTTAAGGCAGGGCTCTCCAACCTTGGGTCCCCAGATGTTGCTGGACTACAGCTCCCAGAATCCCTTGCCATTAGCCATGCTGGCTGGGTATGCTGGGAGCTGTAGGCCAGCAACATCTGGGGACCCAAGGTTGGAGAGCCCTGCTTTAAGGTAACCTGTCCCCAAGCGTTGAACGTTAATACCCACCAGTTATTGCCAGTTACTAAGCCTTAGGAGAGGCATTTCAACCTTTCAGGATAGGGAAAATACTGAGCAAAACCTGGGAAACCACCCAACCCTTGGCGGTCAGGAGAAAGGGGGTGGGGCCAGGAGAAGATGTGTGGCCAGCTGGGGCATGGATTGGGATCATGTGAATAAATTATGGAGATCCCACGAATCTATGCCTACTGGGCATAATTGATTCTGAGGCTGAAGTTTTGCATTGAGGTGTGTCCCCTTCCTCCTCCTCCTCCTCCTCCTCCTCCTCCTCCTCCTGCTCCTCCTCCTCCTCCTCCTCCTCCTCCTCCTCCTCCTCCACCACCACCACCACCACCACCACCCTGCTCCTCCTCCTCCTCCTCCACCACCACCACCCTGCTCATCCTCTTCCTCTGTGGGAGGCCAGCACTGAAATGCTCTCAACGTCCACAGCATCGGCCACAACGAAGTCATTGGGATGTGCCGAGTGGGCAGCGACGCTGATGGACCTGGGAGGGACCACTGGGCCGAGATGCTGGCAAATCCACGTAAACCCATCGAGCACTGGCACCAGCTGGTGGAGGTGAGCACTGTGCTGCAGGAACAGTCTGGGAGCACTCCAGCGCTTCCCTGGGAACAGTTTGTTTGTTTCAAGCTGTTTGTCCAGTGCAAAAACAAAAAAGTATGGATCCAAATTTAGTCAAATCTGGATTAGGACCACCGCATGTTTTAACCTGCCCACTCAGCCAATTTTTCCTTCCAAATTTGCCCCACCACCACCACCATGGGGACTAAAAAAGGTGGGGGGACTCCATTGACATCAATTGAGGCTTTTTGTTTTAGCCCCTGTAGGAGGAAGGGGGGATTGGGGGGGGGAACTGGCTGGGTGGGAAGGTTTAAACCTCCCCAAGCTTGCTTTATTTATTTACTTAATGCATTTTTACCCCACTCTTCAGACAAAAAAGGCTCCCAGAGTGGCTTACACAGCTTAATAATAAGACAGTCCCTGTCTGCAGGTTTACAATCTAAAAGACATGATACAAAAGGAAAAGGGATTGGGAGGGAGGAGGAAGAAAGAAAACTCAGGCACCAGTTCTACAAGGTTCTTATAGATGTTATTTTTCCTGGCAGGGAAGGGCAAAACAAGCTTCCTGCAGCTGTTCCTTCTTTGACCACCTTCTTCACAAGGCGGTCCCAGTTCAGATCAGTCCCCCCCACACACACACTAACATTAACGTAAACAAAATGGTGAAGATTGGCTGCACGCTGCGCATTTAACGTAGTGTGTAGTTTAGCCCAGAGAGAAGGCCCATTGAAATCAATCAGACTAAGTTACTCGTGACTAACCAAAGTCCAACTGATTTCAATAGGTCTACTCCAAGTATGACTAAATCTGGATCCCAACCCATAGTCGGCTGTGATACAAACAGCAAGCATGGATCTTACCCCTTTTTGGGCCCAGCTCTCTTCTGAGTCCTTCAGGTGATAATGCAGCAACAGGCTACTGCCTGAAAGCAGCATGTGCATTACTCCATCCATGTGCTGCAAAAGTGCAGGAAAGGTGCAGGAACATCGTCAGGCATAAATCACTGCTTGTGGGGAATGCAGTAAGACTCAACAGTGCAAGTGTCCAAAAAGAAGGGAGGAGTAGCCAGAATCCCAAATTCTTTGTGCGTAGCTTAGGGGCATGGGGGCTGAAAGCCTGGGAGAGCTTAGTAGATTAGAACTTGATGAAGAACTGAGAAGGCAGGATCTTGGCAAGGGGGTGGGGCCGGGTGGTGAGACGGCGAGGAGGGGAGGGCCCCTGACTTCAAAGTGCGGTCAGTGGGGCTGGACATCAAGGTGTCCCGGGAGCACTTGGGGATTCTGGGAGCGTCATGTTTGTCCCTCTGATCTTTTCCTCTCTCGCTCCTCCTGTTCTTCAGGAGAAGACTTTGAACAGCTACATCAACAAGAATCCTCCAGCACGGGATAAACCCAGCATCATAGTAGAAAGCGTTCATTCGGACTAAGGCCACCACCACCAGCCCTTCGCCATCAGGGACTGTGAGTGCCTTTGGCAGATGGGAACAGGATGATAAATATGCACACAGTTGTAATTTTAGTGGGACATGCAGCAATTCGGAGATCGTTACCCCATTTCGACCTGCGCAGGAAACGCAGGAAATTTTAGACTCTGGATCTTACAGAGGGGGCCCCTTCTTTAGATTACGGGTGAGCAATTTGTGGCTCTCTTGATGTTTTGGCCTACAACTCTCATCAGCCCTAGCCAGCATAGCCAGTGGCAAGGGGTGATGGGGGTTGTAGGCCAAAACATCTGGAGGGCCACAGATTTCCCACCCCTGCTTTAGATGGTCACATGTATTACTTGCTTCAATGTGGTAAGTCAGCCGTGCTGTGTTTGGAGGTCCTCCTGCTTTTCCGGCTGAGTGGGGCCCTGGACCTCTGCCCCAAAGTCTTGCCCTGTTGGCACCACTGACTATTCCATTTGGGAACTGTTGTGCCACAGCTGCCACTTGTTGCATGCCTCCCTTGGCCCTAGTCATGATCGTAGTTCCCCCTCTGATCACCTGAGGGAGGCAAATATGGCTCTTTTTCAGCTCTCTGACAGCCACCTGTGGGCAGGTCTATTTCTGCACTGAATGCCAAGCAAACCTGCACCCTCCCTATATCCCAACTGCCTTAGCGACACTGCAGTACTGACATGTAAAGAGACTGGGTATTTTTTACCACTCTTGCCCACTGCCTCTGTAGCCTGGCGAAACAGCCCATGAACAACCCACGATGTTGGGTTTGCACATAATGACAATCCATGGTTTAAACAACCCACAGTTCACAAGCCAACAACAAACCATGGGTTCTCTTTGTGGGTTGTTCATGGTTAACAACCCATAGTTCCAGGTTCACACATAACAACCACCATGATTCAACAAACCATGGTTAATTAAACCATGGTTTGTCGTTACTTGCAAACCAGGTCACAGACTTCTCTTGTGACTGGACCACTCCCATTTACTAGACTGTCTTATCTATTAAATCGATTATCTATTCATTGCCCTTTTCAGAAAAGGGCAATTTCTAGTTTAAAATAAATAAATACATAAATAAATCAGTTGTTTCTAAACTATTAGTGCATCCTGTGGGTTTGGCCCACACAAGTATGCCCCCTGGCTAACTGGTGGATTTTTCAAGATCACTATCACTGTTGTTCTGCTTAAGTGATCCTGCCAAAATCTCCCTTTATCTATTATGAACGTGGCAGGGTGCTTGATGGGGGTAATTTAAGGCAGTTTTTATTTATTTGAGGAAGGTATTTGATTAAAGTACAGCTTCGGAACTAAAAAAATATTTTCCCAACTGATACATTTTCTGCCCCATTTATTTATTTATTTATTTATTGTATTTATATCCCATCTTTTTTCCTGCAAGGAACCAAGGCGGCTTACATAATCCTCCTCCTCCTCTCCCTTTTATCCTCACAACAACCCTGTGAGGTAGGTTAGGCTGAGAGTCAGTGACTGGTCCAAAGTCACCCAGCGAGCTTCATGGCCGAGTGGAGGCTAGAACCCGTATCTCCTGAGTCCCAGTCCAGTGCTCTAACCATTGAGCTACACTGGCTCTTTATTGCAGTTGTTAAAGCCATACCGCTTCCCTGTTCCAACCCATCTCAAAAGCTGCATTCTAGGAAGTACCCACCCCGCTTTTGTCTCTTCTGCACACCTCCAATGATAAGCAACCTAAATCCTGAGACTTTTGGGATGGAAGGCTGAACTCAATACAGACTTAGGGTTGGGGGTCCAGATGTACACTGGATCAGCTGTGCTGACGGAAGTGGACTTCCCCGCCCCCTCCTTTCCAGCCCTTGAAAATGGTACACAGAAAGTCAGGAGGGCCTGCCGAATGGGGCAAGCTGTGGTGTGTGAGGGAGGGGGGATCCCCCAAAATTGGGCAGAGGGACCTTCGGCAAGTGGAGTCCTTCCTCTCATGGAAGGTGGCCTTTCTCTTGTGGAAGGATCCAGCCCTTAATAAACAGACTTCAGCTGTTGTTTTTAACTATTGGAATAGAAAGGGGCAGCTGAATGAACAACTTTGGATATTATTTATTTCTATGTATCGAAATATTTCTAAAGATGGTTGTGTATGAATCATACATGGATATTATTATTATTATTATTATTATTATTATTATTATTATTATTAAGACAAAATCTTGCAGCTGTTGTGCCTTTTGAGTCCAATAATCCCACAATTCTGGTAGAACCAGGCCCCGATCTGAAAGAGTTCTTAACACAAAAGCTGGCACTGGGGGAGGGAGAGATGAAGTTGCTGATGCCACTTTTTTTCTTCTTCTTTTAGGATTCCAGTGATGTGCTCTCAGAACTTTCTGGACTGTTTATTTCCTCTGACCCACCCCAGAGGAACTGCCAGCAGGGGTTGCCAGAGGGTGGGTGGCAAGAGCCTGCCCTTCCTCAGTCTCCATCTCCCCCAGGAAGTCGCTGCCTGTTGCATTTTTCCCCTGAAGCCATAAAGGCAGCCACAAATGAGCATTTCTCATGGCGGGAGGGGTGTGTGTGTGTGTATCGGGTATCTTGAGTGGAAGGATTCCTCCCCCCACCGCCGTCCTTTTACATAAGGCGGTGGGGTGACCTTTTGTGACATGCATGTTTTGGGGAATCTCTGTTATGGAAGAAGGGTCAGTTTGGAGATTTCAGGGTGTCACCTTTTTGTTCTGGTCGAGGTTCTGTGGCTTTAATAAGCTGCACGATAGGCAGATGTTCAACAGGTGACTCTTCACTCTGTATCTGTGGGGGAGGTGACTGTTCTGTTGGGAGTTCTGACTGTTAAAGCCACAGAGCCCTTATCGGGGTGGGGTGGGGGGCAAAATAGGGGTCAAAACTTTGCTGGGAGTCCTACACCCCACCCCTCTCCTCCTCATCCCAGCTGTGAGTTTTGCAACAAACGGACTGTTGGATCCTTTCGTTGAGGGCATGTTCCGGGCTGTCCCTCCTCTACTTTCCTCTTATCACAGTGGACCTCTTGGGGTGATCGGGAATGTTCCTTCTGCTGCCTAGTCTGGTGTGGGGTTCCTCTGTTTTGCCAGCATGCATGCAGGACCCTTTGCCCCAATCTGCATGAACCACCAACTTTGAGAGGAAGAGGAGACGGGGGGGGGGGGGAACGTTGGACCTTCCTGCCCTTGCCACCCGGGCCGGGGGTGCAGGGGGGACAACTTTGGAAATGGAGCGAGAGGGCTGCGGGTGGACTACATGACCGTCACGTCCTGCTGTGCCCCCCAGGTTGAGAACGGCCGCGGAATTTATTGACACAAATTGGGAGAGAGGGCTTGTGCCATGAAACGGCTCCGCAATGGACAAAGTTACGGCCCAGTTTCCCTCTTTGTTTAAGCCAGATTTGGGCCTATCGGAACTCCCAACGTGGGCAGTCAACTCTGGACTAGTGTGTGTGTGTGTGTGTGTGTGCGTGTAAGTGTGTAAGTGTATGGGGGGTAGCAGTGTGTCTCTTCCCCTCCTTCCCTAAGCCTAGTTAATTTTGGTTCTTCTGTGGTTTGCATGGTTGCCCTCCACCCAGTTTGGGCAGGGGAGCAGTTCCCAGATTTAACCTGGGAGAGTGCCCAGTCAGAGAACCTAGGTGTCCTTGTTCTGTCCAATTTAAGTCCCGCTTGTGTCGCTTTCCCCCTATTTACACCCCCGTTTCTTCTTGTTTGGAATGTTGACTTCTTTTCCCACCTTACCCTCCTGCAACGCACGTCCATTTGTCATTTTGTCTCCGTCTTTGAGGTTCTGTCCTGTTTATGGTTGGTTTGGGGTTTTGTTTTGTTTTTTAACAACGTTGTGAAATGAAATGGGGGGGGGGAGAAAACAAAAACAAAAAAGGAAAAACAAACAGCCCTGCTTCCTAAACCTCTGTCCTGCCCCCCTTTTTTTTGGAAAAGCCATATACCTCCCTCCCATTGCTTGGGTACAACCTCCACCCCAACGTTAGTGGGGGAGGGGAGGGGGCCGGAAGGTATTCTCTCTTTGCAATAGGTTTGGAACTTGAAGCTGCTGCTAAAACCGTGACATCAATAAAACTGGAAGAAAAAAACACACAGTAGGGCATTTGTGGGAGTCGGGACTTTTGGCGAGCAGGGTAGTGTGCTAGGGATGGGCGGGAATTTCATTTCCGTTCAGTTCTGATAAGAATTTATGTACTAAAATCTGCAAATCTCTCCATATTTGGGACAAAAAGAACTTGAGATTATTATTTTTTAAAAAAAATTGAATGTGGAAGAAACCGAAACAGATTCATTTATCCAGGCCCAGGGCTTTAAGCACTTCAAAGTCAGGGTCTGAACCCCCAGGTATAAATATGTTAGTGCTTAACTGTATTGCCACCTCTTTTTTCCTGACAGTTCCTTCATCTTTAATAGCTATATGGCATGCAGGTACAACATGATCCTCCCCATGCTGGGAATAGCTATACCTATTGAATTTGGCTAGTATGGGTGAGAATTTCGCCTCCATTCATTTTTGATCAGAATTTACTACCAAAGTTTGCAAAGTTCTTCATTTTGGGGAGAGAATGAATTTTAGATTTTAAAAACTTGAATGCGGAAGTGAAATGGGCAGATTCGCCATCCCTAGTGTGGACCAGGATGGGGTGTAGGATGAAAGGTAGAATTGGGCCTGGCTTCCAAAGAGTTCTGGGTTTGACCCTCTCGAAACATTTGCGGAGTCATTTATTTTCAGATAAATCAGGGTAATGTCCTGTGTTAGTGGAGGAGACAGCCTGGTTTACATTGGAGATGATGGAGGATCTTAAGAGCCTTTCCAGGGAATATCACAGGGTGATGTTGTAGTAGAAAAGGTTAATACAATCCCTGGTTGTGTGCAGGGGAGCCTGGACAGCTGCACAGGCTGAGGTTCATGCTGCAAAAAATGGGGGACTCTGGCCTGCTGCCCAATCGAGCTAAGCTGCCAACCCCCCATTTGTTTCAAGACACAAACACTTGTCAATCTGAGGAAAAGCATAATGGAGCCTACTTCCAAGGGTGGGGAACTTGTAGGCCAAAGTATCTGGAAGGCCACAACCGAATAAAATTTACAAAAATATTGTAGCACTTTAGACAGGTGCCAGATTACCAGGTACAGCCGAAAGGTTTTGGGGAGGTGGGTTTTGGGGAGGTGGGTCAAGTACTACCAACAGTACTGTTCTGGCTTCTGAGGAAGGCTATGGCCTAGCTTGGAATGAAGGAGCTGTGCTACTGCAGACTGTAGGTGGGAGTCACATGATTGAATGCTTTGTGTTAATGCCAGATTGCTTCAGGCCTACCCTTCTCTCTGAGATACTAGGTTTCTGCATGCAGGGCATTTTACAAAACTTAATTGTAAGCTCTTAGCTGCAGAACAGCATTTCTACATGAATGCTTCTAAGCAGCCAGAGCCAGCTAAATTGTGTCACTCCCATTATCATGCTGTTAAGGAGTCAGTCAGTAGGGTACTTCCTGCTTATTCAGATATAAATAAAATATCAGCGGTGATGGAAGCCAGTATAAAGTCATTCATGTGAACAAGAGATCGGGAGGGTGCGGCGTGGGGGAGTAGGGGAATTAGATTCCAGGAGACCAGGGCTGGGCAACATGTGGCCCTTCACGTGTTTTGGCCTACAACATCCATCAGTCCTAGCCAGCGTAGCCAATGCTGAGGGATCGAGGGAGTTGTAGGCCAAAACATCTGGAGGGTCACAAGTTGCCCACTCCTGCAGTAGAAGAAGCCAACAGTCCTTAGAAGCAGTCCTCTGGGGAGAAATTTGAACAGACTTTTATTAGCAGAGAGGAGGCTGGAGCAGGACTTGCGGGGTGGGTGTGGGTGGGGTGTTCTCCAGAACAGAGTAAGGCCTAATACGTCCAGGCTCAGAAGCCGGGCCTGGCAGTTTGGAGGTGTTTTAGCCCTCACCTTGTGCTAAACACACACATTACCTCTGTTTCCAGTAAACAAAGAATAGAACGTTTCCTGTTGTTAATATTATTATTATATTTATATCCTGCCTTTTTTCCTGCAAGGAACCCAAGGCGGCTTACATAATCCTCCTCTTCCTCTCCATTTTATCCTCACAACAACCCTGTGAGGTAGGTTAGGCTGAGAGTCAGTGACTGGCCCAGTCACCCAGTGAGTTTCATGGCCGAGCGGGGACTAGAACCCGGATCTCCTGAGTCCCAGTCCAACACTCTCACCACTACGCCACACTGGCTCTGTTGCAGTGAATCCTCACCTGAGATGCCTCTGCCAACCCTTTTTCCTGAGAATCACCTCCAGATCTTGTTAATCCTAAACACCTCCACACCCTAGCTGGCAAAAGCAGTGAAGAGGGCACCCGAGAGATCGCAGCTGAGGGCAGGAATCCTCCGCCCCTGTCACCACCTTACCACAGCTGCGAAACAGGCCAGCCAAGAATGAGTGGCAGAGATGTCCTGCTGGGGCAGGGTGCCTCCATCCTTCAGGCAGAGGCCTGGATCCTGCAGAAAAGATATCGGAGCAAGCCAGCTATGTGACTCTGGCAGTGCCTGCTGGAGGCACAGTTGTAGGATTGCAGAATCAGCAGGCCAAGCATCTTGTCCTTCCTCTGAAGGGGGGGGGGGGGATATCTGGTTTCTAGGCCTCGCGCTGTATTTTAGCCTTCCCCTTACATCTTTCTGCCCTACATTAGAAGCAGAATTATACAATATAAGCAGAAGTGCAGTGCCTCTGTTTATTTCAGGCACACCACTGAGGCAGAATTTGAGGGTTTCTTGGTGTGAAATATGGAAGCCCGTCCTATGTGATACTAACAGCGCATGGCGGCTGTGATTCACCACACCCTACTTCGGCCTGCCCCAAGCTGATGCCCTCCAGGTATTTTGGACTACAACTCCCAGAATTCCTGACCATTAACCATGCTGACTGGAAGTCTAAAACATCTGGAGGGCACCAGCCTGGGGAAGGCTACCCTTCCTGTAACTCATGAATTGGGAGCCTCTGGCCCTCCAGATGTTCTCTGACTACAACTCCCACAATCCCTGACCACCGGGGCTGATGGGAGCTGGAATTCAACAGGTTCTGCCCACCCCTCCCTTAACTGGACAGGAGCACTGGCTTCTCATTCTTACTGACTTGGCCACCCTACTCCAACTTCCACCCTCTCTTAGAGAACTCCCAACCCAATCTCCCCAAGAATTAGACTGCAAGTAGGAATCTTGGCTCCAAGCTATGATCTCTGCCACCAGTTCCAAGTTCAATCACAGCCTCCTCCCCTTCCTAAATTGCCAAGCGTTCTGGGTTGTAACCTCATAGATGGACAGTCCCCCCCCCCCCCAAGAAGCCAAAGGCTTCAGGGTTTATTTCCCTTTGCCCCACATTCTAGAATTACCACCCCACTATGAGTTCTGCTCCTTTGTGGTTGCTGTGGATACAGCGGTTCCAGGGAGCCACAGCAGGCCAAGCTGGGCCGCAAGTGTGAAAGTGTCCCACACTCTGAGGGACGCAGCATGGAAGAACACCGGCCAGGACCACCACTGCGGGGGATCTACACGGCCGAGTTCTGGGTCGCCACAGGTAAGTAGAGCCTGCTTTCCTGAAGACCGGGAGCAGCTCACGTTTTTCATAACCACACCACCACCCCTCCTCCAGACATACCTTGTCCCTCCCCTTGCATCTCCTGCTCTAGATAGTACGAAGCAACTACACAGCCTATTTGGAGCTACAGTGCAACTGTCCAGAGATAGTCACTCCTAGCTTCAGGCAGCACCCCACTATCTTATAGCCATCTTGCCCCACAGCTGTTATCTTCCTCAAACACACTTTAAAAAAAGCACCTCTCTTTTTTTGTGGATGGCAGTTCCTCCCAGGCAGGACCGGAGCACTGGCCTTCCTCAACCTGGTGCGTGCCAGGTGTGATGGACTACAACTCCCAGCATCGCCAGCCTGACTGGGGTGAAGGGAGTTGTAGTCCATCACACCCAGAGGGCACCCAGCATTGGGTAAGGCGGCTTCATACACATGCCACAGTACTGCCTCCTGCCACAAAATTCAGCATGGCCAAGGAAAGGAGAAAGAAACCACTAAGTTCCCGATCAGGGCAATCACATCCCCACTGCACGTGAAGCAAAAGCGAGATACCAGGTCTCGCAAATAAGACGTTTTCTCAGTGATGCTCCATTGATCCAGCACTGGAGGCATGTGGCTGGGGTGGGGTGTCTGTGCTGAATGGCATTCCTGTGAGCTGTTCGAAGCAGAGTTCAAAAAGTCTATTGAGGACTATTTAGGTAGTGGGTCAGTTCACATGACAGCCCACTGTGGATTATTTAACTCATGGGGAGGCTGTGGCCACCATACAGCCCCTGCTCAGAGGTTGTGTCGTGCAAACCCAGTGACCATGGGTTATGCGAGGGTTAAACCACCCTCACGTAACCCGAACACCATGGGTTATGCGAGGGTTGTTTAACCCTCGCATAACCCACGCTTGCCAGGCTCGCATGACACAACCCGAATGGGGACCGGATATGGAATATGGCACCCGCAGGCTCCACTGCTCATCATGTGTTATTATGCGCCAATGGCATGTTGTCTGAAACAGGTCAGTGGGTCCTACTGATGACAGCAGGGTCCTTCCCTTTGTTATGTTTCTTATGAGGCCACTTCAGAGATGGGGTTATTGTTGTTTTTGCAAGGCGGGCTCATGTTACCCCTCACAGTGAAAGTATGCATGGAAATCAAGCTTGCTTCTCTGCTTGGGCAGCTGCAAGAAGAAGCAGAACAGCCAGCCCAGGGCTGGGGATTCCTCACAGGGAATGGAGTTGATTCTTGGTGGCCACTTGCCAAAGTCAGGCTGGGTGGAACAGAGAGACAGACAAGACAGACCCATAATAGACAACAAAGCAGGACAACCGGACCCCATCATGGATGGGCGGGTTAAGTGTCCAGAGCTCATGCTGGCTGGGAATTATGGGAGCTGCAGTCAAACACATGGAAGACGCCAGGCTGGAGCAGGCTGGTCCAGAGGCTACGGAGCTCCTTCCGGTTTCCGTTTGCCGCTGCCTCCTCCACCTGCTGCAGCGAGGAAGCCCAATGACTGCTTCTCTCACGGCACTCTCTGTGCTCGGCTCGCTGCTCCGCCCTTGCCTGCAGCCACCATATCCAAGACCCACTCTCAATATATGTTCCATGAGAGATCTTCCCATCTCTGCCTGTACTGGCCTCTAGGAAACACAAGCTGCTGATGGCTGGATTCCAGGTTTTCCTTTGCCAGGGGGACACCTTGCAAATGGGATGCCACATATTAGCAGGGTGGGGGTGGGAACTTCTTGGCCGCCACACACTGACATAAAGTTCCACAGATAGAGCCATGGCACCCAGTATAAAGAAAATGCATCTCTGTCGGGTTGCTTTGAGCTGCCTGTCAGCAGTTACCTTTGTTTTCAATGTTATCAGGAGAGGCAGCTGTAACTTATTGATTCTACAACACTTCCCTGCACCCACACCACACCATCCCTTTCCAAGCTTAAAGGTGCCCCCCCCCCCCCCCGTTTTCAGCCTCTCCTCTTGAGTTAAGAACAGATGCATTCAAAGAATATCTGTGACAATTCCAACTTTTTTCTTCTTTTTTTTAAGAGCAAGTTTCTGGTCCTCATGTTTAGGAGACAGGACAAAATCCTAAAAATGTGGGCAATTTCTATTAAGGCAGCCTTCCCCTATCTGGTGCCCTCCAAATGTGTTGAGACTACACATACTCCCATAATCAATTGGCCATGCTGGCTGGAGATGATGGGAACTGTAGTCCACCCCACCTGGAGGGTGCCGCACTGGGTAATGCTGTACTATAAGGGGTCTGGTCACATTACCATTTCCAGTTCTGTATCTTGGAAGCAGAACCTGAGCCCCTCTGATGCAGAGGACGCAGTTCAGGAAGGCAGCTACACTTGGACTGTGTTGAGGTTATTTCGGAGTGAACCCACGCTGGATTTTGAGTGGGACAAGCACGCCTCCACCAGCTTCAGCAGCTCTCTCTCAATTGTCTTGCCACTGACCCGAATGCAAAGCTAGCTCTAGTCCAGTGTTCTCCAACCTTGGGTCCCCAGATGTTTTTGGCCTACACTGCTTTGTTTTGGAGAACACTGCTCTAGTCCCACAAGTCAAACCAGGAGAGATACCATTTTTTCCTCTGGCAATATTTATTTACACGGCTCCCCTTCCCACAACATAAGAAAGACATGCTCCCCTCATCGCCCCCCTCCCCCAGCACCGCCTCCATTGCCCCCTCCTTGCCCCCCTGTGTCAGGCGCTCCGGACATCATCAGGAAAAGGACGATGGGGATAATGTACATCCACTGTTGAAGAAAGAGAGAGAGAGAGAAGTTACAGAATAAAAGGAGGGGGGGGGAAGACTCTCCTCTACGCAAAGATCTATCTCTTCTCCCGCATTCTCCTTCTGGGCAATGGCCATAGCATCCCTCAGGCCCTAATCCCGCTCAAGAGTCACCCCTCTGCTTCCGAGGAGGGCTTGCTTGAAACCAACCTCCGTTCCGTGCGGTGCGTCCCCCTGCCCACCCGCCCGCCCCACAGGCAGCATCCCTCCTCCAAACCCCAATCACAAGACTGCCATCACCAGGGATTACAGATGATCTCACCTCAGTGACAGCCAGCGGAGGGAAAGGGTTTGTGCCCAATGAAGAAGAGAGGACCTGCCACCAGAAGGGGGGCTGATTCTACCATGCCAGGAAGGAGCCAGGCAGGAGGAAAGTGAAAAAGGGGTGTGCCCAGCTCATTTTCCAGAAAAGAGGCCCTGCTTCTTCTTTTTCCCCCCTTGAGAGTTTCACCCAACCAGCAGAGGAGGAGGGGCATCCTCAACTCAAGCAGGGAAGTCGGCGGGGAAGCAAGAACACTTCAGGGAAACCAGCTCTCATAGAGCATCACCGGGAGGGCTTTGGCTGCTCCCAGAATGCACTGTGTTGAGGACAACAAATGGCGCACTGGCCTGTCAGGCCAATCAACACACAGGTAACAGTTGGAGTTAGGATGCAGCCGTGTGATGCGCGGGGGGCATAACACAGGCTGTGTGTGAAACGTACAGAAAAGTCTCAGAGAGGAGAGGAGGCTTTTCCCCCCCTTCCAAGGAGAAATTGTGTGTGGGGAGGGGAGGGGAGGGGAGGGGGGGGGAGACAGAAGGAAAGCATTGAAGGAGTCCCAGCTATATGAGATGTGCAAAGAAAGCTGGAAGCAAGAAGAGTTGGGTGTGGCTTTACTTTTGCTCAGGGCTGACGTCCCGGCTCCTGAGGGGCTGCTGCAGAGCTGGTCACTAGGAGAAGCACTGCCCCGCCCAGAATTAAATGCCACTGCAGGGATTGGGGAGAACAGATATCAGCGGGGAGCAGTGATCTCACTCCAACCCCCACCAGTACTTGGACCAGATTCAGAGTCAAGCCAACAGGCAGGCTCAGGAACTTATACTAGTTTTTTGTTTACCAAGAAGTGGGGGGGGGGGGGCAAGAGGAGGAGAAGAAGGGGGAAATGTACTTGCTTTCCCCCCACCACTTACGTATTTAGCAAAGAAGGATTTCTGCTCCTGTGGATTCTTCGCTTTCTGAGCCTGCTCTTGTTCCATGCGTTCAATAAATGCTGCCGTCTCTGGGCTGGGGGGGTGAGAAAGAAAAAGGCCACCAGTGACAAAACTGGAAACATCCTCTCACAAAGCCGAGAGAGAGAGAGAGAGAGAGAGAGAGAGAGAGAGGTGCAAAGCCTCAGGCTGGTGCTAGAATTAAATGGCATTTTTATTGCAACACGTGATAGGCCCGCCACACTTCAATATACAGTCTTCCACATGGATAACAACAACAACATTCCAAGTCAGCATTCCCCAACTCCCCATCACCCCAGCCAGCAAGTTCAGGAATTCTGGGAGTTGTGGTTCAAATCATCGGGAGGGCACCAGCTGGGGAAGGCTGCTCCCAGGGAAGTTTTGCAGTCTCATCGGAACAGGACTGTGAAATAATATTTTGCCTCCAAGGAAACACACACACACAAACACACACACACACACACAGCACATCGCAGTAAAATAACCATTTGCGGCTCTGACACTTCCCTCCCCACTTCCCGCTCTTGTGCTGCCCCCTCTACTTCCTGCTCTCAGAATTAGCTTCCCTCCTCAAAAAACTGAGACAGCAGCTGCCAAGACTCCCTCCAACCCCACGAATATGTTCAATGCAATCCTAAATCCATTTAATAGATTTCATAGATTATAGAGTTGGAAGGGGCCTATACAAGGCCATCGAGTCCAACCCCCTGCTCAATGCAGGAAACTAGAGGAGGGGTCTCCCATCCAAGTAATAACCAGGCCTGACCCTGCTTAGCTTTCCACGCTCAGACAAGCTGAGCCAGCATAAGCCACAGATCTTGGAAGTAAGATCCACCCACTTGACTGAAGCCTACGGCTTACAAGGGTAGCCTGTTTAGGATTACAGCCAAAGCCTCTGAATTCACTCCTGCCACTGCCACCAAACCAAGAGTTCTCCCTTTATCCAGCCTTCCCCAACTTGGTGCACCCTCCAGATGTTTTGGACTTCAACTCCCATTATTCCCAACCCCTGGCCATGCTGGCTGGGGCTGATGAGAGTTGTAGACCAAAATATCTGGAGGACACCAGGTTGAGGAAGTATGCTCTAATCTTTCCAGTGAACCTGGGACCCCATCTTTCAGCCAGCCCCTTTCAGAGAACCTAGGAGGAGACAGACCTCATCTCCTCCACCAGGCTGAGGTTCCCACTTCCTATCTCTTAACTCACAAGAACATCCTCTTCATCCAGAAAAACTTCCATGGTGTGGCTCCTAGTCCCCCACACAGAGAACCCAGAAATCCTGACATCCCACCCCGACTCATTACGAATCTGCCAGTTTCCTCTGTCTTTCACATTCTCAAAAAAAAGTGATTGCTGCTCTCCAATTTAATAGTTCCCTTCCCCTCCATGACAAACTAGAATCCTCGGTTCCTATCTCTCCCCCCCACCCCCAAGCTTTGATAAGAATGTAAGATCAAGGTCCATCTAGGCACGCTTCCTGCTTCCCCACGGTGGCCAACCAGAGGTGTCAGGGAAGCCCACGAGGAGGACATGAAGGCAATAAACCTTGGGTGTTGAACCTCTCTCAGCCCAAGGGCCGAATTTGATTTCGAAGAAGCTCTGGGGGGGGGGGGGGCTGCATTCCAGTGCTGGGCAGGGCCAAAATACCAACAATAGCTGCTGAAAGGCCTCCCTCATGAAGGCTCCTCCTCCCTCAACTGTCACCATCAGCAGCCATTCCAGCAGGCTGTGTAGAGGGAGAAGAGAGGGAGTGCAGGGCCATTCCACCAGCCCTGCCAGAAGTATTAATTAATTTCCCCCCTTCTTCCTTCCCCATTCAATTTTCCTTGTGTGCCGTGTGTTTTTAGATTGTAAGCCTGCGGGCAGGGACTGTCTTGTTAACTGATTATATGTAGTTGTAAACTGCCCAGAGAGCTTTGGCTATTGAGCGGTATAGAAATGGAATGAATGGATGGATGGATGTTGATGATGATGTAGCTTAAAGCTCTCATTGCCAGTAACTAAGAGTGGCATTTCAACCTTTTAGAATGGGGAAAAATGCATAAAAGTCAGGAACCCACCAACTGATTGGCTTTCGGGGGGGGGGAAAGATGGGGCCAAGAGAAGAGGGCATAGCCATTTGGGGAACCTCAGTGGGCCAGGTTGGGATCCCAGGCGGGCTGGATTTGGCCTACCGGCCTGAGGTTCAACATCCCTGAAATGAACCCTCTCCCGCTGTTGCTCCCCAGCATACTTACCACCTTGAGTCCCAGTATTGGGGGCGTGATACAGTAATACCTTGGATTGCAAGCATGATTCGTTCCGGAACCGTGCTTGTAATCCAAAACACTCTTATATCAAAGCGAGTCTCTGGCGAGCGTGAGCGGGGCCGATTTCAGGCTCGCTACGCCCGTTCAAGGTGAGCGGTTACACCCCTACGACTACTTGTCTTGCAAGACCTTGCTTGTTTATCAAGTCAAAAATTTTAAAATTTTTTGCTTGTCTTGCAAAACGCTCTCAGACCAAGTTACTTGCAATCCAAGGTATTACTGTATAAATAAAATAAAATAAAATAATAATAATAATATAATGATGATGATGATAATAATAATAATTATTATTATTATTGAACTTTCTAATCCCCCTTGTAAGCCATCTAAGCCAGCAACCATCTCACCTCACAGCAGCAAGTTCCACAGATTAATTACACAAGGTGTGATCTACCAGAACTAGAGATGTTGAGAAATTCACTCTGTCAGGTTTTTAAAATGGATTTACCCTACCTGTTAGCTCCCTGTTAGAGTTAGAGTGGACCTGAACACGATGTGCGGTCAGAAATCCAAATATTTCAGAGACTGCAATATGTTCCGCGAAATAAGAAAATGTTCTCGATGTCATGTGCACGTTTGAAAAATGGACAAAGAAAAGTGCACCCACTTCTAAAACATGCACAAACAGGCTCTGGCCAATGGGTGTGCACGTCCGAAAAGGCAGACATTGGATAAACGCGCCCATCTGGAAAATGTGCACACAAAAATACACAGAAATTTCCAGCCGGAAAAACCAACCAGGACGGAATGGGCTTGGTGGTGAAAAAATAAGAACCTCAACGAAATCGAGCTGGATAGATCTGCCCATCCCTAACAGAGCCCAATGCTTGCCCCACCTCATTCTATACAGAAACTCACACAGCTGCCGGGATGGGATGCTGGAGAAGGACGGTGGTATTGAACAGTTCCAGGTCCACATCCTCCACCTCAGCCCCGTGGCAGGAGCCAGGCACGGTGACCACGGAGAGGCCAATGATGTTTCCAGCAACGTCCGTGTGGACCGTCAGCCTGTCGGACAGATGAGACTCCACCATTGAGCACTGGCAAGGAAGAAAGAAACAAAGGAAGAAGGCTGATGAGCTTATCCTTTCCTACAAGCCATGCACACGTCAGCCCACAAACCTGCCTCGTCAGCTTTTAGCCAAAAAGCTGTTGAGGTGGTGAGGGAATGGGGCCACAGACCATCTCCTGTCCAGGGACTGAACCATTTTTGAACTTGGCCACTGTCTTCCTACATTCCATCGCAATTTCTTACAATTAGAGAAGCCTTCCCCAAGGCTGGGGCTGATGGGAAGCGCACTCCAACACATCTGGAGGGGGCCCGGCTGAAGAAGGCTGGATTAGAGGATGCTAATGGTCAAGATCCAAATGCCTGCAGAGGCGAGTTCTTGGTGGCTGTGCCTGCAAATAAGGAGCTCCTTTCTTCTGAGGCTTACCAAATCCAAGCGTCCTTGGGAAGCATCATAGGGCCTTTTTATTTAGTCAGGCTTCTGGGGGAGTGGGGGGCACTGGGGGTGGGCAGCCTGAGCTGGTAGGGAGTGAGATTTGTGTGTGCTTTTAGCACTTAGCTCTCTAAAACTGCTTTTCCATTGAATATTTATAATGTACAGTCACTTGGACAGTTGAATTTGAATAGTTATCACTAAAGAGGCAATAAAAGAGCTTTGGGGCATCTCATGAAACATACACTCACACACAGAGCACAATTCCTACACCCAACATCTAAGGTAGGTGCAGGTGACTTGTGGCCCTTGAGGTGTTGCTGAACTGCAACTCCCATCAGGCCTAGCCAGCATAGCCAATAGGGAGGGGATGACAGGAGTTGGAGGCCAAGAACATCTGGCGGCCACATGTTGCCCACCCCTGATCTAAGGCTTGATTAGCTTGAGGACTCCAGGATTTGGGTCATAACAGGTGGACAGCCATGGAACCTGGTTCCTAGGAAGTTTAGGAAAGACTATCCCCAACCCTATTTCAAAAGTCCCATATACAATGGCTTGAATCATCAAATAAGTTAATTTAAGGAAGTTCACAGGAGGAATTTCCCACCCCTTCCTTCTTCAGTATAGCCACCTGTGCCCTCACCCCAAAAGCTTCTCCAGAGGGTCAGGTAGGCCTCCTGAACAATATGGGATGGGGCGTGGAAAGTTTCCCTTCCATTAACTTCCTTACGATAACTTATCTGAGGATCAAAGCCAACGTTTCCCCATATTCCTGTTTCTTCCCCCACCCCAGTCAAAAAAAGAAAAAAGGGGGAAGAGGAAAATAAGCATGGCCCTTCCCAGCACTGTCTGAGTCTCCTATCACCCATATCCCCGCTGTTATCTCTGATCTGTCAAGCCCCGCCCCAGAAGACTAAGGAGGCTCCACGGGCCAGATGTGGAACTTCTATGGGCCAAATTAGGCCTGTGGGCCAGAGGTTCCACATGCCTGCTCTATCTGTACTCTAGGCAGGCTGAGAGGGAGGATCCCTGCTGAGGGTTGAGCAAGGCTTCCCTGTGAGAGGCAAAGGATACTCACTGCCCTGACAAATGAAGTGACATATTCAGTTCCACTTTCTTCTGTGCTCCCCAAGGGCCGTTGTGGTATCCGCACACGGTAAAGCCCGCCCTCTATGGCTACCTCCTGGGGTTTGGGGAGAGAGAAAGGACACATAGGTAGAAATAAAGAGGAATTCCCCCCACCCCACCCCACCAAGCCATCTCCAGAATGTGCAAATTAAACTCCGGTGATCTTAGAATACATTCGCTTAGCTTTGCATCATTTATGTTATTTGCACCATGATTTAGACTAGCTTCCCCCAACCCTGGTACCCTCCAGATGTTTTGGACTACCACACACATCAGCCTTGGTGAACATGGATGACGGGAATTATAGTACAAAATACCTGGAGGGCACCAGGTTGGAGAAGGCTAATTCAGAGTCAATTTTATTTGGATTTAAAAAAAAAAAAGACGAAGGGAAAATGAGAGAGGAAGTGAAGTATTTCCAAGCTTCTATCTTCAATCAAGAGAGCTAGAAACTTGCTCTGTATATTATTAAAAACAAAAAGTTATCAGGCTGCTAATAACTGCATTTCAAAGGTCATAGAAACATAGCCCTGCTAATAGCTAGGACAGTGTTCTCCAACCTTGGGTCCCCAGATGTTTTTGGCCTACAACTCCCAGCATGCCCCAGCCAGCTATGCTGGCTGGGGCATGCTGGGAGTTGTAGGCCAAAAACATCTGGGGACCCAAGGTTGGGGAACACTGAGCTAGGAGAATAGGACAAACGGCACATGCTTCTAGCCCAGCATCCCAGCAAATTTCCATAACAGCAGCTAGGTCAGGCTGCAGCTTTTTCCATACTTGTGCCACGCCCAAGCCCCTCAAGAAAGAAGTTGCCCCCCTTCCAAAATGCCTCTGTTCCTCAGCTAACTGAGCCTACTTCTCTATGCACAGGCAAAGCCAAGACACCACCCTTTGCTCCTGTACTCACCCTGAGTTTGTTGCGCTCCTCCTCAGTTAATTGCTTCTGGCTTAGCGAGAGGCTGGGCTCGGGGCCCACATTCCACTGGAGGGTGCCCCGCTTTTTGAATCGGATACTGTCATCTGTGGCAGACAGAAAACCCAAAAGAGTCCTGGATCCTGGTCCTATGCAATCCCAGCTGCATACTATAGTTGGGATCTGAGTTTGCTGCTGCTGGCCTGAGCATCCTCCAAGTGGAGTTCTGCTCATGGAGTTCTGCTTCTCCCACCAGGAGAAGGGGGGCTCGCCAAGCCCTCATTCCCCCTGCAGCCCCATATCCCCACCACCCAAATCTCCTCTGGAGGGTTGGGAGACCCACTGGAAGATGGGGGGGGGGGAGCTGCAGGGGAAGGGGGGAATTGAGAAAAATTATCTCCCACCTCCTTCTACTGGCGAGATCCTTTGCTGAATCTCGGTCACAGACGTGAACAGAAGGAGGCTTTCCATTTGTGAAAGCCTACCTAGGATCCCAGCTTGTGTACCCAGCAAGGCCCAAGCATCTTTTCAGAGATCCCAGAAGTCTCGGCTCCCACTCCACCTCACGTAGCCAGATTCTCTCCCCCACACACACACCTCCAGAGAAGCCAGGGAATGCATCCCCAACCCTTTCCTCACCATCATCTCAGAGTTAGAAGGCACCCACATGTCGGCCCAGCCAGCATCCCCCCCCACACACACTTTACTTTGCCCACTACAAAATCCAGCCCTCTGGCATAACACAAATCAAGAGCAGGTACACAGCAGAAGGGTCTAAGTCAGCTTTCCCCAACCCGGTGTCCTTCAGATGTGTTGGACTACAACTCCCAGCACCCTCAGCCAGCATGGCCAATGGCCCTGCTGGCTGGAGATGCTGGAGGTTGTAGTCCAACACATCTGGAGGGCACTGGGTTGGGGAAAGCTGGTCTAAGCAAAGCAGACGTCGTAGAGAGCTCAAGCAAGATATTACAGAAGCATTTTTAAAATAATCTTTAAAAAGGAATCTTCTGCTTTTCAGAGGGCAACAGGGCAGCCAGAGAGTCTCGAGCAGAAGTAGAAGGATGAGAACATGCTGGGCGGCGGACAAGGGGATATGGTGTGTGTGTGTTGATCCTTCTCTAATGCAGCTGTTGCCCCAATAGGGGGCAGATGTGCTGTACTTCACCTTTCCCAGCGACAGAATATAGGAGGAGACAGTGCTTGCTTCCTTCCTTCCCTCTGGGTCCCCGTTTGCATGTAATGGTGGCAAATTGTGGGTTAATTAACACGTCGGGTGTGTCCCAACACCACTTTGCATATTCAACCTCCGATCGAGCCAATCAGAAGTTGCTACGTGGTCTGAACAGGGACAGTATAAGTTAATCATGGGTTTAACAACACACAGTCAACCTAACAAAGTTTGGGTTCGGACATCACGTAGCAGCCTCTGTTTGGCCGGATCAGAGGTTGAATATGCAAAATGGGGGCAGAACGCACCCAGCACATGCTGTGGCAAATTGTGGGTTAATTAATGTCATAGGCATTATGATATTTTGCCACTGTTACGTGCGAGCTGGGTCTGGATTTAGTCTAGGTCATGGGTGGGCAGAAGGTAGATCTCCAGATATTTTGAACTTCAACTCCCAAAAGTCCCTATCAGTGTGCCCAGTGGTCAGGAATGCTGGGAGTTGAAGTCTAAAACATCTGAAGATATACCTTTTGCCCATGCCTGGTCTAGGTGGGTCCTGCTTGCAGGCTCCCCAGAGGCATCTGGATGGCCACTGTGGGAAACAGGATGCTGGACTAGATGGGCCTTTGGTCTGATCCAGCAGGGCTGCTCTTATGTTCACATCTTGCGTTAGGTGCAACTACACACCACGAAACCCCAGCTCTGTCCCAGATGCACCAGAGGAAGGGCACAAAATCCAAAGCTGCATCTGGGAGAGGCAAAACCAATCACACCTTGCCTGAACCAGGAAGGGCATGAGACTGGGAATCTCATGATAATTCTCTTCCAGTACTGAAGCCCTATTCAGACTAAACATCCAGGGTCAGAGAACACAGGCAGGTGGGAAGGCCCCCCCTACTATTCATTCAGTTGAATATCTGCACATATAAGAGTGTACGCATAGAGGTCTCTCTCCCTGCCATTGAGAAACAGGCTTTTCCAAGATTCCCAACTGCATGGAGAGAGCCCTACATGCATAATTTGTATCTTATGTACATAGGCTCCATGCAGACGCTGAACTGAGCACATGTAGGTCGGGGATGGGTTCGGAGACACCACAAGCCTACTCACCCCTTCACACATGCTCACTCATCCAGCATCAGAGGCAGTATGCCTATGTACTCCAGTTGCTGGGGAACATGGGTGGGAAGGTGCTGTTGCACTCATGTCCTGCTTGTGGGATCCCGTGGGGCAGCTGGCTGGCCACTGTGTGAACAGAATGCTGGACGAGATGGACCTTTGGTCTGATCCAGCACGGCTCTTCTTAGGTTCTTATCCTGGCCGTGTTAAGGCTTCAATTGAGGCTTCAAACACTCTTGGCTCCTCGTCACCCCCCCCACACACACTCTAATACTCACCCAGCTCAAACGAATGCTCCAGCTGTAGGTTCAGTCCACAAGCCTCAGAGTCACGGACCTCACCTGGCTGGAGACAACAGAGCTGGATCACAGACAGATTCCAATATTCTCTCTCAGTTTCTGCCCCCATCCTCCGCTGTCCCCAATTCTGCCCCGTAACACCCCCCCATGTGTTCCTATTTAACAGGTAGAGCACCTAATCTCTTACAGCATACACAGGGAATTGTGGCGCAGTTCATATAGATACTAAAGCTTCTCTGCTGACAATCAGCAACATACCGTCCATCTTACTTAGGAACTGACTCTCACAGCCTTGATAGTATGCAATCCTGATATTTTAGTGTTTGGTGAACACAATGGGGCAGCACCAGAAACAGTAAAGATTTACAATATCTAAATATAACCGTAAGTCTTGTGGTACCCTAAAGAGTAACAGATTTTTTTTACTGTTGTTGTTATTGGGCACCTTTCTCAAACTTACAACCAGATTAAGGGTGCAATCCTATGCATGTTTAAACAGAAAAAGTCTTGACTGGGAAATGCAGGGAGTTGTAGGACTTTTTTCTGTCTAAACATACACAGGATTGTGCCCTAAGGCGGCTATGCCAAACTCACTCACATGGGAGTAAGCCCCATTAAATTTGATGGGATCTACTTCTGAGTAGGCAGGTATAGGATTCTGCCTTAAAATAAAATTGTAAAATAACTGAAAGCAATTATCCGTGGCACAAGCTTTCATGGACTAAGAGCCCACATCATCAGAACCATTCAGTGCTACTCTCAGTTGATAGGTTATATTGACCATGTTTGCACAGAACAATAAGCTAGGATTCCTGGTTTGTCCTGGTTTGCTACGAATAAGCAACATGCTGGTGTATGCAGCCCCTTTGCACGAGCAGGTAAAACAAAGCAGAAATGGGTAGTTTATTTGTTGTTCCCAAATCGGCCAGGATTCGTAAGCCAATGACAAACCCTGGCTTATCATTATGTGCAAATGCAGCCATTGTGTGTGTGCACATACACAGCTATAGAGAGAAACTGTAAACAAAATGAGAAGGGCATGAAATGTTTAATCTGTGCGCTTTCTATGTAAAGCTCAAATGTATGCAAGATTTGTAGTGACAAGTCACAATGAGTAACTGGAGATAGCGTAGTTTTCCTAGACTGACAATGTTCATTTAACATGAATTGTGGAATCATAGAATCATAGAAAAGTAGAGTTGGAAGGGGCCTACAAGGCCATCGAGTCCAACCCCCTGCTCAATGCAGGAATCCAGGTCAAAGCATCTCTGACAGATGTCTGTCCAGCTGCACCTTGAATGCCTCCAGAGTGGGAGAGCCCACGACCTCCCTAGGTAGTTGATTCCATTGTCTTATTGCTCTGACAGTCAGGAAATTTTTCCTGATGTTTAGGTGGAATCTAGGTTCCTGTAACTTGAGCCCATTATTCCGTGTCCTGCAAACTGGGATGATCGAGAAGAGATCCTGGCCCTCCTCTGTGTGACATCCCTTCAAATACTGGAAGAGTGCGATCATATCTCCCCTCAGTCTCTTGAAGGCTAAACATGCCCAGTTCTTTCAGTCTCTCCTCATAGGGCCTTGTTTCCAGTCCCTTTATCATCCTTGTTGCCCTCCTCTGAACCCTCTTCAGTTTGTCTATGTCCTTCTTAAAGTGAGGTGCCCAGAACTGGACGCAGTACTCAAGATGAGGGCTAACCAGTGCCGAGTAAAGGGGAATTATCACTTCCCGCGATTTGGAAGCTATACTTCTATTAATACAGCCCAAAATTGCATTTGCCTTCTTTGCAGCCACATCGCATTGGTGGCTCATATTCAGTTTGTGATCTACCACAATTCCAAGATCCTTCTCACTTGTAGTATTGTTGAGCCAAGTGTCCCCCATTCTGTAACTCTGCATTTGGTTTCCTCTCCCTAGGTGCAGCACTTGGCATTTATCCCTATTAAATTTCATTCTGTTGTTTTCGGCCCAGCGCTCCAGCCTATCGAGGTCACTTTGAATTTTGTTTCTGTCTTCCAGAGTATTAGCTGTTCCACCCAACTTTGTGTCATCTGCAAATTTGATAAGCATTCCCTGTACCTCCTGATCCAAGTGGAAGGGAAAGCCCTGGTCTTGATCAAGGCCTAAACAAACGTGCTGATAAACTCTTGTTCAGCAATTTCATGCTGAAGTCTTTTTATAATGGTGACTTAAGAGGCCAGCAGCACAATGTCCTAAGAGACTGAAATATTCTCTTATTAGTTTGTAAATGTTGCCACTGTTAAAATCTTTGTGTCAGCTGTGCTCTTTTGCAGAGACTGACCTGTTTGTCCTATGTAGAGGGCACTGTTGGTGGGTGATGACATACATCAGGATTGGTGAATGATAGTATGGCTGATGTTACTAGGACATGCAATAGAGTTGCCTGGGCAGATATGGGGACAGGACTGACATCTGGGTTTGTTGAATATTTACCATAAATATGAAAGTGCATTCTGGGTGTGACAAGGTAACATTAACTAGCAGTAAGATAATTCCATTTGGAGGACCAATTCATGTCAGAAAGAAGTGAGGCTGGATTAAGCAAAAAGGGGCCTGCAGGAAAAGAAATGGACATTACTGGGCAAGATGAAAAAAGCCCCAATATGCACTAGTCTTTTAAATAGATTGGAGGAAGTATGATGCAGACTTAAGTAGGTTAGACTATTCTAGGTGCAAAACAAATCTCAGGTTGCACCAAAAGCTACAAGGCAAGAAAAGCAAGGTTAGCCTTCTGAATATGATTTGGAAGGCCGTAGCAAGCTGCTTACTTGGTTTATACATATCTGTTTGAATTATGAACACCTGAAGGCTGCAATTCTGTGCAATTCTTACTTGAGAGTAAGCTCCCTCGAAATCAGAAGATTTCCTAATAAATGTGCACAGGAGCGTGCAATGTATTTCTTATATTTGCATCCTACCTTTCCTCCAAGGAGCTCAAAGCAGAATGCATAGTTTTCCTCACCAACCCACCCTATTATACCCTTTTAACAGCCCTGTGACATAGGGTGGGCTGAGAGAGATGGCGACTGGCCCAAGAACACCCAGTAAGCTTCATGACTGAGTGGGGAATCATGTGGAGCAGCCTTCCCCAACCCAGTGACCTCCAGATGTTTTGGATTTCAACTCCCACCAGCACCAGCCAGCAATGGTCATGAATGCTGGGAGTTGTAGTCCAAAACATCTGGAATGTACTAGGTTGGAAAAGGTTGGTGTGGAGCATTCTCAGCGGAAGGATGGAGAGGTTGTAGCTTTGAGGGATGAGCCACAGCTCAGTAGTAGAGGACATGCGCTGCATGCAAAATGTCCCAGGTCCAATCTATGGCATCTCCAGGTAGTGAGCTGAGAAAAAACAACCATGTATGAAACCCTGAAGAGCCACTGTCCATAAGTATAGATAATACTGAGCTGGATGGACCAATGCTCTGACTCAGTATATGGCAGACTCCTATGTTCCTGTGAACATGGGTTCTCCCAGTCCTAATTCAATAGTAACCTGGCCTTTCAGATGTTTTGGGCTACAACTCCCATCAGCCCCAGCCACCATGGCCAATGGTCAGGATTGTGGGAGTTGTAGTCCAAAACATCTGGAGGGCACCAGGTTGGGGAAAGCTGCTCTAACTACTACACCATGCTGGTTCTCGGGTATCAGCCTCCTCTAATGCCATCTCCTACACAGCTGTCAATGTTGCTCCCCTCCAAAACATCTGATCCTAGCATTCTTGTCTCATCTCATAAATATTAATGACACAGGTGCCATGTTGAGGGCTTCCCCTTCCTCATGAATATTAACAAGGACACCCCAACCTCCACTACAAATATTATGCATGGTGTGAAGGAAATGGACAGAAATAATACTAGAACCTAGGGTCATCCAGTGAAGGTGAACAGCAGGAGATTCAGGACAGTCAAAAGGCAGTAACTGGGTTATTTGGTTACATTTCAAAGGCAGGTATTTATAAATCCTCCAATTTATGTTTGGAGTACAAAATCAGTCAGCATACCTAAAAATCAGAGAAAGGGTAGACATGATAGAAGTATGGGGGTGGGGAACATGTCAGAGGAGTACAAAGTAATGCATGGTGTGGAGAAAGTGAATAATTATAATCCTAGAACTCAGGATAAACCAGTGACATTCAGAACAGATAAAAGGAGGTACTTCTTCATACAGCACAGAGTTGAACGACGGAAAAGGCTCTCAATAGCTATTGGCTACTAGTCCTGATGGCTATCTATTAGTACCTCCAGGATCAGAGGCAGCATACCACTAAGTAGTACCACTCGCTGGAGACCGGCCACAGCGGCAGGCGACACCCTCCCATCCTGCCTAAGGGCTTCCCATAGGCACCTGTTGGGCCGCTCTTCCTGCGCACTGAATATTAATGAGCCGGTCTCCCAACAGCCAATCCCAGCTCGGCGCTCGTGTATATTTAATCAGCCATCCCGCGACTGACTTACCCTGAGGCCTGACTCCCCCCGGCAGCTCCCAACTCCGGTGGCCTGGGCATGGAGGAGAAGTAGCGGCGATAACCAGAGGAGGAGAAGGAAAACCGGAGCGGGGAGACGGAAGGGCCTTCCAGCAGCCCCCACAGCCGCCATTGCTTCCTCCCCGAATCACGTGACAGGGGAGCAGAGGAGGCCGGAAGGCAGCATGGGGCGGGCGTAGCACCACCAAGGAGGAGCAGCGGAGAGAGAGAAAACCAATCATGGTCCGCCTGCGGTTTGGCGCGCGCCTAGACATTTAAGTCAAGTCTAGGTGCGCGCGCGGCGAGTCACAGGCTCCGACCCTTTTGGCTCCTATCTGGCTCCTTGGCGCTGTTCGAAGCCGCTTTACATCTCCCCTCCGAAAGGGAGAAGCTGCCAAGCGGACGCGGGGCCCTCTGCGGGCATGGGCGTTCGAGGGGAAGAAAAAGATATCCCTTGCTGCGATCCCATGCACATTTACTTGGAAGCAAGTCCTGCTGAACTCGATGGGGCTTCCGAGCATAAACGTCCCTCTATGCCTCCGCTGCTCTCTTGCAAAACTCTCCGCCCTTTTCTAGCAGCAGCACATTGCTGGAGGGAAGCAGCCCGCAAATTTCCTAGGCCAGGCTTCCCCCAATCTGGGCCCCTTCGGGTGTGTTGGACTACAATCCCCATCACCCTCAGCACTCCAGGCGTGTTGGATTACAACCCCCATCACCCTCAGCACTCCACTCTGGTGGTGCTGGGAGATTTAAAATGCAGTCTGTGTGCTATCAACTGCCTGGACTTCCACACACAGGTTTTAGCAGATCTCACCCCCCTGCACAGCATGAAGCGTGCAGTTCCAGCCAGGCCTCATTATGACACTTGCTTCCAGCTTCCCCATTGCAGATTAATCCATGGAATCAGGAAACACTCTGGAACACCACAGGTTCTAATTCTACCTGTTTATTTACTTATCAAGTAAAACAAGCTCTACAGAGTATACATTTCCTAGTTACAGTCCATGTGCAGAGTATAAATGCATAGCAAGCATTAAGTCCAGTGGAGTAAGTTGAGCTTCACTCCACCTCAGCAAAGGTGTTACATTGTTGCAGGAACAAAGGAAAACGAGAGAAGATCAAAACCTTTCCCTTAAAAATGGCTTCTGCCTGAACAAGTCAGTATGTCATCAGAACAACAAACCATGTGACCTAGTACGTTTCATTCCCACAGACTTGGTTCCCATGCGTTCAAGAATAGACTGTTTGTTCATAAAAGACCAGACATAACACAGACCTGTTTTCACAGAGCCACACTGTACCTTCTTGTAAACAATGTACTGCAGCTGGTAAAGTAATACATATCACAACAGTGTTGGATCCCCTAGTTCTCCGAATGTGTAGGATTGCAACCCCCATCACCCTCAGCATTCCAGTTGGATGTGGGTTGTAGTCCAACACATCTGGTGGGCATCAGGTTGGGGAAGGAAGCTCTGCCCCTGTTTCTGCTGCTGTTGCCACAGGTGCTGCTGCAGGAGAAGGTGAATTAAATACAGGATGTGCACACACACACACAAAAGTGGGACATCAGCTGCACTAGAGAAGCTGGGAGAATGCTCCTTCTTCAGCCACCCACACTTTTGTCATCCTGACATTTTGGCTTGAGGCTCTGGCTGTGCCAGAAACAGGCCAGGACAGGAGTCTTGATAGCATGTGGCACAGTCTCCTCTTAGACTATGCCATTCACACTGCCAGTGGATTTTTTTCTCTCCTTCCTTTTCTGATTGGAGAATTATCAGAAAGTCAAGACTGATGTGATTGTCCTGCAGCATTACAACTCCTGTCATTTTCTGCTTTGCTGTTGTTTGCCCTCACCCTCCTTTGCACCCCCACCCCAGATATGGGCAGGGAAAGGGCAGGGCTTTTAAAAAATTTTATTTTTGGACTTCTAGTCCTCATATTACCAGCGTCTAATAAAAATGCTGAAAGTTCAGGGGGTAAACAGAGCCACCCAAAAACAATGAATCTGCAATGCTATTTTTCTTTCCCTGGGGTAGGGGATTAATCGGGGATACCTGAGCATGCTCTTCAGTTCAAATTACTGTTTTGAAATTTCTCAGTATTGCTGAAATTTCATTCCCAACCTGAACAGAAGCGAATCCTGGGAAGGGGTGTGGTGAATCTCCAGGGTCAGGCCTTCAGCAAAGAGAAGTTAACCCTGCCTGCTACACTGGCCTTATACCATGTCAGGCTCTTTGTCCATCTAGCTCTGTATATGCTAGCACATCCTTCCCCAACCTCATGTTCTCCAGATGGGTTGGATGACAACTCCCAGCATCCCCCCGGCCAGCTATGCTGATTGGGGGATGCTGGGAGTTGTTGTCCAACCCATCTGGAGGGCACCAGGTTGGGGAAGGATGTGAGAGCATATGCAAAGCATGTGCTCTCCCATGGAACTATAATCCTTTCCTCAGGGCCGGCCCTACCATTGAGCAAAGTGAGGCAGCTGCCTCAGGCGGTGGATACTGTGGGGCAGGGGCTGGAAGACAGAGCACTGTGTGCCACATGGCCTGCCCTACCGCCCTCAGGTGCAGTAGAGGACACTATCCGGTCATCAGTGTTGACATAAGAGTCCACTGGCAGTCTGGTCAGCTTTATGTGCAATGGGGAGAGGGCGCCATCCTGTCCTTTGCCTCGGGCAGCAAAATGTCTCAGGCCAGCCCTGCCTTTCCTTTCTGCTTTCCTACCATCTGACCAGAATATGGAATTTCTCAATGCTTTCGGACTTTTCCCATGGTGTTCTTTTTCTTCTTCTCAGGGCCAGCCCAAGGCATTTTGCCGCCTGAGGAACAAGATGGCACCCCCTCCCATTCCATATACAAAAACTAACTAGATTGGCAGATGTATCTTCAACACTGATAATGGGACAGCATCCTCCACTGCAGGGCTGGGCAGAAAGTAGCTCTCCAGATGTTTTGGACTACAATTCCCAGCATTCCTGACCTTTGGCAGGGGCTTCTGGGAGTTAAGAGTTCTAAACATCTGGAGATCTACGTTCTGCCCACCCCTGCTCCACTGCACCTGAAGACATCAAGCTAACCTAACGGGTGCAGAGCAGGCCAGATGGGACAAAGGCCTCTCTTCCAACACCTTTCTACCACCTCCCAGCATGTGCCGCCTGAGGCGACTGCTTAACTCTGTCTAACAGCAGGGCTGACCCTGCTTCTTCTTGTTCTTCTGACAGGTTCTAGGCCACAGTAGCCCGGACCCCTTCTGTGCCCACCGGATGTCCAAGTTTTGGGATGGGAGACCTGCGGAGGTGCCTAGCCAGCGGGGAGTACGGCATGCTAAAAGATTGTCCCCTGTTTGAAAGCAATTTTATGCAGGTGAAGCACTATGGGAGAAAGTTAAAAATGCCCCCCCATATTTACCTACCCAGGCCACTAAGGTCATCATCTGAAGCCCTCCTTCAGGTGCCGCTGCCAAATGAGGCAAGGCAGCTGGCCACAAGAAAGAGGGCCTTTCCAGTGGTGGCACCCTACCAGGGAATGCCTTTCCCAGAGAGACTCGCCTGGTGACCACATTGTAGTCTTTTTGGTGCCAGGTGAAGACCTTTTTATTTCTCCAGGCATTTAAAAAAGTGTTTGTGCTCCTAGACCTTTGCATTCTGCTATTGGCTTTATCCCTGTGCTGTTTTATTTGGTTATTGTTTTATTTTTATCTTGCATTGTATGCTTTTATTTGTATATTGCCCAGAGAACTACAGATCTTGGGTGGTTTAAAATGCAATAAATATATAAATAAAGCCCAAGGGTCCCAGCATCCTGGCAGGCCCAGCATTACCATCAGGTAGAGTGACTGAAGCAGCTGCCTCAGGCAGAAGACTTGGGAGCTCCCGACTTGTGAAAGATGGCAAGTTGTCATTTAAGCAGAGCTGTTACCTGATCATTGTCAAGGGTTGAGTATGGATTGAACCGTGGGTTGTTGTTGAACCATGGGTTATTGTGTTTTCTGAACCCAGCTGAGATAACAAACCATGGTGAACAACCCACAGTTCGCAACCCAACAACAACTGATGGGAACCACCGATTGGTATTATAAAAATATTCTGTGGAGGGATTGAGTCAGTTATGAATGGTACTGTCATCTTCTCCAACCTGGTGCCCTCCAGTTGTTTTGGACTACAACTCCCAGAATTCCTGGCCATTGTCTGTGCTGGCTGGGACTGATGGGAGTTGAAGTCCAAGGCAGCTAGAGGGCACCAGGTTGGAAAAGATTGCCCTAGCCGTTACTTAGGTGGCTCTGAATAAATGGGGAAGTCCCAGATATTTGGGTGACCAGATGCCTGCCTGTTTGTTTTTGAACTTAATAGTCATCATGCGAATGCTACCCCAAGATGTTCTCAGGTGATGGTTAGTGACTATGAAGGTGTGAAGAAGCCCTCAAAGTGAATCTCTCTCTTCCCAGGTTACCAAGACAGGGGACGTAGCCAACAGGGTCACCGTGGGCATTGCTGCCACCAGCCCAAGCCTGGAGCTGCCCGATCTCATGTTGCTGGCACGGCCGGCCCCATCCTTAACGGCGCAATGCGAGTGCCAGTGTCCTGAAGCATTACCATTTCCTGATGAGGAGCTGCAGCTCTTTGGGTGAGACCCTTCCGCTACACATATGCACGCACACACACACACACACACACACGCACGCGCGCGCGCAGCACATCCAGCACAATCCTATGTGTGTCTGCTCAGAAGGAAGTCCCAGAGTCCTACATCAGTGTGATTGTTGCCTGAATTTATTCATTTATTTATTTGCATTTTTTACCCCACTCTTCAGCCAAAAATAAGCTCCCAGAGCAGCTTATAAAGATTAATTGTATGACAGTCCCTGCCCTCAAGCTGACAATCTAAAAGACACAACACAAAAGGAAAAGGGATTGGGAGGGAAGAGGAAAAAAAGCAAAACTCGGGCACTGGTTCTTAGTTTCAATGTTCTTCTAGGTGTTCTTTCTGGCTGGGAAGGGCAAAATAAGCTCCCTGCAGCTGTTCCTTCTCTGGCCAATGTTGGCCTCCCCCTTGCCATGATGTTTATCCTGGGAGGGTGGGGGTGCAGCAGTTTATCCTGGGAGGGTGGGGGTGCAGCTTCCCAGTGGCCCTTGGTTCTCTCTCCAGTGTTGAGGTGGGGAAACAGCTCAAGGTTGCCTGGAAGTCACATTTCCTTGTTCTAAAGCCCTACCTCTCACCCTGGGTCAGGCTTCTCCAACCTGGTGCCCTCCAGGTGTTTTGGACTTCAACTCCCATGAGACTCAGCCAGCATGGTTAATTGTCAGGAGTGCTGGGAGCTGTGGTCCAAAACATCTGGAGGGGGGGCAGGTTGAGGAAAGCTGTCCTAGGTGGATGGGGCCGGGTTTCAATGACTCGTTTGTGGGAGAAGGCCCTCTGCACACGCTCAGAGTAATTCTCCAGCCTTTTCTCTAGATGTGCACCGGAAAACAACCCCAGCTAAATGCAAAAAAATGGAAGCTCTGGGATCTTAACAAACGTTTCAGGAATATATTCTGGATATGTCAAACAAATTTCAGAGGGATAGACATGTTAGCCTGTTGCAGCAAGAGTCTTATGGTATTTTCAAGACTTACCTATTGTGGCATAAGTTTTTGTGGACTAAAGCCCACTTTGTTAGATGCACGAAGTGCTATCATCACTTGGCACAACACACACACACCATGAATATGGAGGAGAAAACAGCAGGGCCAAAAGGTCATAAAAATGTCTGCAGCATTTCTATGCAAAGCTCAGGAGACAAGCTAAGAAAATTGACCATTCACATAATTGGTGATAACCCAATTTTCCTCAGCTAGGCTAGTTTACAATGGGAGAAAAATCCCCAGCTTCAATTAAGTCTGACAACAAGAGTGGGCAATCAGGATCCATAGGGCCAAATGCCGCCCCCTGCCTAATTTTATGTTGCCCTCAGCCTAATATCAAAAGCCCTCTGCGTGCAATCAGTTCAGACCTCTGGCAAGAGTGATCTGACCCTTCCCTGGCACCGTGCTGCGTCGGAAGGAAGAGTGAAAAGGGGGTGGTAGAAAGAGAGTGAAAGGGGGTGACCCACCTACTTTTGGCTCCTGCCCCACCCACCGCTGGCTTCAGCCCAGGGCCAGTGCAAGGCAGTTTGGTGCCCTAGGCAAGATCAGATATTTAGTGCGCCCCCTTCCCACTTGAGCCCTCCCTCCCTCTAGCCCTATGCTCCTGGAGCCCCCTTTAGCCCTGCGCCCTAGGCAGCTGCCTAGTTGGCCTAATGGTAGCACTGGCCCTGCTTCAGCCCCACTTGCTGCTGCCGTCATGCGGCCCCCGACAGATTACCCACAAGGGAATGTGGCCACCAATAGAAAAAAGGTTGCCCACCCCTGTGATAGAACAGATGACTGGAGGTGGTCTCTTAGCTATGTTGGGCCCAAGCTGCTGAGGGCCCAACATAGCTCCGGTATCAGAGGCAGTATGCCTATGTACTCCAGTTGCTGGGGAACATGGGCAGGAGGGTGCTGTTGCACTCATGCCCTGCTTGTGGGATCCTGTGGACAGCTGGTCGGCCACTGTGTGAACAGAATGCTGGGCTAGATGGGCCCTTGGTCTGATCCAGCATGGCTCTCCTTGTGTTCTTATGAGGGCTTTATGGGTCATCCCAAGCACTTTGAATTGAATCTAGGGGGCAATAAGGGAGCCCCCTACTGGAATGGCTGCAAGGGATCATGGTCTGCGTTCCTGAACTGCTGACACATTGCTGTGAGAGCAGCATCTTTGTTCCGGAGGAGGGTTCTAGGGGTCCCACTCCACTTCCTCCCGAATAACACACCCAGAACCCTCTCCTCTCCCCTCGCAGGCTTCTACCCTTGAAGTTTGTCCGGCTCTACATCCACGACGAGTCACGATTCCAGATCAAAGTCCGCCTGGCCAACGGCCGCACCTTTTATCTGCAACTTCTCACGCATCCCCTCAAACAGGAGGAAGTCTTTGGGCAGTGGGTGCGGCTGCTGTACCGCCTGCGCTTTTACCACTCAGACGCTCCCCTCACCTATGAGCAGGGAGACATGGCCTACCGTCATCAGAACCGGAGACAAAGCAGCTTGTCATAGGTGAGCCGCTGCTTCCTCCCCCAAGAGTCCCAACGGTTCGGGCTCCCTGCTCCGTACATCATGAGCGGCCCAGATAACTCTGAGGCGTACCGACTCCCGGGGCTGATGGTGGGGAGAGAAGCAGTGGCTGCTCCTCGGGCCTGGGGATAGGAAATGCCTCAATGCAGAGGCAGCAATGAGCCTGAGAGTGGCTATCGGGCACTCCAGGGAACCAGCTAATGAAGGAGGATCTGATGCTCAGCTAGCCACAAGCCTTGGCTAGATAGGCAGCAAGGCCTAGAAGCATCTTGGTTCTGGGGCATTTCCAAAGGGCTTTGGAAAACCCTGTTCGTTGTTCCTTTGTCAGCCTCCTATGTGTCTGTGTCTCTGTACCTTGCAGCAGGAGGAAGAGAGCATGCGTTCTAGGTGAGGAAGAAGATGCTGGGGGGAACCAAGGATTTCTTTATCTGCCTCCCCAAAACTAATACAGAACAAGGCAGGCTCCCCGATCTTGGATACAGTTCCTCCCTGTGCCAAGTTGCTGCAGCGACCCCCAATGAGGAGACAATCCCACCCCCCGTTCCGTCCCGCCCCCACCCCCAATAAAACCAGTGAACATAAATGATTTCTGTTCGACTGATCTTCCAGGCAGTCTGCTCAGACCAGCTCCCCCTCCAAACCCAAGGCTGGGTTATCTCTGCAGTTGTTCCCCTACCCCACTTTAGTCCCGGCTCCCCCTTCCCAAAGAAGAGGGATGGACGCACAGATTATCCCATCAAGATCACTTTATTGACACAACGACCGACCTGACAGACACACGAACAGATACAGGGGTGGGGTAGCTGGTCTGTGGTAGCTCCTTCTATCCAAGCGTGATACGTGTGGCTTCTTTGGTGCGTGGGGGGCGCATATACCTTGATGTCCCCCCTCCCGAACATCGGCACAAGGCAGGAAGGGACACCATGGAGAAAAAGAAGGGGGCTATCATAAGCTGTGGGGAGAGCAGAGCAGGAATCAACACCACTGGCTTTTGTGGCATGCAGGTTCAGGAGGCAAACAAAGCAATCAGATCTTTCCCCTCTTTCCAAATACGGCTTCTATGCACTCTCCCCACATCCTCCCATGAGGCTCTTTCTCCATACACCCCATCCCCATAAATCAGGTCTGACACCAGATGTACAAGCTCTTTCCCCCCACCACTGAAGAAGTCAGACATCCAGCTCCCTTTTCCCAAGCCGCAGCCTCCAATCTCCCAGCTCTTTCCCACCTCACCCAAGTCTTCCTTGTTTCTGGATTTGTAAAGCAATTCAAGATTTTGCCTCGGACTCCCAGTGGCTATTTGTTCCTCTCTGTGCACGCCAGGAAAGCGTGTTGCACATTACTCACCTCTTCCAGTCTTGGCAAGATTACTGCGGAGCTACAGGGGGGGAATGAACAGAGAAAGGGTGAGTCAAGCAGGAGTTCTGGTGGGCATGCATTACTCCAGCCTTCCCCAACCCTCTGCCCTCCAGATATGTTTTGACTGCAACTCCCATCATCCCCAGCCAGCACAAACCTGGCGCCATCCAGATGTGTTGGACCACAACTCATCAGCCCCAGCTGCCCATGCTGGCTGGGGTTGATGGGAGTTGTTGTGGTCCAACACATCTGGATGGCGCCAGGTTGGGGAAGGCTGCTTTACTTGCAGCAAATGAGAAAAGATGAGCAAAGGTGTTTTCCATCTTCTGCTTGTCCGAACAGCCGCTCCCATCCGTGTAGTACAGAGGTGGGATCTACGGATGGGCCCCCCTCCCCTTCTGCATGCCCAAGCTGCAGAAAGCCCCCACCCTCTTACAATCTGGCTTTAAACTGGCTGGCTTGGATCCCAAGGTAAGTTACCAAAGGGAAATTTGCAGAAGGGAAGTTTCCCTTCCCCCTGCAGCTACCGGTACCTACATGCATTTATTTATTTATTTATTTATTATATTTGTTAATCGCCCATCTGGCCCGACAGATTACCCACAAGGGAATGTGGCCAGGGGACCCTAGTGAGCAAGGTGGGGCAGTATGCTGGGGGCTCTGGGCAGAAGAGGGATGGGAAACATTCCTTCTATGAACTTAGCATCCAAGCCTGATTTGGGCGATTCCTCCCATGGCGCACACACCCCACACTCCATCCCATATTGTTCAGGGCACACACACACCCCACCTTTTAGATAGGTTGGGGCGGGGAGAGAGGATGGGAATTTCCTCCCCTGTGAACTTAAGTTATCTTAGAATCCAAACAACTATGTTTCTTTCAGTGACCCAGGTAGTGTTTTCTAGACCTATTTCATGTTAGCTGTTAACATGTTAACAAAGCTGTGTTCTGTGTACCCACTAAAATGTAATAGCTGAAGCCCATATAGCTTCTCTTTATCTTGGGGGACATTGCTGTCATGGCAAAACTTCCTGAAGGGAGTCAGTCATAACTGGCCCTAGCTCTCCCATGTGTGTTTCTGGAGTGGCAAAAGAAATGTGTGTGCTTTAAAAAACAAGAAAGCTGAGAATCTCAGGAAGCAGAATTTTGCATCCAGTAGCATCACCCAGTCTGCACACTTTTGTGCTCCTGTGGAACCACAGCATCCCTGCACAGCCCTGGTTACAATTTTTACAGATACTGGCAATAGATCCATATTGTATGTCCACTAAAATTGTGACATTTAAAAAAGCAAGTTTCTAGCCGTTATGGAAGGACGCCAGTAATACCTGCTGCAATTTGAGAGGAGATGGGTCAATAACGTTATCAGTGGCTGGAAGTGAAGCCTCAGTGCCCTCTCTAACTCCCCAATACCAGAACAAATTAGGCAAAATTTTTGATTTGATTAATTCAGTTTTTCTTGATGTAGAATTTAATTGCCTGAGCCCAGAGTTTTGATTGATTGATTTTTTTGGTACAGAATATGTAACTGCAGTGTTATAATAACACATGATATGGCCTTTGCCAAGCAAAATAGGTCAGGTGACCAACCTCTGCCATTTTAATAGTATGCAAGCCTTCAAGTTACACAGAATTCTTCATTAGTTCACCTTCCATCCCTGCCTCTCACCCCATCCTTCCCATTGCAGCATTTCAAAGGTACATACAAAATCTACAGGCTAAACCAGAAACCTATATAACGACAACCCTGTAGAGCAGGAGGTCAAACCAAACTTGAACAAAGCCCAAAGTGAACCTTCCCCACCCCAGAAGTTAAAGGCCCCAAGCAAAGTGCCTTCTTTGCCCCCCACCTTCCACTTCAGTGCCACCCCTCACTCAACCATAGGTTTACATGGCAGCATCTACAAGCGGCCATTTTAAATTTCCCACAACAGCCCAGGTTGTCTGATGCATTGTTGCTCTAGGGTATTGTGGGTAATTTAAAATGGTGACTTGTCACTGCCCAGTGTGGGTGACCCAGGGCAGGTGTTCTCAGTGCCTGAGGGTCCTGCTGAGGCACCTGAGGTCCAAGCAGCTGCCCAAGGATGCTGGGCACTGATGCTGAGCCTGTTTGAAAGACTTGAACTGGAAGAGAACTCAAGCAAAAGTTCTGATTACCAGTTAGGCCGAAAAGATGAAACCTGGTGTTGTGGTGCTCTTGCTGGACCTAAACAAGACTCATAAGCATTTACATCTGCTGTCTAGGAGAATTTCAACACTTGTGGGGGGCGGGGTTGCCTAGGCTTCTGTGCTACTCGGTGCTTAAAATGGTCGCAGGAGACAGGAGAGAAGCCCACTGTGTTAGAGGTTAAGGGTGCCGTTCTCTCTAGAAGGAGTGGGGAACGTTTGGCCCACCAGATGTTGTTGAATGACAACGCCACTCCTCCCTAGCCATCAGCCATGCTGGCTGGGGCTGACGGGAGTTGGAGTGCAATGACATCTGGAGGAGCACAGGTTCCTCACCCCTGCTCTATAGGAACTCGTATGAAACCCCTAATACATTTCAGGGGTGTGAGGTGACCTTACAGAGCTGGTGAGGGAAGAGTGAACAAAGGATGGCAATTCTAGAGAAAAGGGCTAGTGTGGAAGCAGTCAGTGGCAAGCAAGAGTGGAAAGTGGTAGAGGCCTAGTTGTGGTCAGTGGCTACCTACTGACGAACGGGGTCCAAGAACAAATTTTCCAACCCAGCTCCTTTTCACCCTGCAATCACCTTTGACCTCCAGCTTGCACTCCGCGACGGCCTCGCCCAGTTCATTGATGGCCTTGCAGGAGTAAGTGGCACTGTCAAAAGGACTTGGCTTGCGGATGTGGAGGGTCAGCACCCCCTGGTTGTTTTTCTGCAGAAACTTGGCATCCCCACTGATGTCCATTTTGTTCTTCATCCAGATCACCTTGGGCTGGGAAGAGACACAGGTGGGAAGAGATTGAAAAGAAATCTAGCTCAAGCATCCTGATCACCACAAGCCTGTTCTATCCAACAGCACTCTGTCATGGGCTGTGAACTGGATTACCCAGCATGCCCCGGAACCAGCACCATTTCAACCCAAAATGTGTGCAATCCCCAACCCCGACCCCCAGATCTCAGAGCTCCTTGAATGTTTCAGCTTTGAAATGGAAAATTCATGTCCACTGCTATCACTGAAATGGAAAGTTTTCCACCCACAGGCTCTGACAGGATTCCCAGAGCTGGATTCCAAGTGTCCCATCAACACTCCAAATCTAGAAACAACTCTTCAGCTTCATAGGAAGATAATGCATCCCGTTGGCAATAGAGCTAGGACAGACAAAAGAATGTACTTTTCTTCACGCGGCGCACAATTCACGCGGCGCACAATTCACTGCCACAAGGTGTGCTGGTGGCCACTGCTTTGATCAGCCTTCCACAGCCTGGTGCCCAAGTATGGTAATTTAACAGAAACCAATGTGGAATTTAGGATACAAAAGGTGAAAATGTGCAAAAGCAGCACTAATAGGCCAATATACACAAAAGCAGGAGGAAATTACAATAAAACAGGATTGAACTGTCAAGATACACAACAGAGAACCATTCAAAGAATGCACAAATCATAGAAGACAAGCATCCAATGGAGTAGCCCATTTCTAAAGTCTTGGTCATAAGTAATATAGATTCTTCCTCTGAACACAAGTTTAAGTTTTTTTCAGGACCAAAGAACAGTCAGTTTTCACTCCTGCTGGTTATCAGCTGTTCCCTGTTTTCATGCCGATCTTAGGCCAGTAAATGATAAACTGTGACTGTTGCCTGCTATTTGGTCAACCCACCGGTTTTATTGCGATTTCCCCCTTGCATTTGTATATGGGTCTATTAATGCCACTTTTGTACATTTTCACCTTTCATATAATAAATTGCACATTACAACCTTTGGGTGCTGCTTGGCATTTATATGTGGTGTCCAGCAACTCTTTGCCCTCCCTGGTTTGGTTTTTAGACTACAGCTCCTGGGGGATGCTGGGAGATGTAGTCCCACACATCTGGAGGGCACCAGGTTGGGGAAGACTGGCTTAGATGGCTTTAAAAGCGGATTAGACAAATTCATGGAGGATAAGTTGCTCAGTGCTCATTAACCAGGACAGCTAAATGGTGCCTCCATTGCAGGGGTGGGGAACCTCTTTCAGCCTGAGGGCTGAATTCAATTTTGGAGACGCTCTCCTGGTATAAGCCTAACAAACAGATCATGTGGGAGGCCAGACTCGGCCTCCAGTCCTTCTAGATTACAACAGTAGCAAAAAACAAAACAAAAATCCATTCCAGCAGATGATGTCATCACTCCGACTGTGAAAATACAACCCCTGTGTTCCTGCTGCTTCCATAGAGCCTGGCTGGTGGAAATTAGTTAAAAACAGGCATGGGGAGGATTAGCAGGGGAGAATCAACGGGTGAGGGAGTGACAAGCAACCCCTCCAACCCTAACAGCTATATGAAACTGATAATAGTAGATATGTCTATACAAGATGTAGTGATGGCCACCAATTTGGATGGCTTTAAAAGGGGATTGGACAAATTCATAGAGGAGAAAGCAGCTATCAATGGCTACTAGTCCAGATGTCTATGTGCTACTTCCAGTTTCAGAGGCAGTATGCCTGTGTACACCAGTTGTTGGGGTACATGGGTGGGAGGGTGCTGTTGCACTCATGTCCTGCTTGTGGGATCCTGTGGGCAGCTGGTTGGCCATTGTGTGAACAGAATGCTGGAATAGATGGACCCTTGGTCTGATCCAGCATGGCTTGTCTTACGTTCTTATGATATTGTGCAGGTGGAAAAGGTGACTTCTGTCATATACAGTGATCATGTAACAGAGATGGAGAATTCTGGAAAATGTAGTTCTTGAGATTTTTGGAACGGAGTTCACCTTAGATCAGCTTTCCCCAACCTGGTGCCCTCCAGATGTGTTGGATTGCAATTCCCATACTTCCCAGCCAGCACTGGCCATGATGGCTGGGAATTATGGGAATTGCACTCCCAACACATCTGGAGGACACCAGGTTGGGGAAGGCTGCCTTAGATCCTCTGATGTGTCGTCTTAACTATTTCCAAACAGTAGCACCTCCCGGTGTTTTGTGAACCTTTGTAATATATGTCGGCAGCCAAGAGATCGACATTTGCAAAATGTTGGAAAACAAGAATAGGACCCAGAAACAAACATGAATGGCTAAAAAGAAGAAGAAGAAGAAAGTATGGGGCGTGTTTATTTTGTGTTAAATGTACAACATATTCAAAATCACATCCACCGTATCCATCTGTAGTAGAGGTTTTGGGGTCTGTTGCTGTGTTAGGACAACTCTCAGTTTTCAAGACTGATTTATGGTTACCTGAATCTGTTATAAGATGGTTTTATTTTCTCTTATTTACAATAAAGGGTTTTAATATATATATATATATATAAAAACTATATAAAACTATATATATATATATAGTTTTCATGTATATATATATATATAGTTATATATATATATATAGTTATATATATATATAAAAGCAATAAAGAAGGAAGTATAAAAGCCCACTCTCAGCCGGTCCACTCTTCCCTGTCCTTCTTCCACCCATCCACTCTTCCTCTTTGCCCTCCCCATTCTTATCTCGCATCCCCTCTCATTTTCCCCATGCAGCCGCTCCCAACACCCCAATGGGATGCCGTTTCACCTCCCTATTTGGTGCTTACTTTAGGATGCCCCCTCACTGCACAGTTCAGGGCGGTGGTGTATCCAGCTACTACTGTCCGGTCAATCAGTGGTGTCAGGAACATGGGGGCCATGCTGAAGTCGTGTTCCTTGTAGTTCAGCTGTTTACAAATTATCCCTGGAGGGGAAAGGAAACAAGACAGGAGGTCAGATATACGGATGGGTGAAGCAGGCTGCAATCCTATATCCTGGGAGGAAGCCCCATTGAACTCAATGGAACTTACTTTTGAGTAGGCATGTACAGGATTTGCGCTGTCGGACTATTTCTGGCCTGTTCTGTCTCATTTTGGCAGTCATATGTGTCATTGTTTTTTAATTCACACTTAGAGATGTATTTAAATATATATTTGTAAGCTTCCTGAGGTTCACCTTGAGACTACTCAGAGCAGGGCTTTTAGTGGAGTAGCATCAACTTTATGGAACTCTTTTCCAGTGGATATAAGGTGTGCCCCAATGATATTTCAGTTGTCCGCGTATGTTTAAAACTAACTTATTCACACAAGCTTTCCCAGAGGTATGATTTTAGCAAAGTATATTACCAGCCATTGTACTGCACTAAGTTGATATTTTATTGTGTCTTAGCTGATGCTTTATACACCATTTAGATATTTTGATACACCAAGTGGTTTATACATATATTAAATCAGGGGTTGGAAATTTGGGGGGGGTCATTTTTGCCCCATGGATGTCTCTCCTGGGGGCTATATTCTGCAGGGGGGTATTCAGAAAAAAAATACCAAAAAGATGACCCTATTAGCACTGCAGAGCACTAAATGGGCCACATTTAGCTTGTTTTGAAGCTAAATTTGACCCATATAGCTGCTCCGTAGTGGCTACAAAGCACTATATGACTCAAATTTAGCTTCAGAACAAGCTAAATTTGGTCCTTTTAGAGCTGTGGACTACTAACTCTATCATTTCTTTGTTAAAATGTTTTTGGCTATGGTGGGGACCACACTGGGGTGCAGTGTGTTGCCCATCCCTGCTTTAAGTAAATAAAATAAATACATATAGGATCATAGAGTTGGAAGGGGCCTACAAGAGTCCAACCCCCTGCTCAATGCAGGAAACTAGAGGAGGGGTCTCCCATCCAAGTCATAACCAGGCCTGACCCTGCTTAGCTTTCCACGCTCAGACAAGCTGAGCCGGTGTGAGCCATATTTTCTCTTAAAATATACATTTCTAAATCTATTTCTCCCCCCAAATACACATTTTTAAATGTATTTTGATACTTTTCTCAGAACGTTCAGGAAATGCATAAGCTGGTGGATAACTGAGTTCCAATCCACGTATTAGTTGGGGGAGTTACGGATCAAGTCAATTTGTACTGGAATTCACAAACCTTCAGTTCCTCAAGCATCCAAAGAACCCAGGATTTCTAGATGCTAGTCATTCCTTCCAGCTCGGGTATAGGTCACTAGGCTCTCCTTTCCCGAGAAAACTATGGAACGGTGTCTTCTATATGGACCTCTGGTGTCTTCTACATGGACTTCCTATTCTGCCCCACCTGGTCCCCATTCCCAGTGCAGTAGAGCACTCCTCACCCAGTAGCACTCCAGGCCCTCACTCAGAACCCGTCAATCTTTGCTTCTGCTGTACCTCACCCAAAAGACATCTGCTCTTCTTTGGGTTTGGAATACGCCCCAATTCCTTCTGCTCACCACCGCCACTCCCCTCATGGTCCTGCTGCCCTCTCAGCGCATGGAATGATACCGGGGGTGGCAGACAGATGTGTTTACCAGTTTTCTGAATCCTTGCAGTGTTTTTGGAGACCCCCGGGTTCTCGCTGAGCCCGCAGATGTTCTCACTGTAGACTCGGAAGTAGTATTCGTTACCCATGATGAGGTCGGACACCGTGCAGCGTGTAAGGCGGTTGTGCTCATAGACAGTGAACCACTCCTGGGGATGGAGAGCAGGGACAGGGTCAGTCAGAGAAATAGGGGGGGGCGGGGCGGTGCTGTGTTGGGGCAGGGCTAAGCTTAGGAAAGATCCTGCCATTAAATACATTTAACTATACCGGAGGGGGCTATACCAGAAGGGGCTATACTGGAGGAGGGAGTGTATGATGTGATGTGGGGCAAACTGCACATTACACACATGTACATGTAACGCAGCCCTGAGGGCCACCGTTTCTACCTCAGACATTGGCTGCTGGTGCCCCAGTCCCAGCTGCCACGTCTCCATATGCTGCTGCGCATCAGGGGTGTCTTTGGGGCAGACGTCCAGGGCCTTGCTCAGCAGAATGAGCAGGAGGGCCCCCAAGTGAGACAGGGTTGGCTGACCGCATTTTGGAGCGAGGGCAGACCACCTCCTCTGCCCGTGGACCTCACTGTCCACGGGCAGAGAGACTGACCACATTCGCACAATCACCACAGCCCACCAGCACCAAATTGCTGATCACAGTCCTCGCTACCGCAGCTTCTCATGTCCTCCGAACCCAGTGAGGGTGGGTTGCTGGGGTAGTTAACAAACCACCCCACAACGCTACGACAAGCCATGGGTCAACCACCCCAACAAGCCATCCTCACCAGGCTCACACGACACAAGAAGCTGTGCCTGGCAAGGGTAATTATGCAACTCAGCCTGCAAGTGTAGGGTGGTCAACAAGCCATCATGGCTTGTTATCCACCCTGTGATCATGTGAACTGGGCCAGAGAGAGAGAGAGAGAGAGAGAGAGAGAGAGATCCACTATATCTTATGGCCCCTGGGACACCCTCCCAGGGACTATAGGATTGCAGCCTTAATAAATAAATGAATTAAGATTTGAGAGGATGGAAGATAATACACATTTGAAAAGGACACACTCAAGTTTCCTTTCTGGGAAGAAAATTACTCCAAATCCTCGAAACATCCATTTATGACCTCTGATCTGCTTTCGCAGCAGGCTTAGAATGACTGCCTGATCTTCTAGCTATAGCTAAATTGGATTTTAACACTGGACCATCACTGGCAAAGTGTGAACCCCTGCAGTGGTAGAGGAGTGCTTTCCCTGATAGTGTCAGCAGTAAACCAGCAGTCCATTTGCATGAATACAGATTAAATCGGGGTCACTAACTCAGGATGTGTGGCAGGAGTCTGCCTCCATTTTGCACATCTCTTTACTTATTATGAGTCTTTTTATACCAACCTCCAATTATATTCCTAGGGCGCTTTACAAAAAAAAAGGGGGGGGGAAGAATCAAACAATTAAAATGTAAATATCTATATCTACACACAATACACACACAGAATCATACACGTAACATAAAACAGCCAGCGGGTTGAAAACTGCATCGAAACAGCATGGGAAAATAATAAAGTGTTCGCCGAAAGAAGAATAAGGTAGGTATCAAGGTACCGCTCTGGGGTGCCACCACTGAGAAGGTCCTTGCTCTGCTGGCCACCTCACCTCAGATGGCAGAGGCACCCACAGGAGGCCCTCCACTGAAGTTCTTAATACACACTTGGGTAGATACAGAGAGATGCAGTCCTTCAAGGACACTGGTCTTAAGCCATGAAGAGCTTTAAAGGTCAACACCAGTCCTTTGAACCTGGCCTGGGAACAGACTGGAAGCCAGTGCGGTTGGCCCAGCACAGGCATAAGATGTTCATAACACCCGGTCAATCTCTTGCAATTCTCATTCTCAATACATATTCTCAGCAAGGGCCAGAAACGACCCAGCATGTTACTAGGTTGGCCGATAGGAAAAAGACAGTTGCCTTACCATGGTTTTCTTGTCAGCTTTTTGGATGGAGTACCCAGTGATCTCTGAATTCCCGTCATCCTTGGGAGGCTCCCACTCTACTAAAGCATTGAAACCCCATACCTCCTTCACCAACACATTGTGTGCTGGACCTGGATTCTCTGCAGAGAAAAATGGGGAGCAAAGGGTTGCATCGTTATGGAAAAGCTGAGAAAAGTCCATTAGCCAAAATGATGTAAACAAAGGTAAAGTCAGTTTATTACGGGGTCTAAACAAAGGTTCCGCCTAGTACAATAGGATCCATCGGATCTCCAGACCAGATTAAGTAGGGAGAGTATGGGTGGAAGCATTGAACCCCTATAATGGGGGGGGAGACTTGTTCCCATCAAGGGCTCTCTTTCTGCCACCCCCCTTCTCTCTCTCTCTCTCTCTCTCTCTCTCTGCTACCCCTTCACTCTCTCTTTCTGCCACCCCCTCTCTTTCTCATTCTGCTGCCCCTTCTCTCTCTCTCTTTTGCCTTCTCTCTCTCTCTGCTACCCCTTCACTCTCTTTCTGCCACCCCCTCTCTTTCTCATTCTGCTGCCCCTTCTCTCTTTTTTGCCACCCCTTCTCTCTCTCCCTGCTACCTGACCCCCCTCTCTCTTCCACCCCTTCTCTCTCTCTTTCTGCCACCCCCTCTCTCTTTCTGCCACCCCCCTCTCCCTTTCTGCTGCCCATTCTCTCTCTCTTGCTCTCTTTCTGCCCCTCCCCCTCTGTGTCCCTCTTCCTCCCTGCCCAGCAGGCTGCCAGGGGAAGGACAGATTGCTCTTGGCAGAGGTCTGCACTGACCGCTTGCAGAGGGCTTTTGAAATTAGGCTGAGGGCAACCTGTGGCCCTAGGTTGCCTTCCCCTGCCATATAACATCTGCTATTTCCTGCTAAGCTGGAGGAGCAAATGATTTAGGAAACTAATGTGATTTCCCCATCTCTCTCCCCTACCCAACCCCAAGTTCAAACCAGATGCAGGGAGCAGCCGTCTCATCACATTGCAAATACACGCACGTACGCATGCACCGGAGCTGGGGGGAGAAAGTGGGCAGACCCTGTCCTGTCCAGTGGCGTTAGGACAGTTGGGGGGTGGGGTGGAGGAGAACATGGAGGGTAGCAGCTTCTGAAACACACTCCTTTTTCAAAGGCAGATTCCCAGAAGGCTCGTGGAAAAATGCTAAATTTCACTTCAAACATTCCGCCAGCCAAATTGGGATTAGAGGCGGCTGATCAGAAAGTACGTGTCTGGGGAGGTGGGAGGGAGGGTGTCTTTTCAGCAGCGTTGGCAGTGTGGTGGCGGCGGTGGGGCATATGGCTTAACCCATCAAGGAAGCTTAAATATAGAGGGGCGGAATATGATAGCTCCTTCTTATATGGGGGAAGGGTGGGAGCCGCCGAGAGAAGGTGACAGACTGGGAAAGCTGGGGGTGGGGGAAGGTACCAGGCACCGAGGAAGGGGGAGCAGGTTTGGAGGGCAGAAAGTGGGTGCAGGGACAAGAGCCCCCTCGGGGACAGAAGGAGGGGGACACCCAAACCACCCCAGGAAGCACCTCTCTGCTCACAGCCAGCATCCCACGGGCACAGCCAGCGGGAGCGTGCGTCATGCCAAGACCAATTCTCCTGTCTCTCCCAGGCCTGGGAGCCGGGAGCATCTAGGGTTCCCACGGGGGACAGGAGACTGGCGGAGCAGGGCTGGATTAAGGCTTGTTAGCAATTTAGCAGCTGTAGGGAGAAGAAAGGGAAAGTGGTGGTGGTGGTGGTGGGGAACTGGCCCTCCTTCCAAGCTGTTCCCGACATTCCACGTGCAGAATTCCACCACCACACACACACACACGCCCCGAGTGGAAGGCTCTGAACATCTGTCCCCACCGCTGTTTCCCCTCGCCCTGTACTTATGCAGCCCCCCCACATGGAAATGGGGCGGGTGGGGGGGGGCAACCACACACATTAGGGAGGGAGGGGCCATAGTAACTCAGCAGAAAAAGAGTTACTTTTTCTGCTGATCAATCCTTGGCATTGCCTGTTAAAGCAAAGTGGGGAACCTGTGCTCCTCTAGATGCGGTGGGACCCCGACTCCTATCAGGCAAACAGGCAGGCAGGCAGGCATGATGGGAGTTGGCGTCTAACCACATCTACAGCACCACAGGTTCCTCATCCCTGTGGTAAAGGCTTTTACTTATTTATTCCTACATTTATATCTCGCTTTTTTCCCCTCCTGCAAGGAACCCAAGGCGGCTTACATAATCCTCCTCCTCTCCATTTTATCCTCACAACACCCCTGTGAGGTAGGTTAGCCTGAGAGCCAGTGACCGGCCCAAAGTCACCCAGTGAGCTTCCTGGCCATGTGGGGACTAGAACCCGGATCTCCCGAGTCCAACACTCTGACCTCCAGAGACAAGGCGGCTCCATTTCTAGGAAGCCTTTGGAGGCCAGGCAGGCTCTGGTAGGAAGGAACCCTTCCTTACTGACAAGCCACAGTTTAAAAGATACCTTGTTTTCTACGCATTGTCTTTATTCTTTATCTGTTTTTATCCTTTAATTGTTCACCTCTGCAAAATCTGCTTAGACATGGAACGGTATACAAATACTGTAAGTAAGTACAGTAATACCTTGGATTGCAAGTAACTTGGTCTGAGAGCGTTTTGCAAGACAAGCATTTTTTAAAAAATAAATTTTGACTTGATAAACAAGCGACGTCTTGCAAGACAAGTAGTGGAGGGATGTAACCGCTCGCCTCGAGCAGGCGTAGCGGGCCGAAATCAGCCCCGCTCACGCCCGCCAGAGACTCGCTTTGATATGAGAGTGTTTTGGATTACAAGCACGGTTCCGGAACGAATTATGCTCGCAATCCAAGGTATTACTGTACATAACTAACTAACCACTACACCGACGCCGCCACACTGACTCTGAACCAGATAGCAGGTGACGGGGGGGGGGGGACCCTCTGTCTGAGACCCTGGAGAGCCACTGCCAGCCAGAGGAAACCCCACCAGGCTAGAACTGTGTTGTTTTGTTTTGTTGAAACTTATAATAAAAAATAAATTAAAAAGAAAAGCATACAACAAGCTGCTGCCCACCCCGGTTTGTGCAGTTACTTGCCTAACCTTAGCCCAACCACACCTGTGCTTTCAGTTCCTGTTTCTAGTTCTGCCATGCCTGCGTAGCTGGCTGGGGCATGCTGGGAGTTGTAGGCCAAAAACATCTGGGGACCCAAGGTTGGAGAACACTGGGCTAGAAGGACCAGCGGCCTGACTCTGTGCAAGTCAGGTTGCTACGTGCATGCGCCCACGCACACTGCCCGTGCTTCACAGGGACATTCCCCAACAGTGCGCTGCTGCTGCTGCAGTGTCAGAAAGGGGAGAGGGGCAACTTTGCTGGAGTGTGTGTGTGTGGGGTTTTTTTAAGGAAGCTGGGGTTGAGGTATGTGGGCATGTTGAGAGAACGATGCAATGATGGTGAAAGGACAGCATTGGGAGGACTGGGTCAGGGCTCCCATTACAAGGGGGCCGGAGGGGGGATGCTCCTCTAGCTTTGGCGATGGTCCTCTTGGCTACAGTTTTTAGAAGGCTGTGGAGGTGGGGGGAGCATCACTTGGCTAAAGCGGGTGCTGCGCTTGTGGATTTCCCAAAAACAGTGAGTAGGCAGACTTCAAGGCCTGCCAGATCTACTTCGTTTTTTTATAAGAAGATCCACCAATCGGAGGTTGGTGCAAAAGACATTTACACTTAGGGCGTAATCCTGTGCATGTTTAGACAGGACGGCTGGGGAATGCTGGGAGTTGTGGGCCTTTTTCCTATCTAAACATGCATAGGATTGCACCTTTAGAGTTAAAGAACTCTGAGTGGAGGAATTTGTTTGGAGCACCAGAACTAAGTAGCGCTCACAGTCCTTACACAGAAAAACTCCTGGTTTGTACCCCAAGCTCTCTTCATTTCAGCAGTATAATTTAGGGCAAGGGGGGGGCAACATTTTGTTGCTGCAGCCCTTGCTAATCGACTGTATATCACCCAGAGATCTACCAGCACATCCAGATCTTCCCCTGCCCCACCTGCCTCCCTCCCTTCCTCGCCCCCCCCCCACATAATTGGAGCAGCGGACCAAGTGGGGTGTGTGTGTGTTGGGGGGGTGCTGTTGACACCAAAGGGACTGAGAAGGGGATGGGCTTGGGCAGTTATATGGAGGGGTTTGTATAGATGGATTAACTGCGTTGGGAGAAGAGTAAGAGGGTTTTTTGGTGGCGGGACAGATGAGTGGCAGGCATGGCAGAACTAGAAACAGGAACTGAAAGCACAGGTGTGGTTGGGCTAAGGTTAGGCAAGTAACTGCACAAACCGGGGTGGGCAGCAGTTTGTTGTATGCTTTTCTTTTTAATTTATTTTTTATTATAAGTTTCAACAAAACAAAACCATAAAAAAAAGAAGAAAAATAAATAAAAATAATGTTGTATGCTTTGACATATTGAAACACCCTTCCTAATAAGAGGTTTTTCCCCCTCCCTCCCCCCCATTTGAGATAAAGCCCCATCCCTGAACAAGAGTGGACATCACCCAAAGGAAACATGAGATTCCCTGTCCCTCTCAACACAATCCCCCCTTTACTCTCCTGCCCTAACGTGTGTGTGTGTGTGTGTGTGTGTGTGTGTGTTGGTGGTGGGAATTTAAAAGTAAATTTGCTGTGGCAATGATACAGTCCCAAAGGGGAGGGTGGTCCTTACCCACAACACGGATCTTGATGACGGCCTTGTCCACCATGTTCTCAATCTGCACTGAGAGCTCGTAGAGGCCTGAATGGTGCCGTTCAGACTTGCGGATGAAGAGGATGGTGTCTAAGTCTGAGGTGCGGATGTGGATCTCCTTGGGGTCCAGGGGCTTCCCATCCTTCATCCAGGTTACAAGAGGACGGGGTTTACCCTGGAGTTGAAAAAATGGTTGGCATCAGTGCTGGGACCTTTGTTCAAGCACTGCCCTGCCCTGCAAACACCACCAATCCAGCAGCTAATGTTCTATTCCATGGTTGGGAACTTTCCACAACTGAGCCCACAATTAGGGCATGGCTGGCTTTAGAAAAGTAGTAGGGGTGAGGAACCCTTTTCCTATGGAGGGCCTTTGACTCACAGGAATAGCCAGTCAGGGATCTCAGCTGACAGTGGCAGAGCCAGAGCAGATGGTGAACATCCTTTCATAGATCATAAAGTTGGAAGGGGCCTACAAGGCCATCGAGTCCAACCCCCTGCTCAATGCAGGAAACCAGAGGAGGGGGGGTGTCTCCCATCCAAGTAATAACCAGGCCTGACCCTGCTTAGCTTTCTAAGACAAGCTGAGCCAACGTGAGCCACAGGCCTGTGGATGGAGTCCCTGCCAAAAGTAGGTGGAGCTTGTAGTCTTGCATAGCTCAGAGGTGGGGTCGCAGGGATGCTGTGCTGGCACCTTTTGATTAGCAGAGACATCATCTGCCACCCCCCTCAGAATTCCCTGTTCCCTTTGAGCTTAGTTGCAATCCTCCCCAGAGCTGAGGGTGTGACAGGGAATGAATTTTCTCAGCAAGAAAATAAGTTATGAGCTATCCCTGCTGTAATGGAACATATTTTGTGGTGGCCTACTCTTTAATGGGCAATTAAGACCCATTAGGGCCTTTTCTGTGGCAGCCCCCGTACTGTGAAACTCTCTCCCTAGTGACCTCCGCCATGCCCCCTCTCTGCTGAGCTTCCCCCGCTCATTAAAAACTTGGCTATTCAGGCGGGAATATGGGGTGGGCTAATGATTTTAAAATTTTATATTGTTTTAAATGTATTTTATCTTGTGTTTTTATCTGTGTACATCGCCCAGGGTGGCTGGTTGCCGGCCAGATGGGCGATAAATAAATATAAATAATAAATAATAATAAATTAGCTTTACAAAAGACCTGCTCCAGGTGGAGATAAAAACGGCTAGAATTGGTTTGTTGCTATGGATCAACTCAGCTGCCTGAATTTTTGGGCCCTCCTTAGGGGCATGGCTATGGGGACTGTCATGATGCGTGCCTGCACTACAAAATTTACCAGTACACCCCTGGTGGGTGGCCTTGTGGCCTTCCAGATGTTGCTGGACTACAACTTCCACCATCCCTAACAACTGGCCATGCTTGCTGTGGCTGATGGGATTTGGAGCACAACAACATCTGGAGGGCCACAGGTTCCTCACCCCTAGCATAGCTAATGGTAAAACCTAATCGTAAATTGCCTAATGGTAAAACCATCACTGCTTGCTTGGCCCTATGGCTCCTCTCCTTAAGAGTCAGAAGTACCAATATCTGGGAATAATCTCCCCCGTGGCCACCGGCCACCACTACCATTGCTCTGCTGGCTTCCCACGGCCCTGCAGCCTCTATTCCAGTGTTCTCCAACCTTGGGTCCCCAGATGTTTTTGGCCTATGGCTGGGGCATGCTGGGAGTTGTAGGCCAAAAACATCTGGGGACCCAAGGTTGGAGAACACTGCTCTATTCTATACAAATAATATATGTGTGTCTATAAACTAAAAAAAAAAATGGCAACAGAGCACAGCAACAGCAAGTGAGAAATAGTAGTAGTGCTGTTTGCCACCACCAGTTAAATCAGGGGTGTTCAACCTCTTTCAGCCTGAGGGCCAAATTCCATTTCAGAGATGCTCTTGGGGGCCACATTCCAGTGGTGGGTGGGGCTGATAACTAAAGGTGTTGGGGCCAAAGGCAAAAGGGGAAGGGCCAAAATACCAAAAACGTCAACCTATTTTAGCTTAAAGCTCTTACTGCCAATGAGAAAGGCTTAGGAGAGGCATTTTAGCCTTTTAGAAGGGGAGGGAAAGACACGGAAAAGCCAGGAAACCAGAAATCGATCAGTATGTCGGGAAAGGGGGTGGAGCAAGGGGAAGGGGTGTGGCCACCTGGGGAACCCCGGAAGGCTGCACTGGGACCCCAGGCAGGCTGGATTTAGCCCACAGACCTGAGGTTCTGCACCCCTGAGTTAGATGCTACTGTGCAGCAGTCTATGCTTGCCTATTAGTAAGGCCAGCTCTACACCCTGAGTTATAACTCCAGTGGGCTGCTCACCATCCCATCAACCCATCCTTCCCTGCCCGTCCATCACACGGTGCTGTTTGTAAAAGATTGCCCTGGGCAGCCACTAAGCTGTGTCAACAGCTTGGTATTTTGGGAGCTGTAAACCTCCCCCAGCAGTCACCTCCCGCCGGTTCCGAATCCCGATGCTGGGAGGTTTTCTTTCAGTCCAGTTGCTCACCTGGAATGGGATCACCAAGTTGACTGGCTCCCCAACTCTCCTGATGTACGTCTGTCGGAGGTGGCGAGGCAGACGGATCTTGGGCTGTTCTGTAGGGAGAAAAGAGAGAGCAAGTGGGAGAGGCTTGGAAGAACATTGGAAGACACTGGAGGTGGGGGGATGAGAGGCCAAGGCGAATGTGAGCTGCAAGCCCTGTGGGTTAACAACATGGGTAGGTAACCTGGTCCGTCCCCCACTCCAAGCATTTCAGATTATATTTCCCAGAATCACTGAGCACTGGCCATGCTGCCTGGGGCTTATGGGAATTGTAGTCCAAAACTTCTGGAGGGCACCAAGTTGCCTACCTCTGCTTTATCCCCAGGTAGTATACATCACAAGCATGCTGTCAGCACTAAATAAATATAAAGGAGTAGGACTGAGTATAGAGGCCAAGAGGTCCCTTTCTCAATTGGCACGTCCTCCTCCCAATTCAATGTGGACATCTGGGTGGCAGACAAAGACAGGCAAATACAGTAATACCTTGGATTGCAAGTAACTTGGTTTGAGAGTGTTTTGCAAGACAAGCAAATTTTAAAATATTTATTTAAATTTTTTTGACTTGATATACAAGCGACGTCTTGCAATACAAGTACTGTAGTACGGCTTAAATTAAAAATCTCTGTACAAATTTTTTTGGGGGGATTTCGTTTTGATATAAGAGTGTTTTGGATTACAAGCACGTTTCCGGAATGAATTATGCTCTCAATCCAAGGCATGACTGTACAGCTCGTTGCCCATAGAAATGCAGGGGTAGAGTGTCTCCCCTTCTTTGCATCATGGTGCCGTCCCATCCCACCCTAACAGCAGCTTTCAGATGGGAACCGGGAAGTGTGCACTGGGTGAGCACCAGACTAAGGTACCTGGGAAAAGGAGGAGAAATCTTAGCTGGTAATAGTTTGGGAGGCCCTCAAAGGCATAAGGACCAATCCCTCCCAGTTCAGGGTTCCAGGGTTTAGTTAACAAGGGTTGCCAAGATTTTATTTCAAACGTTTTGATCCCTGGACGGGGCCGAGAACAGAGCCAGGGAAAGATAAGGTGGCACTCGACGGCGGACTCCAGCAAAACAAAATAAACATCTGTTGGGACAGACCGGGGTGGGCGGAGGGGATCTGATCAGTTGGCAAGCTAAAACCACATACCAAAGCCTAGTTCAGTGTATTCTAGCTCATTGGTGTCTTCTCAGCCTGACTACCAGAGAGCTTTTTAACCAGAGGAATGAAGCTGGGTCCTTCTACAGCAGGCGTACTGAACCTCTTTAACCCCTGGTGTCGAATTCAATTTTGGAGAAGCTCTTGGGAGCCACATTCCAGTGGGGGGGGGGGCGAAAGGCAAAGTAGACAGGGTTAAAATAATAATCCTCCCACCCACCTTGCAAAGGAGCAAGGAACTAACGCCCTATGGCAGAGCTGTTGAACCACTTTCAGCCCAAGAGCTGAATTCAATTTCAGAGATGCTCTTGGGGAGCCGCATTCCAGTGGGGGGCAGGGACAAAGGCAAAGGGGACAAGGCCAAAATACCCAACGTGCCAGCCTATTTTAGCTTGAAGCTCTTACCGCCAGTAACTGTGCCTCAGGAGAAGCATTTCAACCTTTTAGAATTTGGGGGAAACTGCAAAAGCCGGCAAACTACCCAAACAGTGTCAGTCATGGGCCAGGTGGCGGGGCCCTCAGGGGAATCCTCGAGGGCTGGATTGGGACCCCAGGCGGGCTGGATCTGGCCCGCAGGCCTGAGGGTCGGCACTCCTGCTCTACAGGCAAAGCCCGGCAGCAGTGGCTGGTGGCTCCCATGTCAGAGGGGTAGTGAATCCACTCACTCAGCCTGAACTTTAAAGTAGTTATCCATGGTGCTGAACCTATTTTGCTGATATGGTTCAGCACCATAGATAGCTCCTTAAAAGTTCAGACTAAAACCCGGAGTGGATACACCAACCCACTGACAAGGAGCCACCAACCTCCATCAGTCAAGCCCAGAGGATAGGGTAGAGATACCAGGGACTTCAGTTTTGCAGGTCAGGCGGCCCCAAATGACTAACCGACAATCTCTCTGATGGTGACGGGCTGTGCAAAGGTGGCCGGTGGGCTGTTGCCCGCGATGTTGACTGCAGTGACCCGGAAGAAAAGCTTCTCGCCTGTCGGAAGGTCCTTGGCGGTAAAGCCGCAGCGCTCCACCAGCTCTGTGTTGCAAGTTATCCATTCGTCAGCTGGGAAAGAGGGCAGAGAGCACAGGGTCAAGGGATGACAAAGAGTGAAGCGCAAGCAGGAGGCTGTCAGAGGCTGTTTGTCCTGCAGAGATGGGAGGACTAAGCCAACGGCAAGAATTGGGGGCTTTGTGGGGAGGGGGTGTCCATAGGGAGTGGCCAGGCATGAGGTCATGGATCACCAGCCAGACAGCAGCAAGCAGAGGGTGAGAAGTGCTATAACCTCTCCACTCCATGTGCAAATTAAGTTCGCCCTCTTACAATTATTTCAAAACAGCCCACATGCATGTAATCTTCCAGGGCTGGGCCAAGGTTCAAACAATACAGGAGCTGGATGAGGCTACCAGAGTGCATGAGATGAAGATCACAAGTGGCAGGCATTGTCTCCATGAATAGAAGGCACAGTCATGGAAGAAAAGGTGAGAAAGAGAACTGTGCAGTCTGGCCTAGGTCACTGTGAGGAAAGGCTCAGTAGACCCAGGCTCAAAGGTTAAGGGTCAAGATGCCCAGGGTGAAAAGGCTACTATTTTGCTAAGGTCATAGGTAAGGAACTGGTGGGGAGCTCATAAGTGAGAGGTTCTCAAAGTGAGGCCCCTGATCCTCTGTGGAGGTCATTACAGCAGCAGGGAAGGACATGGGAAAGGGCTGATGGAAACAGCAACTTCCTGGCAATCCTGCAGAAGCACAAGCACGGCTAAGAAAACATGAAAGCACAGATGGTGGCAACCCAGTGACAGAAGCAGGAGGGAAGCTGAGACTACCCCGGCTGGTGTACTGTGGGCTGAGGGGTGATTTTCAATCCTTCAGAAGGAAGAGATTCTCATGGGAGTTTGGCTAACAGACGTTTAGGGACCCCCGCTTTGATTAAGTCAGAGGCCTCAGAAAGACTTGTCTGTGGAGAGCCCAGTAAAATAAGCTCTCACACAAACCAACCAACTCCCTGACCTCCCCATTCAGCTGCAGTAACTCACTTCCTTCTTTGCAATACTCGATGAGGTAGCCGTCAATGCCACCGGCGCCAATCCGGTCTGGGGCGCGCCACTTCAGTGTGGCTGTGGTGTCTGTCACATCCTCCAAGGTGAGGTGCAGTGGCTCACTGGTGGGGGCTGAAATCGAATTGAGGGAAGGGGGAAGAGTAATTACACATATACACAAACACGTCCTTTTCCCTGGCCTGCACTGACAATGTCACAACCTCCACTACGCTTCTAATGCAGTGTTCTCCAACCTTGGGTCCCCAGATGTTTTTGGCCTACAACTCCCAACATGCTCTATGTTGGCATAGTGGTAAATTTTGAAGTGCGGGCACTCATCATGACAGTTCCCATAGCCACATCTCCTAAGGAGAGTCCAAAAATTGAAGCTGCAATTGTGTTGTAGGTTTCGTCTTATGTTGGTGTTTGTTGTTTTTATGAATGTTTGCTGCTTTATTACCGTACCGGCTTTTATTATATGCATTTTATTGTTTTAAACCACCTTCGGAGGGCTCCTGCCCTGAAAGGTGGCCTAGAATTATTGTAAATACATCAGATAACTAAATACAAATCCAGGCAACCGTAGCAACAAACCAGTTCTAGCAGTTTTGATCTCCACCAGGAGCAAGTCGCTTGCCAAGCTGATGGGTCTTAATTGCCCATTCAAGACCAAGCCACCCCAAGATTCTGTGCATGAAAACAGGGAACAATATATAGTTACTGGGAAAATTCAGTTCCCCCCAGCTGCTGTGAGGATTGCAGGTAAACTCGGAGGGAACAAGGAAGTCTGTGGGGGAGGTGGGACATGATGTCACCATTCCTGCTAATAAAAAAAGTGCTAGTTGTTGTGCCTCCAGTTTGGGATAGAGGAGGAAGACATAGCCCGAGTGTGTTTGGGGAGGGGCCGAGCACATGTCATCTGCAGCCTAGCCCAGCTGTGCTGACTTGCCAATCAGCCCTTGCTTAAAAGACAGGCCCGGTGGCAAAGACAGCCGTGGCAAAGATGCTCCTGCCAGCTCCTGGACCTAGGCTCATCATGTATTTTGGCCCCGATCGACTTTGACTTCCCTTCAGCATGCTCCTCTACTGGTTCGTGTTTCCTTTGATTTTGGACGGATATTTTGGCTTCTAACCTTGGACTGTGTCAACAACTATTGCTTATCTCTTGACCGGAGTAATTTACGACACTAGTGCTGCATCCCTGTGAGTTACAGCTCCGCTATACCACTGTGAGGCAAGAAAGGGAGAGAAAAAGTAACCCCTTTGCCTAAAGTAGAGGCAAGGGGCAATCTGGCCCTTCTCCCTGTCCCCCTTTTTCACTGCCTCATCATCCATCCATCCATCCCTCTCTCTCTTTCTCTCTCTCCCTCTCTCTCTCTCTCTCCATCCCTTTCATCAGCACTGCAGCCACCCCTCTCACTCACCAATAGGCATGAATGGTTTGGTATTCTGGCTGGGCTGAGAGACTCCAATGGCATTGACTGCGAAGACACGCATCTCATAGAGCACCCCCTCAATCATTTTGGTGGACTCATAGGTTGTCTCAGTGAATACTTCAAAATTCAGCTTCATCCAGCGCATGCTTCCCTTCTTCTTGCGCTCCATCAGGTATCCTGGCTCGCAAAGGGAGAATGAGGTTAACGGGAGGAAGATGCCACCTCCCGGCTTGTTTCAATCATCAGGGCTATCTAATGGGTTGTTGCCGGGATTGTATTGTGTATCAGTAACTTGTGTCCATATAGACACAATTCCAGGGTGTTCCAGCATACCCTAATGGGCACTACCTCCATTCATTCACAGGACACAGATCTGTTTAAGAAGAGTGACTATAAACCGTGCACCATACAAGACAATAGAGGGCTTCTCTTACATGAAAGGTTTAAACCGCCACTTTACTGAGGCTTCTTCCATTTTCCTTGGAGGAAAAGTGCGTTCTTTACACGGAGTTATTTTCCAGAGTTTGTCTTTCTCAGCCTTTCTATATACAGTCATGCCTTGGATTGAGAGCATAATTCGTTCCGGAAACGGGCTTGTAATCCAAAACACTCTTATATCAAAACGAAATCCCCCCAAAAAAATTTGTACAGAGATATTTAATTTAAGCCGTACTACAGTACTTGTATTGCAAGACGTCGCTTGTATATCAAGTCAAAAAAATTTAAATAAATATTTAAAAATTTGCTTGTCTTGCAAAACACTCTCAAACCAAGTTACTTGTAATCCAAGGTATTACTGTATTTAATTAATCAACCACAAGATGGCGCTGTGGTATAGCTGCAGTATAGCAGAATTGCCACTTTATGTGAGGCTTTCATTCCAGTTTGTTCAGGTTTGAAATTTAATACCTGACTTTCCTTGCTCTAAAAACCCCCTGCAAAAATGGCTGGAAAACATAGGAGAGGCTCTGGAGGATGACAATGTCATGAAAAGGCCCCACAAACTTCTGTGAGTTTGTAGGCCTTTTTTCTGTCTAAACTTGCATAGGATTGTACCTTTAGTCAGACATCCTCACAACTGAACCTGAGACCTTCTACATGCAAAGCACATGCTCTCTTGTCACTGAGCTATGACCCCTCTCCAAGACAGTGGGGAGTTCAGGATGGAGAAAATGGGCAGAACTTCTACTGCAGCAGTCCTAGTTGCACTGCTAGCCAGTGGTGTCATTTGGGGGGGGGGTGTCGAAGTATTTCTATTGAGTTTATCAACATAGAAGAAACCAGCAAAAAGAAATTTATCATAGACCGAGCAACAAATAACATGAATCACAAGGAATCAGGTATCATCAAATCAGTAGTTATGGTTAAAAAAGAATAAACGGTATTTGAATTACTTGATTGTGACTTTCCTCAGCTGTCCATGTATTCTAAGTGGTTGTCTCTGATTGCCTTGCTTATTAATCAAGTCAAGACATACTTGATTAATAGTACTGCATTCCCTGAAAACTTTCCTCCAAAATTCATATACACACCCACATTCCCACGACATATGGTAGTAATCACCCCTTCTCCCACATCCCTTCCAGCAATCTGGTGAAGAGGAATTATAAGTACAGCTTATAGTTAGTGGTGTATTTAGCGAACTTTAGGCGCAAATGTTATCTGATCCAGTTTCACTGATTAACTCGAAGCTCTCACCAGTAATAGGCATGCCACCATCATATTTTGGTAGTTCCCACACCAAAATGGCCCAGTCCTCTCCCACCGATGTGATGCGCACAGCTTCAGGAGGATCAGGAACATCTGCCGAAGACAAGGGGCAATCGAGTAAGAGACAGGGGAACGCTGGGCCAGCCAGGACTACGAGACTCCTGCATTCCCATCATAGCCACATTACTCACCCACAACCTTGATATTGAGGCTAGCTACATCCTCGCCCACCGGATTGGTCACCTTGATGGTGTAGCTCCCTTCATCGGAGCGCTCTGCACTCTCAATCACAAAACTACTCAGCTCGTTCCGTTCTTCTATACGAACCCGCCCCTCCTTCTCTTCAAAGACCTGGGGGAGGAAGAAGAGGACAGGCAGGAACAGTCAGGTTCAAATCTGCAAAGCCAAAAGTAAGCTACAACTTCGAGGAGTCAAGCTTTCCAGAACTAGTGGTTTCTTCAGCATTCCGAAAAGATTGGCCTTTATGTGAAAAGCAAACAAAAACAGGTCTCTAGCCCTCATGGTGGGCTCTAAAATGTATGCACTTGGCAAAAGACTGGGAGTTGGATCTAGACAAAATAACTCTCGTTGAGATCCATGTGAAAAGTTAATCATGGTTTAACTTAAGTCCTACTGATTGCAATGGGTATGAAGTTCAGCTAACCATGTGGAGCTTCGGAGCCCTGTCCTTCTACCTTTGACTGATAGACTTAAGAGATATTTTTTTTTATATCACCTCTCGCTTGAGGATTCAAGACATTCCTGCATTGAGAAGGGGGTTGGACTCGATGGCCTTGTAGGCCCCTTCCAACTCTACTTTTCTATGATTCTATGACATGTTGCAACATTGAAAAAAGACATATAAAATAAACTCTAAAAAAAAGAACACAACTGATACAGTTAAGTTGTCAGAATATACATATAAAAGAGATGGTAAGAAAAAGATAGGAAGATTTTATAATGTCCAGAAGCCTTTTATTCCCCTTTACGGAAGATAGATAGCAGCTGGATATTAATTGCTATAATTCATTCAACATGAGCTAAGAGATGGTGAGCCTTGTAGAAAGGATGTTTGTGTTTAAGTATTATTTTATGGGCACTTGAGTTGCACTTCTAGAACTTAAAGAAAATATAGCACTTATAGTATTTCAGAGAACTTTGGAATTATTGGAGAGGTTTTAAGTAATAAAGAATGAGATATATAATCTGCTTTAGTCCTTTCGAGTTCAGCTGCTTCCAGATGGATGGTTCCCTGTGCTACCAGTCAAAAGGCACTGTGCAGCTATTTCATCTTTTCTTCCTTAATGGATTTCTTGTGGTCAGTAAAAAGATGGAAGAAGCCGTGGGGAAACACGGGAGGGTTACAAGTGGAAGATGACATCACCCAGACCCCCTAACAGTGTTCTCCAACCTTGGATCCCCAGCTGTTTTTGGCCTACAACTCCCAGCATGCCCTAGCCAGCTATGCTGGGTGGGGCATGCTGGGAGTTGTAGGCCAAAAACATCTGGGGACCCAAGGTTGGAGAACACTGCCCTATAAGATTCTGAGAATGAAGCGGGATGACGACACGATAAAAGCCTCATCTGGAAGCACACCTTTATAGCACGATGAAGGTCGGGATGGGCAACTTGTGGCCCTCCAGATGTTTTGGCCTACAACTCCCATCAGCCCTAGCTAGCACAGCCAACAGTGAGGGATCAAGGGAGCTGTAGGCCAAAACATCTGGAGGGTCACAAGTTGCCCACCCCTGATGTAGGTTCCCGACTCTGAAACTGAGGCCCTGAGCCCCCAAATCATCTCATGTTCCATTCTGTCCCACCAGTGCGTACCGCGCCACCCTTCATCCAGGTGGCCACAGGCAGTGGTTCCCCAGTGATGGACACATCCAGGCGCAGCTTGTTCCCAGCGACCACCACAATGGTGTTTTCATTTGTCTGTCCTGAGCAGTCCAAATGGATCTTGGGGGGCTCTGGAGAAATCAGAAATGACAATGAAACAAAACCGGAGATATCCCCTTCCTCCCTGCATTTGCTAAAGATCCCTGGCGTGGTACATTTACTGCCTCCACACCGGTGAACAAGGACTATGGATAGAGGCCAGCTGATCAGAGCTTTCTTCTTTATATTTTCATTGGCACATTCGCCAAGTGATTTACCATTACATCCATTCTCTTGACAACCCTCTGAAGTGAATCGTGGTCACTTCCACTTTACTGATGGAAATGCAGGGTTTCCCCATGTGAGCAGCGGGGGTTGCATCCACATCTCCCGACTGTCTGTCTGAGCTTCCCCACTGCAGCGAGAGCTTTCCTGGAGTTGTTTGTCTCAGTGGACCTGACTCAGCTGGAGAGGTCTACTACTTAGTATTTAATTTCAATATCACTCTCAAAACACACAGGGCTCTTCCTCCCATTCATCCCATGAGGTATTATTCCCATTTTACAGATGGGGAATTGGAAGATAGTACATAAGAGCCCTCCTGGATCAGATCAAAGGCCCATCTAGTCCAGCACCCTGTTTCCCATAATGCCCCAGTGTGGAGCCTGCAAGCAGGACAGGAGGGAAATAGCACCCTCCTGCTGTTATATCCCAGCAACTGGTATTCAGGGGCATGCTGCCTCTGATCCTATAGCCATCATGCCTAGCGGCCACTGAGAGCCTTATTCTCCATGAATTTGTCTAATCCCTTTTTAAGTCATCTAAGCTCCATCACTGTGCCAGCGAGTTCCACAGATTAACTCTGGGCTGTGTGCAAAAGTACTTCCTTTTCTCTGTCCTGAATCTCCCACTGTTCCGCTTCATCAGATGACCCTGGGTTCTAGTATTGTGAGTGAGAGAGAAAAACTTCTCTCTGTCCATCATTATCCACACCATGCAAACTTTTATACACCTCTATCATGTTCTCCCTTTTTTCTAAACCAAACAGCCCCAAATGTTGGCACACTCCAGCCCCCTGATCACAGTGACTTGCCCATGGCCAAGTCCATGGGCTGAGCAAGGATTTAGGCCTGGCTCCTCCAAATTCAACACGCGGCCAATGGGCTACATCTGACAGCTCTGGTGCTGCAGTCTTCCTTTGGCAGTGCTCTTAGCACAGGGAGGGAATGTGGAGAGGCAGATCTATCGCATACAGCACTAAATCTCACTTTCTTAAAATACATTCAGAAAATTCTCAGGCTTCCCTCCTACCCACCATTCTCCCCCAAGGATGGCAGAATCTACTCACCTTGTTTGGGGACATATTCGATCTTGATTTCTAGAAGTGGGAGAGAACATAGAAGAAGGAGGGTAAGTGTGAAACAGCAATGAGCACCTCTAGCCAGTATCTGAGGTTGTAATACCTGCTTCCTCCCTTTCATGCCACTATATAAATTATGGTGCAGTGACCTTCCCCAACAGCAGTGTCCCTGTGAGAAATCAGGACCACAGCAACATCCTCATAACCAGAAAACAGATCCATCAGAAGTCAAGCCCCTGAGTATATCATGGAGCAGGGGACGTGGTTTCTGCAGCTAGCCTGAAAACTTTTCACTTCAGGCTCCCATTAAAAAAAAAAAAAACAACAACCCACAACCCAAGTTTCTAGACCCATTGATTATAGGGCATGCAAGCAGGACCTGCAACAAAATGTTGCAGAGTGGGGTGCTTCTGTTCAGGGTCCCAGCCACTCTATTCCCCTCCCATCTAGCTTTTCGTTTTCCCTCTGCCAATAGTCAGTCAGCATTGCAGTTCTACTGAGCACTCTCAGTCCTAGTTGGGGCGGGGGGGTCATGGCCTTAAGTTTTTTTTCTAAATAATTTTTGTACTCCGCCAATCTTTCAGGTTCCCTCAAGCCTACCAACCTGTCCCTCCAGGGCTGGCCCAAGACATTTGGCTGCCTGAGGCAAATGACAAAATGGCCGACACAAGGTCTTTGGCTGCCTGAGGGGAAAGACAAAATGGACAGCACAAGGCATCTGGCTGCCTGAGGCTAATGACAAAATGGCCGACACAAGGCGATTGGCTGCCTGAGGCAAATGACAAAATAGACAGCCCAAAACATTTGGCTGCCTGGCGCAAATTACAAAACAGATGCCCTGAGGCATTTGATTGCCAGAGGCAAATGACAAAATGGTAGCTCTCCCCATTCCATATATAGAGGTTGACCAGTGTTGAATCTTACTTCAACACTGGCAAAAGGGCAGCGTCTTCCACCACACCTGAAGGTGACAGGCTAGCTTAGGGGGTACAGAGCAGGCTGCATGGCAGACACAGCTCTGTCCTCCCAACACCTTGCCACCACTCCCTGCCCTTCAGCATCTGGTACCTGAGACGGCTGCCTCACCCTGCCTAATGGTAGAGCATACCCATCTGCAAGGGTGATGCCATTTTGGCTACATAAGCAACAGGACTGACAGTCTGAACGTCAGACATAGAGAGAATTATATATATTCACACACGTCCAAAAAACGTCCCACGGAATGTAGATACGCCCCAAGAAGGCAAGATGCATGTGGAGGGAACCAGGGAAGAAATATAATTGTCTTTCAACCATCTTCTTGTCTGCTTCTGGACTGGGACTGGGAGAAGCATGGCATTTAGTGATTTGGCCACCGGTGCTGAACATGTGCTTTAGTTATTGGAAGCTAAGGCTGTTGCCTTAACAGACATGCCCCATGAACAGTAATTATGTGGCCCAATGTCACAAATGGTGCACGCTTACAACTTACCCTCCGTGCACCCACCCTTACTTTACCTTGGTCTTTCAGGCCCAAATCCAAATGGGGAGGATGGAGTGCCTGGGACCAGCCAAGAGGCCCCACTAGTCCTGTCTTACCTGATGAAGCATCTGAGCCTTACTGTATCGCTAGAGGAATCCTCCTGTGAGTTGAGCCATGCCTGCTTGTTGCTTGCTAGCACTCACCCAGGAAGTTGAGCTTGGCAGACAGCGAAAGAGCATATCCGTCGGGGACAAAGGTGTAGTCTCCCTCATCCTCCGGTCTCACATCATCAATGACCAGCTTGTGGAACCTACAGAACAGAGGCAGTGTGAGGGGCAAAGCAGGAGGAGGAGGACAGGAGCAGGGCAGACAACCAGTAGCAGGTTTACATCTTATTACGGGGGGGTGGGGGTGGATTTTAATTCAAGAAAAAGGTAGCTGCTAGACACCCACTCAGATGATATGATATCACATTCTTTCCTTACCATTAAACAACTTGCTTACCTACTCTTCATCGACGTGTGTGTGTGCGTGCGTGTGCGTGTGCGTGTGTGTGTGTGCGCGTGTGCGTGTGTGTGTTGATTAAAGTACAATTAAAAATAAACTGCAATTGAAATAGAATTTTCTAAATATTTTAATTATTTTTGTTAAATCAAAGCAAAATATCGAGACAGCAAGATGAGAATAACTAGGTAGGCTGGACCCACCCTTTAAAATAGCTAGGTAGACTTGGCTGGCCCGGTCTGGCCCGGAATTCCACCCCTACTTCATACTCCCCACCCTAATTCCTGAGAAATACCATGTCTTAACATCCTCAGTGTTCAAATGACAGGGGTGCCAGTGGAAGCCTGCCCCCCTTATTTTTTGTGGTGTCCCCTTAGCTGCTGTTCTTAGAAGGTCATGGAGCAACCATGATTTGGGCAAAATTGTAGGGAGTCGGTGGCTGGGTCTTGTGGATTTTATGAAGGCCTCCCCTTCCTTTCGAGCACTGGATATACCCTTCTTGAAGTGAAAGGTGGGCCTCTTTAGGAATGCATGTCCTTCCTTCCCCTCTCTCTCTTTAACCCTTTCATTCATTCATTCTTTCATTCTTTCTAAAATGTGTGTCTTGTCTTTCCTTTAATAAAACAAAAGAAAAAAACACCCCCTAGGTACCCTGATGCATTGCAATGCCATGAAGCATGTACCACACGACTGGGATTTTAGGTCATGAGATTATCACATACATATTCTGTATTTATTCAGGATTGGCATCAGGGTCAACACCTCTGGTCAGCTGCTAATGGACTAAGACCTCAGGAGGGCCCACCACTGACACAAAATGCTGGTTACAGCCACCCGGGCCCAGCAGTCCTCTCAGTACTGGGCAACCACTGACTGGCACTGGAGTCTGGATGACTGTGACCAATGCCCACCATTTTAATTCCCTTTGCCACTGTCAAAGTAAGGGGAGGGAGGGGGCTCTACCACATCAGGGGTGGGTAACAGGGCCCCCACCAAACCTGGCACCAGTCCTGTATTTTATTACATTTTATCCCAACGTTAGTGTCGAGGCCATACTTCCCCTTCCCTTCTAACTCCTCCTCCTCCCCATCTTCCTCAGAATCTATTTCCAGATCTTCCTCTGTAGGAAAAGTGGGCCCAATCCCTACAGCTAGACTGAAAGGTAGTGGTTTGTATATCTCAAGAATCAGGGAGTGGTACGTTAAGTTATGGGCTTTTGTGGTTATAAGAGTGCAATCCTATGCATGTTTACACAAAAAAGGTTCTACAACTCTCAGCATTCCCCAGTCAGCCATGATGAGAATTGTGGGACCTTTTTCTGTCTAAACATGCAGGATTGCACCCAAAGTAAATTAACTTGGATTATTAGAGCTAGCCAAGGAGGGAGGGCCCTTGTGCCAAGTCTGAGCAACAGCGGCAGTGGTTTAAACAATTTTGGAACAGACAACAAATTATACTGATTGGTAGCCTATTTTTGTTGTTCTAAGACACAATGGTGGTACAATTTGACTGTTCAATATGCTGCTTTTGTTGTTGTTTTTTCCTTGGGGGGGGGGAATAAATAAAGGAAGAAACATGGTGGTTTGCTCAAGGCCATCTAATGAGATCTATATCCAAGTAAAGATCTGACACTGGATTTCCTGTGTTGAAATCTCACACTCTAGCCACACCACCACAACAGATTCAGCTGTACATATAGGGAGGTGCAAATGGAGCCACAAAGTCCCAAAATCCCTGTACATGCACACCTTGTCCTAAACAAAGCACTGCCTTTCCTTTACACTCACCTGCCCTTGTGAGAAATGGTGATGCGTTTGCTGGGCCGGACCTCAATTCCATTCTTGTACCATTTGCCAGTCACCTTCTCATCCGACACTTCACACTTGAACACGGCCTGCTCAGCGGCTTTGACGGTAAGATCAGCAAGGTCCTGAACAACCTCAAGCTGTTTGTCTGGGTAACAAGAGAGGGGTGGAGAGCTCTGATCCTGCAACATCCCGCCGAGAAAATCCTTCAGATCCCTTTTGGAGTCCTTCCACCCACTGCTCCACCAGTTCCCACATACCTTCAACCACGAGGTGCCCCTCTGATTGGCCACCGTTGGTCAAGATCTGGTAGCGCCCAGTGTCTTCCTTGGTGGCCTCATTGATGATGAGGATGTGCTTTTTGCCATCTTTCTTGAAGCGGTACTTGAAAGTCTCCTCACGGGTCAGCTCTACACCATCCTTCGACCTGAAGGTGGAGAAAGGGAAAAGAGGCCAAGATGGAGAGCAGACAAAGCAAGGAAGACAGTGGGGTGTCTATGATGCAAGTGGGGCAGAAGACAAGTCTTCACAACATCACAATGGGCAGGAACGAGTCTCACACATAGAACATGTCGACCACTGATGTTACAAAGGCTCGTGTCTTCCATGATCATTTTTTAATCTCATCTAAAAGATGCAAGACAGAGGATACTAGCCCACAGAGACAATAGTAAGCCCACTGGACAAGGGCTGGGTCAATTCATTTCCAATGAATGGTCCAAGAGTATCCAGTGTTGTAGCTAAGTGGGCATAGACCTGCTTAGTACTGGAAGGTAGACCAGTGAGAACCCTATGTACGTTGCTCTGATCTTCCTGAAAGAAATACACATTATAAGCAAATAAAATAAATAAACCCTCTCTGGCTGCATACAAATGTACATATCTTGAACAGTGAGCCTCCTGTGGATCCACACCCGCTCCTTTTTGGACAGCCGTACATCTTTCCTAAGAGAACCAAGCTCAGGAGCAACACATTCTTCCGGTTTCCAACAGAACCAAGCTGGGCAGAGGTCTGATTGGTTGGCCCTTGTGTCAATCACCAAGGCAACTCCCTCTTCAGCCACCTGTACAGAGAACTGATTGGCTGGCTCTTGTGGTAAGCACAAAGCTGCCACCCTCTCCCCTCCCCAGATTAATGTTTCAATCCAAAAAATATCCAACGGATTGATATTTTTTTTAAGATGCCAAATATTTAACTGTCCAAACATGCCAGACACCAGGGGGTGTGGGGGAGGTAAGAAAAAGCCCTCCTGAGGCATGAGGACAAAGATCCACACTGAATTTAGAGCCAAGTATGTGTGTCAGAAGAGAAGCGGCGGTGGGAGGGAGAAGCTTGCCCCACAACAGAGAGGCACATCCATCTGCACCTTCAATATAGCTTAACAGAACTCATCGAATGTTGTATAGGAAAGTTAAATTAATAGGACCATAGGAGTAGTAGTACGCGATCACTCGTGACCGAGTAAGATTGGCTTCCAGGAAAAAATTACAAAAAGAAAATTATAAAAGGAGGAAATTCTAAAAAAATGTGTGGACTCTAGCGATGGGTCCGTAAGTGACTGTGGAGGCCAATTCTAGATCCACACCGCTTCCCACAGTGAGGACACAGGTTACCAGATAGAAGATGGTCCTGTAAAGGATTTGTTTGACGTGCTTTTCGCTTAGCCCGTTTCTCCCTTTCACCTTGCACTCGGGCTTCTTCAAAGTCCATGGAACCTTTGTGAAAGGCCAACCTCCATTTAGATCGTTCATGGGCTAGAGCATCCCAGTTTTCGATGTTTATATTGCATCTTTTTAGATTAGTCTTAAGAACATCAGTATAAAAGGTCAGGACCATAGGAAACTGCCTTAGTTATAGCACTATCATAATCTGGTCCAGTATTGCTGACACTGACTGACAGCAGCTCCCCAGTGTCTCAGGCAGGGGTCTTTTATATCGCCTGCTAATACTATTTTATCCTTTGAACTGGAGATCTCAGGGACTGAACTTGGGACCTTTTGCAAGCAGCACATGTGTTGAAAGGTTCAAGAGGTAACTCCATAGAAGCCAGGAGTGGAGGTGGGGATGGCAGGTGGCTGGAAGGGCAGGAAAGAGAAAGGCGGGGAAGGATGGACAGGAACTCACCATATGACTTGGGCTCCTTCCTCAGATACTTCAACTTCCATCTCCACCTTGTCTCCCACAAACACCTGCTGATCGTCCAGGCCGCTCATGATCAGGACGGGTGGCTCTAGGGACAGATAGACAGCATAGCCGGGCCCCTGCTCAGGCACCTTCCCAATTCACCTCACCAGCTGATCCACTCTGCCCACCCTCAAGCTCACCACTGCCATCTTGCCTGGCCGTGCTGCCCTGTGTCCTCACCTTTAACAAAGATCTCCGTGGAGGTCCTCTCATCCCCAGCGACACACTCATAGGCTGCGTCGTCAGCCAGCGTCGTCTTGGTGATGGTCAAGACGCGCTTCTTGCCCACATTCTCAAAGATGAACCTACCCGCAGGGAGGAAAAGCCGCGTGCAACTGAGCCACAGACAGGTGAATCCAGAGGGACCCGCCCACTCACCCCCGCAACAGCTTTCCCATTCCCCCACCCCCACCCCGCTAAAATTCTGCTCTCAGAGAACACCAGCCAAGCATCCTTGGCTACTCAGACTCACTTGCCACTTGGCTTGATCAATTGCCCGTTCTTCATCCATTTGATCTTCAGGTCTGGGTCGCTCAGCTCCACCCACATCTTGATCTTATGGCCCTTGTCCACTTGGTAGGCAGGGTCCAGTTTTTTAATGAAGGCTGCAAAAGGTATGGGAAACAGGAACCTGAAACGCCTTTTGCACTCCGCACCCAGGGCCAGCTCAAGATATTTTGCTGCCTGAGGTGGAAAAGATGGCACCCCCTCCCATTCCAAGTACAAATGCCGACTCAACACTCAATTGGCAGCCAAATCTTTCTTCAGCACTGCTGATGGGACATCATCCTCCACCACACGTGAAGGCAGCAGGCTAGCTTAGGGGCTACAGAGCCGATCGTGCAGCCCACAGCTATCTCCTCCAAAACCTTGCTGCCACCTCCCAGCATCTGCCACCTGAAGTGACCACCTCACTCTGCCTCATGGTAGGGCCAGTTCTGTCCACACCGATCCATTTTCTACTCCCCTGCGACATTTGGTGGCTCCTGCTTCATCCACAGCCCCTTCCTATCCTAAAACACTGAACCTGAATTCCCATCTGATGGGAAATTCCCAGACCCCCATCACTTAGACACGTGCACCACAGCAGTCAGATGGTGTGTGTGTGTGTGATGTCTTCCTGCACTTCAGCACAAAATAGAAAGTGCAGGAAAAGAAGGCAAAAACAACAGAGTTTTATGGCATCTTAAAGACTAACACATTTATTCTGGCATATGCTTTCATGGTGCACTTCATCAGTTGCATGGAGTATTATGGAGATTTTTAGGTTTTTCATACAGTACATATGGGGAGAGGGGAGGGAATTGTAAACAATGAGGTCAGAAGGAAATTCAATGCAGAAAGCACTGATGGCTACAATCACATTATTAACAGTGGTTATTCACAGTGTAGCTGTTGCTGATGACAAACATCCTAGCACTAGGTAAGCCAATTAATACATGCATGTGACAAAAAATCCATTATCCCGATTCAAGCCTCTGGCGACAGAATTAAACCTGTTGATGAATTCTAACTCAGTCAGCAGTCTCTCATTCTAACCTCCCTTTGAAGTTCCTTAGCTCCACAATGGCCACTTCAAGGCCTGTGCTAGAGTGTTTTAGGTGCCGCAGGACTCTTGGTTGTTTTTGCCGCAACAGACTAACACAGCTACCCTCTGGAAATTGAGAAGAGAAGGTGCAGTGTGGCGTAGGATTCCTTCCTCGACACACAAGCCACAGTTCACAACACCTGCTATGAAGACTGCTGGGGAATCATAGCATGAGTTATGACCGGATGGCTCATGGGGCCTGCCCAGATGGCCTGAAGGGATGTTGCCACGGCCCAGAAAACACTTCATGCTCCCTCGACCCTCTCATACCTGCACTCTTCTTGATTTCCACCTTGGCTTTCTTGAGCCTTTTGAGCATGCCACGCAGGTCAGTGATGCCATACTCAAAGGCAATGCGCTCGTACTCGCTTTTCTTGGTCACACCCTTCAGCAGTTCCCAGATCTCCGGCGGGATCCCCATATCGTCGTCGTCGTCCTTCTTTTTCTTCTTCTTCTCCTCTTCCACCTGCTGCCCCTCTCTGCAGAGAGTGAAGGAGGAGGAACCATGAGCTTCCAGAATGACCACCACTCTCTTGCTCCCTACCCTCAAGGCTAACATGGATAAGAAACTACATTGCCTCCATAAGCATGCATCCCAGGTTCTTATCCAAAGTTTTGCTAAAATCTGGTACTTGAAAATGTAGACATTCCTTGTTCTCTGAAGAAATTGCTGAACAGCAATGTTGCAGCTGACCAAGCATTCTTTTTAACCCTTCAGATGTTTCGGACTTCAACTCCCAGAAGCCTTTGCCAGCATGGACAATCATCAGGAATGCTGGGAGGTGGTCCAAAACATCTGGAGATCTACTTTTTGCCCACCCCTGGTGTAGTGGAAGAAGAATGTAAGGGAACACAGCCCTGGGACTTTTTTCAGAGCAGTGGCGGTGATGTCATCAGCCAGAGTGTCTGGGTAATTAATAGACGCTACTTGCTCCAGCAAGAGAATGAGGTGATAACAAGGCTTTTGAGTTTTACTATTGTTTGTGACTGATTACCACAGAGGAAGTCAGAGAACAAGGAAAATAATCAAGCCATGATTGGATACTTCTTTCCTTTTCTTTGACAGAGCTCCTACTTCATGCTAGCAGTTCACATAGTAACACTTCTTTGCAATATTGTTTGCATTTCTAATTGAAAGCCAAAAGGTTGCATTTCAGCTGGCTAAAGATCCTCCACCACCCCACCCTAATGTATCCTATTCTCTGGTCTTAACCTACCTCTTCTTGAGCAACCCGCTGAAGTCCAGCTCTCCAGCAACATCATCTTTGCCTTCCCCTCTGCAAGAAGAACAAAAAGAAAAAGGAAAAAAAGGTCACCCCACAGCAGCACCCACTGAAGTGCCTCAATCTGTCAGCATGGGGTGTTGCAGAGAGTAAAGGAGCAGTGCCATCCGTGGCTGTGGGCAGGAGATGTCTCTAGGCTCCTGCAGCCTAAATCAAGGGTTCACGCTCCATCCATGGGCACTTACGTCCTTTTGAAAGCTTGCAGTACATTGCCCTCCTCTGTCCTTGGTGCTGGAAGAGAAGAAGTAAAAAGGCATCTAAAAACGCAAGTCTTAAACCTCGCCTGCTCTTTCCTTGACAGAGGGCATCTCATCTTAAACCCTTAGGAATCTCGGGGGGGGGGCAGAAATGGAGCCCATCCTCCCACAACCACCTCCTTCCCAAGGCTGGCCTCATCAATAGCATTGTGCCGTGCTGGGACCTGGAGATCCGGCTTCTCGGTGCACTGGGAGGAGAGGGGCATTGATTGGATTAGGCCACCCCTGAGTTCTTTGAGCAAGGGAGTCAAATCAGTCAAGCCATTCAGTAGAGCAGGGAAGTTAGCAACCAGGGATGATGGGTTCTCTAAGATGAAATGAGGTCTGGTGATCTACATTCTGGCTGCTTTGGGCTGAGTGACCTCTTGGGGACAGTAGCGACGTCAGGGCAGGACTTTGGGGCACAGGTCCAGGGCCACAATTCAGTAAAATGAGCAGGACTGGGGGAGGGGGCAATGCAGCATGGATGGCTTACTACATTTTGAAGTAAATTAAATAATTCACATTACCATCTAAAGTGGGGGTGGGGGCATAAAGGCCATAAACATCCCCCCCACCCCCATAATGGACCCTCTTTAAAGAGGGGCCCATTAAGTCCAGAGTCTAAAATTACTTAACTGCACCACCATCATGGACAGCTTTATCCCTTTTCTAACAGCTCACTGCATTCATTTATTCATTTAGAGTATTTTTATCCTACTCCTCAGCCAAAAAAAAAAAAAAAAGGCTCCTGGAGTGGCTTAGAATCTATCAGTAAAATACGACAGTCCTTGCCCACAGGCTTACAATCTAAAAAGACATGACAGACAAGGAAAAGGGGATGGGAGAGTAAAGGAAAACAAATTCTATGCTGGGCATGGAAGAGGGGGACTTTTTAATACGTATTCGTCCTCCTTTATGCCAGGAGTCGGCAACCTGTGGCCCTTCAGTGGTTTTGGCCTACAACTTCCATCATCCCACACCATTGGCTATGCTGGCTAGGGCTGATGGGAATTGTAGGTCAAAACATCTGAAGAGCCACAGCTTGCCCACCCCTGCTCTATGCCTTTCTTTCTATGATCACAAGCGCTTTGAAAACAAGGAAGCCTCGTTTCCTCATATGAGTGCTGCTACCTGCCATTAGCCCTTGGTACAGGAGGGGGTTAGAGGTATGCATCCAGAGGAAGGGAGTTCCAGAGGTGGAAAGCGGCCACTGAGAATGCCAGTTAGCGTGTTCTCACGGTTCACATTTCACATTTGAAGGGCCCACACAAGGACTGCCCTCGGCCCAATATAAAGATCACCAGAGAGGATGAGGTCACCAAAGGGTGGTGGAAGGGGATCAAGCTATTTTGGGTTCTGAGTCAGGGCTCCTGGTGGTACCTTCCACATCAATGTTGAAGGTGCAGCTGTCAAACTTGTCCTTGGCAGTCACCTCGCAACGATAGTCGCCCCGGTCTCCGATGACCACTTTGCCAATTTTTAGCTCATAGGTGTAAACCTTTGGGAGAAAGCAATCAATAAGCATGAGGAACATTCATTGGCACTGATCCTTTCTGCCCCGGCATCTTTAGTATATAATGGGCATGATCCAGACAAAGTCAGGCATGCCTAAATCCCATTAAAAGTAACGGATGTTGCACAAGGAACAGGGGGTTCCAAATTGGGGAGGCAGCAGCGGTGGAAAATCAGCTAGCAGGAGGGGAATGCTTAACCCACGGGTTGCAGAACCTCTTTCAGCCCGAGGGCCAAATTCCATTTCAGAGAAGCTCTCGGGGGCCGCATTCCAGTGGTGGGTGGGGGCCAAAGGCAAAAGGGGCGGGGCCAAAATACCAAAATAACCAGCATATTGTAGTTTAAAGCTCTTACTGCCAGTAACTGAGCCTTAAGGGAGGCATTACAACTTTTTAGAATGGAGGATAAACTGCACAAAGTCGGGGGGCGTGGCCATCTGAGAATCCCAGACTGGCTGGATTGAGACCCAGGCAGGATGGATTTGGCCCTCAGGCCTGAGGTTGGGCACCCCAGCTTAACCCTTCCTTGTCATCTCATTCTACCCCTGCAAGTACCCAACAGGCCTTTTTCTTCTTTTTATCCCCTCACATCTAGGCTGTGAATCTGACTGGAAATGAATTTGGGTGGTGGAACAACAGCCTCGCGGGGGCGGGGGGAGATTTTCACTGGAGAATCAGTGGGCATGAAGGGATTAAACACCATCCTGTCCACTGATCTGCCTCTGCAAGCATCCCCCTCCATCCCTTCCAGTGCTATCTTGGCCAGTGACAATGCTGGCTGGGGATGCTGGGAGTTGCAGTCCAACACATCTGGAGGGCTGGGGAAGCACAAGTCCCATGGATTTCAATGGATCTTTGACATGCCTGAAGTTCACAGGATTTAAACCAGTGAGTTTTCCATTCCTATTCTCGGTCAGATTCCATAGATTTCTACTTTTCTCGTTTCAGAGGCCTGAGGCTGAGGAACTTTCCAGATGTTTAAGAAACCTGAGTTGTATCATTAGTACTAGACTCACACTAGGCCAGGCCAGTGGCTGATGGCAACATCCTGTCCCCACTTAGTGGAGGAATGGAGGAGTATCCTTGCTATAGAGGGATAGCTTGATAGTAGGAATGGTCCTACGTTCACCCCTTAAAAAAAAAAAAGCAGGGGAAAGGTGCATTGCAGCACCAAAGAGGTGGAGCACACAGCTGCAAAGAGTTAAAATATGTTTTAAAAAGCAGGTTAATGTTCACAAAATGATGGAGGCATTGCTCCCAGAGGAGTGGGGTCTACTCCTTAATTTCCAGAGTTCATCTATTTAAAAAATAAAATAAAATAAAGAGCTACATGAGCACTTGCGTGATATGTCAAGCAAATTCTCAGGTTATACATATTTTAAAAATCCAATCAAATGAAATGGAGAGAGGGAGAGCTGTGCTACTGTTGATGTCACAGGCTCCATCCAATAGGTGCCTGTGGCACTCATATAATCACATTTCACAGAGCATTCGAAAGAGCAATAAATGTGCTAGCTGCGGTGGAGGGGTCTTTTCCCAGAGACAAAATATTGTAGTTTGAATGCAAGGAAAATGCAATTTCACTAGAACAGGAGGGCCACCTTGAGGAAAGACCTCTGGGTTCCAACAGATACCTCCGAGCACCAACAGTTACCGGTAATTTATTCCATTACAAAAGCTGAACATCTGAAAAGGTTTCAAAGTCTACTGGACCTCTAGACAAACTCTCAAAACACAGTAAAATACACAGGAAGTCAAATCAAGGACTTGTAGAGCGAGCTCTCAACTAACACGGGTCCTGAAAAGCACCACCATTCTAAGGGCATCTTTACAAGCTGAAATGGGTTTAACCTGGGAATTGTGCTTTTGGGGGGGTAGCTTAAGGATCTTATAATAACAGAATTCTCAGCCATGTTTGCAAAATACGATTCCCAGGATCCTTCGGAAGGAGAAGATCCGCACACAGAAAAGTCGGTTCCCGGAAAATGCGCCAGGAGGATCATCATTCCAACGGGCCTGCTGGGGACCAAATGACCTCAGGGGGTGTGACCAGGCCTTGATGTCAGGGGCACATAGCTCTGCCCCCTGACATCATTCAACCTACGGAGGGCTGGATGGGGAGACATCCACCCCCACCCACCCCATTCTGGTTGCCCGTCCCTGCCATAATCGTCACAAGCAGTCTGAAACGAGTTTAAGAGGGTTATTTATTTTTATTTTATTTATTTATCATATTTATATCCCACCTTTCTTCCTTCAAGGAACCCAAGGTGGCTTACATAATCTTCCTCCTCCTCTCCATCTTATCCTCACAACAGCCCTGTGAGGTAAGTTAGGCTGAGAGTCAGCAACTGGCCCAAAGTCACCCAGTGACCTTCATGGCCAAGAGGAGACTAGAACCCAGATCTCCTAAGTCCCAGTCCGACACTCTAACCACTACGCCACACTGGCTCTCTTACTGATTGCTAGAAAGCAGGTGTGCCCCTCAGCAGATCCTTCGCCTCTCTTTCTTCTGGAACTTACGTTTTTGTCCTTGTCAAAGCTGTCCTTGAACTGGAACCGCAGCCCGCTCTTAATCCCCAGCTCCAGCCATTTCCCCTTGAACCATTTGATTGTGGGTTTGCAAGGGAGCTGACTCCCATCCACCTGCATGCAGATCATCACATCCTTCCCTGCAAAACAGGCACGCAGATGTCAGGATATCCATTTCCCCACTCAAACCACACACTTCGTTACCCTCTCTCATCCAACACAGAGAGCTAAAACTTGGGTGTGGTGGGGCAAGAAAGGTGTGTACGCTTTTGTAGGGGGGCTGAACAGGTCTGTGGCTCACGCTGGCTCAGCTTGTCTGAGCGTGGAAAGCTAAGCAGGGTCAGGCCTGGTTATTACTTGGATGGGAGACCCCTCCTCTAGTTTCCTCCATTGAGCAGGGGGTTGGACTCGATGGCCCTGTAGGCCCCTTCCAACTCTATGATCTATGAATCTATGATCCAGATCCAGCGGATGGTGCACTACAGGGATTTCAACTGTGCAGATCTGCAAGATGGACAGGGCCAAAGCTCAGTGGTAAAGCATACACTTTACATGCAGAAGGTTTTACAGTGGCCATTAAGAACATAAGAACATGAGGAAGCTGCCTTACACTGACTCAGATCATTGGCCCATCTAGCCCAGCACTGTCAACACTGACAGGCAGCAGCTCTCCAGGTTTTCGGGAAGGAATATTTCCAGCCCTACCTGGAGATGCTGGGAATCGAACCTGGGACCTGCTGCATGCAAATCAGGTGCTCTACCTCTGAGCTTACACATTGCCAAAAAAGAGGAAATGCATCACCAAAGAAGAGGACTAAAGAGGGCACCAATTTGCATAAAATTTTGCATGTTCATTTATTCATATATATGCAAATTCAGGAATCATTATGAGAACTTAAACAGAAATGCAATACATCTCCCCATAGCAGGGAAGAGTGTGAGCAGGTGCCCTGCTGTGTGCCCGCCTGCTCCGTCTACTCTCCAGGTGCTACCTGTTGATGGGCAGCTTCAAGGCCCCTGGGTGCTCCCCTTTCTGACGGCTCTTGATCTTTAAACTTGGCAGCCCTTCAAACAGAGGACTGTAAAGTAGGGCATATGGCCACCCTAAAAAGGTTTCAGGTTCAATCCCTAGCATCTCTGGGTAGAGCTGGAAAAGATGCCCCCCCTCTCTAAAACTGTAGAGAGCAGCTGCCAGTCAGTGTAGACTAGCCTTCCCTAACCTGAGGCCCTCCAGATGTGTTGGACTACAACTCCCAGCATTCCTGACCATCGGCCATGTCAGATGGGAATGATGGGGGTTATAGTCCAACACATCTGTAGGGCACCAGGTTGGGGAGGAAGGCTGGTTTCGGAGCTTGTTGGTTCTAATCACATTTATCCCAGATTTCAGTTCACTATTAATTAGTTTTCATCGTTCTGCAAGCAAACTCCCTGTCTGCTGTCAACCCAGCCTACGGTAATTGTCACTGAAACCTAAGCTTAAAGGGTTTGAACACCTAACCTGATCCCCACACAGTGCTGTTATCATAGTAGCACTGTTGAGAGTATTTACTGAATCCTTGCTGAATCCTTGCCCCTCCTTACCTCCAGAGGTGGTACTGGGGGTGGCCCACTAGAGCTGGAACCCAAATCTTTCATTTGGAGCCCATAGTCTCTGGGAGGCCCTCTGCCCCACCACCCTGCTGTCCATGGGCGCTTGCTGAAATAAAGGTACAGGGGCCCTGAGGATCTCTGTTGCATCTGATCCTCCTGGATGAGCTGGCTTTTTGCCCACATGTACTTCACCTCCTGCTGCCCCCCCCTTGAATCTTTCTGCCTGAGGTTTTTTTCTGAAATCAAATGCCCTCCTCTCCCCATCCATACATTCCTTTTTTACAAATAGGGGTGTCCTTAGGAGACAGGGTCCTTTAAAGACACCCACACAGAGACTTTAGAGCATATGTAAATTAGCATATGCAAATTTGTACTTTTTTTCCCCCTGTCCTATGGGCCTGAGCCCCAGATTTTTTTGGTACCTAGCAGGGCACTCTGTTGGGCCTGTTGTTTTCTCCCCTGTCTGGTTCACTTGCACCATCAGAGGTGAGCTCGGAGAAAAGCACCTGCTGTGATAGACCACTGCAAGGTAAGGTTGTGATGAGGGGAAGAGTTCAGCTCCGCTCACCTGTGTGCCCAAACCAGTGGTCCCCAACCTCTTTGGGTGGGTGGGCACATTTGGAATGTTGAGGGTATCGTGGTCACTCTCACAAAATAGCTGCCATGAGGGTTCCTTGCCCAGTTATAAAATGGCTGCCACGGTGGGCATGACTGGCCACAAAACACTCATTTCCCAGAAGGCAAAGTGGAGAGACTAAAAGAAAATAAACTTGCCCAAGACCCTAAGTACAAGGCAGAGGTGAAGACTGAGCTCCAAAACACAAGAACACTGTTTAAAGCCAAAATGAAGATGGTCCTGAAGGGCAGTACTTTGCTTTACCACTATGCCAGTGTCCCAGTTTAAAAAAGAATTAATTTTTAAAACCTTAAGAAATTTTTTTTAAAAACCATAGGAGGGATAGGGAGCCTGACAGGCATCAAGAGAGGTGTCTGCAGGCACACTGATGCAGACAGGCACTGCGTTGGAGACCCCAGGCCCATATCGTGGCCAGAGGCAAAAGAGAATGGGGCTTCTGAACCTTTAATACAGTGTTCTCCAACCTTGGGTCCCCAGATGTTTTTGGCCTACAACTCCCAGCATGCCCCAGCCAGCAAAGCTGGCTGGGGCATGCTGGGAGTTGTAGGCCAAAAACATCTGGGGACCCAAGGTTGGAGAACACTGCTTTAATAGATGTAGGCCAAAAACATCTGGGGACCCAAGGTTGGAGAACACTGCTTTAATAGATGTGCAGAAGAATACATGGAAGCTTCCACAAAAATAGTTCCACACACCAAAATCACAGAACAAGAGTTCTTTTTTTAAAAAAAAACAATTTGCGAGAATTTTCTTTGATTTTGTGAGGATCTGCTGCCATGCGGCTCCACCACTTACCACTCTCGGTTAACAGGCTTTCTGGCTTCTTGACAAAGAGTCCATCTGACTGACTTGAGGGCTCCGCTTTGGATTCCTCTGAAAAACATGGAGGGGAAGAAGGTTTATGGTGCGCCACATCTTATCAGTGAGCTGGGGGGAGGGGAAGTAGCACTGGGGTGATTTGGGGATGCTGGAGTAGTGGCAGCTGGTGCCCTACTGTGCTTGGCGGGGCAGAGGGTTGGGCCACCAGTGGCGGAGCCAAGGTGTCGCCAGAGGCAACCCAAGTTGTCGCCAGAGGCGAAGCCAACTACATCTAGAGCATGCGTCACTTAACTGAAGCACAGTTAAGTGCTTCAGTGTACAGAGAGTTAATTATATATCTTTAAAGCGCAGAGGTAGCAGGAACAACACGGGAAACACGCAGGCGGGGCTCTGCCCTCTTTGCCCCAACAGACGGACCATCCATGGAGGTGGGTACCTCTGTACTGGGGTCCCAGGGAGGATGGGTAGGCTGCTGCAGTGTATGACTCATGGCCCAGCCGCCGACAGCATGACTCATGAGGGAACTTAGGCAACCGGAAGAAGTCTCTCATGTCCCCCACTGGCACAGGGAGAGCCCTAGGATGCTTCCCTGGCTGTGAGGACTGCTATATATTAGGAGGGGTACGTCTCTGCATACAAAGTACAGAGCGAACTCATTTGCGCAAATACTCATGGAGCCCTGCAATATACAAGCCCTTCACCCACTCATTTGTCATAATTAAGGGCATTCTTTCCTCCCCCCATTGAAATATTTTGGCCTCACCTGCTGGTGCCTGCTCTGCGGGTGCTGGTGCGGGAGCATCTGCTGATGGGCACAAGAGGGGGGGGGAAATGTTAGACCCTTGACCTGGAGGCATTCTACTTTCCTCACAACTCCAAGTATCATTTCCATTCAAATCGAATCACAGCCTGCCTGAAGCTTGCAAGTCTGGCAAATATTCCTGGGTCTGGACATTTGCATTTTACCCCTCCCCCCATCCTATACTATTCCAGGATATTGTTATTTACTTATTTTTCTTCTTCTTCTTCCATCATCATCATCATCATTAAATGTATGCATCAATTCCTACTGCAAAAAGCAGTCTCAAAGGGACACACAAATAGGGAAATCTGTAATTAATATAACAGTAAAACCCAAAATCAATATAAATCTTAATCAGCACAATAATACAAGTAAAAAAGAAACACCATAAAAACATAATCTGAAACATGAAAAGTGTTCAGTCACAATACAGAAAATTCCCCTCTTCCTCCCTCATGAATGAATGAACCCACAAAAGCAGCCCACAACTATTAGGCCATAACTCGTTTCCAAATGCCCAGGAAAATAAGTACATCTTTGCCTGGCACTGAAAAGGTGACAGTGTTGGTGCCAGGTGTTCCTTGGGGAAAGCTTCCCATAAATGTGGGGCTATCCCAGAAAAGGCCCATTCCCAAACTGCCACACCACCACCACCAGCAGCTTCTCATGGAGGGTGTAGAAGTAAATTTTGTTCAGGCTTCAGTTTGACAGAAAGGCCTGGAAGGGCAAGTCAGACCTTTCCTTGACCTTCCAGGAACAACCTTGAGTGCCAATCACTCATCTATTGGTTGTCTGCTCTGTTATGCTAAAGAGTACTGTGACTTGTGAGCCATATTCCTGCTGCAAAAGACTGTGCTGATTACCTTATGTAAAGCTATGATGGCTAGAAGATGGGCAGTGTCTGGCCTTTTGTCAGACCTAGGTGTTTCCTTTTAGAATTGTCTTGTTTAGTTGTACTGACTCATTGTTACCTGGGCTGATCTCTATGTGATACTATTCAGTATAAATGGAAGTTATTTATTCTTGTTAGCATTCCTGACTGTGCTCAGATGCCATCCCTGAATTCACTAATAAACTTTCCTCTCTAAGAACCTCTCCAAACACATGCAGCAGATCATTTTTTTTGCCACAACAAGGGGGCACACAAAGAAGGACTTCTCAAGCCAATCTCAGGGATTGGGTAGGTTCATACTGAGAGAGGCAGTCCTTGAGGTATTGGGGTCTCATACCATGTAATGCTTTATAGTTTAAAACCAGCACTTATCCCTTAGGAAGAATAATTTGAAACCTCTCGCCACAAAAACACACTACAGGACATGTGCTTGCTCTGGAGCCTCCCCAGAATGTTTTTTCTGTGACAGACATGAGGTGAAGAAATATAGGTAAGAACCTGAAGTGTTGAGTTTTATTGGCCCAGTTTGAACATAACAATTAACAAAGGTTTATAGTTACATGCACATGCCTTGGGCTCACGTGTTCCCTGCCCCTTCCTCTGCAAAGAGGTCAGAAACTTTTGTTTCCCATTTCAATTAACCACAATTTAGTGTTACATCTCAACCTTAAAATGTGGTTACTCTTACCTGTGGTTTGCTGAAACAAACCTGCTTCGTAACTGATGACTTCAAGTTGGTTTGTTCCAAGCAACCGCAGTTAAAACTAACCATAGTTTTTTCCAGGTTTGGACATAACACTAAGCTGTGGTTAGTTTAAAGTGGAAGCAAAAGCTTCCAAAATCGTCTTCCCAGCCATGACAGGTGAGAAGGAGAGTGGGTGAGTGGAAGGATATTGTTTGTTGTTAGATCTGAATGTGGCCAATGAAGGCACAATATGGGTCTTTCTGTAATACATAGCAGCACTCAGGGACATCATCATCATCAGGCGATCACTCGTGACCGAGTAAGATTGTCTTCCAGGATAAAAATTTACAAAAAGGAGATTTTAAAAGGAGGAAATTCTAAAGAAAATTGTGTAGACTCTAGCGATGGGTCCGTAAGTGACTGTGGAGGCCAATTCTAGATCCATACAGCTTCCCACAGTGAGGACACAGGTTACCAGATGGAAGATGGTCCTGTAAAGGATTCATTTGACGTGTTTCTCGCTTAGCACGTTTCTCCCTTTCAACTTGCACTCGGGCTTCTTCAAAGTCCATAGAACCTTTGTGAAAGGCCAACCTCCAGTTAGATCGTTCATGGGCCAGAGCTTCCCAGTTTTCGATGTTTATATTGCATTTTTTTAGATTAGCCTTATGAATATCTTTAAACCTCTTATATTGACCACCGATATTCCGCTTTCCATCCTTGAGTTGGGAATAAAGTAACTGCTTTGGGAGACAGCAGTCAGGCATTCGAACAACATGACCGGTCCACTGAAGTTGGCGTTGAAGGATCATTTTTTCAACACTAGTAGTCTTTGCTTCTTCCAGTACACTGACATTTGTTCGCCTATCTTCCCAAGTAATTTGCAGGATTTTCCGGAGGCAACGTTGATGAAATCTTTCAAGGAGGTAGAAGTGACGTTTATACTCAGGGACAATCACGCTGTACAAAAATGGACTTCAAAGGGAAAAACAACCCACCATACATGTTCTTTACAAAGATATCTTGTATAAATTGCAAAATATTTAGAATCACACAGGCTCTATACCGAAGAACATGGAAAGAGGAGCAGTTGTAGGGTGTGTGTGTGTTTAATTACAGGCTGAGCTCTGCTTCAGCCCAGCTCCTCTGCGAGACAGTTTTAACTGAATGAACAACAAATGGGGAAGGTGATCTCTTTTATTGGCAATACTGCCCCAGTAAAAATGAGTGCTTTGCTGATTTTGCATCCTTCCTTTGCAAGGTCTGGCACGGAACTGAGGCCTAACCAAAAAGCATGCTCTGGAAGTCAATTTCAAGTCTACACTTTAGGATCCTTGCAATATCCCTCCTGACCTTCCATTTGTTCACATTCACCCAGTACAACCCACATGCTATAATATTTTTACAGGTGTTAACACTGGGACAATGCGAAGGATGGAGGATCTGAAGTTATAAGGGCTGAGGAAGAGCCAGACAAGAGGGGCTGGCTGATACAATAGTGGAAATGGAAGGCGGTCCTCATGGGTCAGGAGAAGTTAGCAAAGAAGAATCACAAGGCCTAGGAGCTCCAGGGTTTGATTCCAGAGAAAGGGACCTGAATTTCAATATTTTGCCTAGACCATAAATATGCACAAAACCTGTCTATATACTTCCCTACTTGGGGAAAAAAGCTATAGCTCAGTGATAGAGCACACGTTTTGCATGCTTTGATCCCGGGCACCTCCAGTTAGCTGGATCAGGTAGGAGCTGATGGGGAAGACCTCTGCCTAAGACCCTGAAGAGCCACTGCCGAAGTAGACAACACGGGACCAGAAATGGAGAGATATAGCCTGGGCTGATATAAGGCAGGTTTCTACATTCTAATTATATAACCTTTCCCAATGTGGTGACCTTCAGATGTTTTGAACTAGTACTCTCCTCATCCTTAACCATTGGTCATTCTGGTTGGGGCTGATGAGAGTTGTAGTCCAAAACACCTGGAGGGCACCACATTGGGGAGGACTGTATTATTATAAACTTCCTTCTAATTTCCAAGCAGTTCAGCTGTATGACACCCCTGACCTAGAGGAACAGAGAGTCCAAAACAGTGCCCAAGTAGAGTTATGGTGAGCAAAGTTTGAGGCTTAACATACTATGTAGCTGGGGTTTTTTCTACCACCGCCCATGATCCATAAAACAAGCTTGTATGATTCATTAAGAATGTAGTGATCAAAGCTTTCTGTAGCAGCTGTGCTCAGTTGGAAGATCCAGGGTTCAAATCTGACTTGCGTGATTGGATGCTTAAAATACATCAATAGCCTAATTGTGGTTTTTATATTTAACAGGCAGTAATGTCATTTTCGGTTAAGTCTCATTGTTGTGCTGGACCTTGCAAAGGAAGGATGCAAAATCAGCAAAGCACCCATTTTTACTGGGGCAGCATTTCCAATAAAAGAGATCCTCTTTCCCATTTGTTGTTCATTCAATTAAAACAGTCTGGCAGAGTTCTGTAGCTTATGACTTGGGAGTCAAAGCTTTCCAGGGCAACAGGCCAGCATGTGGAAGACTAATGCAGGCGTAGGAGGACAGATAGTACATATTTGCTTAGATTCTAGGTTATGGGGTGCACACAAAGCCTCTGCCCACCCCCACCTCAACTCTGGGAATTCAAGGCCAAATTGGACCTGTCGAACATAATATTTCTCTCCTATCTAGCTGGAGCTCTGATTAATTCAGGATATTCAAGCTGATTGCAATTGCATGGCCTTTTCACTGAAGTCAGCAGTTCTATGGTATCTATGGGATTTCCTGGGAAATCAAGCCCGAGTTGCTTCAGCCATTATTGTGGGAAAGTCAGCATTTTTTCAAACTGGATGTACAAAATGCTGGGAAGAGAGGCCTGTCAGAAGCAGCCTGGGTGAGCTCTGAGCTTCTTGGACTCTGGGGTCCATCCTGATTCTGTCTTGGAGCTAGCAACAGCTTTCTACCGTTCCTTCTTAACTGATACATCAATGTATTATTCTACTCCTACTCCCTTGCTGAAACTGTTCTCAGCATCCTACTACCCACAGGACACAATAAGGATTTCCACATAGCTCTTCATTCTTCCAATCCACAAACATGGTGCATGCCTTTCTGCTAGCCAGCATGTGCTTCAGCATCTTAAAATGCGACCCCTGCTCTCACCTTTCGGCGCTTGTTCCTTCCCCTCTTTCTTCTCTGCCTTTGGTCTTCTTTCTTCTTCACTTCTTTCTTCTTTGCTGCTGTAGGGGAATGAAAGGCACGCAGATCAGGGCAGGAAAAAAAGTGCAAGAGTAGTGAGCCGCTTGGGCACACGCAGATAACTGTGCACATTGATTCAAAACATGTGCTGTTTATGTTGAAACAGGGAAATAAAATAATAATATTCCCTCTTAGAAGCAGAGTTGCAGGGATATTGGACCTGTGGATTAGGCTAGTCCATGTAAAGAAAAAACACAAGCCAAGTGTTCTTTAGCAAAAGGTTTTACTAAGGCTTTTGGCTTGATCATGAACAGAGCATATACAGAGAGCAAAACAGAGCATAGCATACAGAGCCAGACAGATAGAGTGAGTGACTGCCTCTATCATTCTCATCATTACATACTTATATACAATATATACAAGACCTTCATATTACAAGCGGTTAAACACACCTGCAAGTAATTGAACACATCACCAGTCTCCACCTATCTATGTGTCCTTGAGAACACAATAGAAAAAACGTTAACTGGCAGTACACAGAGGAGTGAAAGATCAGCTACGTCCTTGGACACTGAACTGCACCTGTCTCCAAGGCTAGCTTTCTACCTCAAAGGCAAACCTGAATATATGAAAATATTCTGACAGTTTATTATTAATAACAATTAAGTGGGACCTGAAACAAAATGTTGCTGTGTGGAATGCTGCTGTTTAAGATTCCAACCACTCCATTCCACCCTCACCCCCTGCCAGTTCCCCCCTTCCAACAGTTAATCTGGGGCCACTGACCATTCTGTGGCCACTAAGCATGCTCAGCCCCCATTAGGCTGTTTTTGGTGTTTTATCTCCCCTAAAACAGTGTTCTCCAACCTTGGGTCCCCAGATGTTTTTGGCCTACAACTCCCAGCATGCCCCGGCCAGCTACACTGGCTGGGACATGCTGGGAGTTGTAGGCCAAAAACATCTGGGGACCCAAGGTTGGAGAACACTGCCCTAAAAGGTTTTTTTTGTACTTCTGAAAATCTTGGGAGTTTCCCCAAGCCTGCTGATACCTCCCTCTGATCTGTGGGTGGTGCTGTTTTGGCTACATAAGCAATGACACTCACAGCCTGAACATCGGAAATAGCGGGAATGATGATATGATGTAATCCATGCAGAAAGTGGCAGCTGCCTTACTCTGCCTAATGGTAGTGCCAACCCTGTCTGCCTATTTAGGTTTTCACCAGGCTCCAAAGAAAACGCACATACACACACACACACACACACACACACACACAGGGGTGGCCACTTATGAATCACCCCCAAAAAGGGGAAATGCATCACTAGAAAAGAGTGATTTGCATAAAATTTGCATATACCAATGTATAGGCATAGCTGCTCATTCAGACATTATCATTATTATAATTTAAAGAGAAATGCAATATATCTCACCATCGTGTCGAGGACTGTGAGCAGGTGACAGTCTGCCTGTTCGGTCTCTTAACTGATGATGGGCAACAGTTATTACTGTTCTTTATCTTTAAACCAGAATTGGACAGGACAGCCCTTCAAACAGAGAATGCCTTCAAACAGAGGTTGTTCTTCTGACAGCCCTTCAAACAGAGGATAGTCCTCTGTAAAAGAGGACACGTGGCCACTCTAACACACACACAAACACACACTATGGATTCAAAACTATTTCTTGACACAGTGAATCCTGATGGAATACCCAGAGGATGCTGTGATGACTAATAACAAATTAAATATATATGTGTGTGCATGGGAGAGTCAGGCTGTCTGTGGTGGCTACTGTTATGACAGGGGTGCAGAATCTCCGGCCTGTGGGCTGGATCCAGCCTGTCAGGTACCCCAATCCAGTCCATGGATCCTTCGGGAGTTCCTCGAGGGGGTGGGGCTGGAGGAATCCCCTCAAAGGTCATCTTCCACTGTTCTCTCACACCTGGTGTGTGCTAGCAGCAGAAACCCCACTGCTATCTCTGATTCGAGATTGGAGATAACAGCGGGAATACAGGGTGGCAGGACTCACTTGCACTAGGGAGAGCAGCCGCTCTCCTTGGCACAGGCCAAGTCCCACCACCCCTCATCCTCCCATCCCTGTTGTTATGATGTTTATGATAACAAAAAGCTCTACACTGCCATATCCGGAGAGAGTCTACCTTTGATAACCAGAGGACAGGGACTATCAACTGGGGATGGATATTAATATTATTGCCATGCCCTCACTGGTGAAAGGGTGTGCTTCCAGACTAGGATTCGCCTGGCCTTATTCATCGAATTTCACAGGAGGGAAGTCATCATCTTCCATTCATAGCCTTGCCACGTTTCCCCACCACTTCTTCCATATATTTTTTTCTTATTTTATTTTTTATTTATTTTATTTATTATATTTATGAATCGCCCATCTGGCCAGACATCCGGCCACTCTTACTGCAGAAAACCCGTGAAGGAGGAAGAGACAGAATCGCTGCACGATGCCTTCTAATTGGCCTCCACTTGGAAGCACCCCAAATTCTTGTGAACTGCTCAGAGAACTTTGGCTATTGGGTGGTATAGACAGGTAATAAATAAATAAGTCCAGGGGCATTCTAAATGGATGCTTCTGCAATTAAATAAGCTCCCATCGCTTTAAATGGGCCTACTCCAAGCATGACTAAGTCTGGATCCAACCCATTGGCACACACATTTTAGGTATCAATAATAGCACTGCACACCAACCAAAGAATTTGTTGTTCATTAATCTCATCGGTCTTTTAAGTGATGAAGCAATTACATTTAAATGCATTTGCCTGCTACCTCGGTATATGCGCCTTTTTAAGATATGGAAGGAAATGCAGGACAAAAGTTAATGGAGCAAACATTAATGAAAGAAAAGTTAATGAAGGGCATATAACAGAGAAGTCACACATATGCATGTAGGAGCTCCTACTTGCTATATCCTTATGGGTTTGGGGTTAGTCTGAATTATCTCTCAGGGTTCCCCCTATTTCTGTAAACTCTTCATTCTAAGTAGAGCTGAGCTAGATGCTTGCAGGCAACACCTCCCAAAGACCTGTCAATAGGCAGCTGATGGGATGTAACATTCTGGTGATGTGTTTTAATGGGAGCTGCAATGGGCCAAGAAGAAAGAGGTGATGGGGGGAAATGAATAGGTGATGGAGGGATTCTGGGAGTTGTAGCCCAACACATCTGTGAGGGGAAGTCTGATCTGTTATATGGAAATGGCAGAATATCATGCAATTGCAGTTAAGAAGGGGCCAATTGGAGCAGCATCACACAAAATGCTAATGTGCATTGTTGTTGTTTTTGGCATGTTTCAATGAAAAAAATCCTTCCAGACTGCAATGAAACACTGTGAGTGAAACAAGGTGTGCAAGCAAGTGTTTAGGGCTTTCAGGCCTGACCTTTGAATTGAATAGCGGCCACGCAATGGGGACCGTTTCCTGGCACACGGCACTGCCCCATCCCCCGTGGACGCTCTCCAAGCCCCAATGCACCCCTTGCCCCACCTCTTGGGCACATGTTGTCCTGAAGTGCTTTCCAGACCTTGGGCTGTTCTCCAGCGTTCCACACCCTTTACGTGTAAATGTGTCTGCTGGGGGCGTTAATCCAGAGCAAGGTCCCTAATTACCAACTATAGAAAGAGGAAGAAGGAACAGTGGGATATGGATTTGGGGGAGCAAATAGGAAGGCTTTAGAATTGCTCCCCCAAATCCACATAAAAGTTTAGAAGAAGAGCACACATCTGTTAGAGATGAGCCTGGAGGAACTGGGGGTGCTACTGGTGACTTAGGGGGGTGGACTCAGGAAGCAGGAGATTAAGGTACAACAATCATGGCTGTGGGATAGAACGAAAGGGAAAAAACACCAGTAAATATGGGAGGGATGGGGAACGTGTGGCGCTCCAGATGTTATTGGACTATAACCCCCATCATCCCTTATTGGCTAGGGCTGGTGGGAGTTGCAGTCCAACAACATCTGGAGGGTCACATGTTCCCCGCCCCTGTTCTAGAGAAACAACTTTTCGTTCATATACGTATATATATATTATTTTTCCCCCTTCTTTTTCTTTTTGCCAAGCATTCAGTACACAGTGCAATGCTGGTTGCAACCCTATACACACTTACCTGGGAGTAAGCCCCATTGAACTCAGTGGGACTCACATCTGAGTACACATGTATAAGATTGCACCAGTTGATACTTTAATATATGGTACACAGGATGTAAGATTATTTCTTTTATTGGGTCAATAAAATGCCACACCGTCTTGATCACACCTTCATGTTGCTTAACCATACCTCTTACAAATTCACGTGTGTGTCCCTATTTTCATCCTTGAAATGTTGGAGGGTATGATGTCCTGCTTCCCATAATACATTTTGGAACTCCTTTAGGACTTTTGTAGTCCTGTTTTCTTAAAATTAACTCTTATTTGAAAAGCAGCTTCTGCAGGGGCATTTATGCATCTCTTACATTTCCATATCGCCAAATACCCGAAGCTGTCTGAGCAGTTTACAAAATCTGGAATAATAGGGCCCCCCACACAGCTTTAAGTATGTCATACCAGTAGTACCATCTTTCCATGGTTTAAGTTGAGCTGGAGCGGAGTGAGCAACTTGTGGCCCTACAGACGTGTTGGACTGCAACTGCCATCAGCCCAGGCCACCATAGTGAATGGTGCGGGCTCATGGGAGTTGGAGTCCAACAACGTCTGGAGGGTGATAAGTTGCCCACCCATGACCTAGATCAGTGTTCTCCAATCTTGGGTCCCCAGATGTTTTTGGCCTACAACTCCCAGCATGCCCCAGCCAGCTACGCCTTATATCCATACAGAGTAACCCTCCACATCAGAAATCATCAGGTAGTCTCACATTGATCCAGACAACAACTGTGAGAATTGGCAAACATCCAATCCCATCCTAACCAGCGCCAATGCAAAAGTAGCCACTTTCTCAGTGGTTCACTTTTCCATGCAAAAGGTCTATTCATAATCACAGCTTTGTAAGTGAGCATGAAATAAATAGTAGTAGTAATGGGAAACTTGTTAGCTCCAGTTAGCTCTTTGATTGCTTTGGTGAAAAAACGAAGAACCCCCCACTCTTTTAAAAAGGTTATTCAATATTTTAAGACTACAGGGAAGGGTGAGACCCAACTGCTTAGCTTCTGCATTGAACTGAGCCCTGTTTGACTCAGTCCAGATTTCAATCTCAGGGGAACTTGCTGGAGGAATCCCAACCGAGAGGATTCTGATCCCAAGACAACTACGGCTATTTTGCAATGCTCCCTACTCATGCCACGGAATACAAAATCAGCTTAAACTAGAGCTACCCAAATTAGTTAAGAGTTGGGCTGCAACATTTAATCAAAACAACGAAGTGTCTTGCAGCACCTTAAACACTAACACATTGACCTGGTTCGCACGTACCGAGAAGCCACCGTGACTGAATTTCTCTCTGGGGCTTTTCGTTGCAGTGGCTGTCGCCATTTTGAATATTCAAGCTGCTGTGGTGCTGCGCCATAGCTTGCTCTTACATGAGAACCCAGCAAAGATGGGTTGTTGGGGTGGTTGACAAGCTACCTACAACCCACCCATGGGCATACCGCCCCAACAACCCACCCTCGCTGAGTTCATACGTAACAGCAAGCTCTGGCACAGCACCACAGCGGCTTGAATATTCAAAATGGCGGCAACCACCACAACGAGAAACCCCACAGGGAAGTTCACCCATGGTGGCTTCTCGTTACGTGTGAACCAGGCCAGAGTAGGATAGCCATAAGCTTTCGTGGACTAGAATCCATTTCACAAAAGCTTAATCAATGTGTTCGTCTTTAAGGTGCAACAAGACTCTTTTCAGGGAAAGCATCACGGCCGGGTAGGCATGGTCGTGCACCCACCCACACCCCAGCAGGGGCCCACTGACAAGAGCCCCCTAGAGTTGCTCCTCCTCCTCACCTTTGCAACCTGCTTGTTCACCTGCCTCTCGATCTGGCCCAGACAACAGTGGTGGTGAGAAGGAGGAGCAGTAGATGCCCCTGCCTCCTTGCTCACTGGCTCTCTGCCTGCCAAGCAAGCAAGTGGTAGCAATGATGAGAGAGACGAGGAGGAGCAAGAGCGGCTGGTGACAATGGCAGTGGCAAGATAGACTCACTGAAGGAGGAGGCCCGTGGAGGGTGTCTTGCCGAAGGCCCCTCAAACATCTGGAGCTGACCCTACCATTAGAGTGGGGCAGCCATCCCAGGCAGCAGATTTTTGGTGCCATGAAAAGGCAGAAAGTTTTTAGTAATTTATTTATGTCACCATTTTATTGCCAGGGAGGGGGAAATGCACTTGTGCAGTGTTCTGCTTCAGGTGCCAAAATAATTTTGTTGGCCTTCTGGGGGGTGGGGGTGCCATTTGCTGCTCCGCCTCAGGCAGCAAAATGTTGTGGGCCATCCCTGACTAGAGGTGCATCTGATTAATCAGGCAGATTTTTAATTTTAAAAAAATAATACAATATTAACATTGATAAATTTAAAACATATTCTATTAAGACAAATGTTAATTGTAATACAAGTAGTACTTATAAAAACTGCAGATGAAAAGAGACATTTCTCCTGTGTGAGAGAAGACCGGCATCATCAAACAACAAAGAAAGCTTTTCTCTTTAGAATTATGGTTTCCCCTACGCAAATTTATGCAGATTAATCAATTGATTAATTGACCAAAACTCATACTAAGGTTTATTGAATCAGGTGGTGGCACTAGCTAATGGGGCACTTACTTTCCATCTGATCTCCGTTGAATTTCTCCATGAGTGATATTGCCTCAATGCTGGCAACAGAGACGGGAGCTGGTGGCATATTTTAAGAACGAGTTTATGGACATACTTTGGAGAGAGAGAGATTTATTTTATAAGCATATTTTCGCCAGGTCAGGTCCAGACTTAGTCATACATAGAGCAGATCCACTGAATTCAATGGGACTTGAGTTAGTTATGACTAATTTAAGTCCCACTGATTTCAATAGTCTACTCTAAGTATGACTAAATCTGGATCCAACCTGCTGTTTTCTAAGATCAGCTCCTTAACAGCTCAGCCACGTCACAAAAAGCAAAGGGCTGACCCTAGCTTTTGTACATGTGCAGATTCACACCCTGGCTTTTGTACATGTGCAGAGTGCCTGTGCCACACCACTGAGTATTCGCAAGCACCCCCAACACATGTGGGATTCAGGAAGAGGGGCCTCCCCGTCCAACAGAGGGGAAATCCAGGCAGGCTTGAGCCCCAGCACCTCTTTCTTTAGAAAGCAAGCCTTCTTGCATGATGCTGTCCCTGTTCCATCCATTCCCACTATGCGCTGAGTCCGCACTCCACACCTCCCAATAAAGCTACCAGCACTGACTCCTTTCTCCCAGACTGTCTGACCCCCTAATATAGCCAAGTGCGGAGTGCTGAGCAATCATAGCCCGGCGTCGGCGATCAATAATAACCCAACCCCCCCTGGGCCAAGCCAACGGAGCAGGAAGATGAGCGACGGAGGGGTCCAGCTGTTGCCCAGGCTCTGCCAGAACCTGCAGGGCTTGGACCAGCCCCGGGATACTTTGCATAGCTCCCCGTGGAAGACAGGAGCGTGAAGGGGGAGGGGGGTCCCGGTAGATTTGGGGCTTCCTCCTGTGTGTGAAGATACCTGAATGGCAACAACCACCTCTTCCACTGCAATTGTCCACACTCCACACCTCCATAAGGAGCCACGCCACATTCCTAGGGAAGCAGTGCTTTAAAGCAGTGGCAGGCAGACATCCGGCTTGCAGGACCTCTTTTGCTTTTTTACTAGAAACCTGAGATCCACCCACATTATAAACCCAGCAATTCTGAGCACCAGAACTGAATGGAGCTCCCAGTCTTTCCACCCCAAAATCCGCACCTGGTTACCCCAAGCTGTCTTCATTTCAACAGTATAATTTAGGGCGGGTGGTGGTGTCCTATTGTTGCTGTTGTGCAAATCACCCAGAGATCTACCAGCAGATCCAGGCAGATCCACCTTCTGCCCACCCCTGCTTTTTAGGACAGCAGGATCCTACTCCCTATTCCAGCTCACTGCCCCATAGAATTCAAGAGGTGCCTCCGAGGCACTGCTCGGTCTCTCCTGGCTACATTTTATAGAACTCTGGTTTCCATTTCTTGCTGCCAATAGGACTGTATATAATGACATTTCCCTGTTCCCTGTGAAGCTACCTGAATGGTTGAGACTAGTCTGCCGGGTTGGTTGAGAGAAACAGCTCTGCCTGTAGGCTGTGGCAAAGTGCATCTGATTTCTGCTGACTTACTAGGGTGGCCATGTGTCTTACTTTACAGAGAACAGTCCTCTATATGAAGGGCTGTTTCTAGATCAAGAGCCATAAGAAGGGAGAGCAGTCAGGGGGCCTTGAAGTTGCCCATCGACAGCACCTGGAGACAGCATGTCACCTGGTCAGTCTTCCCTGCTACGCTACAGTGAGATGCCTCGTATTTCTGTTTAAATTAGAATAATTATTTCTGAATGTGCAGCTATACATATAAGTTAGCATATGCACATTTTATGCAAATCTCACAGGGTGGCCAGGTGTCCTACTTTACAGAGGACAGTCCTCTATTTTGGAGAGCTGGCAGAGGACAGTCCTCTATTTGAAGGTGTCCTCTATTTGATGGGCTGTCCAGTCTAAGTATGGTTTCAACTCAAAGAACCATAAGGAGGCAGAGCAGGACACGTGAAGTTGCCCACCACCATCAACAGTTAGCGCCTGGACAGCAGACTGAGCAGGCACATAGGTCACCAGGTCAGCCTTTTCAACTGTGGGAAAAGTTGTCATTTCTAAATCTGCACCAATACATATAAATTTCCATATGTAAATGTTATGCATATTGATGCCCACTTTTTTGGTGATGCAATTCCATATTTTTTTTAAAAAAAAATGCAGTGCATAAATGGCCGTCATCGTAGTCCTCTTTTGTCCCCTTTTTTTGGCGATATGTAAGTTGCCACCCTAGCTGACTGCCCTGAATATAGCCCTGAACTGGAGGAAGGGTGCCACTATACTAAAAGTTGTGCCACTCCAAAGTGGGACAATATTTCCTGTTTCACCACTATAGGTAGGGTGGCCAGGTATCCTCTTTTACAGAGAACAGTCCTCTATTTGAAGGGCTGCCAGAGGACTGTCCTCTATTTTGAAGGTATCCTCTATTTGAAGGGCTGTCCAGCCAGCCCAAGTCCAGTTTAAGGATGAAGAACCATCAGAAGAGCGAGCTGGGCCTTAAAGTTGCTCACCAACAGCACCTGGACAGCAGACTGAGCAAGGCACACAGGTCACCCCGTCTCAGGCTTTCACACTATGGTGAGATGTACTGTATTTCTATTGAAATCATAATAATTATTTCTAATTGTGCATCTATACATATATATTAGCATGTGTACATTTTATACAAATTGCTGTCCTCCTTTTTGGATATTCACGAGTGGCCACCCTAACTGTAGTGTGTGAATGGTAGGCCTGTGAATCAGCACCGGGAAGGACGGAGGAGGACGTGGAACTGGAAGTGGGAGGGAGCCACCCATGCTTAGTGAATGCATAGTAGGTGCTCGCTGCAGGGGGAAAGCAGCCCACCATAAGCCCGAGGCCCGTTGAAACCTGGAACAGGCTCTGAGAAGGGAATGTAGAGTTGCTAACCAGCCAGGAAAACACACACACCCGCCTGACCATGCTGGAGGGTGGGTGGATTTGCTTTTAGACAGGGGCCAAGTATTCAAAATGTCTCTGACAGGAGAGTGTCCAACTGGCTGTAAAAACTTTCCTTGATGTCATCATCAGCATCTAATGTTGGTGCATAAGCGCTCAAAATAGTTACCTGTTGGTTATTGGCGAGCTTTAATCGAAGAGTTATCAGGCGTTCGTTAATGCCAGTAGGAACTTCTGACAAAGAGTTCACTAGTTCATTTTTGATGGCAAAGCCTACACCATGTATTCGTCGGTCCTGCTCAGGTAGTCCTTTCCAGAAGAAGGTATAACCTCCTTTTTCTTCTTTCAGCTGTCCCTCTCCTGCCCTTCGAGTTTCTTGAAGTGCTGCTATGTCAATTTTAAACCGTCTCAGCTCCCTTGCAATAATAGCAGTCCTACGCTCAGGGCGTTCACTATCTATGTTATCCAGCAATGTCCGTATATTCCATGTTCCAAAATTCAAATGTCTTTTTCGACCGCTAAAATGGTGACCCCACTGGACGCGGTAATCCAGTCAGGGGAGAAAGAGGTAGACTATGTTTAGGGCACCTTTTCTAGCCCCCTCCCCATACGGGGTGAGCAGAGTGGATCCTAAATAGGGCTGCTCAGTCATGGATACAGCTGCCGAGCTGCTCGACTACCTCGTTCCTTGAACAGGGCGACTGAGTCTGCATCCACCGCCCATGTGCTGGTCCATGACTAGGGGCTTCCAGATTCACAGTCCTGCCCCCGTTGCCATTCGCCAGTCGCCATGGGACTTTTTTTTGTTTGTTGTTTGTTTGGTTGGGTTGGGTTGGGTTGGGTGGGTTGGGTTGGAAGACGCCTGTGCGTGAAACTGTTTTATGTGGGGAGATCGGTGCACAACGAATCACCACACAAACTTGACAGAGTACGGCAGAGATCCAATGGCACGGTTACCCTGACGATTGGAAAACCATTCTCTGCTGCAGCCTTCATCCGCCTTCACAGCCGTTGTAATTTAGGTTTAATTATCTTCCGCCTGTTCTGCCGTTGAGGACTTTATGTTTTGGATCGTTCTTTGTCTGGTTCCTCTCCCCGGACCTTACCGCCATGGGTGACCCTACTGGGAGTACATAGCTCCCGACGGCATTGCTCACAGGATTCATCGGAACACGCAAGCCCACTCACCACTTCAAGGTGACGATCCGGCGAGGGGTGGACTTCTCCATGACAGAAGTCATGGAGGACTTCTCCATGACAACATGACGAAGTCATGGAGGACTTCTCCATGACAACATGACGGCAACGGTTTTGGACAACAACGGCTCTCATGGTGCTCCATTTAAAGTGGGATCAGGTGTTAAACAGGGATGTGTTATCGCCCCAACATTATTTGCCATTTTCATCGCCATGGTTTTACATCTTGTCGAGGGGAAACTTCCCACCGGTGTGGGAATTATATATCGAACAGATGGAAAGCTTTTTAATCTCAGCAGGCTGAAAGCAAAAAGTAAGGTAATTACAACCTCCGTTGTGGAACTTCAGTATGCTGATGATAATGTGGTCTCCGCACATTCAGAGGATGATCTCCAAACTATCCTAAATGCTTTTGCAGAAGCATACGAAAAACTTGGTCTCTCACTTAACATCAAAAAAACCAAAGTGCTTCATCAGCAAGTGCAAGCCAATCCTTTGGTGATGCCATCTATCCAGCTTGGCGGGACAATACTGGAAAATGTCGATCATTTTCTCTATCTTGGCAGCTATCTTTCTGTTACAGCTAACATCGACAGTGAAATCCAGCATCGTCTGAGCTCCGCAAGTGCCGCATTTTCTCGAATGAAACATAGAGTGTTCGAGGATCGGGATATTTGTAAGAAGACCAAAACACTGGTTTATGAAGCCATTGTATTACCAACTTTATTGTATGCCTGCGAAACATGGACTATCTATAAACGTCACTTCCACCTCCTTGAAAGGTTTCATCAACGTTGCCTCCGGAAAATCCTGCAAATTACTTGGGAAGATAGGCGAACAAATGTCAGTGTACTGGAAGAAGCAAAGACTACTAGCATTGAAAAAATGATCCTTCAACGCCAACTTCAGTGGACCGGTCATGTTGTTCGAATGCCTGACTGCCGTCTCCCAAAGCAGTTACTTTACTCCCAACTCAAGGATGGAAAGCGGAATATCGGTGGTCAATATAAGAGGTTTAAAGATGTTCATAAGGCTAATCTAAAAAAATGCAATATAAACATCGAAAACTGGGAAGCTCTGGCCCATGAACGATCTAAATGGAGGTTGGCCTTTCACAAAGGATCCATGGACTTTGAAGAAGCCCGAGTGCAAGGTGAAAGGGAGAAACGTGCTAAGCGAAAAGCACGTCAAATGAATCCTTTACAGGACCATCTTCTATCTGGTAACCTGTGTCCTCACTGTGGGAAGCTGTGTGGATCTAGAATTGGCCTCCACAGTCACTTACGGACCCATCGCTAGAGTCTACACAATCTTTCTTTAGAATCTCCTCCTTTTATCCCGGAAGACAATCTTACTCGGTCACGAGTGATCGCCTGATGATGATGATGATTCAAAATGTGGGAAGAGGTGAGAGGAGATGCTCAAAAATGTGACCAGTTCAATTGCTTGATCGACTTCATTTTGAGTGATCTAGAGACCGCCTTCAGGCTTGGCCAAACTCAAAATGGCCTCGAAACACCACCGCCCCACCCAATATTCCCCACCCAGCCTGCCAGTCTCCTCCTCTTGCCCAAGAAAAGAAAATCCTTACCTTGGGGCGGGACGAGGGCTGCCAGATGGCAGAGAGAAGGAAAACGGGCCAGGAAAGGCCCCACGAGGCCTCCCGTTGTCGGCAAATGACGTGCTCTGTGTATCTTTTGCCTCCAGATGTAGTCAAGCCCCCATACTCCTTGGCAGGAAGTGAGGCGTGCCGTGTGCTGTCTTCCACCAAGGAGAGGCCGGCCTCGCAGGGCCTCTCTGAGCCCATTTTCTTGCGTGCTGTGGCCTGGCACCCCCTACCCAAGGTAAGGCATTTTTCCTCCTTGGGGAATGGCAGGGGGCAGCCAGCAGGGATGACTGGGATGCGGAGGACACATGGGGAGGCTTGGAAAAGGGGGGACAGGGCTGCTCAAGTGTTCAAGGTTGAATGCTTAAGGTTTTCAAGTGTTCGACTTTGAACACTCAGGCGATCCAGTTGATATTTGGGCCAAGCAAACAGGTGCTTACCCATCCCTATCTTCGGTTTGTAGTCAAACACATCTGGAAGGCAGTAGGTCAGGGAAGGCTGCCTCAGAGAAAAGATGGCCTCGTTCACACTTCTTGAGCGGCCTTCCCCAACCGATGCCCCCTGGATGTCTTGGATGACAACTCCCAGCATTCCTGACTATTGGCCATGCTGGCTGGGGCTGATGGGAGTCGAAGTCTGAAACATCTGGAGAGCACCAGATTGGGGAAGACTGTGCTAGAGGCTTGTGGGCCATTTCCTCATGGTTAGATTCCTTAATGTGAAAGTGGGAGTCAGGTGTGTGGCGAGGCCATTTGTGGGGATCCTTGCCCTCCGCACTATTGCTTCAGTGTGTGTGTGTGTGTGTGTGTGTGTATGTGTAGGCAAATGGTCAGATGGGGGGTACTTAGGCAAGGTGGTGTGAGGCTCCCCACCCCATTTCCCCCCGCTTCTTCACCTAGGAGTGGAGCCAGAGCACACCTGATAATGGGAGCCAGCGGTGGGGATAGAGACTTTTGGATTTCGGCAGGCCTGGGGAGGGGGAGCTTCTTGGGGGGTTTTTATGGGTCTGGAGGTGGAGCCCAGCTGTGGGGGTGGGGTGTCTGGGAATGGACCATCCTCAATTCTACTCACCTGAAGTGTAATGCTAAAACAATAGCTGTTGTGGGCAGGGGGATGGCGTGGCCTCCTGAAGTTTTGGCAACTGCCCCCAGGTGTAATTCCTTTTGAACGACTAATCCAGCTGTTTGCTCATTTTCTCCTTTGTTTTTAGGGATTTCCTTTAGGGACTTCCAGTTTAGTTTTGGAGCTCGATTAAACAGCAAAACACTGCTGCTGCTGCTGCTACTACTACTGCAGGCTGTAAGAGTCTGTCAGGCCTCTTCCGGGAGGCATTGATTTAGCACCGTCCACCTGTAGGTCCTTCATCCCTTCCTGACTGCCCAACTGACCTTTCCTGGGCTCCGTCTCACATTGCCTTTTTGGGGACCCTGTGTCCTATTAGGGGCACGGAGCGAGGGAGCAGGGCTCTGTGCTCCAAGGGAAGCAGGCAGGGCCAAGAAGTGTTTATAATTAGCTGCCGGGCTTCAAGCGGCTCTCGCTCAACCACTAAGGTAACTCAACCCCCAGGCTGGAGCAGAATCCCCTGGGATCAGCACTTTAGGCGAGCTGAGCCTCTCAGTTTACATCTTCTAGCTTCTGTCCGGGGTGTTCGCTGTCACCAGGCCAAGCCCCGCAGCCAGTACCCCTATGGTTGAGAGAAACCGCCCCCTCAAACGCAGAAATGTTTTCCCTAGTGTGCGTGTCTGGGAGCAGGGACTACGTACATCGCAAGAGATTAGACAAACCAAACTCTACAACAGCTATAAACTTGACAGAAGCATTTCCATAAAAATGTGCAGTGTTCTGCTCTATCTATACACACCAAGAGAGCACACACCTAGTGTACAATTTGCTGCGTATTGCTTGCGCTTACGTTCGCATGCAACTATTTGCAGACTAAGCAGACCCAAAAGTTGCAGACCAGACACACCTTTAAATATGTCTGCTTGGAATATATCTTGAATGCATACCCCAAAATGTACACCGTCCACCGCCAATAGGTCCCTTATATGCAGAAAATGGGATGCAACATATTGCTACCCCACAATGCGCATCATGCGCATAAAACACCCATCAAATTATACACACCAAATAGGCAGTTGCAAAAAGTAGACCTTTTTCTTTTTAAAACTACCAAGCTCAGCCCTGAAATATGTGAGTAATCGTAAAGGTAGGAGTGCCACTGAGCATGCTCAAGTGATGTTCCATGAAGACTGAATGACCACAGCCTAACCCTCATACATCTGCGATTGGGGTCTCGGCTTCTAGGTTGGAGGGTTCTTGGCTTTTTCTAACCCTCCCCACTTTTATTTTTAAAGAAACTGACCACATATCTCAATCATATTAAGATTTTGTAATGTAATTTTTACATTTATGATCTTTAGTCAGCCCGTTGCTATACACATATTTTAATACATGCTGGCCCAGCCTATAGACCAGGGCTCTCCAACCTTGGGTCCCCAGATGTTGCTCTACAGCTCCCAGAATCCCTTGCCATTAGCCATGCTGGCTGGGTATGCTAGGAACTGCTAGGCCAGCAACATCTGGGGACCCAAGGTTGGAGAGCCCTGCTATAGACAGATGAGATGGTTTGCCTCAGGCAGCAGATTCTGGTGTACCGTTAAAGGGTAGCAAATGGTCAAATATTTAATTTCTTATTATTTTTTTAGTACCATTGCATTTTCTGCATAAGCCACTAAACATTTTGGACTGTCTCTGCTCCAACAGCAATATAAAACACAACCATGAGCTCCACTACACACAGACGGACCATATGGATAAAATTCCAGCCATACAAAATGCCACACATTCTTCACACAATAAAGTGTACACTACACAGTTAACATTCAATTACCAGCATGCCGTTCTCTCTCTCAGGCATGCTGGCTGGGGCATGCTGGGAGTTGTAGGCCTTTTTTTCTGTCTAAACATACATAGGGTTGCACCTTAAGTATAGCAAACTAGATAGTCCAGCTCTAACTATTCCCCCCATCACCAAAGGCATACACATGACACAGAACACACTCCAGCACACTCCAGTGTATAATAATGTTCTTAATGCACAAATGCACAGAAGACAGTATTGCCCTCATTAAGTATGTGCATGAATTATATACATACCTATCTACAATCATATCCAATTGCGCACAAGTATACATATACACAGTGCAGACCACAAACCATTGCACGGCAGTTAGGCACAGCAAACTCCCATTGAAATTAAAGGGTAGTGGTGCAGCTAGGTGATTAATGGTCTTATGGCGGCCTCCCTTAGGATAGCCATTTTGTATTACCTCAGTTGTGAAGCATACACCTAACCTTTCTCTTTCCATCCCCTCTTCTTCTACATTCCTGATAGGTTAGAGCAAAAACATAGAGCCAGTGTGGTGTAATGGTTAGAACAGGGCTCTCCAACCTTGGGTCCCCAGATGTTGCTGGACTACAGCTCCCAGAATCCCTTGCCATTAGCCATGTTAGCTGGTTATGCTGGGAGCTGTAGGCCAGCAACATCTGGGGACCCAAGGTTGGAGAGCCCTGGGTTAGAGGGTTGGACTGGGACTCGAGAGATCTGGGTTCTAGTCCCCGGTCGGCCATGGAACTCACTGGGTGACTTTGGGCCAGTCTCTGACTCTCAGCCTAACCTAACTCACAGGGTTGTTGTGAGGATAAAATGGAGAGGAGGGGGAGGAGGATTATGTAAGCCGCCTTGGGTTCCTTGCAGGAAAAAAGGTGGGATATAAATATAATAAATAAATAAATGATGTTTGCCTGATTTTTTAAAAAATGCTCTCAGCATGTGCAGTTTTGCATTTTAAACTCATTTAAATGATAGCCTTGTTGTGACTACAGGAATAAAATGGAGTTTTCTCCTGCTGCCCTAGTGCTAAACACATTTACTCAGGACTAAACACCATTTTATTGTAGAAAAGGATAATAAATATTTAAAGTAAAAATAATAAAATTACCATCTGTAACCATGTACATGTCCGGCCAGCCGCATCCTGATTATAAACTGGTTTTAACAATAAGAAGAAAGGATGCTAAGGAGAGCAGCGTCAGCCCTGTTGAGCCTTCGGGTTCCCATGTTGCCCCACTGCTGACACCAGGACTGCTTGTTGCTGCCCCCCATCATCTTCCGCTCTCTGGGTAGTCATTTTGGGGACCCTGCCAGGCTTGGGGCCCTGGACTTTGGCCTGGAGGTCTGGCCCTATCAGACCCACTGTTGAAGGGTCTTAATGGGCCTACCTTTATGCTGGATTTTGACTCCAATTTGCACATACCTTGACATAACAACCTGTGCGACAATATATAGACGTACACAGACATGACGGTATTAGCACACCCATGCTGATGCATATCACGCTATTATCAGCATTCCCAAACTGACAAGTAAGTCCATGTGGTACAACAAACATCCTCAGACAATCTGACAATGCAGCACAATTACATTTTAACAAGTGGTCTGGAGAATGTCCAAAATATTCCGAGAATCCAAAGTCCAGATAAATGATGGGTCTTCTTTATGCTCGTATTTCTTTATTTGCTTAAGTGCCTGCGCTGGCCCATCTCCAAAGGCTGAGGCAGGAAACTATATTAAAAATATAAAATGTTTGTGATCCCTGTGTTTGCACAGACCAGGCAGGCATGAATACATTCAATTTTCCCCTTATTTCTGCCCCAGCAATTCTCAGGAGAAAAACTTCCAGTTTTTCATTTATTATTTTGTGCTCTCTGTGACATTCCAGGAGACACACACACACACACACACACACAAGCGAATTGCTTTACCTTGCAAATAGGAAAATGACAGGCAGTGCTAGGCCTAAAGCGGCTTTCGTCCCTAAAAGCAGGGATGGGGAACCTTTTTTCTGCCGAGGGCCTCATTCTCTTGAGGGTAATCTGCCAGGGGCCACATGCCAGTGGTAGGTGGGGCTGAAGCCACTATTGGGCAGGGTCAGAGCCAAAAGTGAGCAGGGACTCCCCTTTTCTTTCTCTTTCTGCCACCCCCTTTTCTCTCTCTCTCTCCTTCTCCCACCCCCTTTTCTGTTTGTCTTCCTTCCTTCCTCCCAGCCCTTTATCCCTCTCTTCTTTCACATCCAGTTGGCCCTCGGGGAAGTGACAGATCACTCGGCCAGAGGTTCATAGATCATAGAGTTGGAAGGGGCCTACAAGGCCATCGAGTCCAACCCCCTGCTCAATGCAGGAAACTAGAGGAGGGGTCTCCCATCCAAGCAATAACCAGGCCTGACCCTGCTTAGCTTTCCACACAGACAAGCTGAGCCGACATGAGCCACAGGCCTACATACCGATAGCTTGCAGTTTGAAATTAGGCCAAGGTCCACATGTTATTAGGTCAGGGTCCACATGCGGCCCTAGGGATGCTGGTTGCCCATCACTGCTAAAAGGAACAGCAACACCCTTGCAGCCCCCAAGACTGATCCTTGCTAGCTTGATCCAAAAATTTAAAACTATGTTCTCTGCCCACATTCAAACTGCCCAACAGTTCCTTCCAGCTGCCGTCCTTCAACTAGATGTGACCTTCCATAATAACATTTGAAGATCCGTCTGATGGTTCCATTAATGTTCACCATAAACTACGGGTGACCGGCCAGATGGGCGATTAATAAATATAATAAATAAATAATAAATAAATAAACTAGAGGCTATTAAAAGGAAGGGAAAAAACCCACTTCCACTCCCATAAACCCTTGCTAGCATGGCAATGGTCAGGGATTATGGGAGCTGTAGTCCCACATACCTGGAGGGCACCAGGTTGGGGAAGGCTGAATTAAACAATGCCAATTAGGCTTCAAACTGGTACATATTGGCAAGAAAAATATCCCAGTGAGAGCGCTGGGAAAGGTGCTGGGAGATCCGCATCTCTGCTCATTCCACACAGCTGATTGGGTGGCCTTGGGAAAAGGTACCACTCAGCCTAGCCTACCTAACAAAGTTCTGGTAGATAAGAATGTGTCATAAAATGAGATAAGGACACGAATGTAACATGTCCTGGAAGAGACTAATTGCCCCACGCACACACACACCTTCTGTCCTGCCAATTGGAGGGAGTTGTCTGAGGCAGTCTTGGGAAGAAAAGGCAGGAGGTCTGAGCTGTCAGTCAGTCAGGAGGGGGCCACTTACACATCACCAAAAAAGGAGGACAAAAGCGGGCACAGATTTGGCATGACACCTGCCTATGCCGATTTATATGTACAGATGCAAATTTAGAAATAATGACCATGATCTAAATAGAAATACATCCGATACATCCCACCCTCCTAGGGAAGATTGTGACCAGGGCCTGATCTACAAGAGAGGTTTCTTTCGTCACTGTAAGAAACCAGAGGCCGCACCCCACCCGCCTCTACAGCAATCCAAGCTCCACAAAGCAACAGGTGCCACAAACCTGCATTACAAAGTGACACAACTACGCTCACGTTGAAATTCTAATTGGGGTGTGTGTGTTATTTTATTCTGGTTTATTGCAGTCTATGTAATACATTGGAGATTTTGTTTATTGTTTGGCTGTTATATAAATATATGTTAAAAATTCAATTAAAAAACAACAATTATGCTCACGTGAATTTCCAATCTCATAGATACATAGATTTCATAGATCATAGAGTTGGAAGGAGCCTACAAGGCTATCGAGTCCAACCCCCTGCACAATGCAGGAAACTAGAGGAGGGGTCTCCCATTCAAGGAATAACCAGGCCTGACCCTGCTTAGCTTTCCACGCTCAGACAAGCTGAGCCAGTGTAAGCCACAGGCCTGTATCTCCTCCTACTTCTCCCGCAATTATGGGATTTTGTGTGGCATGTGATCGCTTTATAAACACAGTGGATACTGCACCGTATTCATCCGCGTGTGCCTCAGTGGAAACGATTAGGTTCTGAAGAAACACTGCCACAGTGCTGACCCGCACATGGAAGGGGCTCTAGTGTAGATCCTCCCCAGGTGACAGTTGTGCCTGCCTGCTCAGTCTGCTGTCCCAAGAAAGAATGAGATATATAATCTGCTTTAGTCCTTTCGAGTTCAGCTGCTTCCAGATGGATGGTTCCCTGTGCTACCAGTCAAAAGGCACTGTGCAGCTATTTCATCTTTTCTTCCTTAATGGATTTCTTGTGGTCAGTAAAAAGATGGAAGAAGCCATGGGGAAACACGGGAGGGTTACAAGTGGAAGATGACATCACCCAGACCCCCTATAACAGTGTTCTCCAACCTTGGATCCCCAGATGTTTTTGGCCTACAACTCCCAGCATGCCCCAGCCAGCTATGCTGGCTGGGGCATGCTGGGAGTTGTAGGCCAAAAACATCTGGGGACCCAAGGTTGGAGAACACTGAAATAGAGGAGTGCCCTCTGTACAGGAGGGCACATGGTCACCCTCAGTGCCGTCTCCAGGTTTTGGAGGGCCCTTGGGAAGATACCCTCCATGGGCCCCCTCCCTCAGTGAGTCCACCTTCTCACCACCATTCCCTCCGGCTGCTATTGCTCCTCAACCTCTTATCACTGCTACCACTTGCTTGCGTGACAGGCAGAGAGCCAGTGAGGAAGTCGGCAGTGTCGTCCTGTGGCTTACCCTGGCTCAGCTTGTCTGAGCGTGGAAAGCTAAGCAGGGTCAGGCCTGGTTATTCCTTGGATGGGAGACCCCTCCTCTAGTTTCCTGCATTGAGCAGGGGGTTGGACTCGATAGCCTTGTAGGCTCCTTCCAACTCTATGATCTATGAAATCTCTTGCTCCTCCTCCTCCTCCTCACCACCACCATTGTCTCGGCCACAGTGAGAGGCAGGTGAACAATCAGGTTGCAAGGGTGAAGAGGAGGAGCACCTCCAGGGGGGCCCTGCTAAGGTGTGGGCCCTTGGCAGGTGCCCAATCCACGCCTACCTTTGACGCCAGCCCACTCTTGTCAGGGTGAAAGGTACACAGGTCTGAAATGCGGGAGCAGCAGGATGAAGTGAGGAAGGAACATGCCCCCAACTGTCCCTATTTATTGTGAACAGAGTCTTTTTTTCTGGTACCGTACTTGTCCCTTGTAAATCACCGCCCCCATTTTTCCCTTTTGGGAATGCCTTCTTAAAATTGTGTTAGGGTGAGTTGTCATGGATGTCGTTCTGCCAGGTTCAACTTTCTCCCCGGGGTCTCTAGAATTAATAACTCTGAGAGGGGGTGGGTGCTTGTCTCTAATGCACATGTCGTTAAATGCTCACGCTGCAGGGACATGGAAGTGCCAATAGCGTAAGGCCTGCCACCGCACACGCCGGCGAGGCTCATGCTAAACTGTTGATGGCAGATTGCATGGACAAATTCATATGTGTTTCGAGCAACTCTTCGACCTAAAAGACAAACCCCTTCTTAGCTTTTAAAAATGTGCAGTACGACAAGCTATGTATTGAGGAATGAATAAATAAATATAGGGTTAAGCCAGCCTTGTATGTAAGCACTCACCTAGTCGCCATAGGCGAGGAAAAAAATTCCATAAAGTTGAGTGAGCAGGCTGGCAAAAGAGGGATGGCGTGCTCCATCCCTTCTCTGTGCCCAGCAAAGAAACTAAGCGGGCTGCCAGAGAGCCAGAGAAGGGAAGCCCCTTCCTCCATGCCCAGCACAGAAATGCAGCTCTCTGTCCCCGCTCCGCCAGCCCTGCGCAGGCCACTAAACATTTTTTTGCAGGCTAGTAACTTTTCTGGGTTTATTCACAAGGCCGAGTTACATGCTTCCCATTTCCCGGAGTGGTTCCCTCAGTTCCAGGGTTTGGCTTCCTTGGGAAGAGTGAACATTGGGGGATCTACAACTTTTTCTTTCTTTCTTTTCTTACAAATATACTACTAGAGCAGCCGCCCCCAACCTGGTGCCCTCCAGACGTTTTGGACTACAACTCTCATCAGCCCCAGACACAGCGTGGCCGCAAAGAAGGTGGTATAAACAAGTTGTTACTATTGATGATGATGATGATGATGATGATGATGATGATGATATAAAAATAAATGTATTTTATAGAGTTAAACCTCTCCTATATATATATGCACACGCACGCACGCACACACACGCCCGCGCGCACACACACACACACACACACACAGCAGCCCCCCTCAGCAAGCTATCTACAAAGCCTCCTACTGCAAGCTGACTGACAGTCTCTCTCTCTCCCTCCCACCCACCCACCTATCCCCAGACCCCTGGCAGCAGAACACCTTAGCAGACTGACTACACCTCTCACCTGCTTGTCCCTTTATGTTGGGCTGATTGCACCTGCTAGGTGACAGTGATGTGTCTCATCTCATGCATCTAAGACCTTGGCACTGAGGCATGGAAAAGCTGGCTCCATCCCATCCCTTCGTTGTCCTCCTGGCACCAACACAATGGCTCTCGGGCCGGGTGCCATGTTCCCACAGCCTCCTCATCGGCGCCACACTCATTGCATAGGCCGCCCTCCCCCTTCCCACACACACACACCGGTATCCCATGCCCTCTGCAAGAGGACATTCTCCCCAAATCCCAGCGCCAATTTCTGCCCAAGTGCTAAGAGGTGTACACGTTCACTGGATCCTGCTGCATTGGGCTGCCGTGTCGCAGGTCTGAAGACCATAAAAAAGGTCATCAGATCCAACCCGCTGCTCCAGTGATTAGATTACAATGGGCCAGGAGCCGAGAATGGGAGTACCGGTACAGCACAAGGGTCAACAGAACAGAGGAGTCGAGCGAGTGAGCCAAGCCACATGCTACAAAGCCTCCTCCCCAGGGTGGAATTTCACTGCCCCGAGGGATCAGAAAAGTACATTCTAGGATCTCTTACAGCAGGAGTGGCCAGCTGTCAAGCTTGAGGGATCTGCTTTTTTTTTTACTAGAACCCCAAGATCTACCAACTAGAGCCTCATGCAAAAGAGATACAATTCGAATTAAAGACTCCTGAGCCCAGGAATATGTTTTCAGTACCGGAAATTGAACAGAGCTCACAGTCCTTCCATACAAACATTCCACTCCTGGTTACCCCAAGCTTTCTTCATTTCATCAGTATTATTGGTGGGGGCGGGGGGGGGGAGAGTCATTTTGTTGCTGCTAATTTTAAACAACCAGGAGTCTGATATCTGTGTCAGTCTAGTGCAAATCAGCCAGAGATCTACCAGTCGATCCGGATCTACCTTCTGCCCACCCCTGCCTCACTGTGTCTCAGAGGATAGCGGGGTGCAACTTTCAGATCAGACACAGCTTCATTGGTGCCTAACAACATTGCTACCCCAAGGGACCGCTTGGGTTGCTTGCACAGTCAGGGTGGGCCTGGCTTTCTCCTCCCCCCCCCCCATCACTAGCCAATCCAACGGTGGCGTGGGGAAGAGGGAGGATATCCGTTCTGGAACCAAACATGATGAACCAAATTTATGCATCACCCAGACGGCCATTTTGTTTGGCGCAACTAGGCACCATCATTTTGTCCCAGGCTATGGCAATCCTTATTCTCCAGAATAAAGGAAGGGGGAAAGAAAAGAAAAAAAACAAGATCCCACACAGGGGGCGCAAAAAATAAACAACCACCCTTTGTCTGAGCAAGTGGTGCACCAGTTTTAAAAAGAGTCATGAAATTGCCTTCATACATTCATCGGCTCTGAGGTTCTGGAGGAAAGTGACCATCAGTTTAGAGCAGCCTTCCCCAACCTGGTACCTTCCAAAAGGTTTTGGAATACAACCCCCATCAGTCGCAGAGCCCCAAGGTGCTTACCCTGCCACTTTTCCGAGGCGGCTTCTTCCGTTTTCTTTGTGGGAGTCAGACTGTCTCAGTTACACGCAGCATTTTTCTTTCTCTGCCTTTCTATACATTCTCTTAACCAAGCACCAGGTGGAGCTGTGGTATGTCTGCAGCATAGTGGCTTTCTGACTTTACATGAGGCTTTTGTTCCCGTTTAAAATTTAATAGCTGACTTTCCTCGCTCTAAAAAAAGCCACGAAAATGATTAGAAAACATGGGAGAGGCCCAATGTCATGAGAAGACCCACAAACTTCTGTGAGTGCGGGACCATGAGCGCACAATAAATGCCTCGTGTAGAGAAGCCCCCAGTCAGCATGACCAATGGTTAGGGGTAATGGGACTTGTAGTCTAAACATCTGGAGGGTACCAGGTTGGAGAAGGCTGCTTTAGAGAAAGAGAGAGAGAAAAAACCACCCAGGAGGTCCCCAAGTGACTGTGGTACCCGCCCCTGTAGAAGTTGCAATTTAGCTGGAAAGTGGGGAGGGAAGCTTTCCCATGTCTATTCCCATGTAAACCACTTCACAATTATTCTGATAAAAAAGGATATAAATGGTTTTCAACAGCCTTCCCTAGCCCCAACCTGGTGCCCTCCAGGTGTGTTGGATTACAACTCCCATCATGGGAGTTGGTCCATCAACATCTGGAGGGTACCAGGTTGGGGGACACTGGTGTAAAATAAAGAAATACATTCATTGACATTCCACCACCTTTTCTCTCATCATCCTCATCACTTTCTTCTGTCTCCATCGCTTTCTGGGAGGCATACTGCCTCCAATACCGGAAGCAATATATAACCATCATGACTAGTAGCCAGTAATAGCTTTCCCCTCCCTGAATTTGTATCCTTGTTTTGTATTTTAAAAAATCGTTTTAGCTGTTAAATTGTTTTTACATTTTGGATATTGGAAATGTTTTATGTTGTTTTTACTGTATTGTGGTTTGTGTTTTTATGAACTGTTGTAAACTACCCGGAGAGCTTTGGCTTTGGCTATTGGGCGGTATAGAGATGATGATGATGATGATGATGATGATGATGATGATGATGATGATGATGATGATGATATCGAATCTGATGGCCATTGCTAGGCCCATAGCAGGCCTAAAAGTTTGGGGGGGCACCAAAAAAGTAGGGGGCAGTTCATCTGGTTTGCAGGCCTTTTCAAGACAAAATTGTAAACTTTTTAAAAAATATTTGTTTGTAAAAAATTTGTAGGGGAGGCAGAGAAAATTTAGGAGGGGCAGGACCCCCTAGCCCATTCCTAGTTAGAGGCTTGGCCATTGCTACATTGCAGCAAATTCCATAGCTTAACTATGTACTATATGAAGAATCCCCCACCGTTCAGGTTCGTTGGATGATCCCGAGTTCTAGGATTCTATCTCTTTTCTCCACACCTGCATAATTTTATACACCTCTGCCATGTACTCTCTTCCACACACACACCACACCCCTCTGTCATGTCTACCCTTTCCCCAATCTTCATGTATCCTAATTGATTTTGTATTGCAAACATAAACATAAGCATGGCTGGCTGGGGAATGCTGGGGGTTGTAGTAGGACTTTTTTTTCTGTCTAAACACACATACTGATTGCACCCTTGACTGATTAAAAATAAAAACCATTTGATCGACTAAAAAAAAGGTGCCCCTAACTGAAGGGGATGCTTCTTTTAAGATTATTCCCACTGCAACATATAAGCGTATCACCTAAAAATAAAAAAGTATATGTTTTTCCCATCAAGGGTGTTATTTTTACCCATTTGCAGTTTTATGTACATCCAATGGGCTGTTTAATCCATTAGCCAATTAAACTCATGCAATTAATTAATTGACTGCAGTTGCAGTCTTATACACACTTACCTGGGAGAAAGACCTATTGAACACAATAGAATTTGCTTCTGAGTAAACATGCACTGGATTGCACAGTGCGGCTGCAATCCTATACACCGGGAGAGGGAACCTGTGGCCCAAGGAATCCTCAGACTAACATCATGTGGCCCTCAGCATCCTCTGACTCTCTGGATGTTGTAGCCTCACTCTTGCTCTCTGGACCACCCCTCGGGGAATTGCTTGCTCTTCCGCCTTCTGTGTGTGCAAGCGTGCAAGAGGTGGAGAAGGAATGGGGTGGCAAAGAAAGCAAAAGAGCTATGCCAGGGACGGGGAATGTGTAGTTCTCCAGATGTGGATGGACTGCAACGCCTACATCCCTCACCATTGGCTATGCTGGCTAGGGCTGGTGGAAGTTGCAGGCCAGCAACCGGCCTGTGGCTCATGCTGGCTGAGCTTGTCTGAGTGTGGAAAGCTAAGCAGGGTCAGGCCTGGTTATTACTTGGATGGGAGACTCCTCCTCTAGTTTCCTGCATTGAGCAGGGGGTTGGACTCGATGGCCTTGTAGGCCCCTTCCAACTCTATAATCTATGAATCTATGAACATCTGGAGGGCCACACGTTCCCTGTCCCTGAGCTCTGCAATGCCACAAACTCTGCCCACTTTTGGTTTTGGTTCTGCCCACGTTTGAATCTCCTTTCACCCACCATCAGATCCAGATCCAGCTCTGGCACCCAACTGTCTTTTTCCCATGGCTCAGCAGCCCCTCATAGGAAAAAGATTCCCCACCTCCACTACGCACACTTCCCTGGGAGCAAGTCCCATCAAACTCAGTGGCCTTCTTTCTGAGTAGACTTGGTTAGGATTGCACTGTAAGATGTCTTTAATCGGGCGGCTGTGCTAGTAAATACAGCTGGTTCTTGTCTGCCTGGTGGCAAATGCTTTCCCCTCATCTGAGTGCAAAGGAAGGACTCCCAGCCCAGCCCAGCCCAGCCCAGCCCAGCCCAGCCCCCTGGTGCTGGATCACAGGTGTGGCTCCTCAGCTATGGGTCAGCGCAGGAGTGCCAGTTGCCATTATGAGAAGGGACTTCGCTTTGCACATTTTGACCGCTAGATTAAAAATTTCCTGCAGCCAGACTTTTCTAGCAATCAGGATGTCTGTGAGGGAGTGACATCCAAGCGCCTTTATATACAGATAGGAGAGATGATTTATTAGCTGTGAACGCAGGATCAGAGTATATATCCAGGCAAAGGCGTATCAGTTATCATAAGTGATGTGGCCATCTGTTGATTGGGGGCAGGGGCGAGGAGGCAATTGCCCCCCGCCTCGTTATTTCTACAAGCCCGCTTCAAGGTGCATCTGTGGACAATGTTAACACTTGGCTACATTCCCATTGTTTACGATTATTACCTTGCCATCAACTCAATATACTACACGTGCTTTACAAAATAATGTCAGAGAAACGGGGAGGGCAGGCACGGATGCAGGAATGAGAACAGAGAACCCCCAAGGCAGGGATGGGGGACCGGTGGCCGTTAGACTCCAACTCCCATCAGCCCCAACCAGCATGGCCAATGGTCCAGGGGTGTCGGGAGTTGTAGTCCAACAACATCCGGAAGGCTGCAAGTTCCCCAGTCCTGTACTATGGTGTACAGATTGCTCAAAGGCTTACGCTGGCTCAGCTTGTCTGAGCGTGGAAAGCTAAGCAGGGTCAAGCCTGGTTATTACTTGGATGGGAGACCCCTCCTCTAGTTTCCTGCATTGAGCAGGGGGTTGGACTCGATAGCCTTGTAGGCTCCTTCCAACTCTATGAAATCTATGAAAAGTATGTGTTTGATCATTAATACGCATTCCAGAGAAAATAGAAATGCACCAATATGGAGATGTGCGACCCATAAGAAAGCAAGAATTGACTTGCTGGATCAGACCAGGGGTCCATCCAGCCCAGCCTTGTTCCCAACAACTGATGGGCAGGTACCTCTAGGAAGCTCACAAGCTGAGCATAAAGCCCATGGATATGGCCCCTTCCAGAAAATCCATTATTCCAAAACAGGGGTAGGGAACTGGTGACCGTCCAGAAGTTGTTGAACCCCAACTTCCATTAGCCCTGGCCAGCATGGCCAGTAGTCTGGGATGATGGGAGTTGTAGTCCAAAAACACTGGCAGGGGGGCCACAGGTTTCCCACCCTGGACCTATGGCGCACTAAATTATGACTGTATTGTACCTAACATGTTTCAATTAAAATCTTTGCCTGGAGCACTGAAAAACCAAACAGCTGTGTTCTCTAGTTACCAGCGTATGTTTTGTTTTGAAGAGTTATCAAAAGCAAATTTTTAATTCAGTGCACACAGTAACATATCAAACTTCAAAAAGAAATGCTACAGGAAAGGTCCTTGCCCCTAGGAGCTTACAATCTAAATGACAACAGCGGGAGAGACAAGGAAGGGAAGAAGGGAGGGGAAGGTTATAAGCGGGGGGGGGGGCTTTGGGAGGGCACTTACTTAAAAGATTTGGGGCTGATCTTTCCATTGGCATCAATGGAAGGTTTTTTTCCTATGCTTAAATGCCATGCAGGGGGGTTGGGGCACAGTTGCAGCGTGTGGGGAGGGGGCTAACCCTTCCCTGCCCAGCTGCAATCCCCCTTGAAAACTGCCCCCTGCATGGCAATGAAGCTGAGAGGGGGGGGGAACCTTCCATTGGCACCACCGGACACTCAGAGCTCTGGGGAATAGATTCGGGCCGGGCCTCCGTGGGTTTAGGCTTAGCAACACCGCTGATTACAAGGGATTAGTGCAGTTATACACAGTTAGGCCTCTTTTCCACTTGGGGTGGGAGGGCTGCTAACCTTTAATGGAAAAGGCAGATTTTGAGGAGGAATGTATGCAATTAACCACTAGCTGGGCTGGGATTGGGGCTCTTCCCCCACTTAGAGATGGGCCTAGAAGTTAGCATATTGCAGGTCAGGGTGGGGGTGGGGTGCTGCGAAAATTGTGGAGTGTGTCGTGGAAGAGGAGGTTGGGTGGTAGAATTAATTCGTTAATTTTTATTCCACCTTTCCCCTAAGGAGCTCACGTTGGTAAACAAGACCCTTCCTCCCCTATTATCCCCTGAACACGCCTATGAGGCAGGTTAGCCTAACAGAGACTGGCCTTCAGTCAGCCTGTGAACTCAGTGGGTGAACAGGGATTTGAACCCAGCTCCCAGTCGCTCTACTAAACACTACACCATACTGTCTCTCTTTAAGGGCACAATCCTATGCATGTTTAGACAGAAAAAAGTCCTACAACTCCAGGCTGAGAATTGTAGGACTTTTTTTCCTGTCTAAACATGCCTAGGATTGCGCCTTAAGTCTGTTTAGGGGTGGAGGGGAAGGTTGCAAGCTGAGAAAGGGGAAAAGGTAATTGTTTCTCTCTTATTTTAAAGGCACATTCCTAAATGGAAACAACCCGCTCTTGCTTGTTGCAGAACATCACAGCCCCCTTAGAACACAGCGGGTGCCTCTTCTTTGATTTATGGCAGCAACGGGGCATCCATATATTTGGGTGTTCTTGAGTTTGCTGTTTCAACCCTCACGCTTGGACTCCACCACGCCACCCCCAGCCCATCTTCATCCGCCCCACCACCACCATCTCCAGCTCCTTGCGAAAGAACTGCCCTGGTGGACTGGAGCTACTGTCTCCAACCATTTCCTGGAGCAGAGTGAGGAGGACTTCGGATCCGTACCATCTTCGGATCTCAAATCCCTCTTTTTGTTTTCTACATGCTAACAATGATCATACAAACAGCTCCAGAGAGGCGATCTAAGCCTCACACTAAAGCACCTATAAACAGCAGATTTTTACCCATAAACACCCCAAAATCCCAAAACAGGGTAATGGAGAATCTGGGAACGAAGTCACCCTATTGCTTCTCAAAGCATGGCGAGATGGAGGGGTGCAAGCCCAAACATTGCCGACCATCACCACCATCCCAGGCCCAATATGCCACTTTTTCTTTTTAAAAAGTGGGGTTTTCCTTAGCATCTCTGCCCAGATGACCTTGAGATCCCTTACCAGGTTTGGCAGGTTCCGGCATGGCTAAAACCACTGGGTCGAGAGATACGCTGTGCCCCGTCCGCGTTTGGGTTCTCCCTGGAGAATGCTCTTGGCCCAGTCGCTTTAAAGACCTGGCAAAGGGGACACTGAGAAGGCGTCACCTGACCCCCTCAGGGCCCGGTGCCAAATTCCAGAGCCATGGCATAAACGTCTTCAAATCTCAGCCCCGGCCTTACTTGAAAAAGAACTCCACTAGAGTGGTGGCAGGGAGAGAGGGAGGTCCAGCCAGCTCAGACTCGAGAAGGCAAAAGCGGGGAGTTGCGCTTCTATTAAAGGGGGGGGGGGTCTGGGAAGTGTCCCAAAACATTGCCCTGTTGAGACAGCGAGTCATAGACCACAACGGCAAATTTGATGGATCGGTTTCAAAGATTATAATCCCACTTTCCCAACAATTTAGGGAGCCTCGAGGTGGCTAACAAATGCACTTTTAAAGCAGTCCAAAATAGCAATCATCAAATACAGCCCAAAAACAAAGAAGGAGGTGGAGAGCAGGTAGGAGTGGATCAGTACAAGTGGCCAAAAAAGGCTCCAGTGAACATGGCAGCGTCTGAAAGATCATTATGATGGCAGCTTCAGGAAAATGGGAGGGAGGGAGTTCCCCCAGCTACTGTAAGGATAGCGGCTAAATTCAGAGGGAACAGGGAAGTCTGGGGTGGGGGTGGCAGATGATGTCACTGTCCCTGCTAATTAAAAAGTCCCAGGGCTTTGACCCTGCAAGCCCTGGCTCTACTACACCACTGTCGACTTGGCACTCAGAAGGTCCCAAGTTCAATCCCCAGCACAGCCCAAGTAAAAGGATCAAGTAGGAGATGACGGAGAAGACTTTTCTCTCCCTGAGACCCTGGAGAACTGCTGCCAGTCAAAGTAAAGAATCTAGGGCTAGATGGACAGGTCATCGGACTCGGTAAAGTCAGCCTCATACATATTCAAAATCTAAAGCAGGGGTGAGCAGACTTTAGGTTTGTGGGATCTACTGTGTTTTTCATTAGAACCCCGAGGTCCTCCAACCAGAGCCAGGTGCAAAATAGTGGCTCAGAAAGGAAGACGTGGAACTGCAGAACAATGTTCCTCTGAGCATATGCTTGACCCAGGAATTTGTTTTCTGTACCAGAACTGGAGCTCACACGCAGAGAGATTTTCTACACGAGGCTGTTAATCCACTGCATTTACTTTCGGTTTCATTGTAGAACTAAGATCCGAGCACTGCACAAAGAGCATTTCTTTTCCTGCTTTTAACCTGCTACATAACCTCTAGGTGGAGCTGTGTTACAGCCGAATAGTGCAATTACACAAGTGGGGAAAGGTGTTTTCTTTCACTTTTACAAATAATACTGCATTTTCCTTGCTCTAAAAAAAAAACTCACCAAAAGTGCTGTTTAAAAGCAGAAGCAAAACTGGAGGGTCATGATGTCGTCTAAAACACCTATAAACAACCATGAGTAGGGAATGATATACCATAAATGCTTCATGTAGAAAATCTCAAATTTTCTCATGCATAAATCTGCTACTGTTCACAAAAAAAACCCATTATTGATTTCAGCAGCCTAATTAGGAGGAAGATTGGGGGGTTTTGTTGTCACTGTTGTTAAACCACTGGGAGCTGGAACTATCGCAGATCACCTGGACATCTACAGGTGGATCCCAATCTACCTTCTGCCCACCTCTGATCTAAACACTCTGGCCATCTGATGTCCAAACCTTACCAGCCCAGAGCTTACAGTTTTATTTGTTTAGGGTATTTATATCCCACTCTTCAGACAAATGTCTCCTCAGAGTAACTAACAAAGCTTAAAATAATAAGATGCAATTGTCACTTCGGGGGTGGTGGTGGTTGTAAATATAAAAACACATTAAAAACAGAAGCAGCTGGGAAAACTGTACAAATCAGATGACTGCCCCAAATAAAACCATGATGATCTAAAAGGCCTTGGAAAATCAAGAGCTGTATTTGGCGCAGAAAAAAGACCTCGAGATAAGCCTCGCTGAGGAGAGCATTCCACAGACAGAGCTTTCATTGGCGTGGTGAACTTGGCCCCATCACTATAAATCCACCCTTGGCCTGAGCCAAGGACAATCACATCACCAACATCAAAGCCCCAACCAAAGTTGAAGATCACTATTATAAGCCCAGCTGTCTCTGGCCTAGCTGCCTCTCTCAAGGCCGAGTTCTCCCTCTTCTGTATGGTCCTGCAACTCTGGACAGCTCCGCCCCATTCTCCCCCTTCGCCCGCTGGGGCTGCCTCCCAGAAAGCCCTGTGCGACAACACCTCTCTCAAACCCCTCTTCAAAAAGCCTGCCTTTCCCATGATATATTGAAGGATTACTAATGCCCCCCCCAATATATTTTGCTGCCTGAGAGCATATGGCACACTTCCCCTGACACACACACACACAAACCTGGCCAAAGTCAAGATGCATGGTATCCAAGACTAGCCGAGTTCTTTTGGCACCTAAGACAGAAAATCCCACAAGTACCTCTTCCCTTTCCCTGGCAGAAAAAATACAACAACAACACCTTTTCATGTCTCCTCGTGAGTAAGCATGTCTCCCCACAAGTAAACGGGGCAAGCCTCTTCATGCCTACTCAGAAGTAAGCCGGAATAAATCACTCAGCAGCTCTCTCTCCCCGGCAGGGAAAAAACTCTTACCTCCCACATCAGCCAATTGGAGATAAGAGATTTTCCCTGCCAGAAGAGTGGGCAGGATCTGAGGAAGAAGCTGGCAGTTCAGATGGGGAATCCCCAGCATCTCCAGGTAGGGCTGGAAAAATTCCTGCTTGAGAGTTTTTCTACACCAGGCTGTTAATCGCTGCTTCTGCTTTCAGTTTCGTCGCAGAATTGAGATCCGAGCTCTACACAAAGGGCTTTCCCTTTCCTGCTATGTAACCTCTAGCTGGCACTGTGGTATTGCGGAATAGCACAAATACATCAGTAGAAACAGCCCTCGCAGAAATAATACCCCATTTCCCCCGCACTAAAAGAAAAACGTGAAAGTGCTCTGAAAAAAACGGGAGTGAAACTGGAGGATCACGACAGCGTCTAAAGAACCTGTAAACAACTGTAAGGAATCACAGGCGCACGATAAATGCCTCGTGTAGAAAAGCTCTGAAATCCAGAAAGGCTGCTGCCAGTCAGTGTCGACAATACTGGGCTAGATGGACCAATGGCCTGACTCAGTATAAGGCAGCTTCCTGTGGTCCTATGGGGAATCCCCTGCAGGCCGTATCTGGTCTGTGGGCCAGACATTCCCTATGCCAGACTTTAAAGCAGTGTTCTCCAACCTTGGGTCCCCAGATGTTTTTTGGCCTACAACTCCTAGCATGCCCCAGCCAGCATAGCTGGCTGGGGCATGCTGGGAGTTGTAGGCCAAAAACAACTGGGGACCCAAGGTTGGAGAACACTGCAGTTTAAAGCAAGGCTCTCCAACCTTGGGTCCCCAGATGTTGCTGGCCTACAGCTCCCAGAATCCTTTGCCATTAGCCATGCTGGCTGGGTATGCTGGGAGCTGTAGGCCAGCAACATCTGGGGACCCAAAGTTGGAGAGCCCTGCTTTAAAGGATGCCAGGTAGCAAGGCTCTTTTCTGCCTGAGACCCTGCAAAAGCTGCTGCCAGTCAGGAATGGACAATACTGGGCGAGACAGATCGAGGATTCGACCCAGAATCAGGCAGCACCTGCGGCCACCCTAACAGAGCTCTCTCCATACCTGTACAAGCAGAAATGCCAGGTAAGCATTTACAATTAAGAGCCAAGGCCAGGAATCTAACACCATTTCAGCGATGGGATTGCCTGTTTCAACAGAGGCCAGGAATAGCTTGTGTCCTCACTCACGCTGCCAAATTATGGGACAAGGATTTGAAGCTTCCTGCAGGAGGGACAAAGACAAATCCCCAATTTAGGGCAGGGTTGGGCGGGGGAGCAAAGAGAGAGGGGCAGATTGGACCACATTTGCCCCCCTCCTCCCTGCCAGGATTTGTCTAACAGCCTTTGAAAGCAGGAATTCTGGTTGGGGAATGTCAAGAAAATGCTGTAACCTTCCCAGGCCTCAAAAAGCCTTCCTGGTAGATGCACCCTTGGAATCCAGCTTTCTTCTCAAAGGAATTCACTCCCATTAGGGTTTAGTGCCCCCGTGTGGCCATGGGAGGAGAACATCCCTTTAGGAAGCATGTATACCGTACAACCAAGGACCGGTTTATGTATTATACATTCAACAGAATCGCTCTGTAAACCCTCTTCCACCAGCTTAGGCTCCAGGAGTGAATGCACCAACTGTCCATATTTACCAGGGACAGCCCCTTTCTGTTCCCATTTTGCCATTTTTTGGAAATAAGATGGTAAATAAATAAATAAATAAATAAGGCCTGTATGAGTATTTCTTCCAGCACACGCCAGCCATAACTCTGCCTTCTAGTAAATGTTGCTGAATGTGTTTAAGAGCGCAGGGAGGACAAGCAGATCCACTGACTGGCTTCGCACGACACACAAAGCCACTGTGGCTTTGAAGCCACAATGGCTTAGTGTGTTGTCCAAACCGGGGCCCCCCCATGGGGTGGCTTCTTTGTGGCTATGAAGCCACCCCACAAAGCCATGGCTTGTTGTAGGGTTTCCTTAACGGTCCGTGGCTTAGCATGTTGTCTGAACCCAACCTCTCTCTGCTGCGATCAGCAACAGGGAGCCTCTGACAGTTGTCGAAAAGTGTCAGTTGGGCACTTTGGGGCAGCTGTCATCCCTGTTCTGCTCCCCTCAGTGCTCCTGCAGTGTCCCTTGAGACAGTGTTCTCCAACCTTGGGTCCCCGGATGTTTTTGGCCTACAACTCCCAGCATAGCTGGCTGGGGCATGCTGGGAATTGTAGGCCAAAAACATCCAGGGACCCAAGGTTGGAGAACACTGCCTTGAGATACCAGTGGGAGGACTGAGTGGGGAAGAGGGGGGAGGAGGTGCCTCAGGACCACACGCTGTGCCTGATCATTTGTCAGGCACAGCGTGCGGCCCAGGCTAACCATAAGCCTGGCGTGGCGTATAAGCCACACTGGTCTTAAAGTGTCGTGCAAACCCTCCCATAGTCAGACTAAGCCAGTGATGGTGAACCTATGGCACGGGTGCCACAGCTGGCACGCAGGGACCTCTCTGTGGGCACTTGAGCCATTGGTCACCAGATTGCGAAAAGACTGTCCCCCTTCTGCAAAACACTAATGATCTTGTTTTTTCCACTCAGTGTGGAACAGAATGGTTTTATTCTAGAATTCCTGTTACAGGATTCTTTTCTACATTGTTATCACATTTAAAAGATTTTGAAGAATGATGCACAGAGCATGGCTTGGATGTAAAGCCCTAACAGTTGACCTGAGTGCTGCATGTGTTGCTCTCAAACTAACGGAGTATGAGCCCATGTTTTTCTAAAACTAAAACATCAGTATTCAGGTTTAATTGCAGTGTTGGCACTTTGAAATAAATACTGTAAGTTCGTTTTGTGTTGCAGTTTGGGCACTCAGGCTCAAAAAGGTTCGCCATCACTGGACTAAGCAGTCTATTAAAGCATCTGATGGAGGGCCAAAACAGGGCCAACTCTAAATTTTGAAGGGGCCCATGACAAGGTGGCACAGTCCCACCCCACCCCATAGAAGGCTGTGGGCTCACAAGGGGGGCCACTGATGCATCGCCAAAACAGTGGAGGCTTGTCATACAGGGAAAAGGGGGCAGAGAGCCCCACCTAACCTGTCATGTCAAACCTGCTTCTCATTGCTTGCGTCCCAGACCTTGTTTCCCTCCATAGGATGCAATGTAAATAGGGATGTGACCTGCTCGTGTCTGCCGAGCTACTCGGCCACCACGGGCTTACCTGCCTCCCCATCCGCTGGTCCCGTCGCATCCTTCTGTCGCGGAGGAAGTGACGCGACGGGACCCCCGCGCTCTGTTTTTGGCGGGGGAAACCAGGGCAACAGGGCTGTTTAAGCCCCCGCCAAAACAGAGCGCAGGTGGGGCTCCGGCAGCGGCGGAGGCGGCGCCGCGGACAAGGCAGGCTGCGGGGGGGGTCCAGTGGCGGCGGCGGTCCGGCGGAGGGGATCCAGCGGTGCCGGCGCTCCGCGCCGCTCTGAATAACAAGATCGGGCCGCCGCCACCGCCTCGGAGGGCCAAGCCAGGAGCGAGCCACGAGCCGGCTCAAGGCTCGGCCCCACGCCTAAATGTAAAGTGGCTGGCAGCAGCAGTGCAACAGTGTTCGTTCTTCTTTAGTTCCTGCATTGGCTAGGGGGAACACTGGGCATGTGCGATAAGTTGCACATGATCAGAACATTCCCCAAGGAACTACTTTTTTTCTATGCAAATACACTGGGCATGTGTGATAAGTTGCACATGATCAGAACATTCCCCAAGGAACTACTTTTTTTCTATGCAAATACCTGTAGCAGAAGAGTAGGCCTTTCCAGGGAGGGGCCAGGGCTGCCTGTTCCTTCACAGGCCAGAAGCCTGGATTACTCAAGAGTGCCCTCTGGCTGTGATCCGGAGAATGAAAACTGGTTGTTCTCCCTCCTTTCCTTCATCTATCTCATGGCTATAGGGGCAAGGGGAGTCAGCCCTCAGCCAATCAGACTTCTGCAAAATCACCCCATCTCAGTTACACCATACCGCATGACTAGAGTCTGTGCAATGCAAGGGGGCAGGAAGACCACAGACACTCACAGAGAGCAGCAGCTTCTCTCTGTTCCACTGTGTATATAACATGTATTGACAGACTAATTGTTTGAGAAGGAGAAGAGAAGGGTAAGAAATGCACACTTGTTGAAGGATATGTGTTTGGGGTGATTGATTATGCAGCTTCTCAAATCCATGAAGCTTATGTAGCTTAAACTTTCATCCTGCATCTTGGGGTGCTTTCCTTACCCCAGGCTCACATTCTGTGGTGTAATTTACACATAAGTAGACCTACAATCCTGTCCTTTTAGTACTTTGCCTGAAACAGGGTAGTACACAATATTACCAAATTTCAGCCACCTGCCGTTTACAGTTTTCTTTCTATAAACCAAACATGCCTGGGACATAAAATGTCCCAGAAATCTGCATAAAAATTAGGCTTTATGTGGGACTTCATATCCCAAACAACTGAAACAATTAGGGGAGAACAATAGGAGGTCATCCACAGGTCATCTTAGTCTCTTTTGATAGCAAAGAACAATAGCAAACACCTCCTTCAAACAGAAAAGAAATCCATTGAGGGAAAGCTTTCTCATGCTGATTTAAAATTTATAGACCTCAGGCCTTTTTTTTCAGGCTTTTATACTGCTAAATGACAGCCATTAGGGCTGCCTTTGTTATGCAGATTTCCTGCATTTACATTGCTGAAGGAAAGATTAAGTCTGAACTTAATTAAGTAGCTGAAACCTGAAATCCATTCTTATTCTGATCCTAAAAGCCTGAGGGAAACATTCAGTCAGACAAAATTTATTTTTATTTATTATATTTATACCCCGCCTTTTTTCCTGCAAGGAACCCAAGGTGGCTGACATGATCCTCCTCCTCTCCATTTTATCCTCACAACAACCCTGTGAGGTAGGTTAGGCTGAGAGTCAGTGACTGGCCCAAAGTCACCCAGTGAGTTTCACGGCCAAGCGGGGACTAGAACCCGGATCCCGAGTCCCAGTCCAACACTCTCACCACTACGCCACACTGGCTTTCATACGTATGCAAAGTTGTAAAAACAAAACAAAACTGGGTGAAGGTTAACCCGATCCCCATGACCATTGAGGGGAAGAGGGAAGTCCTGTGACTGCTGCTTCCATTGCACTCTTTACGCGGCCCCAAACTTCCCCACCAGCCAAGTCCATTGCCTGGAAGTGAGAAACCCTTGCCTTTGCCAGCTGTGTCTCTGCTGCCTCAATTGTTGTCACTACATGCTTTTGCTGGGTTGAGCTTCATGTTCTGAAGGAACAGGCTCTTTTCTTCTCACTTAGCAGAGAGAGTAGAGCAAGTAACTAGCAATGAGATCACAATCATAATCTTTTATAAAATACTGTTTGTGTGCTGTGCTTCCTGGGCAGTGGGCCAGACACAGACACCACCTCTGCTCACCTCAGATTCAAGCATCCCCCAAAATGGTATTTATAAGTCATTTACTTTCATTGTTTTCTTTTGCTGCTGCTGCTATTTTTACAGTGCAATCCTATACAAGTCTACTCAGAAGTAAGCTCCATTGAATTCAATGGGACTTATTCCCAGGTAAGTGTGTATAGGATTGCAGCCTTACAATCTGTACTGGCTGAAAGTTAAAATAAGTCTTAGTTTCAGACTTGTAATACTTGTACATTTCCCCCCCTGCATTTAAAAATTCTGGGCAACATCAATTAATGTTTTTAATTGGTATGTTTGATGTGGTATGTAATTGGCTGAACTGTGTTCTGTGGTGAGTATGTATACTCTATTGATCTTTTCCTGCTGGTGTGTAAAGACAGAATTTGGGGGAGGGGGACTGGCTGGCTGGATGTGATATTTATGTTTCAATTGTATCATGAGGTGAATGTGTGTGTTCTCTTTTGAGCTTTTCCTGCCGGTGTGTAAAGCAGTCTGTGAAGACAAAATGTGTTTTTTGGGGGGTGGGGGGGTAGATGTTATATTTATGAGTCATGTTTCTATTACCTGTAAAAAGTTTACTATTTTCAATTTAGGCTGCAATCCCATGTACTCTTACCAGGAGATAATTCCATTGTAATTATCAATCCTTCCCCCGCCTTTTTTTCTATCTTTTTTGGGGTGGGGTGGGGGTGGCTATTACAATTGAGGCTGCAAGCATATACTCACTTGCCTGGGAATATGCTCCCAAGCAGACATGCATAGAATTTGCCAAAGATGCCTTAAACCACAGAAGGCTAATATGACCAAGTGAGATCACCCGCCAAGGGAGGGGTGGAGGAATAGAGCATGATTAAGCTAAAGTAACACACTTTTAATTTCATCATTCTTAATGGAATACTTAAGTACATGCTGAAATGGGCATGTTGGGGGCCATCAAGGTTGCTGTTGCTTGCTGTAGCATCCTTTCACACTTTAAAAAAAAAAAAAAATCATCTGGGAGCAGCCAGCTGGGCATGTAGATGGTTGCAGATGCTCATCTTTTTTTATTTTTAAAATATTTATTTACTTAGTGTTTTCCTCCCACTCCTCAGCCAAAAAGGCTCCTGGAGCAGCTTACAAATAATCAGTAAAAGAAGGCAGTCCCTGCCAGCAGGATTACAATCTAAAAAGACATGACACACAAGAAAAAAAGAATAGGGAGGGATGAGGAAAAAGTTACAGGTGCAATCCTAGGGTTTGCAAGGGAGAACACTGTGTCACAAACTAGGTATAGTTGGCTCTGCCTCTGCTGACCTACTGTCCGCCCCACCAGTAAGATTGTCCACGAGCTGCCACTGGCCAGAAGGAGGAAATGTTCCACACACACACAAAGAGGTCAAGGATTTGCATAACATTTGCATATGCTAATATGCAGAGATGTGCAAATCTAGAAATGATTTAATTTTTTAAATAGAAATGCAATGCATCTCCCCATAGCGGGGAGGACTGTGACCACTTGTTTCTTTGTGTGGTCTGCTATCCAGGTGCTACGGGTTGATGCGCAACTTCAAGGACCCTGGGTGATGGTGCTTTATCATTCAACCGGACCAGGACTGGACAGCCCTTAAAATAGAGGACACCTTCAGACAGAGGACTGTCCTCTGTAAAGTAGGTCACACTGTACCCTACTACCTAGCTGCAGCAGCTGGGTCTAGGAAACTGCCCACCATTTTTATTTCCCACAATGCCCCAGAGCAATGCTAAGTTGAGCAGCACAGGGCATTGTGGGAAATTTGAGACCCCGTAAGCTTCTTCCCAGAGCCAGGCACTGCCATCAGATAAACCTGCAGGCAGGAAGGCCAAGGCAGGCAGACTATAAATAGCATCTGTTTTAGTTAGTTTACTTTCACATCTGCTCCAGCAGCCAGGATAGATCCAATAGAACAGAGGAAGTAGCAGGCAGTGGGGAGCCTTCAGCAATACATAATGGGCAGTGATCTTTGGTATACAAAAGGGGGAAGTTCTATATATACTAATAGCAAACTCATTATTCTCCGAGTGTGGATCAGTTTGTAGCCAAACTGGCCCCATCCTCACACAAAAAGGGGGGTATCCTCAGGCTTGGGGGGAGCCCCAATGTTTGCAGGAGAACAAAAATGGCTGTGGGAGGGAGCCCAAAACAACCTAATGAGGACTGAGCATGCTCACTGGCCACTGAACGCTGACAGCTGCGGAGGGTGGAAAGATGGGGGGTGGGGTGGAGGACTGGAATGGAACATCTTGGAAGAGAGTATGGCTGGCTGGAACCCTGATCAGGAGCACTCCGCAATGCAAGATTTTGTTGCAGGTCTCACTTGTATGTTCCTGTTTTCATCAAGATGTTGGAGCATATGCAGATGGCAGGTCTGAATGCCACACCTTCTTAAGAGGAAAACAAAAATCTAGACTCCTCCTTAACGTGTTCTCTTCGGTATGCATCTGGGGAGGGCAGTGGTGTGCTAGGACCTCGGGGCCAAAGAGCAGGGCCCCGCAGCACAGGGAGCCTCCAAATGACCACCCAGAGTGTGGCAGGTGATGGGGGCAGTGGCAAACAGGCAGACATGGGCATGCCATGGCACACCAGAGCTGATGTTGCTCACTGTAGCATCCTTTCTTATTTAAAAAAAAACACATTGTATATTCAGGGCGTGACCAGCCAGATATGATTCATGGTTACAGGTAGTCTGTCTCTCTCTCTCGGCAACAAAATGCTGCTTATTCCCAAGTAAATGTGTTTAGTGTCAGTGTAGCCGAGGCAAACTCCGTTATTATGGTGGTGCTAGGATTTAAGCGAGTTTAAAATGCAAAATGGCACATGCTCTGCATCTGTCTTTTTAAAAAATATATTTATTAGGGTTGGCAAACAGGTTTTGTTTCAGTTTTTTGGTGGAACAGATCAGGAATGTCAAAACTGTTGTAGAGCACGGAATGGCTGTGCAGGGGGAGTGGGGAGAAGAGAAATGTTAGTGCTGGACTTTTCTACATGAAGCATTTATCATGCACTCATCATGCCCTACTCATAATTGTTTTTGGGTTCTTTAGATGATGTCATGACTCTCCAGTTTTGCTCCTGTATCTAAGCAGCACTTTCAATGAGTTTTTTTAGAGCAGGGGAAATGCAGCATTTAATTCTGAAAATGAAAGAAAGTGCGGTTTCCTCTTGGGTATGTGTGCTATTCCACTATACCGCAGCACCACCTAGAGGTTATGTAGCAGAAAAGCAGGAACGGAAATGCTCCTTGTGTAGCGCTCAGATCTCAATTCTGTGACAAAACTGAACGTAGATACCCTTGTGTTGGGGATTGCTAAAAGAGCTGGGAGAGGATATTATGAGATATTATCTCTCCACTCTTGCGTTTGCAAGCACAGCAGAGCAGACCCCAACTGCAGTGGAAAAACGTGAGCGTGCGGAGCTGCTGGTTAGAGCAGAATCAGCGTTTAGTGTTTACAGGCTGCCCTCCTGGACATGACTGGATCTTTACCTGGCTTCCCCCTTATACTACCAATAAGACGAAGTGTTTTGGAGGTTATAAAAACAGAGTTTACTCACTCAGATCTTGCAGATTGGATACAGGCAGGTTTAAATATATTTGCAGTTGTGCAGGAATCATTTGGTAGTCGACGTGTTCTGAGCTTGGGAAAAGTTCAGACGTGATACTCTCGGCTACATCTTTAGGCATGCTACAGTTACAACCAACTAAAGCTCCCTGCTTCACTACTGAAGTAAGATAACATGGCCATCTAAAGCTCCCCCCCCCCCCGCATAAGACCATTAAGTCCAGGGTAAAAAATTACCTAGCTGCATTACTGAGGGAGGGAGGTGGGGGGGGCAGGAGCATTCAGGCAGGCAACTCCCCACTTACAGCCTGAAGTGGTACAGTTCAAGAAAAGCTGAACCACTTTATTCTTCCACCACCCATAGAGAAAAATTACCTTGCAAAAGAACTCTAGTGAGATACATCTTCTGTAGCATGGCGTAAGTTAGCATGCAAGAGGAGAGGGTGTAGGAAGTTGCTCAGGCTTTAGACACAGACACACACACACCAGCTCAAACCATTAAAGACCCTTCCACTCAGTATGTAGGGCACAAATTTATTTTATTTATTTATTATATTTATACCCCGCCTTTTTTCCTGCAAGGAACCCAAGGCGGCCTACATAATCCTCCTCCTCCTCTCCATTTTATCCTCACAACAACCCTGTGAGGTAGGTTAGGCTGAGAGTCAGCGACTGGCCCAAAGTCGCCCAGTGAGTTTCATGGCCGAGCGGGGATATCTCAATAATATTCTAATAGTTTATAACCATATATGTCCTTACTCTGAAAGTAAGGGCAGTAACTCAATGGTAGGCAGTGGTGACTCGTTTTTTGAGGGGCTGTTGGACAGGACACCCTCAATGGGCCCCCCTCACTCAAGGAGCCTGTTCCATCATCCCCAGCTGCTCGTCCACCTCTCTACCACCTGCTTGCTTGCCAGAGAGTAAGCAGGCAGTGGCAGCTCCTCCTGGAGACTGATGAAGCTGTTTATCTCGAACAATATTAGAAAATAAGCGCCCTTGAAAAAGGCTTAGGCCGAAACACGTCAGGCACAAATAAAAATACACAAAGATCTCTATTGGCACTTTTGAAGTTTTTTCTCTCTCTTGTCTTTAGCTCCTCCTCCTCCTCCTCCTCCTCACCACCACCACGACCACAACCACCACCACCGTTTGCGTACATGTTGGCTCTGGGCCAGAGCAAGAGGTGGAGGAATGGGCACCTTGCAGTGGTGAAGAGGAGGAACAGGTTGAAGGAGCTCTTGTCAGTGGACCCCCAATGAGGTGTGGGCCCTCAGCAGGTGCCCGACCATGCCGACCCTCGAGCCAGCCCTGGTGGTAAAGCACCAGGTAAGAATCACAAGAAAATGTATTTGAAGTACTTTGAAGGCTCCAAAATCTCTACATGGATGCTATGTATATTTATCTAGCCTTATTATGCTGGATATATACAGCCCCAATGTGCCAGGGGAAGGAGCGGTTTTATAGAGCAGCACACCAATAAAATCAGGTCCCAGCCCTGAGGAGCTTGCAATCTAAAATTTAACACAGGGGAAGAGAGACAGGAGGAGAGGAAGACAGAAGTGAGAGTAAAGAGGGGAGGAATATACTTCCAAGACATCCTAGGGAGGGGCCATAGCTCAGTGGTAGAGAAGGTGCTTGGCAGAAGGTCCCCAGTTCGATCCCCAGCATCTCCAGGTAACGTGATGGGAAAGAAGAAGACCTTTTGCTGCCTGAGACCCTGGAGTGCTTCTGGGACCATACATTGCTAGACAGACAAATAATCTGACTTGACGGAAGGCAGCTTCCTCGGCTTCTCAATGCGCCTAAACATAGTGCTGCCCCCAAGCCCCCAAAGGGTTTGTTTGCACATTTGGGCCAGGCCTGGCCAAACCTTATTCCCCTCTCCAAAAAAAATCAAGAGGTGCAGCTTCCCCATCACCCCCCCTCCACACACACACACACTTCCAAGTAAGATTACAAATAAATAAATGAGCCGCCAAACTCTATTTTGTCGTAAACGTTTATTAGCAAATCTTAGCATTTACGCAGAAGCGCGCCATTGAAAAATAATCCATTTCCATACAAAAAGCCACTCCCCACCATTTGTGGAGATTAAAAAACGTGTAGTATTAAATAAACATCTCTCAAGTATATATAAACAACTGCTGGGCAGGAGTTGGGGGGGGTCCCTTTGCTCCCACTTAGAAGATCTCGTCCCCCTTCTGGAACATCCACCCCTTTCTCATCCATAGTTCCAACACTTCCTCCTCTTTAAGGCTTAGAATTGCTACCTGGGGACGGGGGGGGGGGGGGGGGGAGAGAACAGGGACATGGACAAACCCTCTGACCCAGAGTTTTGGCCCCACCCCATCTACAAAGCCACCAACCCACACGGAGTTAATGCCACAGCCCTGGCTCACCATCCCACCATCCCTGCGGACCCATTGAAAGGTAGCCCAGCCGCCAGGGGCATCTGTAGGAACTTTAAAAAAAATGGGGGCCCAGGTCCATGGGACCGGAACTGAGAGCTACATATGCAAATCGAGAAATTATTACCGGGATTTATTTAAATGTCACAGGAGGCAAAGCCATCCCGTTGATTTCTCATCCAAATCATCTCAAATAAAATAAATTCTTCAATTAATTTGCACCCTGAACCAGGCCATCCCAAACCAATGGGAAAAAGTCCCCCCCCCTCTAAACTTAATTGCCACGAAGAGGAGATTTTTGGGGGAGGGGGGTTGCAGCGTGTGGGGGAGGGGAGAGTTAACCCTTCCCTTCCCTTCTGCAATCCCCCTTGAAAACTGCTCCCTGCGTGGCAATTAAGCTGAGAAAAAACAACCACCTTCCAATGACACCAAGAGACGCTCTGGGGAATCGATCCGTGCCCCCCTGGGAAATAGCTTCACTGCTGGGGCCAGTGGAGGCTGGTGGCGCCAATGTCAATGGGATGGTGTATCCACTCCGGGTTTTAGTCTGAACTTTTAAGGAGCGCTCTAGGGTGCTGAATCCTATCAGCACCATGGATAACTCCTTTAAAGTTCAGGCTGAAACTCAGGGTGGATACACTGTCCCATCGACACTGGAGCCACCAGCCACTGCTGGCTGGGGCCACTGCTGGCTGGGGCCCCACAGGCCTGGGCCTAGCAATCCCCTGGGTCACCACATGGATCCTTTCTTTTCCAAATTGAAAGTTTCACACCACCTTGATCAGCTTCCCACCCCCCGCCTTTTCACTCCCCCTGAGGAAAACATATGGACTGGACCCCAGTTAATAAGCTAGTAGAGTCCTCGCTCCCAATCAACCCAAGGAAGTCCAATCCCCTCCCAGGGAACTGGAAGGCTTTGCAGCTATCCCTGTTGTATTATATTGCCCCCACTCCCAAACACCAAAATCCAATCATCTCGGTACCGGAATCTCCCCACTAAAGTGCAACCCCCCCCCCGCTCCAACAGAGCATCTTCACGCCCGGCCTCCCCTACTGTAAACCCCCCCCCCGCCTTCTTAGGGTCTGTTCTCTCACACAGAGCAATCGCTTTCTTGAAGCTTGGCTGGTGGAAGCCAGAAAGGGGTTCTGGACGGGGGAAGCCGAGGACGGAGGTCTGTTCATTAGCGACCAGCCCAGCCCCCCGTCCTCCTGTGGGGGGGCTTAGGAGGGGGCCCACTGGCCCAGCAGCGAGGTCCCAAACTGGTAGGTGAGCTTCTTCTTCACCTTGCGGATCTCGCCTGTCTTGCTGTAGTTGCGCAGGGCCCGGGCCATCTTCTGGTAGGTCATTTTCTTGCGGTTGCCCTTCTGCAGGCCCCAGCGGTGGGCCAGGACCTCCTTCTGCTTGGAAGAGAACTGGAAGATGCCCGCCTCACGCTGCACCCACCACACGCACTCTTTCATGTCTCCGCGGTTCAAGAGCTCCAGCAAGAACTGGTAGAGGCGCAACTTCCGGCGGGAGACTGGAGAAAGACAGAAACGCTCAGATGAGCGGGTCAGATGCTTTGCTCAGGCTGCTGCTTGGCTGAGGGGAAGGTATCCCCAAGTGGGAACTATATATGCATGACTGCAGCTTATCTAGTTGCCCAACGATGGTACAGGCTTGAGAGAGGAGTGTTTTTTCTTTTCTTTTCAAGCAAACCATGAGGACTAGAAACTTTTGAAACAAATTGAAGGAAGCACATGTCTAGGTGGCTTTAGTGGTGGAAAATTATTATATTAAGAGTTCAACACCTATTTCTTGAGCACCCTCTCAGCCTGGGATGTCATGGAGAAGCAAAACCACTTTTATCTGTATGGAATTGTTCAAAATCTGGGCATGATCTGTTGCTGGCAAACTCCCTACCTCTGACTAACAGGGCTCATGTAGGCAGATATGGGAGCAGCCATTTCTTCTTTCCATCCAGGTGCAAAACTACCTCTGGCCTCCCTCCAGCTGTACATGTAGACACTTGGGAAATAGCAAGAGGCAGCTGCAGTGGATTAGGGCTACATCTGGCTCCATTTTGGGGACAGACAAGAAACCCGGTCAGCAGCAACATATCATTGACTTCCTTACCCCTGGCTAGTTACATTCCTATGTACAAGACAAGTACCACTTCTTTCATGTGCTGTGTGGAAGCAGCAGCAAGTAGGGGAAACATCCCAGCATTTCCTGCCTGAGAATACGACGACTTCCTGCATCATCTCAATGTGGGAGAGTTGCTGAACCTTACACCAGCACGTATGGTGCTCATACATGCAGTGAGCCTGAACTGTATCATTCTGGAAGCATGTAATAGTAATACCATCACTAGTAGTACCACCAGCTGTATAGTAAACCCAAGATTCAGGCAAGGGACCTCCTACTGTGAGCCAGCACTGTATCACTCTGAAGGCATGGAATAGTAGTTCTACTACTAGTGGTGATACTACTAGTAGTAGTAGTACCACTACTACTAATAGTATTGCTATTCGTAGCAATTAACTACCACCAGCACTAGTAATACCACCAGCTGTACAGTAAACCCAATGCTGGCTCCAAGATTTTGAGGGTCCCTCAGGAAAAGGACTCTCTATGAACGCACTTAACCTGGAATGTGGGAGAGTTGCTGAACCTTACACCAGCAACTGGAGAGAAGTGTGCAAACCAAGAATTCTCTCCTGCAGACTCTGGACTGTGTGTGTTGTGCCTCCAGTAGGTCAGACAGAGACCAGCCGTGCCGGAGTGTGTTTGGGGTGGGGTCAGGCTAACTGCAGCCTGACCCAGCTGGGCAGCCTTACCAATCAGCACCTGCTCAAAAGGCAGGTCCCAAACACACTCAGATGCTGGAAGCAATTGTTTGTTACAGCTACCACCAGACGCTCTTGATATTCCTGACCTCGGACCCCTGTACCTTTGATCTTCGGAACGACCCTCACTACGCTTGTGCCTGACCCCTAACTGGTTTACGTTTGCTCGGTTTTGGACTAATATATCTTGGCTTGGACACTCGGACTGTTATAACGAGAACGGCTTATCTTGACACTGGGCGGATTTACGACAGCGTGGCTGTATTTTGCAAAATGAGAATGGTGATTCTTTTGGGACATTGGGCAAATTGCCTGACCATGTCACCCTGCAGAGGTGTCACGGAGTAGACCACCACCATCTGTATATCACCTTCACTGGATTTAACTCTTGATATGTGTGTGAATGCTCAAGAGACCACCAGTGGGAAATACAACAGGCTATAGTATGATTTACTGCAAAGAAGATGCGTGGACCATCTGGGATCTAAAAATGGAAGATGGAGACACCCACTCAGGGCTAGAATTTGCGGGGGCAGGGCGGCGGACTACCTAATTATTATTATCTTTAGTCTTAGTATTTAAGCTTTTACTTGTATTAGATTAACAGAAAACAGATTTTTTTTTAGTAATATTCAATTTTCACTATTATATGCCATCTGTAAAATGGGTGTGCTTTCTAGCCTGTCCTAAATGTTTTAGAAATTTTACAAATGCTTTATTCTTTGATAATATGCTGCATCTATGCATGTTATGTTTGGCAACTTAATGTGTAGTCTGCGGAAGAGACCATGCGTTTGAGTTATTGGCTTTATGCATACTTCCAGTTCTTGTTTTGTTACAGCACCTTGTCCCAGTCTGGACAGTGGTGGATTGAGCATGGTGGCCTCACATCATCTGTGTGCGCGCATGTGTTTGGGGGTACTTTCTTTTTGAGTTAGAATCCCCCCGCCCCGCACCCACCTGAATCAGACCCGGTCGAGAGATTCTCGTCCAAATCGCTGTCAGAAGACACCTCCAGATTCCGACTATCCCCGCTGAATTCCTCTTCTTCAGATGAAGGGGTGGAGACTGCCCTGGGAATAGGGTACTGGCCACATTGGAGGTAGATCTGTGGAGGTCAAACCATGAAGGAAAGGCATGGGGGTGAAAAAAAAGCTGAATTTGGCCAAAGGGCAATCCCCAGCTCTCCCAAGTTACATAGGAGGTCCACAAACTGATCTCCTGTTATTTTTCTTTCTTTCTTTTTTAAAAAAATGAAATTCAGCCCCCTAACCTGAGCCTTTTAGTGTTATACAAAAGGAATGGGCAGAAGGCAGATCTCCAGATGTTTTGGACATTCCTGACCATGGGCTAAGCTGGCAGGGGCTTCTGGGAGTTGAAGTCCAAAGCATCTGGAGAACTACCTCCTGCCCACCTTTGGCATACAGCACAGAGCAGGGGAATGTTTTCTTTCCCCCACTCCCACCCTTCCTGGAACCTCACGTTTATGAAGCTCCTGTTCCAGGCTGGCTGGCGGCTTGAGCAGAAGCACCATTAGGGGCTGAGAATATATTGGATCAATGTCTTGAGAGTTCCTATTTATAGTTTCTTGGATCGCCCAACATTTTCTCTTTTTCTTTCTTTTGTCTTAATTAAATGCTAATTTAATCAGCAGTGCTGCTGTGTGTGGGTGTGGGTGTTTAACCCTTTCTCACATGCCATTTTCCCTGATCAAAATCATCCCCCCTCTGCACATGGCCACAGTTTGCCCTACAGTGGGAAACACCGCCACCCCGACACCCACATACACAACAGGTCACAAGACAAATAGCACCCCCTCTTTGTTCCCAATAAACCTAGGACTCCTAGCACCCAGCAGCAATTTCTCTTACCCACCTGACCCTGAACTCTTGTCAGGGAACCCAGGAGTCCTGTCTTCCTTCTCCCCAACCCCATGTTCCCCACTGCCTTTGCAGGGAGATCTCAGTGGCCCTGGCTCTCCCCCCCCCCAAACCCCGTGGGCATTGCCCTCACCTGCGTGTTGTACTCTTCCATGACCTGTGCGGGCACCGTTCCATCCTGGCTATAGACAGCATCCAGGGAGAGCTGGGGGTAAGAGCCGGGCAGATAGGAGACTTGGACATTCTGCAGCTGGGCCAGCTGTCCCACCTCAAAGGCTTCACATCCAGGCTCCAGCATCTCTAGCCAGTTCATACAGGACTCTGAAAAGCGAGCCATTAAGTAATGAGGAAAGGATCCAAGAGATCTGGCTGGCTCTCAAACCCACCAGTTCACAATCCCACTCCATTTGAAAAACAGAAACTAGTGGCAGAGGATTCTGCGACAGGTGAGCAAACATCAGGCTCGCAGGTTAGATGGATGGGTGGATTGTGTGTGTGTGTGTGTGATTTACTAGAATTCAGAGATGTGCCAACCAGAAGGAGGCACAAAATACTGGCCTGAGGGGGGGGGGGGGGAGTCAGTACAAAATAGTGGCTTGAGGGCGGAGCCAATTACCTGCTGCTCCGCAGAGCAATATACCAGGACAACCTGCATTATCTACTCCAAACCATCTAGGAATCAACTAGTAGATCCTGATCTACTTTTCTGTCCACCCTGTTCTGGGATTTCAGTGCAAGTGTAAGATCTCAGGGTGGGGTGGGAATCCAACTGCCTCTTTTAAATTTTTTTTAAAATGTCAATGCATTGCTTATTGCCTTCGCTGAAACCCAGGAAGGGCTGTGGATCTCCTTGTCCCAGCTCCATGGTCAATGTTTGCTATTCCCAAAGCACTTTATGCCCAACCTTCATACCAGCCTTGTATTTAACAACCGGCCTCGACACCATAGGCGACAAGCAATTGGTGTGGGTCGCTCTGCTCCTAGTCCTCTCGGTAGAAGGCAAATTTTACACCGTCCACAGGGCTTCTCCACGGCCAGTATGGAAATGCAAGCTACCAGCCTCTTTCCAGGCTTGTTCAAAAATAAAGCAACTGCAGCCTAGTACCTTTACAAGGCTGCTTCTTCGTGCCTTTCCCTCCTCCCATTTCCCTTCCTTCGTGCTTATGGGGCTGGTTGTGCGGAGGGATTTGGGCTGCAGTTCCCCAAGTGCAGCATTTGCAGCCGTACCCACTGCTTGTCCAGGCCAGGGTGACGTGCCTGCCCTTTGCACTCGACAGGTTAGATTTACCCTGTGCCAGCGTTCCCCACCTCCCCCTGACCACATCACGAAGCCTGGAGCCCTGGCTCCAACCTCCGCTTGGCTCTCTCAGGTACAAGAGTAGGAGGAGCAGCCACAGCGTTCAGGCCACAAAGGGCTTTCTGTGTGCCTGACAGCTGCAGGCCTGAGTCTGTGCAAATGCGTGAAGCCACCGATTTACATAGTTGCGCAGTCGCAAGCCTGCAATTGATACCTCTCCCCAGGAGAGGGCAGTTTGAAAATCCAAGGCGGGGTGGGTGGGTGAGTGGGTGGGTGGAGGAGGGAATTCTTGGACTCATTATCATTAATGCTTTTGTCCATTTTACACAGGAGAGGAGGGGGAAACTACATTTGAATCCTATAAACCAGTGTTCTCCAACCTTGGGTCCCCAGATGTTTTTGGCCTACAACTCCCAGCATGCCCCAGCCAGCTATGCTTGGAGAACACTGCTATAAACCAACAGCAGTTTCAGTGCTGCAAGTGTGGATCCTTAACCCAGCCAGAATGGCACCATCTGCACACAAGACGAAGATATCAGGAGGCCTGGGGGGGAACCCCAAGGTTTGCAGAAGTAGAACAAAATCTTTAGGGGTAAAAGTGATGCTTTATCTTCACAACAACCCTGTGAGGTAGGTTAGGCTGAGCAACGGTGACTGGCCCAAGGTCGCCCAGTGAGCTTCGTGGCTGAGTGGGGATCTGAACCCGGCTCTCCTTGATCCTAGTCTAACCCAGGGTAGGGAATGTGGGGCCTTCCAAATGTTGTTGGGCTCCAACCACCATCATCCCTGACCACTGGCCATGCTGGCTGGGGCTGATGGGAGTTGGAGTCCAACAAGAACTGGAAGGTCCTAGTTTCCTCATTATTATTATTATTATTAATTATAATAATAATAATAATAATAATAATATTTATACCCCGCCTTTTTTCCTTCAAGGAACCCAAGGCGGCTTACATAATCCCACTCCTCCTCTCCATTTTATCCTCACAAGTTAACAACCCTGTGAGGTAGGTTAGGCTGAGAGTCAGTGACTGGCCCAAAGTCACCCAGTGAGTTTCATGGCTGAATGGGGACTAGAACCCAGATCTCCCGAGTCCCAGTCCAACACTCTCACCACTACATCACACTGGCTCTACTCTACTCTACCTCTACTCTACTCACTACCCCATACTGCCTCACTAGGACACATACAGAGGTCACACCTTTTAATTTGATAACCCTCCACATACACACACCCGACTGTTTACTCACAGATTAGAACCAACCATTTTACCCACTGATTGCAGCAGGTCTACTCCAAGCACAACTAAGTCTGGATCCAACCCAAAGAGTAGCAGCCAGCAAAGGTAGCATTAACAAAACGAAAGGAGAAACTTGGGGCAAAACAAGTTGGGGGCGGGGGAGAAAGAAGCAGCAGAGTTGAGAACAGAGGCGAAAGGGTGAAGCCAAGAAAGAGGCAAACCAGCAAGAAGAGAATGACAGCAGTCAAACTGGGGAAAGAAATGAAAACCAGAATGAACTATAGCGATGTTCAGAATTTGGAACCGCAAGTTTTTGCAGTATCAGTGAACGCCAAGGTTCCATGTTGGGGGAGAAGGGAGAACAGAAGCATTACCTGGAGTGAGAGAAAAGGAGAAAGCCAGACCGTTTTGGGATAAATTATGCTTAAATCAAGGAGAGGCCATCCAGTCAGAGATAGCAGAGATATTAGAAAGGGAAGGGAGAGCAGCAGGTCAAGCAAGTCCACTTTGTATGTATCCTCCCTTAGAAGATGAAATACCAAAGTCCCAGGGCATAGTCTGAAAGCCTGTGATGCAACCACCTTGCTGAAGCTAAGCAGGTCTTGGGTCTGCCCGGTGCCTGGATGGGAGACTATCTGTATGTCCCCTTGGAATACCACAACGCAGCCTTCTCCTACCTGGCTCTCTTCAGGTGTTTAGGACCACAACTCCCATCATCCCCTGAACACTGGCCATGCTAGCCGGGACTGAGGGGAGTTGTAATCCAAAACATCAGGAGGGTGCCAGGCTGGGGGAAGGTCGTCATCATGAAAGAAAGGGAAGGTATAAGATAGATTAAAAACCTGTTTTTAAAGCCCACCAAACCACACGGATACCTTTAGAGCAGTGTTCCCCAACCTTGGGTCCCCAGATGTTTTTGGCCTACAACTCCCAGCATGCCCCAGCCAGCTATGCTGGGAGTTGTAGGCCAAAAACATCTGGGGACCCAAGGTTGGAGAACACTGCTTTAGAGTTGTTCGTTCACCCCGGCCAGCTCTCGGCTTTCAGCACGGATGATCTTAGCAAATCTATCTTGTGGCTCGGGTGCCGGTTGGTGTGTGGAGGATTGAGCTCTATGGCAGTTGCGTGGCCAACAGCACAGGACTGGGAAGACCTGTGAGACCGACCGGTGTGGTACAGTGGTGGCCTAGTAAACGGCTAGGCAGCTTGTGGCCCTCCAGATGTTCCTGGACTACAACTCCCATCAGCCCCAGCCAACGTGGCCAATGGGGCTTATGGGAGCTGTATTCCCAAATACCTGGAGAGCGCTGGGTTGTCCGCCCTTGTGTTAGTGCGTGGGGACTAGATCTGGGGAAACCCATCTCAGCCATGCAGCTCACTGGGTGACCTTGGGCCAGTCACCATTACTACCTCACAGTTTTGTTGAGAGGATAAAATGGGGGTGGTGGGAGAACATATGCTACCCTGAGCATATTGGATGAAGGGCAGGACAAAAGTAAACAAATATGTCCACACTGCTGCTACATCAGGGGTGTGGCCCTCCAGATGGTGTTGGACTCCAACTCCCATGAGCCCAAGCCAGCGTGTCCAATGGCCAGGGACGATAGGAGGTACAGTCCAACAACATCTGGGGAGCCACAGGACCCCCAGCTCCTGTGATATATAGTCTAGGGCGGGCAGCCTTCTTCAACCTGGTGCCCTCCATGTGTTCTGGACTACAACTCTCAGGATTCCTGACCACTGGCCATGCTGGCCAAGTCCAAAACATCTTGAAGGCACCAGCTTGGGGAAGGCTGATCTGGGCCTATGCTCCAGCACTGCCCTGCTTCCTAACACAGGCGACTCAAAGGAAAACCACACTACAGATGTGGCAGGGGGGCAGGGTGGATGGCGAGAGCTGAATATGTACAGGAGAGGCAACAGACGTCGACGTGGGGCACAGCGGCCAAAGAGGCAGGCCACTGTGGGACTGGATTATTATCGTCGTCGTCGTCATCTTCCAGGTACTTTCCAGCCTCCTGGAGACCACAAACCTCCCCCCAAATCAGCATCTCTCTACAAATCATACAGTGTTCAAATCTGTGGGAGGCTCTCGCTAGGCCCCCAGTATGCAAGCACATCCCAGATGTCAGGCAGCAGCAGTGTACATGACTAAATCCAGATTGTGCAAGCAAGGTAGGGAAGAGAAGATGGGGGGGGGGGGCTTTTCTGTTGCAGGCTGCAGCTAAACAGGAAGACATGCACAAAAGAGACTTCTCCGGAGCGGCTAACGGCTAGGCAAGAGTGGCCTATGCAAATCAGCAAGCGAGAGAACCAGAAATCACGGTGTGTTTTTAATTCTTACGTAGAAAGTGCAGCCCCGTGCACTTTCTATGCAGCCTCCCAGCTCAGTCTCAAGGCTCCTGCAACTAGGCTTTAACTGACAGGTGCAGCTTATTAGTGTTTTCTATGGATGTGTTACTAACGGATTTGTTCTTATGTCTTAATTATAATTCTGTATTTTATTACTGTGAGCCGCCTTGAGCACTATTTTTAGCCAGAAGTAGGGACAGAAATTTAATATATTCATAAACAAAACCCTCCCCCACCCTCACCACCGAAGTGTGCTTTACCGGGAGAGCTCTCCGAGTCTGCAAGACAGGACGGGAACGTGAGTTCTTGTTTGCAAGAGTCATAAGTGCAGCCACTGGGGAACTGAAACGCACAAGACAGGCTGGTGAGCAACATAACATCCTTCTCAAACATGCCCCTCCCGGCTCTTGCCCCGCCCCCGCCCCGTTAAGTTGATAAGACTACGTTTGGAGAACTGCAGCCCTCGAGGTGTTGGTGGACTCCAAGTCCCATCAGCCCCAGCCAGCATGGCCAAGAGTCAGGGATGATAGGAGTTGGAATCCAACAACACAGGTTCCCCAGCACCGTTCTGGACTGACTTTTATTCCAGCATTGCCTCCTAACACACACAGCTGCTACCAACAGCACTCCCAGCCCCCGAACATGGCTTAGACCAGAGGTGGGGAACCTTTTTTCTGTGGAGGGCCGTGTTCTGTCGGGGGTAACAGCGAGGGCTGCATTCTGGTGGTGGGTGGGGCCAGAGCCAGAAGTGGGCAAGGCTACCCCCCCTCTCTCTGCCACCCCTTTTCTCTCTCTCTTGCCCCCTCTTCCTCCCTACCCACTGGGCTGCTGGGGGGGGGGGAGAGAGATCGCTCTTGCCAGAGGTCTGAACTGATTACTTGCAGAGGGCTTTTGAAATTAGGCTGAGGGCTGCAAGTTGCCCACCCCTGTCTTAGACCCTATTCCCTTCCCGTAGAGTGTTCTCCAACCTTGGGTCCCCAGATGTTTTTGGCCTATAACTCCCAGCATGCCCCAAGGTTGGAGAACACTGCTGTAGAATTTAAGAATCCTGGGCCACATACTTACTGTATATCCATACTGGGACTCCTCAAACCTGCCAAGACAGAAGGGAAATTGGTAAGTGGTTATACATGTTGCTAAATCTGCTCCTGCCCCCCCCCCCCCCCGTGTTGTTCACAGCCACTGGGAAGCATCCTTTGAACAATGCTTAAAACAGGAGGAGGCACTGGCTGAAAAGTTAGTAGTGGCCCCCCTGGCACAGGATGATAATAGCTACTTGTAGTGTGTTGCAAGCATTTTTTTTTCAGAGAGAGAATAAAGGTTTTGTATGAATATGCAAATTTACAGCACAATCCTGTATCAGAAGTTAATCCCACTGTGTTTCAATAGGGCTTTCTCCCAGGTAAGCCCTAATTGATTGATTTTCAATTTTACTAGATCAATCAAGATTTGAGTAGAATAGCATTTTATAAATTCATGTAACAGTAATTGTTGTTTACTCTTCTTTATTAAAACATATAAGAACAGGGGATGGAAAGCTATATTTGCAGCAGAATTAAGTTCTTAAGAGCTGTGCTGGATCAGACCAAAGGCCTCTCTAGTCCCACATTCTGTTCACACAGTGGCAAACCAGATAGTTAGTTCCCCCCAACCCATGGTGAACGGAGAGGCGGGTAAGAAATAAAATTTATTATTATTATTATTATTATTATTATTATTATTTATTGTTACTTATTCTTGGTTGTTGTTGTTGTTGTTGTTATGGCTGCCATGGAGTTGAAGCATTTTAGACTGCAATCTTACTCACAAAAGCCCCCCAAACAGCTGCTTGGCAGACTGCAGGGTGTCTAATTCTGCTAGGAAATAAGGCATACACTTCCCACGTACCTTGTTTCCAGCAGAATTGCACAAATGGCCTTGTGGGGGCCGCACATGGCCCGCAGATTCATTCATTCCCTCGGAGGTAAACTGTTCAGGGCTGCATGCCAGAGGTTGGCGAGGCTAGAGTAGGCACTAGGCAGGGGCAGAGCCAAAGTGGCTGGAGCCAGAGCCACGCATTCTGGTTTTGCAACATTCTGCGTGTGTGTGTGTGTGTGTGTGTGTGTGCGTGTGTGTGTGTGTGCCACAACATTAAGTTAGGGGCCACATGTTCCCCACCCCTGTTGTAGATCAACATTGTCATTCAGAATTGACGCTAAGTTCTGAGCAGGGAACTGGGTATGCAGGAAGGTCTGCTACACACTTGAGAATTTTTATTCTATTCATTTGTTATATTTATATCCCACCTTTCCCCCCAAGGAGGCTAAAGCGGCGTACATGACCCTCCTCTTCTCCATTTTATCCTCACAACAACCCTGTGAGGTAGGTTCAGCTGAGAGTCAGTGACTGGCCCAAAGTTTCATGGCCGAGTGGGGACTAGAACCTGGATCTCCAGAGTCCCAGTCCAACACTCTCACCACTACGCCACACTGGCTCTGATAATTCCATCTTGCAATAAGTACTGAGATGGCTGCAAGACCTCTGGGGACAGAGACACTGGCACATCAGCTGCATTTGTCTAGCAGTGATCTAGCAGACATTTGTCGATCATGATCCCACTGCTACCAACAGATTTAAATAAGGGGGTTACCATGAGCAAGTCAGTCCTTCTCTTAGGCTTAGTTCCCCCCAACCCCATAATCTGCAAAATGGGCAGAATTTAGTGATGTGTCTCACTGGGTCAGTCACTTTGAGGACAAACACTACAATCACTGTGTTCAGATAACACGATAACCCACACTCAAGGGTTGAGTGTGGGCTGTTGTTGAACCGTGGGTTATTGTGTTGTCTGAACCCAGCCGAGATAACAACCCATGGTGAACAACCCACAATTTACAACCTGGCAACAAACCATGGGTTCTCCTCATGGGTTGTGTTCAGACAACACAATCACCCACTTTTCAACAACAACCCACGGTTCAACGACAACCCACACTCAACCCATACTCAAGCCTTGAAGGTGGATTATCATGCTATCTGAGTCATTGATTGTTGTGAAGCATTTGAATGTACTGTAGAAAGAAACAGAACAAAAAAGCCCAGGTAAGGAATAAAGGCCTCTTTGAAATGGCTTTCAAGGCAAAAATGCATACAAGAATGGAGGGAAGGGACGCCAAAGGTTCCACTGTGAAATAATAGAGGAGGGCTGAACAGAGGAGGGAAGGGATAGCACAGCCAGAGAAACAGGCAGCAAAATTGGTGGGGAGATGTTTGTGGGAGGTGTTGACTGGAGGAAAGTGGGGATGAGATAAAACATATAAGAACAGGGGATGGAAAGCTATATTTGCAGCAGAATTAAGAGCTGTGCTGGATCAGACCAAAGGCCTCTCTAGTCCCACATTCTGTTCACACAGCGGCAAACCAGATGCCCCGAAGGGAAACTCACAAGTAGGACATGAGTGCAACAGCACCCTCCCACTCGTGTTCCCCAGCAAATGGTACTGAGAGGTATGCTGCCTCGAATAATGGAGGTAATACCTACCGTATATAGCCATCATGACTAGTAGCCACTGATAGCCTTATCCTCCATGAATTTGATCTACTCCGCTTTTACATCCATCCAAGATGTTGGCCATCACTACACATCTTATGGTAGTGAACTCCGTGGTTTTAACTACATGCTGTGTGACGTATTTTCTTTTGTCTGTTCCGGAATCTCTCACCATTCAGCTTCATTTGATGCTCCGGTATTATGAGAGAGGAATAAACACCTCTCCCTATCCACTTTCTCCACAGTGTGCATCATTTTATACACTTCTATCATGTTCACCCCAGCTTACTCGCCCTTTTTCCCTCCACAAGCTTAAAAAAAAACCCCAAATGTGGTTAACTGAAGCCCTCATTTTGGTTGCCCTTTGGTTGCCATACAAGTTCTGACAGGAGGAGGCATTAGACCAGAAATAAGGGATGGCATAAACAAGAATACCTTGAGCGACTCTTTAATTAATAGCAAGGCATCACATGCGCGCACACGGCCCATCCAGTTATTTCACAGGGAGAACAACCTTACAGCCTTCCCCAATGATGGCTGGGGATGATGGGCATTGTAGTCCAACCCACTGCAACGGGAAGGCTGTGGGTCCTATGAAGGGACAGACCAGCGGCTTGGGTGAAGTGACAGGCATGATGGCGTCTCAACGACTAGGCCGGTGCATGCAAAAATCAACGTTTTGGAAGGCAGGCAGCTGGGCAAGGAAGCTGCGTACACCCCCCCTGACGTCTCCCCACCTCCCCTCATGCGCCTCTCTGTCTCAGTGTCACACTCTGTGAACCGAGGAAATATTCAAATCTAATTTTTCCCCACCTTTGCAGGCCTCAGGCTTTGCATAACAGGCAAGAGGAGGGGAAGGAAAGTGAGAGGGAGAAAGGGATGGGGGGGGGGGAGAGAGAGAGAGAGAGAGAGAGAGAGAGAGAGAGAGAGAGAGAGAGAGCAAAGCACCCAGCTTCAAATCAGGCAGGTGTGGGGAGAGGGTCGAGGGGCTGCCAATTCTGTGTGTGTCTTTGTCCAGGAAACAGGCCAACATTTGGGGGCTTCCCTCCCAGGCAGGTTGCCAACTAGGATCTTCAGGCAGGGCTCCTGTGCCAAGGAGAACAAGCACACGCCAAAGAGACATGTTCACAGGTAGACCTTCCCCCCACCCCATTGCATTTCCAGTGCTGAGGGGGAAAAACTGCAGCTGCTGAACCTCCCCCCACCCCTGTTGCGCAAGGCTCAAAGGCACGCGGAGACTTTGAGACCTTCCCCTACATCCGCAGGCCCCCTCCCCCTTCTCGATCAGAGGCTGGGCGCTTGGAACTGAGGCATAGCCCTGCACGGATCCTGCCCCCCCCAAATAAAAGCACACACACCCCCGCCCGCAGCGTGGAAGTCCGATCCGCTCTTGCCACCAAACTAATGGGTCGTATTGGGCTTAGACTGGGGGTGGGATGCGGGAAAAGACCTGGGTTCAAATCCCAGGTCAGTCACAAGCAAGCCTCATTGGGTGAACTTGGGACAGTCACCAGCTCTCAGCCTAAGCTTCCTTACAGGGTCGTTGTGTGACGGGAAGCTTTGTACAAGGCCCTGAGAAAGGGTGGGCTCAAAGTGTAACAAAAAATTCAAATAAGCCAACCTTCCCCAGCCCGGTGCCCTCCAGATGTGTTGGACTACAACTCCCAGCATCCCCCCCCAGGCGGTCCAACACATCTGGAGAACACCAGGTTGGGGAAGGCTGGAATAAGCTGCTATGGCACTCAGGCCTCTCTGTATCCCATCTCTATAACAAACTGCTCCCCATTGCCTGGCTGGGGTGAAAACCTCCAGGTTGGGGGGGGGGGTATCCAGCCTTCTGGCTCTAAAAAACAGGCTTCTGATGGCCCTTGAACTTACTGGATGTGCTTTTAATGTGGCTGCTTGTTCGGATTTGTTTTTTTTTTAAGTTAGCCTCATATTATAATGTATGACTTTTAATGTTGCTTTAGGTTAGGAGATTGTTCTTATATTGCTTAAAATATACACCCCCTGAGGGCCACTGCGGTTTAACAGCAAACCGGAGATCTCCTTTTCTAGCCAGAGATTTGAGCAGCCTGAACGAACTCACACCCGCCACCCTCCCCTCTCCGAGCTCCCCTTTATTTCTCTTCCTCGGGACCCAGGAGATCGGGCACACAGGCCCCCGGGTCCCTCCCTTGGAAAGACCCCACGTGTCCTCCTGTTTCCCAACCCTTCCTAGAGGAGGAGCCCTCGGTATGAAAAGGGTAATGCTCCTTTTGATAGAGGGATCTTTTTTATACGATACCATACTGAGATATGATTGTGGGTGGGGCGGGTTGCAGGATTAAGGTTCTTCTTTGGCGCCCTCCACCTTCAAACCGGCCGGATTGCTTTTGCGAGCCTGCAAGGGCTGCGGGGCAGAGCCCTGGAGGGGCTGCACAGCCGACCGCCTCGAACAAGCCGCCGCGCCGAGGAAGAGGTGGGCGGCACCAGCGGAGGCGGCCCCTTGGAGTGGGGAAGCTGTCTTGGGGGGTTCAATGTCCATACAAACTAAATAACAGAAGTGCCGGGGCACACGCCTGCCTTGAATGTCCCCACCATCGCCTTTTAATCACGAAGACGTGGCGCGTGGTTATTATCCACTCTGCACATGTTCAGAGGCCCCTGAGTGATGATTCCTCCGTTCTTTTTTTTTTTTTTTTTTTAATGAAGTGGGGGGGAGATTCCGGGGTAGATCCCGAACTCCAACGAATGCTTATATATAATGTAAGCCCCTTCCTTCGAACCCGAACCGGTTCCCTCTCTCACTCACTGCGTGTAGTCAAAGTCCAGCATCCTCAGCGAAGGGGGGCGTGCGTGCAGACACCCGGCCAGGTTAGCGCAAGGGCCGGCGATGCTAGTGGCTTCGGTTTCTCCTGCCTGCAGCTTGGCCGGCGGCGCGGGGGGGGGGGGTTATATAGCATGGCACGGGGAGGGGGAAGACGAGTGATCTCACAACGAAATTCCCCCAGTGCAAAAGGCGTGGCTAACCCGGCTGGCCTTACGCAATGAGATTTCCAGTACTAAGAAAAGGCGGGCAGGGGGGGAGCTAAAGCAATGCCGCACGCTTTCCGCACAGCCTGGTAAAGAGTTACGGAGGGAGGTGGGTGGGCCCAAGGCTTCACACCCCCCCCCCCACATTGCCACTCGCATGGGAAGATGCTGCCAACCAAACTCTCAAGCAAAGTTTCTTTTTCTCTTCCCCCGCCCCGCACAAGCCAAAGGCAATCAAGGCTGGAGTCTGGAGTCTGGACTTCAGTTCAACGGAAAAGCCAAAGTAGCCGTATTGCTGGCCCTAAGAAACATGCCCAAATCAAGATTAGTGTAATACTTTTATTTAGGCTAAATGGTTTCCACCCACACCCCCATCACCCCCAAAATGTGCAAGCTTTCGAGGTCTCCAGATTTCTTCAGGCAAAATGTTAGGAAAAGCAGCTTGGCGGGGTGGGGTGGGGTGGGGTGGGGTGGGGCCGGGCGGAGGGAATAGGAGGGGGGGAAAACGAAGCTGACTTGATGAAGTCATGATGTCAGAGGTTTAAGATGTTTGCAGACATTCAAATTGGGCTCTACCGGGCGATATGATGGTTTCAGATTTCTGGGGGCCCGGTTACCTACCCTTGGTGCCTATTGAAATCAATGGGACATTGTTCAATTCAATGAATCTGGCACCAACCCATAATGTTTGAAGACCTAATTGATCGTCGTCACTGTTTCCTCAGGAGTAAGCCCCACTGAGTCCTGGGAGGCTCGCTAGTCGCTAGTAACTCAAGCCAACTCAAAGGCAATTGGTTTTTTTAAATAAATTTTATTTAGTTATTATAAACTACATACAAAACTATAAGACAAAAACGTACAACTAGAATAAATAATAAGGTGCACCCCCCCCATCCCGCCTAGGGACCAACTAATATACTTCCATCCCCTTGATCAATTAAATTCCACATTCCAAAAATATAACATATCCTGACAAGGCATACTCCCCTTCTCCTTTATTAATACATAGTCTAATAATTGATTCCATATATCCATAAAATTATTCTTCTTTCACTGTCCCTTTTTGCATTTGATACTACAAGTTAGTTTATCATTTAGGGCTATATCCCAAACTTCCTTATACCAATCAGTCAGTTATTAGAAAAACATGTACTTTCCATTTCCTCACTATCATTAACCTAGCCGCAGTTAACAAGTTTACAATTAGTTCCTTCGTATTTTGGGCACAAGTGACTTTATCGGTTATTAATTACAAAGCAAGTTTAGGACAGACCTCTAGATTAATACCAATAATTTCTGATATTTCTGTAAAAACCTCTTGTCAAAATTCCAGAACATTTTTACAACTCCACCACATATGAGCATATGTACCTAGGCAATTGTTCCAGTCAAAGGTGATTTATTAGTAGCATGATAAAGGAAGGGTAAAATAAAGCAACAAGGAGGTTTTTGCCGTTACACCTCAAGACTAACAAAGGTATGGCATAAGCTTTGGTGTACTAGAGTCCACCACATCAGATGCAAGCAGCCTATGCCAGAAAAAATGCATTAGCCTTCTGGATGCCACCAGACCCTTTTATTTATACAGTCATGCCTTGGATTGAGAGCATAATTTGTTCCGGAAACGTGCTTGTAATCCAAAACACTCTTATATCAAAACGAAATCCCCCCAAAAAAATTTGTACAGAGATTTTTAATTTAAGCCGTACTACAGTACTTGTATTGCAAGACGTCGCTTGTATATCAAGTAAAAAAAAATTAAATAAATATTTAAAAATGTGCTTGTCTTGCAAAACACTCTCAAACCAAGTTACTTGCAATCCAAGGTATTACTGTATACTTATTACATTTCTATCCTGACTCTCCACTAAAATAGTGCCGAAAGCCATCGAAAGGATGACCCACATTTAGGTCAGCCTTCTTCCTCAAACCCAGCACCCTCCGGATGTGTTGGACTACAACTCCCATTGTCCCCAGCCAACATCCGGAGGGCGCCAGGTTGGGGGAAACTGATTTAGGTGCTCCCCACCCCCACCCGCCCAAAAGCTGGAGAAATCCTCCAGCATATTGGTGCTCTGAGCGGTTCCTCTGTTGGAAGTTGCCAGCAGGCACTGAGGGAGGGAGAGGATGTTCTTAGTATAAAAACCAAGCACCCACCTCCTGTTATTTTGCCACGTCATGGTAAAGCAAGAAATCTTTAGGTCTCCTTTCCTGCCATGAGAAGTGTCCTGTCTACCTCAGCTTGCCAAGAAAAGCAGCAGGCCCAATAGAAAGGGGGAGGATGTCTAAACTTTGGTGGGTTTTGCTGCCTATCTCCTAAAATCAAAGCATGTCGGGAAGGGGGTGGCCAGGGGTAGGGGGAGAAAGGTAGGCAGAGTTAGCATTGTGCCCCTGCCCCATAATCAGCTGCTGCAGAATGATGTACAATGTTTTAAGAATGATGTACAACGTTTTATACCAGCCTTCCCCAAGCTGATGCCCTTCAGATGTTTTGGACTTCAGCCCCCATCAGCCCCAGTCAGCAGAATCAATTGTCAGGAATCCTGGGAGTTGTCGTCCAACACATCTGGAGGGCACCAGGTTGAAGATGACTGTTTTACAGAGAGAGAGAGAGAGAGAGAGAGAGAGAGAGAACTTGTTTTAAATGCTTTTGCCTTTGCTGATGCGTTTTAGCTTGCTGTGTAACCATGTTTGAATGATGGTTGCTTTTCCACTTCTTATGTTTTGTAAGCCACTTTGAGTGACTCTGCCTTTGGAGGGGGAAAAGCAGAGTATAATTTTCTGAAATAAATAAATACATTTCATTCCGTGCTGCCTCCAAGCTGCTCAGGGTGAGTCCTTCCCCCAACTGTCCTTCTGTACCACGCACACACCTCATTTATCCTCATAAACCTGTAAGATAGGCTAGCTAGAGAGACAGAAACCCAGCGCGCTTGGTGGCTGAGCAGAGACTGGAAGAGAGGGGGGTCTCCTCGGTCAAAGTCCAACTCCACACTGGCTCCCATCCAACACCAGGTTCCCTAATGCCCCACCCAAGAGTTTGTTTCTTCTCTTAAACCATGGCTGGGCAACTTGTGGCCCTCCAGATGTTTTGGCCTACAAGTCCCATCAGCCCTAGCCAGCATAGCCAATGGTGATGGATACTGGAAGCTGCAGGCTGAAATATCTGGAGGGAGGCACACATTTTAAAAGTGTTATCCTCTGGTTATAGCATTTGCCTTAAACAATCCTGCAAACCGCCCCACCCACAGTCATCTCAATATGGTATCCTATAAAATAAGGATCCCTCCATCAAAAGGAGCATCACCCTTTTCATACTGGGGCAGTTATACTCATTGGTGCCTGTCACAATCAGGGTATGCATTTCCATTCCTTACTTGTCCATTCTCACAAAGGCCCTTAATAGTCACCAGCTGGCTCCGCCTTGCAAAGTCAAACAGGTGGTGACCACCAGACCAGAGAGGCTGCAGCACTCCTTGGTGGTAGTGCCCACATGCTTGAACCCCTTCCTGAGATATGTTCATCTCATGCCCTCGTTGCTATCTTTTAGGTTCCAAGCAAAGATCATCCTCTTTCATAGACTTTCATAGATCATAGAGTTGGAAGGGGACCTATAAGGCCATCAAGTCCAACCCCCTGCTCAATGCAGGAAACTAGAGAAGGGGTCTCCCATCCAAGTAAGAACCAGGCCTGACCCTGCTTAGCTTTCCATGCTCAGACAAGCTTGAATTTTGAATGGCATTTAATTGCTTTTAGATCCTTTGTGTTTCCTCCATTTAAAATTGGAACTTTTTTTTGTTAAGCTGTTGGCTGCTTTTAACTTTTTTTTTTAATGGCTTGTGGTTATAATTGTTTAGTGGGTTTTGTTTTGTTTTTAAAGCCACTTTGGCAAGAAGGCAGGATATAAATACTGAATATATATGATTTATTTATTTATTATTTATATTTATACCCCGCCTTTTTTCCTGCAAGGAACTCAAGGTGGCTTACATAATCCTCCACCTCCTCCTCTCCATTTTAGCCTCACAACAACCCTGTGAGGTAGGTTAGACTGAGAGGCAGTGACTGGCCCAAACTCACCCAGTGAGTTTCATGGCCGAGCGGGGACTTGAACCCGGATCTCCCGAGTCCCAGTCCAACAGTCTCACCACTACGCCACACTGATTGTTAAATGGTGCAAATTTTACAGGCAAAGAGTAAGCTCAACTTCCTGGAAGCCACAGGGTGTAACAGGCTTTACATGTTACAAATTCCCAAGAGGGGGAGAGCAGAATGAGCTTGTACTCTTTTGCCTGACGTCATTATTAGGACTTTCATGTCTTACACATGCTGGAAATGTGAGCACTACTCACCGTCATTGTAAGTGAAAAGCGGCTAGTTTGTGATTGAGGCGGAACCTGAACCCAGGCTGAAGCGCAAATACTATAACCAGAGGATAACACTTTTAAAAGTTTTAAATTTGTTTTCATTGTAAGTCACCTTGGGGCCCCTATTTGGGCTGAAAGGCAACTTGTACATTTATAAATAACTCACACACATACATTTATAAATAAATAAATAAAGCAAATGAATAAAAACTTCATTCGATGAATTGGGGTTCGAGTCCTCAAGAAGTACGGTATCTGTTGTCCTTAAAGTGCCACAATATTGTGCTGCTGTTGTTTTTGTTTAACTTTCTCAGCAGCAGTAGGCAAAGGATCCCTGCATAATTCGCTGCCCCAGTGCTAGAGATGAGGGCTGCCTGACACAAGGGAGAGGGGGCCCCTCTGCATCAGGCTCATGAGTGGAGCTCACGTGGCAATCGTGACTTGCGACTTGCGAAAGAATCTGGAAGACTGCTATCTGCTTTGGACACCTTTCCCCATTATCTCCACTGACCTGACTCCTCCATCCGGATTGGGGTGTGTGTGGAGAGAGAGCTTGTGGTTCTGCCTCCTGCAATATCTGTCTCCCTCTCCCTCCCTTCCTCCCTACATCATCTCCTTCTTGCTCAATTGAATAACTGGTGACTTGATCTTCAACAGGCTGGCCCTGGGAAGACAGCAGGGAAGATGGTACAAGGTAACAAGGAGCACCGCAGTCAAGTCAGGGAGCAGGTGGACAAGTTTCGTTATAAGGAGGAAAGGGTAAAGAAAAAAATACACACGCACACCAGAAAACCAGAAACATTCCTATCTGAAGTACACAGCTTCATCTGGCATCATTTCTGCCCATCGTGGCAATTCCGCATCATCTTTGCAACACTGCAAGACTAGGATGGGGGAGGCCTGGATTCAAAATCCCTACTCAGCCATTACATTATTTATTCACTGGGTGACCACAGACCAGTCACTAATTCTCAGCCTAGCCTACCTCATAGGGTTGATGTGAGGAATAAATGGGGGTGGGGTGGGGTGAGGAGAATGACAACACTGTGGGTGCCACCTTGCCCTCCTTGGAGAAAGGGGAGGGGAAATACTAGTAGTAGTACTACTACTACTACTACTACTACTACTAATAATAATAATAATAATAATAATCATAAGAAGAAGAATATGATGGTGATGGAAACAATTTTGCATTTGGGGAACATGGATTTTGCAGGCAGAAGGCCCCAGGTACAATCTCCGGCACATGGCTGGGGAACTTGTGATCCTCCCAGATGACGTTGGACCTACAACTCCCATTGTCCCCAACCATGGGCCATGCTGGGTGGGGCTGATGTGAGTTGAAATCCAACAAGAGCTGGAAGGCCATCGGTTCCCTACCCGAGGTAGCCACTGATGAGATCTCTGCCTCAGATCACGGAGAGCTATGGACCTGGTTCACACAACATGACAAGCCAGAGTACAGGTTGACTTGGTTTGCATGATCACCACCACAGCCATGGTGGGTTGTAGCACATGCCGGGCAGCTTTTGAATATTCAAGCCATGACCACAGCTTGTGTTGTCTGAACCCGGCAGGGGTGGGTTGTGCAAGGGTTAAACAACCTTCACATAACCCTAAAACAAGTCATGGGTTATATGTGGGTTGTTTAACCTTTGCACAACCCATGCCCACTGGGTTTGCATGACACAAGTTGGCTTCAAGGGAAGGCTTTTTACAGCCCTAACTGCATCATTGGGGGGAAATCTTCATGGGTATCTATGTATGAATGCATGTGTATGAATGCGCGTGGTGTGTGTGTGTGTGTGTGTGTATGAGAGAGAGGGAGAGAGAGAGAGAGAGAGAGAGAGAGAGAGAATGAATGAATGAATGACAGGGAGTATATCAGTCTTCCCCATCCAGACACCCTCTGGATGTGCTAGACTACAACTCTCATCACTCCCAGCAAACATGGCCATGGGAAAGGCTTGTGAGCATGGAGGACTTGCACATTTTTGCTTCAACTTTTTTGCAGGGGGAGGTGCCCAGCCCACCACTGGCACACAGCCCCCAGGAGGTTCTCTGGAAGGGAATGTAGCCCCGGGGCCCAAAAAGAGTTCCCCAGCCCTGCCTTCAAAGATTGGGCTCATAACTGTGGAGTGCTCCTGGCTTTGTCATTAGATGCTGAGGCCTTGGCCGTAATCAGAAGTGCTTTTACCCAGCTTTGGCTGGTGCGCAGGCTGTGCCTGTTCCTGGTATGGTGAGACCTGGCCACGGTCCTACATGCATTAGTCACCTCTTGATTGGACTACCGTATCATCTGAGATGTAGGCTTGCCTTTGAAAACCACTTGGAAACTTCAACTAACATTTTTGATGTGATCAGCTGCACTAGGTATTATTTCTGAATGCAGTTCAAGGTGCTGCTTATTACCTTTAAAGCCCGAAACAATTGGAACTAGCTACTTGAAGGACCATTTTCTCCCAGGTGAACCCACTCCTCCTTTAAGATCAGTTGTTGTGCTCCTCTAGCATGCACCATTGCCTTCTGAGGCACAGATGCTGGAAACACAGGACAGGGTTTTCTCTGTGGTGGCACTCCATATTGGGATAGGAACCCCCGGGGGGTTAAGTTGCATGCTCTCTATTTGTGTTCCAGCAGCAATGGAAGAATTTCTTTTTAAACAAAATTATTTGTTTGTTGTTCCTTAATAGAAAATTGGTTTGGTTTGCTTCTTTTGTGTTTTTGATCTTTGATGTTGCTTTTAGTGTGAAAATGGTGTTTACTCCTGGTTTTATATTCTGCAAGTCACTTTGAGCAACTCCTTTTTGGAGTGGAAAAGTGGGGTATCATCTTTGTATGTATGATTCCCCCCCCCCCCGAGGGATAGCTATGGAAGTCTGTTGCAGCAAAAACAAAGTGTCTTGTGGCATCTTAAAGTCGAAGGGTACAATCCTATAAAAAAGCCTTGCAACTCTCAACATTCCCCAGCCACATCCATCTGTCTGTACTGGAAGCTCTTTTATAACACTATTTGACTGAGCTGCTTCTTTCTGCATTATTTTGGTCACACAACTTGTTGACCGCAACTATCCAGTCAGGGAGTGTGAGTAGACAGCAGCAAGTAGGCATTAAATAAATAGGAGTAATTTATGGTGTTTTCCTTATCTCATTTTGTGAATGCATGAGATGGTGGAAGAGGTGATGAGAACTGGGCGGTGCAGAACATGGCAAGGGCAGCACATGGAGTAAAAAGGACTATCTTTGGGCACCATGGCATGCAACCAGTATTCAAATGTCCCCAACCTGGTGCCCTGCAGATGTGTTGGACTACAACTCCCACCAGCCCCAGCTAGCATGCTCAGGCTGGCTGGGGGTGATAGTGGTTGTCCAACACATCTGCAGGGCACCAGGTAGGGGAAGACTTATCCATGCTGAGTAAAGTTGGCCCATCCCAAGAGCTAAAAGCCTGATCTAGATCCCCACATAATTTCAAATACCATCTCCTTATCTAGGTTTGTCTTCACAACCAAGATGAGAAATCTGTACATAAGAAAAGCAGATCTCAAGATTGCCCTAAGAGAGCTGGCAAATTCAGAATTTTAGGCAGTTTTCCATGTTTCAGGGCATGATTGGTCTTGTGCACGCATCACAAGCAAACAAATGCATGCATGAGAACACACACACCCTGTTCAGAGGAAGAGCAAGGCTGCTCTCTCTAGGACTCAGGGAGTCTTGGCTTGTTGCTTCTGCCAGGGCTGGTTTTGCCAGGGTTTCCGCAGGACACATTTTTTCTTTTTCTTTTTCAACTATTTTTAATTGCACTGGTAAACTACTTCATGACTTTGATACACAATTTACATACATGATTTATCCATGTCCTATAAAACAAACTTGCACACAGAAATCAGCTCTCTCTCTCCCTCTCTCTCTCCTCTCTCACACACACACACACACCTTCTTGAATGGGTAGTGATGTTGTAAATTTTCCCAGGACTAAAACAAAAACAGAATTCAACAGTTAATGCAATACCAAGTCATGCAGGTCAGTGTTTGCCGCCTTTATGGAACTGAAGATGAGAATGTTTGTGGTGTTCCTTTCAGGGGTTGAATAGAGGACAGGTGACATGGGCTTCCTGAACCTGGCAGGCCTGCCCCGAAATGCAGCTTCTGCTATCCTATTTATTATATTTATACCCCGCCTTTTTTCCTGCAAGGAACCCAAGGCGGCTTACATAATCCTCCTCCTCCTCTCCATTTTATCCTCACAACAACCCTGTGAGGTAGGTGAGGCTGAGAGTCAGTGACTGGCCCAAAGTCACCCAGTGAGTTTCATGGCTGAGCGGGGACTAGAACCCGGATCTTCCGAGTCCCAGTCCAACACTCTCACCACTACGCCACACTGGCTCCTACAATCCCTCTTCCATAGAATTCAGGAATTCAGAAGACCAGGTGACACCCACATAAGCCACTTACATATAGGAAAAAGGAAGGTATCTTTATTGGTAGAAATTCATATTACAAAAAAACAGCCCCCACAAGGAGGCCTTCATGGGCAAATATGACCTCTTCCCCGCAATATTCAGAGTCCTTCTGTCCCCACCTCATCTTGGCAATGAAGCCACACCAACAGTACAGGGACATTTTTTCTTGCCGTTTCTCAGACCTCACTGCCTTCGTCATCGCTTAAAAGGGGGATGGGGTGGTGGGTTTCAGGCTGATATAAAAAAATAGAGGCCCAGGAGGCATCACCACGTAGGGGGGCCAAAGCGCGAGATCAGCACTTCTTGATCATCGAGGTCCTTCTGCACTTTCTTCCGCATGTAAAAGATGGGGCAGTCACGGCTGGAGGAGGAGGAGGAAAATTCAGAAGACGAGTTTAGCAAGCAGGAGGAGGAAATGGGACTTCTCCTGCAGGAAGAGGGGCAACCCAGACCCTTGGCTCACACAATCCTCCTTATTTCTACTCTGGTAGATTTATACACCAGAATGAAGTGGGAATGAGGTGGTAATGAGATGAGCTGTGCCACGACTTCAGACTGCCGGTAAGGAATTCTGGTTTCGGAACATCCCTCCCTCAAGTAAGAAACTAGTACAGCGGAGGGAAAGAGAGAATATCCCTGGTTCTTTTTCTGTGCTGGTTCTCCATTGGCAAGGAGCTGTGTGTGTGTGTGTGTGTGTGTGTGTGTGTTTAATGTAGGGGAGCACTCAAAAATGGTAGCCTCCCCCCATTGTTAGAGGTCCACTCTTTGACTATCTAATTTGGCTACCTGTGTAAACCAGGGCCTGGCTGCCACCGTTTCCCCACCTGATATACACTCGTGCCCCGGTGCTCTGCTGGAGAATCTAGACAACCCAGCTGATAACTTGTGTGTTAGAGCAGAAGGGCCGGTCTCTCCACTCCCACCTCCCCTGCCAGCTTCTGACAGGTGCTATATTTATAAAGGCAATAAACATCTTCAGGAGCACCCCCACCCCATACCTCTCCGTGGGAGCCATCTGTTTGCTGATTTCAAACCAGCCCGATAAGCAGCTGTAAACACCTGGGGGTGGCATAAAGCCATATTTTAGCCCAATATCCCGTGGGAACGGGCAAGAGCCAGTGCTGCCATGCGAGGGCGCGGTGGGAGGCCAGCCCTCACCTGGTGCACAGCACGTCCTCATGCAAACTCCCTTGGCACCGCTGGCACTGGGTCCACAAGCGCGAGAACTTTTCCTCCAGAGAGCTCAGATGGGTCACCTACAGGGAAGGGAAAGGGGGCAGCGGGGAAGGACAGGCTGATGACAGAACCCAGGCACTCTGACTCCATTGCTACTCAGCATTCATAGAGCACTTTCAAATTTTCTAACTGCTTCAAATCCATGTTGCTGCTATGATCCTTACAATAACCCTGTACGGTATTATTATTAATTCTTATGTCAGTATTATTACTTCTATTGCAGGTGGGGAACAAAGAGAGAAAGAAAATGGTGGGGGGGGTACAGGGGTAGAGGCAATAGCTCAAGGCTGCCAAGTGAGTTTATGGCAAAGTGAGACTCAAACTAGAGACTTCCTGATTCCTAGTTCAGTCTCTTGGACGCTATGCTGCACCAGAAATCCTATTTTCTCACCTCGAATCCCCAAGGGCTGGCTTCCAGCCCCATTCCTCTCCCAGTGAAGCCAGGGATTTCCAAGTTATAACCCCAAGTCTAATGCATCAGACTCTTCCTCCTTGATGCAGGCCTCCTGGGCCGCTATCCTCAGTGATGGACAGGCATTTCCCTCTATCCAGCTAGCTGCCTGCAATCCCAAGAGCCCTGCCACAGATCCGCTTACCTCCTTCTGGTAGAGCTCAGATTGGTGGCCCAGGCAGAACTTGCACACAGCACCTGGCAGAGAGTAGGATGTCAGAAAGCATTCCTGCCCACCAGGCATTTCCACCCAGGGGTTCCTTTCCTCACACCCATTCTCAAGGAAGACTACCCCCAGGAAGGCATGGAGAGGCACTCAAGTTACATTTCCTTTTAGAAGATTTGGTGGATGAATTTGAATCATACTCAGGACCTAACTTATCTCTGCCTTTGTGTCTGGGAAGGTTTTTGCTCAGTGTCAGACCGATCAAGAGGCCCTGGGGGGCTTGGTTTGGTTTGATTTGGTCTTTTGTTTGGCTCACTTGCTTGAGTAGTCTGGAGTTATTCACTCTGCCATCTCCTTGCTCTCGCACACCTGCTGTTGTGCTTTCTGGTACATTGTGGTCTAGTTGTGGTAGGAACCATGGAGGGGACACCTACCCGGAGCACTCTTCTCCCTCACAAGAGACTCCCTTATGCAGATTAGATTTCCAGGAAGTCTCTTGTCCTACAGACAACCCGTGGAGTTTGGTCCAGATTTAGTCATAGTTAGAGTAACCCTACTGAAATCAATAGAACTTGTTCGTTATGGCTAACAAGTCCCACTGATTTAAATGGGTCTACTCTGAGTAAATCTGGATCCAACCAAGGAGTCCTTGTTCCCAGCCTCTCTACACCACCTGCTAGGAATCACTCCCCTCCCAGAGAAGCTGGGAGTCCTGGCTAAGCTTGCCCCCTTTTCTAGATTGTTGGCTCTACATCCCTTCAGGAGAACCCAGAAATCTTAAAATTTTCAGCCCCACAACTTGTAGGTAACACCCTCTTTTCCCACTTGCAAATCTGGAAAAGAGGGAGAACTGGGAAGTTAGCAGAAGTCACAGAAGTCAGGTTCTGCTTCACTATCACAAGGTTTTCCTGCTGGTACAAAAAAGAGAGAGAGAGAGAGAGAGAGAGAGAAAGGAAAAAAGCACAGAGGCTATAACACACTCAACTCTGTGGCAAGTTCCGGCAATAGGAACTTGCAAAATGTGCTGCTGGTTAGACGTGCACGATGGGGGAGGGGGAAGAAAACCTATTTTGATAGACTCCGCAGAGCAGAGGCAAAAATAGACAGGCCGAGGCAGGATCTCACCATGGTGGCTGAGCACGGCCCGGCAACCGATGCAGGTGCTTCGCTTGGTGGCAAAAGCCATGAGGCCTCCGACTTTAGCCGTCAACACTGTTTTGCAACGGGTGTGCTCCCCCTCTGCAAAAGGAAGGAAATGAAAGATAAAACCCACTCAGCTCCACATCCCATGTATATGTGTATTAGGGAAGGTGGAAAAGAGATCAGCACTCAGCCTTCTTCTCACACCCACACTTTTACTGTGGTGGAAAGGGATCAGCGCCCCACATTTCCCTAGAAGCAGCCCCACAGAATGAGCCATCTGTGCCCGCAAACCCATAGAGATCCTTATTATAGGATGCCCATCAGCATCTCAGACAAATTTGGGCAGGAGGGGAGAAGTGAGTTCCCTAGCCAGGGGTAGGCAACTGGGCGCCCTCCAGATGTTTTGGACTACAACTCCCATAATTCCTGGCCCTTGGCCATGCTGGCTGGGGCTGGTTGGAGCTGTAGTTCCAGACAGTTGGAGGGCACCAGGTTGCCTACCCCTGCCAAAAACCAGAGAAGATTTTGGGGCGGAAGTCATTCCAAAGATAGCCCATACTCTTCTTCTCAACTACTCATCCACAGGGTGGAGTTCAAACCTGGAGACGTCATCTGGGACAAGTTCCTAGTGGAGTCAATGGTAACAGAAAAAAACGACCCAATTCCCTCCTCCACCTGAGAAGGACTGCAGGGCCACATATTTTGATCACTTCATTGAGCCGAAGGGCACTGTAAGACACCCCTTTGGAGCTCAGCCAAGGGGTGGATAAGGTGGGCATGTTCTATTCTCCCCACCCCCACCCCCAATGTAGAAGCATAGCCTGGCAAGTATCCTGGCCTATACTGCCAACTGCGAACCACAGAACCAGGGGTTTGTTTTATTTATTATTACATTGATATCCCACCTTTCTTCTATCATGGAACTCAAGGTGACTACATGGGATACCCAGGTAGTCTCCCCTCCAAGCACTGACCAGACCCAGGCCTGCTTAGCTTCAGCAAGGTGGTTACCTCATGTTCCTTCAGACTATGCCCATGGCTGGTTATGGATTCCAGACCAAGTAATCCCAAGCCAGGAGAGCATGATTTGGAGGCCTGCCCGGGATTAAACATTTATTTCCCTCTTCTCTGTGGGCCGCGCTCCCCAAAGCGGAGCCCAAGTCCTGCTCCAATTTTGCTCCGCGTTAGAGGTCGGTGATCACACTCACTTAGCAAGACGTTCTGGGCCTTGCCCTCTCCCAAGATGGGCTCAAAGATACGCAGGAGGGGCTTGGCAAGCTGCTGCTCCAGGTAGTACTGGGTGTCAATGGGCAGGTTGTTCTCCAGCACATAGATAGGATCCTGAACAGGCGAAAGACATAAGCAGGAAACATTGCTGCGGATGGTGGCTGGTGTGTTGTTTCTTCATCAGTTCCAGCCTACAAATGGATGGAGGGCAGGGCAAACACGCAAGCACAGGCAACAACATGGGAAGCTCAGGTTAGCGGCAATCAGCCGTGGAGATCAGGTCAATTATGGAGCATTAAAATAGTTGCAGCATTTTGGCCTGAATACAGAGCCACTGAGAAGGCTGGGAGGTCTACACAGGGACAACTCGGAGACCTACCCCTCCGGGCACTCCAGCCTAGAAGTAAGGTTCCCCATACTTCCTCAGCCAATTAGTTCAAGCAGAGAGGTAGAGGGAAAAGTGCTAGAAACAGATGAAGATTAAATCCCAAACCAGGACCAATACAGACATCAAGCTAGCCTACCAAAAAGTGGGAAAAGGGGAGGGGGGCACTGAAACTTGCACATTGCTCCTTAAACCACACTTAACTTGCTGCTATCCAAATTTCTTCATTCCCGAAGCTTAATGGTGAATGGTCATTTTTCTCCCAGCAAGCTTTTTGCTTTTCCAACCCAGATGCTGGGTTAATAATGTGCATTATGAGAAACAATTTCATTTTTGTCGGAAGAGGCATGTGCATGCACACGCCCGCCCTCCGCATCCTTTCCCCACAATTACTCCCCGTTGCCCATCATGTCCTTCATCCCACTCACTCACTTCAGATTTCATGTAAGCTGCAACACCTTTGGCTGCACCAATAATGACATACGGCACTCGGTCCCCCAGGTTGGGGGCGCTGCCGGGGTCCCGACGACGCATCCTAAGGGGAGAAGTCACAAGAAGGGTCACGTGGGCCAGCGTGGGGGATTGCACGGGATGGCAGCACATCAGTATTCAGCCCAACCCTCAAGACTGTGTTAAGTGGGGGAGATTTTCCAGAGCCAGGATGGGTTGAGAATAAATTGAAACAGTTGCTTTGGACGAAAAATTGAAGAGGTTAAACCGTGGGAGAGTGGAAAGCCCAACATATGCCCCGCCGTGTGGTTATATCAACGCTATTAAGATATTTTCCCTGAGCAGAGAGGCTGCTGAGAAATAACGTGCAAGGGGGGAAAGTGGCAGAGAATGAAACCCAAGCACACTGGGCAGCAGCTCTGCCCCACAAACCTGCCCCAACGAGGGTCACTTTCACCATCTGAACCCTTGTTTGTCAGGAGGCAGTGAAGCAGCCAAGCAAGGGTAGCAAGTGCATTACACCACAGCGTCTGCGTGTGGCAGGTGAAATGGCTGCAGTCAGACAGGAAGCCCAGAGCAGAGGGGTGGGCGTCACAAGAGGTTCCTCTCGCAGCTGTGCCTGCCACGGCTATTTCTGCCCTTCCCTTCAGTCATGCCTCGTCGGCCACCCCACACCCACAGCTTTTTCCACTGTCCAGAGGACAGACGGGCCCATGATGCTTAGGGCAGAGAGACTGGGAGGGAGAGGCCAAACAGAGCAAAACCTCAGAGGGGTCCACAATAACCGTTGCTCGCAAAACCCAAGGGAGGGGCTGCAGCTCAGCGGCAGAAGGCCCCAAGTTCAATCCCTCGCACCCCTCTGCCATTCAGTCTCTTAACACGAACTGCTGAGTGTGTTGTTTCATGTGAGTGTGTGTTATTATTGGTACTGGATATGGTTAACTGACCTCCTGCAGTGTCTTGCTCTTGTTTAAATTTTGATGTGTTTTAAATGTAATGTATTATAATTATGGCTATTGTATTTGTTTGGTTTGTGAACTACTTTGAGCACAATGTATTGTAAAAAATCCAGTATAGAAATAAATTGACTATGACTATGCTTGAAACCTTGGAGGGCTGCTGCCAGTCAAGAGAAGATACTGACCTGGTCTGCACATAACACTAATCCATGGTTTATTTAACCCATGGTTTGTTGAATTCTGGGTTGTTGTGATGTGCAAACCCAGCCACACTAACAAAGCATGGTTCATTAACTATGAACAACCCAAAAAGAGAACCCCTGGTTTGTTGCTGGGTTGTGAACTCTGGGTTGTTTAAACCACGGGCTGTCATTACGTGTGAACCTAGAACCGTGGGTTGTTCATGGGTTGTTTCACCAGACTACAGAGGTGGCGGGCAAGAGGGGTAAAAAAACCCCAGCCACTCTACATGCCAGTACAGAGCCACAAAGGCATTTGGGATACAGGGTGGAAGCTGGTGAAGGAAAACAAACAACCGAAAGATTGAGAAAACAATCCATGGTTTGTTTGATTGTCAGACAAATCCTTGCTAGGACAACAAACCATGGGTTAAATAAACCATGGGTTAGTGTTATGTGTGAACCAGGTCAATGATAGTCTGACATATATGTACTGTCATATATTTGTTCTATATGCTCCAAATCTGGATCTGGGGTGTCTTGAAGTCAGGGGCCTCCATTCTGCACTCTCTTCTAAAAAGGAAGGTGGGGAAAAAAATAAGGCTCCCCTTCCCTCCTTCAACTCACCGCTCAGCCAACTCCACATGAGCCTGGCGCCCTGCGTATTCATCCGCTGTGCGTGTCAGTTCCTTGGTGATCACTAGCTGTGAGATGTCAACTCTGTTGCACAGCAGATCCGAGATCACCTCCTTGGCATGGGCCACAGCACCTGTAGGGTCCCTACAAAGATGTGCACAGGTGGGCCATCACAACTCTTCCCTTTTCCAGAAGAGAAAGGGCTCTAGTGGAACCAAAATTTCTGATCTCCAGTAGACTCCAGAAACGTGGGGTGGGGTGGGGGGGTTTGGATGCCTGACAATTTGTCTTTTTTTTTTTTTTAGGATCCAATTTCTCAATGTTCCGGCACCCAGGAATTTGAAATATTGTGCAGCCTGGGATTGCACATATGCTGCTCCCCCTCTTCCCAGCACACTCCCACTAAGAGGTCTGTGTCAGGCCAAAGGTCAGCATCCCACTCAGAATGGAGCTTCATCCCAAACACCACAGACCTGTCTATGAGCAGCTTCTGCAGGCAGGTGTTGATGAGGTTTGCCACTAGGGGGCAGTTGTCTCGGCGCACAGTCTCAATGCCCTTACAGTCCATCTTGTCGTGCATGTCGGGGTTGGAGGAGAAGTACAGGCCAGCATAGCGCTTCTTGTTAATCAGGAGGTAGGGGAAGTATACCTGGCCGGGTGGGCAGATGGACAAAACAGCGAAGACCTGTGTTACCACATGTTAGCCTCCAGGCACCAAAGCCAGAAAGGTTTATTAAAAACTTTTTAATTTGGATTCCATTTCGACTGAAGGCATATATAGGAAGATGGGGGGGGGGGGGGGGGTTGTAAACAAAGTTCTCAAGTTGGGGCAGGCTAAGTTTTCAGCCAAAAACAAACAGATGAGTGCTTATCTTCCAACTACTCAGTAATTGCATAGGGTCTGAGGGCCATTGGAACCAACGGAGGCTTCCCTTGAAATGCAAATAGCACTTCTGGAAAGGCGATTTTTGTCCGGATAGTGTACATAACAACAAAAAAATGCACGTTAATTGCATTTGATCAATTCATGTCATGTCTAGTTTGGCCCACAGAGTAGGTCCTTAACACTGTCGATTTTGATGGACGTGCCTCAGCGTCACCTGACTTACTGGAAGCATCCTTGGTCTTTCCACATCTTCTCCCTCCCTCCCTATCACCTCCACATTCCACCTTTATTTTTCTGCCTCTTACACAAGGACACTTCCTACCACTCTGAGAATCTTGTGCCAAGTACCTGTTTCAAAGGCAGGCTTTCAGCCTGCGTTGGAGGGCATGGAGAGGCCCAGCACCCAACTCACCTTCTCAAACTCCAACTTGATGGGGGGAGTGAAGTGGCTGGAGACCCAGGCGGCTGCTTCCCTGCCTATTTCCATGGCCTTGGCAACTGACGGCACGCCCAGGCGGCACATTACCGAGTCTGTGTCCCCGTAGACTACCTATGACAGAAGAGGGACACTTGACGGAGGGGGCCAAAGCTTAGTGTAAAGCACCTATTTGGCATGCAGAAGGCTCCAGGTTCAATCCCCAGCATCTCCAGGTAGGGCTAGGAAGGAATCCTGCCTGAAACTTTGGAGAGCTGCTGCCAGCTGGCATTGACAATAAAGGGCTAGATGATATATGGAATCAGTTATTAGACTATGTATTAATAAAGGGGCAGGGGAGTATGCCTTGTCAGGATATGTTATATTTTTGGAATTTGGAATTCATTTGATCAAGGGGATGGAAGCATATTAATTGGTCCCTAGGAGGGTGTGGGGGGGTGCACTTTATGATTTATTGTATGTAGTTTTAGTTCAATCTTTGTGTTATTGTTGTATGTTGTTATATTTTGTTTTGAAAATTAAATAAAATTAAAATATATATATAAAGGGCTAGATGGACCAATTGTCTGACTCAGTATAAGGCAGTTTCCTATGTTCCTAACTAAACCTTTGGAAATGCTCATGTCTCTTACGCCTCACGGTTTCTTGGCCACAGCACAGCTACGCCAGCTGCCTCCACCACAAGGCACACTGTGCCACTCTCTCTTCCTCTTGCAGGTTCTGTCTCCCCCCCACACACACACACATGCCCCCATTCCACTGCCTTCATCACCCCCCTCCAGCCCAATATTAGTTTCCCTCCTGACCATTCCTTAACCCTTTCTTTTATGACTTCTCCCATCCCTGTGGCCACTGAGAACATAACACTGCTAGAGAAAGGTGAGGGGTGAGGCGAGAGGACATGGTCACAAACCAAGGCAGGACAGGCGTCATACTAGCCAGCATGGACACTGGAGTAGCATCCCCCATGATCCTTCGCCCCCTAAAGAAGTGGGTAACTCTTCCATTTCTCTCTACCGTGGCCCTGCTACTGCCTACCATTCTGTACGGAGCCACCCATTCCCCTCTAACCTTCGCATCAGCACTGTAGCCATTGGCAATAGTATACTTGGACTCCACCAGCTGCTTCGTCTTCTCGATCATTTGACGCCCAAATCCAGTCACACTCTGGAAAAGAGGGATACAGTTGATGTCTAAAGTTTTTTGGGGGGACAAACGGAAGGGCACAAGGAGATTCCCACTCACCATTGTGTCAAACCAGCCTTCCCCAACCTGGCACCCTGCAGATGCTTTAGACTACAACTCCCATCACCCCTGACCATGTCGGTGGGTGATGATGGGAGTTGTAGTCCAAAACATCTGGAGGGTCCCAGATTGGGGAAGAACCTCTCGTCCACACTCACGCTATCCTAGTCATAGGATTTTGGCCAAACCCGTTGATATTGTCATCCCCACCGAAAATCATCAGAGCCTTGGGCTTTCCTAACCTGTTGTGCCAAGAAATCCTTGCTGCTGGGAGTTGTAGGCCTTTTTTTCTGTCTGAACTTGCATAGGATTGCGCCCTTACAGAATTAAGGCCAGAATAGCCAAAACCCATAAAGTTCAGCATTCCATTTCCAAAAGTGGCCAGCCAGCTATACCTCTGGGCTGTCATATACAGATCATGGGCAAATTGCCTCCCCCTCTAGCTTGCCCCCAGCATCTGGTATTCTGAGGTATAGTGGAGTTTTCGTTTAGCAGCCACGGTGAATAGCCTTTACACCAGCCTTCCCTGCAGATATTTGGGACTTCAAGTCCCATAATCCCAGTCCACTGGCCATGCTGGCTAGGGCAGATGGGAGTTGTAATCCAAAACATCTGGAGGGACCCAGGTTGGAGAAGGTTGCTTTAGACAGACCTATCCTCCATGGATTTATCTTTTATTTTATCTTTATTTATTAATTATTATATTTATACTATGGGGACCCTAGGTGTGTGCACATCAGGGTTATTTTGTTTTTATCTTATTTATTTACATTTATATCCCACCTTGCCTCCAAGGAGCTCAAATCGGTGTACATAATCCTCCTCTCCATTTGATCCTCACAACAACAACCCTGTGAGGTAGGTTAGGCTGAGAGTCAGTGACTGGCCCAAAGTCACCAGTGAGCTTCATGGCCGAGCGGGGAATAGAACCCAGATCTCCCGAGTCCCAGTCCAGCACTCGAACCACTACACCACACTGGCTTAAATTAGCTTTTAAAAACTAATCTAGGTTACTGGCAATTGCTGCATCTTGTGCTAGTGGATTCAAATTAAGTTAAATTACGCTCTGTGTGAGCAGGACTTCCTTCTGCCTGTCCTGAACCTACCGCTGATCAACTGCAAAGCATTGGTTCATTTGAAATGTTCAGAACGGACGCTCAATAAATTATAGCAAGCCATAAGCTGACAGCAAGACAAGACCAAGGATCATCATGGCAAGAACACCTCTAGGAATTCACCCAAATCTGCTTCAGTGATAGCGAATGAGGGATAACTTAATAACCACCCGCCTTGTCCTCTGCTGATAAGGCACAACTGCCTGACCCGATGACAGGGAGTGCTAGTTTCCTGCACTCCATTGACGTTGGCACATTATAAAATAAAAACATAATCCGAGAACTCCCCATCTTTGAGCCGGGACAGGCTTACCTGAGAGATTTCAAGGCAAGGCAGCTTGCCTACTTGGGCCCCAGTGAAGCCATACACAGAGTTAGCGCTGACCTTGAGGGCCAACTGCCGTCCATCTAGCACCTGGCGCTTGAACGGATCTGTCTCCTGCTTCAGCTCTCCTTTGGCCCTGAATCAACGAGGGGACAGAAGGAGGGAGAGTAAGGAATGATCTCTGACGACTCCATACTGGCCGCTCCTACCAGCCCTGACTGCTGGGAAATAATAGAAATCCCACGTGCCCATCCATAAGTGAACCTTTCAAACTCTTAGCAGCCAGGATTCCCAGCTTCCAAATCCTCTGGACTTTGAATTACTGGGTGCCACGCCCTTGCCACAAATACCTAGCCCACCACCACAAAAGCCAAGGCATTCTGGCTTCCAGACCCAGCTCTCTTAATACCCACTCCAGGGATCCAAGCATTTTAGGTATTTCTCTTCCCTTTGATCCAAGATTTCCCTCCCTTAAATCTTGTTCCCAGTCAGAGAAACTAGGAACCCATTCCTCAGAGAAGAGAGAGATTCTGGTTCTTGCCCACGAAAAGTTGGATTATTATCCTTAGCCAGGTATAAGCCACTCTGACTGGCATCAGCTGTCCGACATCGCAGGTAATGGGTTTTCCCAGTCCTGCTACCCAAGATCCTTTTAACTGGAGATGCCAAGGAACAGAGGAAGCTGCCTTATACCAAGTCTGAGCCTTGGTCCATCTAGCCCAGTATTGTCAACACTGTCTGGCAGCAATGGCTCTCCAGGGCTTCAGGCAAGAGTTTTTCCTGCCCTACCTGGGGTGGCTGGGGATCAACCCTGGGGCCCTCTGCATGTCAAGCTAGGTGCTCTACCCCTGAGCTACAGCCCGGCCTCCCTGCTTCCAACTGCCTTCAACCCCTGCAGATGTCCCTCCTCCCGCTTCACCTCTTGCGGGCAGCCAGCAAGTTCTCCAAGATCTCAGGCAGCAGCCCTTTGCGAACAGACGCCTTCACAAAATGGTCTCCGGTTGGGGTGCGAATGAACTGCTCTGCTGAAAGCCTAGTGGGAAAGCACAACCATCCATCAGGGAGCAAACAACCTGAGAGTTTAGCTGTCCCCCTTTTACACACTGCCAACCCAGCCGCCAATCCCCCCCCCCCACTCCTCATTTGGGTAGCTCCTAGCCTCATGCGGAGCATCCCTTCCCCCAACCCCCCTTGCTAATTTCACTCCTGGATAAGGCCTTGCTAGGGGAGAGAAGAGATCTCCCCTTTCCCCCAGGGCATCCAAGATTTCCCTCCCTTAAATCTTATTCTCAGTCACAAGAGACAGGATGGCAGGCCTGCACCCCAGTCACGCCTGCACCCCAGTCACGCTTGCTTTGGAGAAACTTGGCTTTCCCCTCTCGCTTTGGTTCTGCCATACGATTGCCATCTTGGGCATCAGGAAGGAATCTTCCCCCTCCCGCCCCTGGGCTGCCATGGCTCCTGCCACATTCATGCTGCTGTCCTCCCATTCAATTCTCCGTGCAGCCCAGCAAAAAAGGCAGCCAGAGCACAGAGGTCCTTCCCCACTCACCCATAGCGCTCGACCGCCCCCTGTTGTAACAGTGTGGTATAGCACAGGTTGTGAGCCATCATGATGGAAGGGTACAGGGAGGAGAAGTCCAAGGTAGCTATGGGCACATCGTAATAACTACAAGAGAAAAGGGGCCGGTTATGTTACTCCTCCATATCTTATCAGTTAGAACAAACACCCTTCGCCAGAGAACCCAGGAATTTCAGCCATCAATTCCTTGGTCTGTCTCTCCCACTAGGCACCAAGGAAGCATACAAGAGTCCCATGCCTCACTCAATTTCATCAGAAGCTTCTCCCCCACGCTCCCAAACTAGAGCCTTCTTCTCCATTGCCCCAAAGCTCCAACATGGGCGGGCTCCAACCCTCTTCTCCCCAAACCAGCTCCAACTCCTGTCCTGCTTAACATCTCTGCATCCTGGCCCCCTCCCAAGATGTGACCTGAAGCCTTCCTGCACCAACACCAGACTGATGGGGTCAGCCACCACGGCAATCCCCCTTCTTTTGGGCAGGGTAGGGGGAAAGGCTCATTTGCCCAGCTTCGGTCCCTGCAGGCCTTACCCCTTTTGCGGCTCAATGACGGTAGCACCAGCAAAGTCCTCCCCGCCTTCCGACTTCACCACTGGCATCACCAGATTCTGCTTCATGGCCTTTGGGTAGAGAGAAGAGGTCAGCTAGGGTTTCTCTCAGCACTCTCTCCAAGTCACAGTATCATCCCCACATGTGTCTGTCTGATCAACCTCTGTGCTACCTGCTTACTGGCCAGACTTCTCTTATTATTTGTTGTTTTCTTTATATAACAAACAGGTCTACAGCCATACTACCCTGAACACGCCCGATCTCATCTGATATAACAAACAGGGTGCTTTACAGAGTAATATGATAATTAAAAGAGATAGAGAGAGACAGGTCTGTTCCCTTTTACCCCAGGCAAGAGGCAGATGGTAGAGGGGTACCATGGAAGTATTTCCGGCACAGCTATTCAGCCCAACACCAGAACTGTCTGACTTTATCTCAACCTTATGATTTTCTAGACATTTGGTTGCCAGTGGTGAATAGGGATTTATTTATATCGTTACTGTTTCAATTTAGATCCTGTCTTTCTACACATGGCATTCAAGGTGGCTATCTACACATGGCACTAGTGGCAAGTTTCCCTGAGGTGACTGGAACTAGCAGATCCAGAAATACAGCTCAGTGCCATGTCAACATGTCCCCTCTCAAGTAGCACACACCCTTGCTGGAGACCTGAAGCTGCCAGAAGGCCCGCCATGACAGTAGGAAGCAGGGAGAGGGTGACTGGAGAAGAGGTGGAAGGAATAGCCTCCTCAAGGCTGCTTTATCTAAAGTAAAAGAGAACCAGTGTGGTGTAGTGGTTAGTATTAGAATTAAGACAGGGGGGTCCCAGGTTCAAATCCCCACTCGGCCACAAACCTTACTAGGAAAGTATCAATCAGCCCAGCCTACCTGAAAGGGGAGCTGTGATGATTAATGGGTTGTGAGTGTGGAGGATAAAATATGCTGCCATGAGTGCTTTGGGGGAAGGGTGGGATAAAAATGTAATTAATAATAAAATAACAAAACTGGATCTTGAGCTTAGAACTTGGGCTGGGCTTAAAACCCCTGCTCAGTTGTGAATTTAGCAGATAGGCACCTGTAAAATGGGAACAAAATGGAACCAGCCGAACAGGGTTCTTGTGAGGAGGAATGAGGAGGCATGCATGTCTACTCAGAAGTAAGCCTCTCTAAGTTCAATAGGACTTACTCCCAGGTGAGTGAGTATAGGACCACAGCTGCAGACTGCAAAGTGTTTTGCACCTTAGAAGGAAGATGTGCACGTTCCATAATGAAAAGCCTCCAAGATTCAAATGCTCAATCTGAACATGTATCCACCCTCAACTTTCCCTCATGCCCCCTCACCTGCCGCAGGAGCTGGGAGACAACCTTGATTTGCTGTCCCCGTGCCAGGAGGTAGCCGAGAGGGACACCAGTGACTCTCGCCATCTCCATGTAGTTGATGACACACATGAGCTTCTCCAGAAGCCGCAGGGGCAGGTAGGCATCCTTGAGGCAGTACACGGCCAGGCGCCGGCGTGACTGGTCAGAGCCATTCTGCGAGGAGGAGAAAGAAAAAGCTTGCATATTAAGGAGGGGGGAAGCAAATGCACCTTTGCCTCTGGATACAGAAATAAGAGAGGCAAAGGTTATCAGCTGTTCAAGACTAGAAGGACTATTCTCTGCACCAAGCAGAGCCAGAATGTCACATGAAAGGCAGTCAAGTCAAGCAAAGGGACACATTTAGTATAAGAGCTGCCCTTTTAACGTAGTTTTAATGCCCTTTTAATGTAACGTACTTCAGACTATGGCGCGTAGTTATAGAAGCAGCAAAGAGGGAGATGGGCATCTCCTCCCATCCCAGTTCTTTAAGATCTGGAACAAATAAACTTTTGATACTTCCATTACTGGTGGCCACTAAAGACATGTTATCCTTGGTGGTGTTCCCAAAATTATGAACACCTGTCTGCAGAGGCTCACCAGATTCAGGAACTTGGATTACGAGATTTCAAAGCCTGACTATTTTTCTTAAGACAACCTTTTTGTTGTTATTAATGTGCCTTTTGGTTTTGTTTCGTTTTATTGGCTGATATATAGGGTTTTCCTCCTTCACTTATTGCTCTGTTTGAGATCGTTTTATGATAGTTTTGTGGATTGTATTTGCTTTTATTTGTTACTCTCTGCCTTGAGAATCAATGTATAGAAAAGGCAGGTCATAAATTTTCTAAAGGAAAAAAAAAACCTTTACTGGAAGACACAAGGCACAAAACACAAGGCAGGCACAAAAACACAATTCTCCAAACAAGGCCTTCTGCTGTCACTGTACATAATTAAATGAATTGCCACAACTACTGAGGACTAGAAACTTGCTTTTAAAAAAGGCGAAGATTCCCTGACATCCAAATTCTTGCTTGCAAAGTTAATGCATTAGCAACTAAACCCTAAATCAGGGATGGGGAACCACCAATCCACAGAGCCTCCCCATCTAGTCCATGGCCTCCCCTATTGGCCCCCCTGCACATCAATCAGACTTTTAAAAAGCCTCCATTGGTGCCAATGAAGACTTTTTTAAAAGGCCTAACTGCTGCACATGGGGAAGGGCTAACCTCCACTTCCTGTGGACTGCGATCCACTCAAAATTGTTCTCTCTCACCCCCAGACAGTAACTAGGCTTTAAGAAAAACCTTCATTGGTACCAACGGGAAATGTAATGAAATTGGCATGGGGCTCCAGGAATGATTTGCACGAGGCAATGTGGCCTGCCAGCCAAAAGAGGTTCCCTACCCCTGCTCAACTTAGGGCACAATCCTATGGCCCTCCCACCTTGCCTGGGGGACCATAGGATTATTCAGAGCCCCAGCTCCAAGGTCCTGCAAGCCTCAAGCTGGGACTCCGAATGCCCCACCCCCCTCACAGCAGGCGTGGAAAAAACTGTGCCGGTTGCTTCCCCGAGGTCACAAATCAGCCTCGGAGAGGAGGGAAAGGGGTGTGCTGGGGAAGGGAGAAGGTTGGGGCCAACGGCTTACACCGTATCCAAATGACACTCCTTCTTCCTTCCCTCTCCCTCCAAAGAACTTCATCTAGACAGCCAAAAACGGCCGTCTAGATGAAATGCCGGGTGGATGCACGTAAGCCTCTGTGTGCAGAGGCTTACATGCATCCAGGGCGGGGGCGATAGCATCGCGCTCCCCCTTATGCTACCTCAGACAAACCTAATGTGAGCCTGGTGTGCGTGTGCTAGCAGAAATGTTAATAAAGAAGCAGTTCTCAAAGAACCTATCTAATGAATTGCCCTAAAGAGAGTTAACTTTATGCCACCCCTTGATCCCAAGGAACCCTGGGAATTGTACAGGGTGGGGGTGGGGGGATATAAAGCTAACAGAGTCCTCAGCATCTGCCAGGAACATTGTATGGGCCAATCCAAGTCACCTGAGCATTCAGGATACAGGCATCAGAGGAAGGATCACTTACAATGCCAAGCTACCACAGACATCAGAGAAGTCTCATCTAGTCAAATCCACAACAGATGGAGGCCAAATGGATGGTGCAAAATAAAAGCCACCAACTAAGTTTGTCCAATAGAGAGGAAAGCTGGTCAAGTCATAAGGTCTGGCCACTAACAGTTACCTGCAGGTCTGTGATGATAGAGTGCTGCACATCTTCTTTCTGTTCCTGCAGGAAGTGATAGCTGACGGCATTCAACGTGTAGGAGCGCAATTTGTAATCCCGCAACAGGACCTGGGGGGGGGGGGGATGAAGAGCCAAGCTGTGAGAGCCAACATGGTCCAATGGGCACAATGCAGACCTTGTATCTGGGAAACCTTGGCTGCTGTCACCATCTCTCAGCCTGCGCTCCCCTATCTGTAAAATAGGACCCACCAGCCTTTCTTACCTGAAGCAGATCAAACTGGGCTCTGCCTTCCATGTTAATGACTTTGTTCTCCCGCCGGCCCATCTGTTTGGACTGGAAAGAAGAGTCGCGGATGACAGACTTGCGGGCAGGAATACGGCCCAGGAAGGGAAACGTGGAGACCTAGCAATGCAGAAAAGCAAGTTGTGAGGCAGGGGTGGGGGGATGATGGTGCAGGGGGGTTATAGGTAAGTCAATTAATTGGCAAAAAAGGCACTCCTGATTGATCGACTAAAAAGGTGCTCCTGATGAATTCGGAAGGAGATTTTCCTCAAGCTGGCTGGGGAATGCTGGGAGTTCTAGGACTTTTTTCTGTCTAAACAAGCATAGGATTGCATCTTAGTTACTTTCAATACAGAGCATTTGTTAAGAACTTCATCTGGATACAACCCTGTGTCTTTTTCTGTAGAATTCCTGGCTTTTCTCCTCTTTAGATGTAAACTGATGAAGATTTAAATCAATCAACTAAACTTGTATGATCAGTCAATGAAACAGGAGACAAAGCCCTCAGGAAGATGAGTGTTTTCGTGAGAAGCACTGTGTGGGAGGGACTGAGCCTGAACTGGTGGTTTCTATGGAGCAGTAGGCATGGGAGAATCCCAAGTTTACTTTAAGGCTTGACAGTTGTCTCTACAATGGAAGCCATTCCATTGAAAGAATCACAGATGCTCTCTTTCTGCCTTGTTGTGCCTTCTCCATAGCTCTGAGTCAGACTGGCAACTTCCCTGACCACCAGGGACATGGGCGGGGACCATCTTGATCAGGTTTTTCAAAGTCCAGAGAACCCTTGCTGTAGAGAGGTAGGTTTCAGAGCTGCCAGGCTAGTCCAAAGCAGAGCCCATCGCAGCAGGAGCTGGCGTGTTCTCTTCAAAGCGGTTGATGCAGAGAGAGCAGGAAGAGGAGGGGGGGCTTCCCTCCCCACCTCCCATTTCACAGATTATGGGGAACAGACACTTCTCCACTGCTCTTCCTTATGTTGCTTCCTAGTGATGTGTATGCATGCTAAAACCTGTCAAAGGGGACAGCCTTTGCAAGCATGAAGGGCCATGGCTTTCAGTGGCTAGTGGCTAGTTTCCACTGATGTTGACTGGGTTCACACAACACGATAAACCATGGTGGCTTATAAGCAATGTTTGTTTCGGAGCAGTTTGTCGTGTTGTCTTAACCCAGAGAGTGGCTTGTGCATGGTTGACAAACCATGCTGCTGGGTTCAGACAACACGACAAGCATGGCTTATAAACCACCATGGCTTATCGTGTTGTGTGAACCCAGCCATTGTGTCCCGCAGAACAAAATGCTTCTACACGCCTGGCCTAGAACCAGTTGGACAAAGAGAAGTGTGTGCCGATACCAGGAGAGCTGCACTGCATATGTTTGGAGGAAGGGAAGGTGAGGGTACAGCCTCTGTTTAATGTATGCAAGACAACTCCCTCCAGGGATGGAGGGAGGAAATTGGGGCTTACTTTGAGAGTCTGGGCACGCGTGATGAGATAGGGAAGGTCGAAGTTCTGGATGTTATAGCCAGTGATGATGTCGGGGTCGACAATTCGTATGAATTCTGCCCAGGCCTAGAAGAAAGTTGAAGAGTTACATGATCATTACGCCATAGATGGCTCCATCTAGCCCAGTATTGTCTGACTGGCAGCAGCTCTCCGCTCTCCAAGATCACAGGCAGAGGTCTTTCCAAGCCCTACCACCTGAATTCAGGAGAGACATCACCAAAATAAAATGTTCCTAAAAAATCTGCATCTCACTGCTGCCTTCTCCTCCTCGGTCTGAATTTCTGGTGGTCTAAATAAGGGAAAGCCTTAAAAAAAATATTCCACAAGTTCCCTGAATTCAAGAGCCACCCTACCTAGCCCAGCTGAGGGAAATGGGAGGGAATTTTGAACAACAGAGCATGTGTGAGGCATCAGATCCAGTAACCAGAATCTTTAGAAAAGAGGTCTTCCCAGGTACTTGGGGGCAGGGAATCATTCTAGGTAACCACATCAGATACCAGTCGTAAGTCAGAAATGACCACCAGTCACCTCCCTCGATATAAAGGGCTCCTTACATCCATATAGCTGCTGGCATTATAAGTCTTCCTTCCCAAAATACCAGGTCTGCTCACTTATGGTCCCCTCATAGGCTTGCAAGCTCTTTCCCAATAGCAGGAGCATAAAAACAAGCCAAGCTAAAGGGAAGGGGAAGGAATGGGCAGAGCAGCTGCAAGTCCACCTACTGACACATTCAAACCTTCCCCCCACAGGGAACATTATTGGACAAGTGGCTTGAAATAGCCCGAAGTGGAATTTTCAAAGACCCTTTTTTTAATCTCTTCCAGATCCACCACTTTAAAAAATAACCAAAGACGAGGAGGAGGAGGAGGAGGAGGAGGAGGAGGAGGAGGAGGAGGAGGAGGAGGAGGAGGAGGAGGAGGAGGACAACAACAACAACAACAACAACATTCCAAGGGACTCTTCTTCCCCCCAGTCAAAACTGCTATCCATCTCCAGGTTTTTCAGGGTTGGAATACCCAACCTAGTTCTCTGATAGCCTGGCACATAAGCAGGGGAATATTCAGATATAGTCCCTGAATACATTTTCACATATTCAAGTATAAACCATGAATACATACACACACACACACACACGACTTCCTCCCCAGCTTTACTACCCAGACTGGATTCTTACCCAGCATTCCACCATATTACCCTGGCGCCCTACCACCACTGCTCATCTCTCCCTGACACTCGGATCAGCGCTCCAGGCCCACCCACCCCCATCTTGCAGCCTGGACACTGTCACTAGTACCTTGAGCAGCTCCGCCTCCTTCGAGAAGCAAAGCACCTGAGAACCGACAATCGGGGCACAGCTCTGCAAAGTGAAGACATTGCGCACAAAAGGGTCCTTCTCTCCCTGGCGTAGGACCATATTGGCAATCTGGATGACTGGGTCCTTCTCTGGTTCAGGAAAAATGCCTGAGCAGAAATACAGGAGGGGGAAGGTTAACACAAGAGCTGAAAGCTCCCCCACCTTACCCTTCAGGAACTACTCTGAACCTAATCATGAAGAACCCACTCTCATCGTTTAACTCCTTCACTTATAACCAACATACATCAACGGTTCATCTCCCAAGCAATTAACCCACACTATGTCCCATTGTCAGGGTCAGGCCTCAGAACTGCCAAGAGACACCCTATCCCTGACAATAATTGTTCATATTGTTCATTATTCAGTGAATAATTGTTCATTCTGAAATCTAATGAAAATGGCCTTTCACTATTAACCAAGGGTGGGGAACTCCTTTCAGCCCGAGGGCCAAATTCAATTTCAGAGAAGGATTCAAGGGCCACGTTCCAGTGGTGGGCAGGGTCGAGGGCAAAGGGAGTGGGGCCAAAATACAAAAAATACCAGCATATTGTAGTTTAAAGCTCTTACAGCTGGTAACTAAGCCTCAGGAGAAGCATTTCTAGAATGGGGGGAAAAGCCTACAAAAGCCAAGAAGCCACCAAACAATTGGTGGTTGGGGGTAACAGGTGGGGCCACAGGAAGGAGGCATGGCCATCTGGAGAACCTTTGGACGGTGGATTAGGACCCCAGGGGGGCCAGAATTGGCCCCTGGGGCTGAAGTTCCCCACACCTGCTGCTGCTGCTATCATCATCATCATATTTATTTATGTTGGACTGGGACTCTGGAGATCCGGGTTCTAGTCCCCCGCTTGGCCATGAAACTCACTGGGTGACTTTGGGCCAGTCACTGACTATCAGCCTCACCTACCTCACAGGGTTGTTGTGAGGATACAATGGAGAGGAGAAGGAGGATTATGTAAGCCGCCTTGGGTTCCTTGCAGGAAAAAAGGCGGGGTATAAATATAATAAATAAATATAATAAATAAATATCCCACCTTTTTCCCAATACTGGGACTTAAGGTGGCATTATAACATTAAAACTTGTACAATTAACACATATAAATAGGAACATACAAAAATTAAAATTATAATTAAATTAGCTATAATATTAAAATTATATAAAAATATCAAAGTTAAAACAACAGTAACAATATAAACAGTGGAATCCATCGCATTCTCACAGGCCCAGGCTATTCCCAAAGGCCTGCCGGAACAAAAAAGTTCCATATAGCTGCTTCATTTACCTGAAAGGATCTGCTTGGCTCATACAGCTAAGGCAGCCTTGCAATTAGCAACTTGCCCAGGGAAAACAACACTTTTCACCTTGCCAGGCCTACTGCACAAGCCATCCCATAGCACACCATGTCTGAGTGGGCTGGCAGATGTTCCCACTTCTCTGCTGGACTAACCTAAGGAAGAGCCACTTTAGTGCTAATTGCACATCTCACTAAACAGGCCTGTTCTTGCTGAGACTATTTCAGGGTTATAAACATTATGTTATTATAAAACTTGTGGAGTTACCCAGCAGGAGTTTAGATAACTAGCCTCCCAGCACCAGGAACCTAAAGCCATCTCACCACGTCGCACTTTGCCCACTCAATGTTCCTTGATACCTTTGCGTCCGGCGCATTCAATATCAAAACTGAGCACACGCAAGGGGGCGATGCGTTGCCACTCTCCCTCAGGGGAGTGGCTGATGAAATCCATCCAGGCCACATCGGCCTCCAGCTGGCAAAGCGACACCTATGGGAGGGGAGGAAAAAGGCAGAATTAATAAGAGATGTTCCTATAGTCCAGTATTCTCCAACCTTGGGTCCCCAGATGTTTTTGGCCTACAACTCCCAGCATGCCCCAGCCAGCCGTGCTCTCCCCCTTCACCAGCAAACAAATGGTGAAAGGGGTGTTGAACCTCTTTCAGCCCGAGGGCCAAATTCCATTCCCGAGAAGCTCTCGGGGGCCACATTCCAGGGGTGGGCAGGGCTGAAGGCAAAAGGGGCATGGCCAAAATACCAGCCTATTTTGAGAGCCAGTGTGGCGTAGTGGTTAGAGCAGTGTTCTCCAACCTTGGCTGGCTGGGGCATGCTGGGAGTTGTAGGCCAAAAACATCTGGGGACCCAAGGTTGGAGAACACTGCGTATAGTCTCTATCAAGAAGTCTTCAGCCCCGGAAGATCACTTCTGCCATCGCAGCCTAAGCCCCCCCTCACACAGTGTTTACATCTTTCAGAAATGGTCTCCTCCTCTAGGTGTCACACCTGACAGGATTCCTACACATCAAACTCTGGCCAGGTTGCACCAACAAAACATTCACACCAACTCACTCGCTCATTCACACCCACAAGAGACTACTCTTGCAGTCAAGTGTGGATATAGTCAATGGTTAGAGTTATGGACTGGGGAGACCTAGGTTCAAACTCCCACTCAGCCACGAAGCTCACAGGGCAACCCTGGGCTAGACAACATCCCTTAAGTCTAACCTATGTCAAACAATTGTTGTGAGGATAAAATGGCAGTGGGGGGAACCACTCCTTGGGAGACAGGGAAGGATAAAATGTAATAATTGAAAATAAAAAGCTTTAATTAGCCCTAATTCTCTCTCTCTCAGCCACACACAAAAAACATCTTAGATCTATCTTTCCCAATGGGCCCCATGCACCAGATCCATCACCCAGCATCTGGTTAACAAGTCCTCTGAGCCCCTTAAAGGATCTGTCTGGGACTTCAAATTTTAAGCAAGACACTCAAAATCAAAATCCTAGCTAGAAATCCTTTCTTCTCTGCTACACTATTCCCCCCTCTTTCATTTATATTGTGCCTTTCCACTGAAAATAGCACTCAAGGTAACTAAAGAATAGAGATGTAAAATTTCCAGAAATTTTGAAGTCATGGGGGGGGACGGGACAATAGGGTTTTTTTTAGCGCTGCTTACAGATCTAAAGTCACTTTGTGGCTTTAGGGCAGCCTTCCCCAACCTGGTGCCCTCCGGCTTTTTGGACTTCAGCTCCCTTCAGCCTCAGGCAACATGCCCAATGGTAATCCAAAACATCTGGAGGGCACCAGATTGGGGAGGGCTGCTTTAGGAACATAAAGCAGTCTTTATGTTCCTAAAGTTATATTATTTATATCTTTGTTTGTTCATACAATTATCATTATACTTAAAAACTTCAAACTCAGTAAATTTGTAAATATTGTAGGAATAAACTATACTTTTAAATTTAATATACCAAACATAATTTTATGAGCAAACCAAGATATACATATTTTAGGTTCCTATTTAATGTCTGACCAGAGGGAACATCAACAAGTAGTCCCTGAAACATTTGAATCATCTTAGAAGCCAGAAGAAGCAGGGAGAACTGGATGCAGAGGAAGACTGGTGTACAGCATCTGTTGCTATTTGTAAGAAAGTTTAGGGAAATTCCTAAATCTGTTCCTATTTGTGGGGTGAAGCTTAGGGAAATCTGATCTGAAGGAAAAGCTACTGAGATTTTATTTAGCTGAGAGTCAGCTTAGGAATGGTAAGCAACCAGATTTAAGTTAAGAACCTTTAAGCAATCTCAGCTTATTATCTGAAGAGTGACATTTTATTCACTTTTGTAAATATTTTCTGTTAATGAACATCTTATTTTTTGTTCATTTTTAAAGGTGGTCTCTAGTAGTGTCAATCTCATGCCTACACCATACAAACCAGGCTACTGAGTTTCTTTTAGGTAGAGAGAGGGTTTATTCTAGTGGCAGCAGTTAAAAGGTTTTATAGCTGAGGCAGCATTCCCTAGTGGTGAGGTCTAATTGAGAGCTTTATTAAAAACTGTAGCAGTGTGTTCTATAGACCCAAGTCTCAAAGTTAATTTTTTTAAAAAAGAAACACAGGTGGGATAACCCACATGCTGTTCTGTTGTACCTGGTGACAGTGGCAGGATAACCAACAGTGCTTTTTTTCCATGTGTGGGTTATAGATTAGAACTACATATTGATTGCTACAGCATCTAACTAGAACAAGGTCAGAAACACAGGTTTCTGTAGAACAAAATCCAAACTGTCAAGAATGCACCTTTTCTTCCATATTATGATATGATAAGAACATGAGAAGAGCCACGTTGGATCAGAACAAGGGTCTATCTAGTCCAGCATTCTGTTCACAGTGGCCAACCAGCTGTCCACGGGAAACCAACAAGCAAGACATGAGTGCAAGAGCACCCTCCTGCCTATGTTCCCCAGCAACTGGTGTATACATAAGCATACTGCCTCCAATACTGGAGATAGCAAATGGCCATCAGGACTAGTAGCCACTGATAGCCTTATCCTCCAAGAATTTGTCCAATCCCCTTTTAAAGCCATCCAACTTGGTGGACATCACTACATTTTGTGGAAGTGAATTCCATAGTTTAACTATGTACTGTGTGAAGAAGTACTTCCTTTTATCTGTCTTGAATCTCCCACCAATCAGCTTCATGGGATCACCCCACTGGGTTCTAGTATTATGAGAGCGTGAGTAAAATGTCTCCCTATCCACATTCTCCACACCATGCATAATTTTGTACACCTCTATCATGGTGGCTCTATCATGGTGACTTTACTCACGTTGCGAAATTGAGCATGACTTGGAGCATCCCTAAATGTCTTTCAGTAAAATATACATTAAATCAATAATTTTAATAAGGAATGAAAGACATAACTATGCTGAGAATCTTACAGAGAGGATTTAAAAAAAAACAAAACATTTTCCCCATGGCTTCATTATTTCCAGACATTTTACATCTCTAGTCTTTCTATAAAAGGGTTCTTATTACATAGTTTTTAGATATCATTTTGCAAGGAGTGAAGGCTGAGTAACAATATATAAACTCCTTGTCTTAAATTCTAAAAGAAAGTATTTCATAATCCAAAGCTGTTCAATTTTTTGGAAAAGAACAAATACGGTCCATGGGAAAAAACTGGGTTGTTTCCAAAAAAATATTTTGGTTTTTTTACGGACCTTCACATCTCTACTAAAGAAACAGGTACCCTCTTCCCCACATTTTCAAGACATTGCCTAATCTGAAACTCCCTCACTCAATAAAGGCAAGATCTGTAACCAATATCGTTGGCAAGAAATCCCACTTATCCCTGCGGAGGACAGTGAATGCTACAAACATGGTTTAAAATCTCACTCCAAACCTTACAGGTTATCCCTGAGCCACTTACTGGGCAAAGAAAACTCTCATACATATACCAGCCTTCCTTAGCCCGGTGCCCTCATCCTCAGCCACGTGGTCTATGGACAGGCATGCCAAGGATGATAGGAGTTGCAGTCCAACACATCCAGAAAGTGCCAGGTTAGGGAAGGCTGACGTATAGTAAGAAAATCACTAACAGGGCCTTTCCTCAGAAGCTCTACTCTACACCTTCAGAAACTTGTTCTCCAAAGCACCTTGGCTGGATTCTCCTTGCTGGATTCTCCAGCAGGCTGTTCCTGCCGCAGGCGATACTTTCCGGCAGGCAATTCAATCCAGTTGCAGCCAACAACATCCCGGTCCACCATAAACCTAAGTTGGAAGAGAAATGGTGAGTTTTATGGCAGCTGTGGAGAGAGACTTGAAAATTCATATCTTTCCTATCAACCTCAATTTTATTTTATTTATTTTATTTTTATGCTGCCTTTCTGGGGAAAAAGCTATCTTGATGCAGTCCACAAATAAGACCACAGATCAGCCTTCCCAAACCTGGTGTTCTCCAGATGCTTTGAACTACAACTCCCATCAGCCCCAGCCAGCATATCCAATAATCAGGTATGCTAGTGTCATAGTTGGGGAAGGCTACCAAAGAACAATTCATAATGACAAAAAGAGGAAGGCTTAAGGGATTGCAGACACAAGCATTAAGGGCACAGAAACAAACAGAATTTTCAACAGGTCCCCCTCACAGGGGGACTAACATACCCAGAATCCATCCAGGTGTGCTTGTACCCCACTTACCCCGCACAGGCTCCTGGCCACTCATTTTTGATGGGAAAATAACAGCATCTCCATAAGCAACACATGGAAACATTTCAGTTTCTGAGCCTTTTCTGAAATCCATGCATTTTCAAGCAACCATGTGGGCTAGGAACTTTATTGTGCGGAGGTAATATAGCCCTGGTTGGTGAAACAGAGCAGGGTGATAGACCTGTTTCATAAGGAGGGAAGTAAACTGTCTTGATAGTGGGTCCTACCTGATTTCAAAGTCAATATTGGACTCGTAGGCTTGATAGTGGTGCAGTCCCAAAGTTCCACACCGCAGCCCCTGTTCTAGCAACCTCTTGGCTGGGGCAATTAGCCGAGGCATTGCCATAGTAATTTTCAGGAAGGGAATGAGATGTTGCCCATGGTAGCCATACATATCTGAGGTGAGGGGAAACAGTCTTAAGGCATAAAGGGAATTCAGCCTCCTTCAGAGATCATAGATCCCCTTACCCCAAATCCACATCTTCTTCTTCCCACCCCCGACTTCAACAGCTTCCATATTTGCATCTTCTTCCTTCCTCCCAACCTTGCACATCCAGTGGAGATCATAGGCCCTCCAAACAGTATGTTCATAAAAGTTGCTAGTCCACAGGGAGGGGTGGTGGAGGAAACATGCACACAAACACAATTTTTGTAAAGCTTCCTTGCTTGGAAGCCATTCTTACTTGTCACAGGTATACCAAGAAAGTGGCTATTTACAAACCTAGGTTGGGGATAGACTAGGGTAGAATGGGCCCTGGTTTTAGCACCCTTAAAGCCTTCTGAAAGCCATTATACATGCAACACAGTCTTAGCTATTCAAGCCCAACTCAACCATTGCAATAGTACCACAGAGCAGCAGTCAAAGCAACAGGATGGTACTACTGGGATTGAGCACTAAACAGCAATATTGTCCAGGGTGCTACAAAGGTGGGGCTGCTCTGATTTTACAGCACAGCGAACACCCTAGATCTAGGCCTAATCCAACAGCCTGTCAACGGAAGAGGGAGCCTGCACGCATGCCCACACACACACACACACACTTTGCATGAGCTCACTTTGCTTGTTGCAGATCTCCACTGCCAGAACCACTTGGCTCAGACTGTCCTTGTTGGACCGCATGTCCCGGATGACAGCTGCATTCAGTTCCCGCTGAAAGTCAGCCAGGTGCTCTGCTTGGAACCCTGGGAGAAAAATTAGCAGGGAGAGGAGAGGGAGCAGGAAATGGTTTATACTGCAGGATGGTTCAGAGTAGCCCCTTCCCCGCCCCTCTCCCCACTGTATCTGCACACTCACCAGCCGGTGCAGGCACATAGAAATAGGGGGCAAAACCATGGATGTGGCAGCAAATACTGTTGCCAGCTGCAGTGACACCAAACATACGCAACACAGGAACTGGACCCTGGGTGGATCCTGGGAATCCAGGGATGTGAGAACCTGCCTCAGGAAGAGAAGGGAGGCTGGATCAGCTGTTGAACATCAGTAATGTACAATGCCTCTCCACTAGAAAATATCCACAGAGCACACTAAACGACTTTGCTAGTATAGTGGACAAAAGTGCAAATGTGAGTTGAAGGGTTGCTCTAGTCCAGCCTTGCCCAACCTAGAGTTGTAGTTCAACACATCTGGAGGCTGCTAGGTTGGGGACAGCTGCTCTAATCTCTTATAGGAAAGCTCTTCTGTTTTTAATTCTTAGCAACAATAGTCCACTTTATTTTCTTATTCTGCAACCATAAGGGCTAGCAACTTGCCTTTTCCACCCAAAATGAAAGTCAACATTTTAAAGGTTTTGCTCATAGATTCAAGGGCACCCTCCTACAAGCACCTTCTCACAACTCAGCAATCAGAAAAATGGGACTACAACCTCTCTGGGGAATTCCAGACCCCATTCACTCTGCCTGGCAAGCAAGAGCTAAGAACATTGTGGGGCTATTGTAGCTATCAAAAGCCCCAGGAACTATAATAGCATCAAACTTCCCCTCTAGGAGCATAGAGTTATTGTTTAGTCCAACAAAGGGAAAACTTAGTTCTGCAAACCCCCCTTCAGGAGGAGGAAAGAAACCAGAGATTCCCAGCCCATCCATCCCATAACACCTTCAAGACCTTTCCATCAGCATCTCAACCTGCTTCCGCACTCACCCACATAATAATCCAGTTCCACTTGCTGGAAACACAGGGCCTCTTCTTTGGGGTTTATTTTGGCAGGCAGCGGCCTCTGCCACTTGGGATTCCGCACCGATGAGAAGAGGTTACCTGAAGGGAGTGGAGAAACCTAGATCAGAGCTAGGTCTGATCTAGATCAGAGTAAACCTGTGGCTTACACTGGCTCAGCTTGTCTGAGTGTGGAAAGTTAAGCAGGGTCAGGCCTGGTTATTACTTGGATGGGAGACCCCCTCCTCTAGTTTCCTGCATTGAGCAGGGGGTTGGACTCGATAAGCATTGTAGGCTCCTTCCAAATCTATGATCTATGAAATCTATAAATCTATGAGATCCTGCACAACTAAAGACCTTGACCCTCCCAAGTCCAATCAGCTCACTGAAAAAGAGCAGGAAGAAGTCAGAGGCAGTGCGGGAAAAAGGGCAAAACCTTGAACTGGTGCTTGAAAAGTGTCCTTTTATTATGATACGTGATGTGCCCAACGTTATTTCACTGTTTCTCAGGAGCACAATGGAAAGTGACGTAATAAAAACCACCAGAAATACTGAATACTCAATTTTAAGAAATGGACAGAAATCTCGTTTAAAAAATTATGTACTTCACTTGTATGTTATAAGGACAAATAAACATATAAAGCATGGATGGGCAATGTGTGGCCCTCCAGGTGCTTTGGCCTACAACTCCTGTCACTGGCTACACTGGCTAGGCTGATGGGGAGTTGTAGGCCAAAACATCTGGAGGGCCACAAGTTGTCCACTCCTGAGTCCTGATATAAAGCATCTCAAAAGCAAGAGTTCCTTGGGCAGCCTGTGCAAAACAGCTTCCCCAGCTGCCTTACTCTATTCCTGAGTCCCTCTGCTGAGTTACTCTCCTAGAGAGTCCCCTTCCTATTTGGTTCCCCTCTCACTCACTAAGCGGGATGGCATCAGATGCCAGCTGTGCTTCTTTCATTTCCAGAGCCACCTCAGCCTCCACTTCATCCAGAAAAGCCAGCTCCTCTTCAAACTGTGAAGGGCCATCCTCCTCCCAATCCCCTCCTCGTGGCCTTTTCCGTTGCGACAAGGAAGGTTCCCCCATGCCTGAGCCTCCCATGGAAGCCTTCCGCTTGTTGTCCATCTTGGCATTCCTAGGAGAACAAAGAGTGCCCCATGTCAACGGTCAACCCACTGTCTCTCATCATAGTCTAGCTCTTCCCAAAAGCCTCCACAGCTCCTGGTAACGCTCCCGGAGCAGTATCAGGAGCTACCTCAACCCAAATACCAGTATTCCAAAGCCCCCTTTGCAGCGGCAACTGTCTACATTGTTTGTTCCTAGAAAGTCCAGTGTGTCAACCCTCATGGAATCAGTGAGAGCCAGTGTGGTGTAGTGGTTAGAGTGTTGGACTGAGACTCAGGAGATCCAGGTTCTAGTCCCCGCTCGGCCATGAAACTCACTGGGTGACTTTGGGCCAGTCACAGACTCTCAGCCTAACCTACCTCACAGGGTTGTTGTGAGGATAACATGGAGAGGAGGAGGACTATGTAAGCCGCCTTGGGTTCCTTGCAGGAAAAAGGGTGGGGTATAAATGTTATAAATAAATAAATAAGTGGCTCCACCAGCTGTCTCCCTTCCCTCCCACTGCTCTCCCCCAAATGCGGTACAGGCTTTCACAGGAACACTACCACTTCTCTGCAGACTTTGTTTATATTGATGCATTGCAACGTATGCAGACGGAAGACTGCAGTTATTTTTACTGCATTTTTACTGTAAGAAGAATTAAATTGAAGGATCAGTGATGGCACTTCAGGCCATCCTAAACATTAGACAGAAGACATGTAAAATGGTCCCTGGGCAGTTTTGTTTTGTTTTATTGAAAAGCAAGGAGCAACAGGGGAAGAGTCTGCTTAACCCTTTCCATTCACCCACTCAAAATCCCCTCCCCACAACTGCTTTCCAAATCCCTAGGGAAAAGTTATAAAGACCATTATGGTATCTTTTTCCCCATGGTGAGAGAAACAGTTTGAAGAGAGTAATTTTGAGCAGACAAACAGCAGGAACAGAAAGGGTTAAGCAGTCTTCAAAATGGCAACCTCAATCAGATGCTTAAAAAAAACCAATCAGACCAATGGCCCATCAAGATCAGCATCTTTCAGCAATGATTTGCCCTGGGCAAATTTACAAGCAGAGCTGACACAAAATTGCCATCCCCAACCTGGTGTCTGCCAGATGTTTTGGACTACAACTCCCATCATCCCTAACCATTGGCCATGCTAGCTGAGGCTGATGAGTGTTGTAGTCTGAAACATCTAGATTCTAGATGTTTTAGGGCATCAGAAGGCTGCCCTGTAGTCTCACCCTTCCAAGTCAGGCCACAGGGATTGTCTTTTTGGCTATCAGAAGTAGTAGCCACCATTGGTTCCATGAGTTTTACTTCATTCTTTTAAGGTGCAATCCTAAGCATGTTTTGACAGAAAAAAAGGCCTACAACTCCCAGCATGCCCCAGCCAGCCATGCATAGGATTGAACCCTCAATAGCTGTTTAGGCTGTGCTAGATGAACCACTGGCTTGACCCAGAAGAGATATAACCCAGTGAACAGCACCACGAAACAGCCCCCCCACACACACAAGAGGCCTCAAGAATGATATCGCCTCGGTTTCTGCAAGTGTGTCCATAAAGCTGCCCAAGCAACACTCGCTTCCGTCCCCCACAATTACCCTCATCTATCCCGCCGCAGAAAAAAAAAAAACACCTCACGCTCCTCTACTTGCATTTTATATAGCAAGTTGGGCAGATGTCCAACGCATCTGGAGGGCACCAGGCTGGCGAAGGCTGTAATACTGCCTGCCCCAGTTCTCCACAGGGCCTCTACTGACCCCTCCCCCAGGAATGCCCCCCATCTCCACACCCTCAGCGCCCCTCATCCACCGCACCCCTATGTGCCTCCTAAGTTACCCCGATATACCATTCCCCAGATGTCCCAAAACACTCACCCTTTCCCAGCCCCCACGGAGCCACTATGGGTGCACTCACTTGACCCGCCCTCTCCCCACCCCAGCAACCCACTCCCTATCAGCGCGCGAGCGCCCCACCCCCACCCCGGGTTCCATCCCCTCTACACCTCTCACCTCACTCCCCTGTTCCCTGACTAGTCTCCCGCCAACAAGCTGAGGAGGAGGAGCCTCGTTCCCCAGTGCCCTGTTGCCATGCCAACCCTCTCCCCATTGGTCACCGTCTGCCATCCGGGAAGCGACGAGGAACTAAACACTTCGCCTACCGCGAACATTCGGTTGAAACACGCAGTCGCTGGCGCCATCTTTAAAGTGTCAAAGAAGCCATCGTCTAAAAGCGCATGCGTAAGAACTCACGGTCCCGCTGGGAGAACGGTAGAGGAAAGACCCTGCCGTCAGAGGACGAGGCAAGTGGTTTGCACTTGCAATGACGCCTCTAGGCACAGGAGTAATTACGTTTATCGGGATCAATGTTACAAAATGACAACACTGCATAGGAGGCTAGATAGAAAATTAAAGGCGCATTCCTATGCATGTTTAGTCCTACAACTCACAGCATGGGCTTTCTTTCTGTCTAAACATACATAGGATTTCACCCTAAGTGACTTGATCCTATGATGTGTCTCCTCCCCCCCAACTCCAGTAGTAGCAAAGATTAAAGTTTATATAACTTTGAATTAATTTGCATTTGAATCAATAGTTTCATATACAGTGGGGGGGGAGCAACAATTTGGTAACCTTTAGGCTAAATTTGATCTAATCTAAGGATGCAGTGCTTTCCTCCACATGCTAGTCCACATCATTTACTCCCAAGGATGGGGAGCCTGTGACCCTCCAGATGTTGTTGGACTGCAACTCCCATCAGTTGTAGTAGCCAACACTGCCCATTGTGAGAGATGCCAGGAGGTGCAGTCCCAACAACATCTGGAGGGCCACACACGTACCATATCCCTGTTTTACTCTGTAAGGCTATGCTACAAAATGGGCCAGTTTGCATGACACAACAGCCCATCATGGGTTAATTTACCCAGGAGGAGCTGTGGTGCGTGCAGGCTGGGGACTCCTGTGTCAGTGGAGCTATCCATGGTGCTGTACTCCACCCCCAAATAGGATCACCACCATGGATAGCTCCTATACAGCTCAGAATGAAAGCTGCAATGGATAAGGAGCCCCACTGACATAGGCGTCACCAGCCTCCCCTGCATACAGGCCACCATTATGAATATGCAAGCCTGAGCTGGAGGTTACTGAGGCTTGCTGTGCTATGCGAACCTAGGTGGCGTGGGTTATCTGGGGGTTAAATAACCCTTGCATAAACCTAAAACAGACTGCGGGTTATGCAAGCGTTGTTTAACACTCACATAACCCCCACCACCCAGGTTCGGACAACATGACAAGCCTCAGCAGCCCCCAGCCAGGGCATGTATACACGCCGCAGCACCCTGAGGGTTAATTAACGCACAGTGGGCTGTCATGTCATCCAAACCAGGTCAGTGTGTGTGTTGTTGTGATCTTTTCAAACAGCCTCAAATCTTATGCACACTTATTGGAAGAAATCACTGAACTCATTTGCACATGCTTCCTAGTAAAAGTGTATAGGCCCAGTGCTATCTAATGTTGAGTGGATGAGCAAGATCGGTAGAAGGTGTTAGTAGAAGGTGCCCTAGTCCAGCATTCTGTTTCTCTCACTGGCCAATCAGTTGCCTCTGGAAAGCCCACTCTCTCCCATTGTTGATCCCCACTAACTGGTACAGTGAGCTTTTCTACACGAGGCATTTATGGTGCGCTGGTCATTCCCTACTCACGGTGGTGTACGGGTTCTTTAGACGACGTCATGACCCTCCAGTTTCACTTCTGTTTTTAAACAGCGCTTTCCGTGAGTTTTTTTAAAGCAGGGAAGTGGAGTATTATTTCTGAAAGCAAAGGAAAAATGTTTTTTCCACTTGCATAATTGCACTATTCCACTGTACCACAGTGCCACCTAGAAGTTATGTAGTGGAAAAGCAGGAAAGGAAATGCTCTTCGTGTAGTGCTCGGATCTCAATTCTGCAACAAAACCGAGAGCATTCTAAGGCCAGGGAGGCCACCAGCAAGAAAGCCCTCTTTTCCATTGCCACCCTCCCAACCTCAGACTGAGGTGGAACTTGAAGAAGGGCTTTTGTAGACAGTCATAAAGTACGGGTGGAAGAGGCGTTCCATCAGGGATTGAGGTCCCAAGCCCTGTAGAGCTTTATAGTCAAAACCGGCACATGGAATTGTGCCCAGAAATTAATTGGAAGCCAGTGAAGGCGAGAAAGGGCTGGCATAATATGATGATAATGCCAAGTCCCCATTAAAACTCTTGCAGCCATACTGTGCACTAGCGGAAGTTTCCAAACTGTCTTCAAAGGCAGCTCCACGTACAATGCATTATGCACGGGGTGGGCACATTTGGAATTTTGAGAGACTGTTGTGGGCACTCTCACAAGATGGCTGCCATGGGGGTGGCATGCCCATTCATAAAATGGCTGGCTCACAAAAAACACTCATTTCCCAGGAGGTAAGCTGGTGAGACTAAAAGATAAGTAACTTGAACCTAAGTACAAGGCAGAGGTGATGTAAGGGTTGAGCCCAGCACTTCTGCAGAGGTGCCTCAAGAAGATGTGGGATTTGATTCTGACTCAGAGGAGGAGGGGGAAGAGGTGGCTGAGACCTCAAGGTCACAGCAGCTGCAGATAGGAGAGTCCAAGGGGCCCTTCTGGAACCATGGGAACACTGAGCCAGAATGAAGAGGAGAAGGAGGAGGGAGTAGGCATTAGAGATACCAGTGTCAGAGGTCAAATGAAGAGGGAGGAGCAGCACAGAGTAATAGGCTGCCAAACAAACTCCTCAGGGGTTCCGCCTTGAATTCAGGGCTTCATTAGCAAGCCTGACCTGAACAGGAACCAAGGGGCTAACTCTGTAGGATGCTAAAAGAGCATGACTCTTTTGTAGCAATTGTTTGTAAGACCTTCTGTGGACTGTTTGTAACTTTTTACATAATAAAAGCCAATTGATTAGAATTACAAGTCACTGTCTTGTCTACTCTGGGAGGCAGGGGTGGCCTACAACAGATGAGGTCTGAACTCCAAAACACAAAACCACAATTTTGAACTCAAATAAAGATGGCAGCATTGGAGGGCAGCCCTTTGCTTTGCAGCATGCCGGCCTCCCAAATCTTAAAAAATAAAAAAAAAATCAGAAGGGGCAGGAAGCCTGGCAGGAGCCAAGAGATATGTCCACAGGCAAATTGGTGTCCATGGTCCGTCGGCTAAGGCCAGCCCGGACATTCAACCCCCAAGCGGAACACCTGGGTAAGCTGGTGTAGGTTCTCAGTTGCTAGTTTATACTAGTGTAGATTCTCAGTTGTTAGCTTAGGTTAGCGTAGGTTCTCGGTTGTTACAGTCATGCCTTGGATTGAGAGCATAATTCGTATACTGTATTTTGTAGTTCTGACTGCCTGTAACAAAGGTACAGTAATACCTTGGATTGCAAGTAACTTGGTTTGAGAGTGTTTTGCAAGACAAGCAAATTTTTAAATATTTATTTAATATTTTTTTACTTGATATTCAAGCAATGTCTTGCAATACAAGTACTGTAGTACGGCTTAAATTAAAAATCTCTGTACAAATTTTTTTTGGGGGATTCGTTTTGATAAAAGAGTGTTTTGGATTACAAGCACGTTTCTGGAACAAATTATGCTCTCAATCCAAGGCATGACTGATTCCATTCTGTCAGTTTCATTCCCCTTATCTCCCTATCCAATTTGAAACCGACTAATCCCTCAATAAACTTCCTTTCACTTTACCATAAGTGGAGTGTTTGTAGTTTCTCTTTGACTCAGCGCTAAATTCCAGTGTTTCCGAGGCAAGCTGAGTCAGGGATTGCGTGTGGTGAGATCAAGGCTGTCGGTGAAAGCCGCGGATCTCCCGTTCTGCAGTAAAGGACCAGCGGCGGTCCTTCACAGGCACCATGTTAGAGCCAGTGTGGCTGTAGTGGTGAGAGTGTTGGACTGGGACTCGGGAGATCCGGGTTCTAGTCCCCGCTCAGCCATGAAACTCACTGGGTGACTTTGGGCCAGTACACCGACTCTCAGCCTAACCTACCTCACAGGGTTGTTGTGAGGATAAAATGGAGAGGAGGAGGAGGAGGAGGATTATGTAAACCCCCTTGAGTTCCTTGCAGGAAAAAAGGCGGGGTATAAATGTAATAAATAAATAAATAAATGTTGGAGACCCCAGCATTACAATCTACTATATAAATGTGAATGTTTGTCCGTCCGTTTGTACGTACATATGTCCGCGCGGGGGTTTGCATGCCTCGCCTTGGTTCCTACGCGGTACTGATCCGCCCCAAACTTGGCACGCATACTCCCCATCACCCAAGGACAAAGACTGGCGGGTTAAAATCTCCGAAAAACCCTCGCCGCACCTGTACGGCCCAAAATAGATGAGAGCCAATGGTGTCGCTTGGAATGCTCGCAGGGGCCATTCGGGAGGCGTTATGCAAATAGCTCCAACCGGCACATAGAATGTTGGTATGCAGTGCCTCCACAGGGGCCCAATCAGAGGCGGATATGCAAATCTCTCCTACGTCCAAACAGAATGTTCACATGAACCACAGCTGGGACAGCAGGGATTTGATTGAGTAATCCCGGGGGGGGGGGGAGGCAGGGATTTCATTGTGTAGTCCCGGGGGGCGGGAAAGCAGGGATTTCATTGTGTAGTACCGGGGGGGGGCACAGGAAATTCATTGTTGTGCAGTCCCGGGGGAGGGGGGAAGCAGGGATTTCATTGTCTGGTCCTGGGGGGGGGATTCATTGTTGCATAGTCCCAGGGGGAGGGGAAGGAGGGATTTGATTGCGTGGTCCCGGGGGGGGGAGACACACACACAGGGATTTCATTGTGTGGTCCTGGGGGGGAAACATGGATTTCATTGTTGCATAGTCCCGGGGGGGAGGGAAGCAGGGATTTCATTGTGTGGTCCTGGGGGGGGAGGGCACAGGGAATTCATTGTTGTGCAGTCCCGGGGGAGGGGCGAAGCAGTGATTTGATTGCATAGTTCCGGAGGGGGGGGGACAGGGAATTCATTGTTGCATAGTCCCGGGGAGAGGGGAAGCTGGAATTTCATTGTGCAGTCCTGGGGTGGGGGGGAGCAGGGATTTCACAGCGGACAGCTACCTTAAGGAATTTCAAACAAAGAGTGCCTATAGGAAAAGGACAACCTGTGCAACGCCGGGTAAAAAAAAGCTAGTAATAAAATAATGACTAGTAGCCATTAACAGCACAATCCTATATATGTCTATTCAGAAGTAAGCACCATTGGATTCAATGGGGTTCACTCCCCAAGTAAGCGTGTATAGGATTGGTGCCTAATAGACCTATCCTTCAAGAATAGGCAACCTGGTACACTCCAGATGTTTTGGATGACAACTCCCATAATCCCTGACTGTTGACCATACTGGCTAGGGCTCATGGGAGTTTTAGTCCAGAATCAGGAGAATACCAGATTGCCTATCCCAAACAACGAAAGACAGGTTGGCAACTCGGCAGATGTGATACTGACTAGCTTTCCCAGGAATGGGCAGGGTGTGGGGCAGCCATTTTAACCACAGCATGGAATTGGTCCGTCGGGCGTTGCTAATCTGCATGAATTTCTGTGAAGCCTGCCCAATGCTGTGAAATAGGCTTGTTTCCCATGTAAACCCCCGGATTGTGAAAAAGTTCTCTTTTTATTTGCCACGTCAGGCAAAAGCACTTCCCTTTCCCCCCTTCTCTCTCTCTCTCTCTCTCTCTCTCTGCACTTGCGTAAAAAGCACAGGGCTTAGAGTGAGAGGTGGTGCCTAACGGGTAACCAAACTGTGCCGGAAGGTGTCGGAAGGTTATGAGTTCAATTTTTTTCCCTTCTTGCCAAGTGATGGCCAGTATTGTATAGTGATTAGAGTAATGGGCTTTGGCCTGGGAGATCAGAGTACAAATTCCTATTCAGCCATCCTGAAACATACTGGGTAACATTGGGCTAGTAGCCACTCCTGCAGCCTAATCAACCTCACAGGGTTGTTGTCAAGATCGGCGCCAGGTCCAGATTTTTGAGGGCCTTTGGGCAAGGCACCCTCAATGGGTCTCCTCCCTCAGTAGCTCTGTCTTCTCACCACTATTGTCTCCAGCGGCTATTGAGTCTCATCTTCTTCTTCATCATTGCTACCGCTTGCTTGCTTGCTTGCCAGGCAAGGAACCAGTAGGCAGTGGCATCTACTGCTCCTCCTTCTCACCACCACTGTTGTCTGGATCAGAGCAAGAGGCAGGTGAGTAAGCAGGTTGCAATGGCAAAAAGGAGGAGCAAGTCCAGGAGTTTCTTGTCAGCATGGGCCCTTGGCAGGTGCTCGAGCATGCCTACTCTTGACACCAGCCCTGGTGGTCAGGATAAAGTGGAGTAACTCATCCTTGTATGCCACTCAGAACTCTATGGAAGGAGGGTGGGATACATACGTGATTAAGAACAATAATAAAGCAGAATTCCACAGCATTTGGAACTGAAGGATCCAGGTTAGATCCCCAGTCAGCTGTGATGTTTGCTGGATGGCCATTCTAATCTATTTAGGGTTGTCTGGAGTCTAACCTGGCTGCAGTGCCGTTCACGCTTTCTCAATCCTGAACACACTTACCTGTGAGAAAGCCCCATTGAATTCAGTGGGGCTTACTTCTGAGTATACATGTTTATAGGATTGCACTGCATGTTCTGAAAATCCCACTTTTAATCTTTTCGAGAGAGATCTATTTTTGTTTTATTCCGATTATGTCGGGCAGTTTCCCCACAGACACTTAGGGCCTTTGTTTGCCTGTGTACTTAATTTAACCACAAACAACCCATGAAGAGAACCGATGGTTTGTTGTCGGGTTGTGAACTGTGGGTTGTTCATAGTTAACCATGGTTTGTTAGTGCAGGTGGATTCAGACAACATGATAACCCACAATTCAATGACCAGCACACTCAACACTCAACTATCCTTATGAAAATTGGATGCCCCAATAAATTTGTGAATATCTTGCGACTTCTCCATGACAACATGACGGCTACGGTCTTGGACAACAACGGCTCTCATGGTGCTCCATTTAAAGTGGGATCAGGTGTTAAACAGGGATGTGTTATTGCCCCAACATTGTTTGCTATTTTCATCGCCATGATTTTACATCTTGTCGAGGGGAAACTTCCCACTGGTGTGGGAATTATATATCGAACAGATGGAAAGCTTTTTAATCTCAGCAGGCTGAAAGCAAAAAGTAAGGTAATTACAACCTCCGTTGTGGAACTTCAGTATGCTGATGATAATGTGGTCTCTGCACATTCAGAGGATGATCTCCAAACTATCCTAAATGCTTTTGCAGAAGCATACGGAAAACTTGGTCTCTCACTTAACATCAAAAAAACCAAAGTGCTTCATCAGCAAGTGCAAGCTAACCCTTTGGTGATGCCATCTATCCAGCTTGGCGGGACAATACTGGAAAATGTCGATCATTTTCTCTATCTTGGCAGCTATCTTTCTGTTACAGCTAACATCGACAGTGAAATCCAGCATCGTCTGAGCTCCGCAAGTGCCGCGTTTTCTCGAATGAAACATAGAGTGTTCGAGGATCGGGATATTTGTAAGAAGACCAAAACACTGGTTTATGAAGCCATTATATTACCAACTTTATTGTATGCCTGCGAAACATGGACTATCTATAAACGTCACTTCCACCTCCTTGAAAGATTTCATCAACGTTGCCTCCGGAAAATCCTGCGAATTACTTGGGAAGATAGGTGAAGAAATGTCAGTGTACTGGAAGAAGCAAAGACTACTAGCATTGAAAAAATGATCCTTCAACACCAACTTCAGTGGACCGGTCATGTTGTTCGAATGCCTGACTGCCGTCTCCCAAAGCAGTTACTTTCTTCCCAACTCAAGGATGGAAAGCGGAATATCGGTGGTCAATATAAGAGGTTTAAAGATGTTCTTAAGACTAATCTAAAAAAATGCAATATAAACATCAAAAACTGGGAAGCTCTGGCCCATGAACGATCTAACTGGAGGTTGGCCTTTCACAAAGGCTCTATGGACTTTGAAGAAGCTCGAGTGCAAGGTGAAAGGGAGAAACGTGCTAAGCGAAAAGCACGTCAAATGAATCCTTTACAAGACCATCTTCCATCTGGTAACCTGTGTCCTCACTGTGGGAAGCTGTGTGGATCTAGAATTGGCCTCCACAGTCACTTATGGACCCATCGCTAGAGTCTACACAATTTTCTTTAGAATTTTCCTCCTTTTAAAATCTCCTTTTTGTAAATTTTCTTTTTTTTTTATCCTGGAAGACAATCTTACTCGGTCACGAGTGATCGCCTGACATGACATGACATGACATGACACACTCAACACGTACTCAACCCTTGAGTGTGGGTTACGTGTTGTCTGAACCCAGTTACAGTGTCGTGGGCATTCATCAGTGGTGTCTGTGACATCACTGCAAAGGGTGTCATCATGAGTCCCTCTTCTTTACCCCCCCCCCCAGCTATTTTAGATATCCTGTCCATTCACTGGGTTTCCCCCCTCATTTCTTTTCCTTTTCCCCCTTTCGGAAGCAATGTGCTCACCCTCTCCAGCACCCAAGCGCACGCTTCCTATGAATTATTTTTTAAAAGGCTGTCTCAGAAAGACTATCCTAGATGACCCCCTTTCAGCATGGCACAGCGATGCGGATATCATTTGAATACAGCCGCTGCCAGGACCGACCCAAGAGATTTTGCTGCCTGAGGCGAAGGACAAGATGGCGCTCTGGGACCTCTCCATTCCACCTACGGACGCTGACAGGGCTAGCAGTTGAATCTTACTTTACACTGGCGATGGGAGAGTGTCCTCCACTACCACGCCTAAGTCAGCAGACTAGTTTAGGGACCCTGAGACAGGCTGTATGCCATACATACCTCTGTCTTCTAGCAGAAGGAACTAGCAGGGGAGTATAGGAGGAAGACTGCCAGGGCTGTCCCAAGCACCTGTCCCCTGAGGCAATTACCTCAGGGCCAAAACTGGCATTACTTTATTTATATCTGTGTCTAGCAGTTACGGTTCCCCCCCTCCTACACACACATTTTTCTTCTATAGTAGGTGCAAGCAGCCCACTCTGGATGGAGACCCTAGTGTGGGGGTGGGTGGGTGGGTAGAGGCGCTTTTAAGTTCTGGATTTGGGACTCTGCACCTACTCTAGAGTTAAAATCGGGGGCGGGGGGGGCGGGAGAGATGTAGCTGCTAAAACCAAATGGAAAAAGTAATGTCTTTTTTGGCCCTCACCCTGACTAATGCAGAGGGTAGGCAACATGGTTCTTGGTACCCGCCAAGGTGTCCTACCCCTCCCATTTAAAAACAACAACACATTTTGTCACTGGCAGCTGGGATTGCTGTGAAATAGGTTTCTGTCTGTGCTGAAAACTGTGGGTTCAAAGGAGTTGAGGTGTGCCGAGGCTCAGACCCCACCTCTGCCTTGTATTCACTTTTCGGGGGGAAGTTACTTGTCCTTTGCCACACCTCCCATGGCAGCCATTTTGTGGTGGTGTCCAGGACAGTTTCTCAAATTGCTAAATGTGCCCGTGGCCCAGAAAAGGTTGCCCATCCCTGGCCTAACGGCTCTGGCTATTGCTATTGCTGTAGTAAAGCACTGTGATCAGGTAGTGTTACCAACCACATGCTTTCGTCTCAAAGTGTCTTTAGGTCACATTTACACATTTAAACCAGGTTTCAGAACGATTTAACTGTTACAGCTTCGTCCAATGAACCAAGGGAACTGTAGTTTTGGCTCTGAGGAAGTGCTGAGAATAGTGTTTGAAATATATATACCCCAGGTGACCCTTTTATAGATCTACTACATACGGCTGAAGCAAAATATTTTGCTGCCTGAGGTGAAGGAGAAGATGGTGCCTTCCCTTATTCCATGAACAAAAGCCCACTTGACTGGCAGTTGAATCTTACTCCAGCACTGGTGATAGGACAGATGGCATCAGCCAGACAGAACCTGAACAGAGGGGCTGGTGGCATTATTAGTTTTTTTGGGTTTTTTGTTAATTATCCTCCTCCTCCTCCTCCTCCTCTCACTTTTCAGGCAAGTGTTATCTCTCAAAGTGGCTCAATGAGACACAAGTCCCTCTCTGAGGCCAAACCACACACCACATTATGCATGTGTTTTTTGTTTTTTTGTTTTGTTTTAAAGAACTGCTTAAGCTAGTCACTTTTATTTTGAAGAAAAAGCCGCTGCAGAGCTGAGCTGTTCTTTGCTTCTGAAGGTGCTGTTTGTAGTAAACAGGTCCTGGCAAGGGGTGGGGGCACATAGCAGCCAGGGGGTGGTTTTCAGCAGGAAACTGGCATGATTTTCTGGAGCACTGCAGCTTTCCCTCACCTTCAAAATACAATTAAAAAGTGGTGAGTTTCAGCATGCTTTTTGAAAAGTGTGACAGACATATGGTAGAACCTGGCCCTTAAAATGCAAGTGACACAAGAGACGGGAATGGAGGGACAAGGTAGAGGAGGAAGATCGGTTTGAAAATGGTGCAGCAAAGCAATGACCACACTTGAAATACTGAGTTCGGTCCTGGTCACCGCACCTCAAAAACGGATATTGTAGAGTTGGAGAAGGTGAGGAAAAGGTCAACTCAGATGATTAAAAGGCTGAAGCAACTCCCCTACTAGGAAAGGTTACAACATCTGGGACTGTTTAGCTTAGAGAAGTGAGGGGAGACATAACAGAGGTGTACAAAATTATGCACGGTATGGAGAAGGTGGATAGATAGGGGGACCTTTTCCCTCCCTTTCTCACATACCCACCAATATTTAACAGATGAAAATAGGGACACACATGTGGATTTGTAAGAGGTATGGTTAAGCAACATGAAGGTGTGATCAAGAAGGTATGGCCAAGGGTATGGCCACCCACCCCAGGATGCTCTAACTCAGTGTTCTCCAACCTTGGGTCCCCAGATGTTTTTGGCCTACAACGCCCAGCATGCCCCAGCCAGCTATGCTGGCTGGGGCATGCTGGGCGTTGTAGGCCAAAAACATCTGGGGGCCCAAGGTTGGAGAACACTGCTCTAACTGTTTAAGGGCTCTGACCACTCTGAAGCCACCATCATCCAGACCCATGATAATGATGGTGATTGCTGCTGTTGTCATTATTATTATTATTGTACCATCAATGTGCATGGTACTTTACCGAGTATAAGAGAACAGTTCCCTGCCCCAAAGAGCTTACAATCTAAAATGTAATATAGAGGTGACAACAAATGGTAGGAAGGGGTAAACTGGGGAGGAATATGCCATTATTTCAAACATAACTTTCGGCCTACTTCCCCCACATTGTGCAGGAAACTTCTTATTTTAAAGATCTCCCTCCCACTGTAAAAATGGATCCCTCCATGGTGGCATTGTTCTCATTAGTAGTTTGCCAAAGAAATAATAATATTTAACATTTAGATATCTCTGAGTGTGCAAAGTGGTTCATAGGCCCACCCTGCAAGCTCCTATTTTCTCCACGCAGAAAAACAAACAAACAAACATGTGGGCTCTATTGTACTTTATTAAAAAAAAAAAACAAGAACAACAACACTGTGATTGAACAATAATGCCAAAGTGGAATGATGATGTTTGTTGATGCTATTTGAGGTAGTTGGGATTTTTTTTTTCTTTCTTTCTCTTGAGGAGGGTGTGTTTTCTGCTAAAAAATTAATTTAAAAAAATTTCTAATGCATTAAAAAAAAAAACCAATCCAAAATCCCTGCAGAATAATGCTAATCATTACTGTAGAGAGCTTTCTCCATGGCTCTTCGCTTACGCTGGCTCAGCTTGTCTGAGCGTGGAAAGCTAAGCAGGGTCAGGCCTGGTTATTACTTGGATGGGAGACCCCTCCTCTAGTTTCCTGCATTAAGCAGGGGGTTGGACTCATAGCCTTGTAGGCTCCTTCCAACTCTATCTATGAAATCTATGTGTTAGAAAAAGACTTTCACATGGGGTACACAGGTAGAGCCAAGTAAAATTTACCACTGCTCTGCAAACAGAGTAACAGTGCAATCCTATGCATGTGTACTCAGAAGTACAGTAATACCTTGGATTGCAAGTAACTTGGTCTGAGACCGTTTTTCAAGACAAGCAAATTTTTTAAATAAATTTTGACTTGATAAACAAGCGACATCTTGCAATACAACGGTAGGGATATAACCGCTCGCCTCGTGTGGGCGTAGTGGGCTGAAATCAGTCCCGCTCACGCCCGCCAGAGACTCGCTTTGATATAAGAGTGTTTTGGATTACAAGCACGGTTCTGGGACGAATTATGCTCTCAATCCAAGGTATTACTGTAAGTCCTATTACGTTCAATGGGACTTACAGTGTGTATACATGGGGTGGTCAGTGCTTGCAGGGCAATCCCTTTCTTTTTGTTTTAAAATTGTCAGGATTGGCACAAATTCAACAGGTGAAGTTTATCCCCCACCCCACCCAAACACGGAGCTTCAGAGAGAAGATAAACTTTCTTGCATTTCCTTCTGACACTGTAAACTTAGCTGTTAGAGAGGCAACAGCCGCCTCCTTTCCTTTTCGGGCGCAGGCAGGATCTTGGATCATTCAATCTTCCCCTTCCCCAGACTCAGATTACAAGGTGTAAGAGCAAATTGTGCTTCCAGTTTTAATTCCAGAGTGGGGGGGGGGAAGTGTTCTCAAGGCAGCAACTTGGTGCCCACCAGATGTTTTGGACTAGAACTCCCATAATCTCTGACCATTGGCCCTCCTGGCTGGGGCTGATGGGACTTGTAGTCCAAAACATTTGGAAGGCACTGGGTTGCCTACCCCTGACTTAAGGTGTCAGAAACTTGGGGAACACTGCACGATCCATTACACACACTTGGTCTCCATGGAGTTCCTTGCTGAGTATCAAAGGCTGCAGTGTTCTGTCATGTGAAACAAAGCCCTTATAATAAAAGCAGAATTGGCAATACAGAATGCACAAAAGATTGGTTTGTTGCTGCAGAAGAGGAGGATTAATATATGGTCATAGACTAGAAAGTCCCTCCAAGATAAGTTTCTCAACAGCCTCTTCCTTTCCTCTGGCTTTTTGCCTACAGGCCACCTACACTCTCTTCTTATCTCACTTGACCTGTCATCAGACCAGATCCTTGCTAATCCATTGTAGCTCTTTTATAGTTCAAGTGCCTTTGTTCTTCCCTCAGGCTCACCTTAATCCAAAGATCTTGGCTGTGACATAATGTTTCCCTTACTGTTCAACACATCAACCCCCCTCCACACCAACCAGTCAAAACCAGTCTGGTGATCATGTTTTTAGACTGGTCCCTATGAATAGGCAGCGCATTGGATGATCTCTGACATCCGGTCTGGGACTTGGGGTGCTTCTAAACAGAATTTTATGGTGGGGTCCAGATGTCTTTGTCGTTGTCATCCAGTTGTAACCTTCCAGGGTTTTCCCACTGCTTCTTTCGGCTTTTTTCTTACCGTGGAAAATCCGCCAAGGAAGAAAATATGGAAGGTTGCACAATGCCTTTTTTGCTAGGAGTTCTCCATGTGGAAGCACCCCTGGATATCACAGGAATCTCTTCTTCTCATATGGGCCTGTTTGAGAACTTGTCTCAGCTTCTGACAGAAATTTTGTTGCCCAGGATGAGGGAAAAGGCCCATTTCCACTGTCACACCAATATTATGGAATACTCTCCCCAGAATGGCGTGGCTGATTCCCTCATTGCCCACTCTTAATCATACACTTTGGGTGATTGGGTTGTATTTGTTTAGAACTCAGTCCATACAAAGGTTTTCTCTCCCATTTAAGGGTGCAATCCTACACATGTTTAGACAGAAAAATTTCCTACAACTCCCAGCATTCCCCAGCCAGCCATGCTAGCTGGGGAATGCTGGGAGTTGTAGGACTTTTTTTTCCTGTCTAAACATAAATAGGATTGCACCCTAAATGTGTTGTATAAATTAGCACAGCAAAGCTATGAAGATTGTGTTATCAGCAATTGCTGCTGTGTATGGTCACTGTGCTTATCTAATATATATTTGCATTTTGCATTAAAATATTTCTTATTTCTGGCGTGGCTTAATGGCCCACTATTTACAATTGTTTTCTCTAAACGTGTATGAGTGTGTGATATAGATATGGATATGCCAGTTGAGGGATAACCACACATCTGAGAGTGTTGGGCATTTGGCCAGTTACAAAAAATTGGTCAATCCAGTTAAATTTTGATCAAATATTGTTGAATATTTGTAAATATCAACTTTATTAGAACAACAAAAACATACTTTAATCATTAACCAGTTTGGTACTTATGCTCATTCCAAACACAAATTAGTTAAAAGTTATTGTGAAAATGAAAGTAAAAATAATTTTATTGTATATAGAAAAGCGAGGGAAATGTTTACATTTTACTCTAAATAAACAACAAAAAGCTATATCAGAAAATAATTCTCAAAGGCTTATGTGACTATTACAGAATTATATTATAACATGGGGGGGGATATGGTCCCAGTTTATCGTTAAACTTATTTCCCCAGAAATTAACAAATAAGGACAATTTTAAAAATAAATCTGTCTGATTCCTATAAAAATGTTTTGTAAAACTATTAATAAAGCTATTTCCCATATTTTCTTCAACGAGTCTGAAATTTGTGGTATTGCTCCTTGTGGTTTTTCAGTCCGGGGCTATGCGTCATTTCCTTGTAGCTACCAATAGACTGAGCATTTTATGTACGGTAGCTCTTCTGTTTCTATTTCCTCTTTCAGATAACTTAATAAAACCACATCTAGACCCCACCCCCCATTCCCTGCAGAGTTAAGGCTTGCAGTAAACTCTGATTCTTCAAGAAACAGCCTGGGGCCCTGAGAACATAGAAAACTGCCTTGTATCAAGTCAGACTGCTGGACCATCTAGCTGAGTATTGTCTTCTACACACTGGGGTTGGATCCAGACTTACAGCTCAGTCCTATATGTGTCAACTCAGAAGTAAGTCCAATGGGGCTTACTCCCAGGTAAATGTGCATAGGATTGCAACTTTAGTCATATTTAGAGTAGGCCATTGAAATCAATGGGACTTAAGTTCATCATGAGGAACTTAAGTCCCATTGAATTCAATGGCTCTTCTCTAAGGGTCACTAAGTCAGGATCCAATCCATGTGTCATACTTTACAGGGAGCAGTCCTCTAGAGGGCAGTTCTCTATCTGAAGGCATCCTCTGTTTGAAGGGCTGGTTTAAATATAAAGCACCATCGGAAGCACTCAGGGGCCTTGAAGTTGTCCTTCAACACTTAGCACCTGGACAGCAGACTGAGTAGGCCTATAGGTCACATAGTCTTCCCCACTGCTCTCAGTAAAGTATGACATATGGACTGGATCCTGACTTAATGACCCTTAGAGAGGAGCCATTGAAATAAATGGGACTTCAGTTTTCCATTGGGAAAATGGAACTCACTATAACCCAAGAAATCCCACTCATCGACCGCCAAATCTAGGAAGCCCCAATGGCTTCCATGATGAGATCCAACTCCCCATCTGTAGTTCAGGGGTTTCAACAGGGCAGTTGACTTGACACTGACCTCATTCAAGGCCATGAAGCCAAGTGAAATGAAATAACAGCCACAGCAGCTTGGAAAGTCCCTGGTTGCAGAGTTTGGGCAGGGAAGAGGGAGGGATGTGGGGGAACCCCTGCTTTCCTGGATTCTCAGAAAATGAAAGGGAGAAAGAACTCATGAGAGGGAGAGAGGAGGAAAGACATAGGATTAAAGCTGAATTATGGCCACTGCCCCGAAACAACATAAAAGAGGGTGGGGATGTGTGTTGATCTAGTCTAGGATGAAGGTAATGCAAGGATGTGTGATTGACATGAGAAGGAATCCAAGTGATCCCAAAGACAGATCACTTCCAACTGTCCATCAGAGGACAGGGAAATAAATAAGGACACCGCCTGACTCGGGAAGAGCCTGGATCTGCATCAGCATTCCCCGACCTGGCGCCCTCCAGACGTGTTGGACTACAACTCCCATCACCCACAGCCAACATGACCATGCTGGCCAGGGATGATGGGAGTTGTGACCCAACATATCTGGAGGGCACCGGGTTGGGGAAGGCTGAGCCACACTCTTTGTGGTGTTTATTGTTGAGTATTGTCTATTCCTGGCCCTGTGGGAAGCTGCATTTAAATAATGTAAAATACATTAATGGTAGATAAAACAATTTCCCTCACTTCTCTTTCCATATCAGGCTGAAGACACATGATGTATTCAATCAACCTTATAGAATCATAGAATCATAGAAAAGTAGAGTTGGAAGGGGCCTACAAGGCCATCGAGTCCAACCCCCTGCTCAATGCAGGAATCCAGGTCAAAGCATCTCTGACAGATGTCTGTCCAGCTGCACCTTGAATGCCTCCAGACTGGGAGAGCCCACCACCTCCCTAGGTAGTTGATTCCATTGTCTTATTGCTCTGACAGTCAGGAAATTTTTCCTGATGTTTAGGTGGAATCTAGGTTCCTGTAACTTGAGCCCATTATTCCGTGTCCTGCAAACTGGGATGACCGAGAAGAGATCTTTGCCCTCCTCTGTGTGACATCCCTTCAAATACTGGAAGAGTGCGATCATATCTCCCCTCAGTCTCCTCTTCTGAAGGCTAAACATGCCCAGTTCTTTCAGTCTCTCCTCATAGGGCCTTGTTTCCAGTCCCTTTATCATCCTTGTTGCCCTCCTCTGAACCCTCTCCAGTTTGTCTATGTCCTTCTTAAAGTGAGGTGCCCAGAACTGGACGCAGTACTCAGGATGAGGCCTAACCAGTGCCGAGTAAAGGGGAATTATCACTTCCCGCGATTTGGAAGCTATACTTCTATTAATACAGCCCAAAATAGCATTTGCCTTCTTTGCAGCCACATCGCATTGCTGGCTCATATTCAGTTTGTGATCTACCACAATTCCAAGATCCTTCTCACTTGTAGTATTGTTGAGCCAAGTGTCCCCCATTCTGTAACTCTGCATTTGGTTTCCTCTCCCTAGGTGCAGCACTTGGCATTTATCCCTATTAAATTTCATTCTGTTGTTTTCGGCCCAGCGCTCCAGCCTATCGAGGTCACTTTGAATTTTGTTTCTGTCTTCCAGAGTATTAGCTGTTCCACCCAACTTTGTGTCATCTGCAAATTTGATAAGCATTCCCTGTACCTCCTCATCCAAGTCATTAATAAAAATGTTGAAGAGCACCAGGCCCAGGACCGAGCCCTGTGGTACCCCGCTCGTTACCTCTCCCCAGTTTGAGAAGGAACCATTGATAAGCACTCTTTGAGTCCGATTCTTTAGCCAATTGTGGATCCACCTGATAGTTGTTCCATCTAGCCCACTCTTAGCTAGCTTACTAATCAGGATATCATGAGGCACTTTGTCGAAAGCTTTGCTGAAGTCCAGATATATAATGTCCACAGCATTCCCACAGTCCACAAGGGAGGTTACCCGATCAAAAAATGAGATCAGATTAGTCTGACAGGATTTGTTCTTGACAAATCCATGCTGGCTTCTAGTAATCACTGCATTGTTTTCAAGGTGCTTGCAGACTGACTTCTTTATAATCTGCTCAAAAATCTTCCCAGGGATTGATGTCAGACTGACTGGCCTATAGTTCCCAGGTTCCTCCTTCTTGCCCTTTTTGAAGATGGGAACAACATTTGCCCTCCTCCAGTCGTCTGGCACTTCACCTGTCCTCCATGATTTCTCAAAGATAATAGACAGTGGTTCTGAGAGTTCTTCTGCCAGTTCCTTTATTACTCTAGGATGCAGCTCATCAGGCCCTGGAGATTTAAACTCGTTCAGAGTAATCAGGTGCTCCTTGACCATTTGCCTATCAATCTCAAGCTGCAATTCTGCCCCTTCAGTCTGCACTTCAGGTTTGCCAGGGGGGTCATAGACCCTCTTTTGGGAGAAGACCGAGCCGAAGTAGGAATTGAACACTTCTGCCTTTTCTTTGTCTTCTGTTATCAATTTGCCATCCTCATTGCGTAGTTGAACCACCAGTTCTTTCTTCTGTCTTTTACTGTGCATGTATCTGAAGAAAGCTTTTTTGTTGCTTTTAGCATTCCTCGCTAACCTTAGCTCATTCTCAGCTTTAGCCTTCCTGACACTATTCCTGCAGTTCTGTGCTACCTGCCTGTACTCTTCCCCTGTAGCCTGTCCTTCCTTCCACTTCCTATACGTGTCCTTTTTTGTTTTCAGGTCATCTTTGAGTTTATTGTGAAGCCACATTGGCTTTTTCTGTTGCCCTCTGCCTTTTTTCCTTGTGGGAATTGTTTGCAATTGTGCCTTTAAAATTTCCTTCTTTAAAAACTCCCACCCCTCCTGGGCTTGCCATGGGATTTTACTAATCATTGTTCTGAGTTTGTTAAAATTGGCTTTCCTAAAATCCAGGGTACGTGTTTGGCTACACTCAGCTTTTGCTTCTGTTAGAATCAAGAACTCTAGTATAACATGGTCACTTTCCCCCAGAGTTCCCGAAACTGCCACTTTATCCACTAACTCGTCTCTGTTGGTTAGAATCAGGTCAAGGATAGCCGATCCTCTAGTTCCTTCCTCCACTTTCTGTAGGAGGAAGTTATCAGCAACACAGGTCAGGAATTTCTTGGAGGGGCCATGTTTGGCTGAATAAGTCTCCCAACAGATATCAGGGAAATTGAAGTCTCCCATTACTACCACATCGTGCCTCCTTGAAACAATGGCAATTTGCTTTTCAAAAGTTCCATCCTCATCTTCTCCTTGATTGGGTGGTCGGTAGTAGACTCCAACCGCCATGTTCGTTTTATTCTTTGCCCCCTTTATTTTAACCCAGATGCTCTCAATGGGGCTGCCAAGCTCCTCTTCCTGTATCTCTGTGCAGAGATACGTATTTTTAACATACAGTGCAACTCCACCTCCCTTTCTGTTGCTTCTGTTCCTTTTGAACAAGTTATACCCTTCAATTGCTGTATTCCAGTCATGGGAGTCATCCCACCAGGTTTCAGTTATCCCTATCAAGTCGTACTTGCCCTCATGTATCAAGAGTTCAAGTTCGTCTTGTTTATTGCCCATACTCTGGGCATTAGTATAGAGACATTGAAGACTATGTGCTTTATAGTCCGACTTTCCCCCTACATTTTGTGGTAGACTATCAATGGGCACCGCTGGAGCTGTTCTCTCCATTGTGGCATAGAGGCCTTCTTCCATTGGTACCCCCGAGTTTATGTCTCCCTCCCCTGTTGGATTCAGTTTAAAGCCCTCCTGATTAAGTTCCTCATGCTGTGTCCAAACACATTCTTCCCAGTCCTTGTGAGGTGCAACCCATCCTTTGCCAGCAGTCCATCTTCCAGGAAGTGTAGCCCGTGGTCCCAGAATCCAAATCCCTCACGTCGGCTCCACCTTCGTAGCCAGTCATTCACTCGGAGTATTTTTCTTTCCCTTTCTATGCCTCTTCCAAGTACTGGAAGGATGGATGAGAAAACTATCTGGGCCCCGAAGTTCTTGAGTTCCCTTCCCAGCTCTTCAAAGTCTGCCGTGATTTCTTTGTAACTCCGCTTGGCAGTATCATTTGTACCCACGTGGAAGAGAAGAAAGGGGTATGTGTCGGTGGGCTGCATGAGCCTCGGCAGCTGTTCTGTCACATCCTTAATCCGTGCCCCAGGGAGACAGCACACCTGGCGAGTCCATGGGTCTTCGCGACATACTTTGGCTTCGATCCCCCGCAGGAGGGAGTCTCCCACTACGAGTACTCTTCTCTTCCTCTTGCTGTAGGCCTTGGTTTGATTTCCTCCACTTGACTGACCCTCAGCCTCTTGCTCGCTATCATGTTGGGTGCCCGGTAATCCGTCCTCTGCAGGCTGTCCTCTGCTCTCGTCCTCAAGTACATGGAAGCGGTTCCATAGCTCCACTGCTTCCACAGGCGCAGAGTGTCTTGTAGTTCTTCTGCTCCTAACAGTCACCCTTTTCCAGGGAGTTCCCCCTGTGTTATTTTCCCTTGCCTCTGCAGTCTCTGACTCCGCCTCATCCTGCAGTTGCCCTTCTGGCTCCTGTACTGTGCTTTGGTGCTGTAGATCCACCGTTCTGTCTAAGAACTCCTCGCTTTCTCTTATGCTCCTGAGGGTTGACACTTGCTGCTCCAGTCCTCTGACCTTTTCTTCCAACAGCGTGACCAGCTTGCACTTGTTGCATGTGTAGGCCATGTTGATCTCCGGCAGGAAAACAAACATTGCACACCCCTTGCAGGTCACCACCACTGCTGAGTCCTTTCCTTCCATAGTGCTCTGTTTCTGTCTTCCTAGAATATATATATATATGTGTGTGTGTGTGTGTGTGTGTGTGTGTGTGTGTGTGTTTTAGGGACCTCCCCCTTGACCTCCCCTGCCGAACTCCGCTGCCAAACTCCTGTTTGCTCTCCCTGTACGCTCGCTCTGTTCACTCGCTCTCTGGGAGCCTGCTTGCCTTTTCACAGTCCCAAAAACAGTCCCAAAAACAGCTGGAGCCTCTCTCCTGTTGTGCTCCTGCTCAGCTGTTATCATAACAACATGGTCACATAGTAGAAATCTGATACTATTTGTGTGTGTGTCCGTTCCCCCCCCCCCCTTTTTGGTCTTCCACTTTCAATAAGCTACACTATTTTCTAATTTCAACTACCAGCAAATCTGAACAAACAGCAGATAACGGCAATAGAGGAGTACCTTGTCTGGTGCCTCTTTCGAAAAGAAAATGTCTTAGATGAAAAGACTTCTTGGTGCAGGGGGATATCTCTATTACAGGGAGGGGTGTTGAACCTCTTCCAGCCCCCCCCCCCCCCGAGGGCAGAGTTTCATTTTGCAGGAGCTGGGGGGGGGGGGGCTGCATTCCAGTGGTGGGCATGGCCAAAGGCAAAAAAGGGGTGGGGCCAAAAGTACCAGCATATTGTAGTTTTAAAGCTCTTGCTGCCAGTAACTAAGAATTAGGAGAGGCACAAAAGCTGGGAAACCACCAAAGGATTGGTGGTTGGGGGAAAGTGGGTGGGAGTGGGACCTAGGGAAGGGTGTGTGGCCATCTGGGAAACCTTGGAGGGCTGGATGGGGTCTCCTGGAGAGCCGGATTGTGCCCCTGAGCCTGAGGTTTTGCACCCCTGCTTTATTAAGACTAAACAGAAGGTCACAAAGAAGCAACCTTTTTAATTGTAATAAATAGTAATAAAATAAATATTTTCCCCTAATGGATTAAGATGGTTATCTACAATTTTTCACAGATATGTTACCTTTTGGGTTGACAGACAGAGTGGGCAGGTAAGGTCCTTCTACTCCCTGTGTTGGATCCAGACATGGTCATGTTTGCAGGAAACCCATTGAAAACAAGTGGAATTTAGGTTAGTCCTGATTAACTTAATCCTCGTTGTTTTCAGTGGGTCTACTCTGCGCATGACACTGGCTATTAATTTCTACCTTAAGTCTGACTTAAGTCTATTAAGGTCTACCTTAAGTCTGACTAAAACCGAGCCAGTGTGGCGTAGTGGTGAGAGTGTTGGACTGGGACTCAGGAGATCCGGGTTCTAGTCCCCGCTCAGCCATGAAGCTCACTGGGTGACTTGGGGCCAGTCACTGACTCTCAGCCTAACCCCACCTCACAGGGTTGTTGTGAGGATAAAATGGAGAGGAGGAGGGCGGCCATGTAAGCCACCTTGGGTTCCTTGCAAGAGGGAAAAAGGTGGGATATAAATGTAATAAATAAATAAATAGTCATACTTAGAATAGGCCCACTTAAATAAATGGGACTTAAGTTAGTCATAAGTACCTTAAGTCCCATTGACTGCAATGGGCCTACTCAAGGTAGGACCAAATTTGGATTCAACCCCAGGGGTATCTGTTTCAGCCCACAGTAGAATAAAGACCAAGATTCAAGGTGGGGAAAGGCAAGTGTCCCAGCCAGGACTGTTTTGCATTTGGGAACAATGCGATTACAGCTGCTAGTTTACAGAGGCTGATGAGCTGGCCCTGTGACACAGGTGTGGGCTTTCCCTAACTAGTCCTCTATTGCCCTCTTCCTGATTGAACACAATCCCTCCCCCCCCCCCTGACTGATCCCCCTCTCTCTGCCATCTCTAGCAGTCCCGGGACTAGGGCTTCCTCTTCCTTTTTCTTCCCACAAACTGTGTATGTGTGTGCTGGGGCTCACACCCCTTTTCCTCCTTGGCACTGTGGCTTCAGGTTGGTTTCTCTTTCTGCTTGTTGCCCTGGTTCATTGCCTCCTCCCCTGCAACACCTTCCCTGTAACCCAGGATTGGGCAACCTTTTTTTTCCCCTTTCTGTTGAGGGCCATATTGCATCATGGGTAATCTGTTGTGGGGAACACAGGTTGGCAGTTCCGTCTTGCTAGGGGCATTGCTAGGCATGCAAACAAACAAACAAAAAAACAAAAAAACCCAGGGTCCAAGCTTTCCATTGGCACCAATGGAAGTTTTCCCCACCCCTTAAATTTAATTGCCATGCTGAGGGGGGATTTTGGGGGCCCGCAGTGCACAGGTAGTGTTAACCCTCCTCTCCCCAACTGTGATCCCCTGGAAACTACCCCACTCCCCACCGCCAGGCAATTGCACTAAAGGCACAATCCTATGCATGTTTAGACAGGAAAAACGCCTGCAACTCCCAGCATTCCCCAGCCAGTGTGCAGGCTTAGACAAAAAAAAAACCTCCTACAACACCCAGCATTCCCCAGTCCTACAATTCCCAGGCTGGGGAATGCTGGGAATTGTAGGACATTTTTCTGTCTAAATAGACATAGGATTGGTATACATAAATATACATAGCAGCATGCTTAGACAAAAACCTCCAATGGGCACCAATGGAAAGATCCCCCCCCCCCAAGCTTAATTGCTATGCTGAGAGATTTGGGGGTGGGGAGGGTTAATCCTCCCCTGCCCAGTTGCAATCCCCCTTGAAAATTGTCCCCTGCATGGCAGCTGAGCTGAGAAAACACTTTCCATTGGTACCAATGGACACTTAGGGCTCTGGTGAATAGATCTAGGGCTCAGGAAAATACATTTGAGCCTGGGGCCCCATGAGTGAGAGGATGGTGACTCCCTATGTCAGTAGGGCTCCTCATCCATTGCAGCTTTTATTCTGAGCTTTAGAGAAGCTATCCATAGCGCTATATTCCATCCCCCAAAGCTCCTATAAAGCTCAGAATAAAAGCTGCAATGGATAAGGAGCCCCACTGACATAGGCATCACACCAGCCTCCCCTTCCTGCCCAGCAGGCTGTCAGGGAAGAGACTGATCGGGCTTGCCACAGGTCTGAACCAGAGGTCTGAACCAATCGCATGCAAAGGGCTTTCGAAATTAGGCTCAGGCTGAGAACTGCAGGTTACCTAACCCTGCTGTAACCCTTTCTCTTCCTGATTTGGGCAGTTCCTGCTTTCAACTTGACCTTCTTGTCTGGAGGGCACTGGGCACGGTTCTCTATCTATACACGAGAAGGAGGCAGATTTTAGGCTGGCAGGATTGACTTTGTTTTTCACTGGAACGCTGAGATCCACCAAGCGGAGCCAGGTGTAAAATAGTAACTCGGGGAGGCAGCCATAGATTCATGGAATGGAGAGCCTCTGCTCTGAGCACATGTTCAGCCCAGGAATTCATTTGCATCGCCAGAACCAGAGCTCTTGCACACAAATCCTCTCTCTCGTGCACAAATCTACTCCCGGGCGTTCACGATTGCTGAGCCTAGGAATTTATTTTGAGCACCAGAACTGAATGGAGTTCACACAGTCCTTCTTCCACACAAAAATCCACTCCTGGCCCTGGGTTACTCCAAGCTTTCTTAAATGTCAGCAGTGTAATTTGTGGGGGCGGGGGGGGGAGTGTCATTTTGTTGCTGCTACTGTTAAACAATTGGGAGTCAGAAATCACTGCCAAGTGATCTAGCAATAGATCCGGATGTACCTTCTGCTCATCCCTCCTTTACACCGTGGGTAGGGAACCAGTGGCCCTCCAGATGTTGCTGGACTACAACTGCCATCATCCCTGACCACTGGCTAGCCTGGTTGTAGCTGATGGGAGTCCAACAATATCTGGAGAGCCACAGGTTCCGCAACGCAGCTCTGCACAGTATTCTGGAATCTGGTGGCCAGCAGTTTCTTAAGTCAGTGGTTACATCTCCCGCTGCGGGTGTTGCATTAGCAGAGCAAAGTGTCATTACCAGTCACCACTGTGGGAACGGAATGCTGAACTAGACAGGTCTTTGGTCTGACCCAGCACGGTTTTTCTTACATTCTTACTAGCAAATGGACCCGGCTTTGCATGGCTTGGAATAGCCCCAAGTTTCATACTGTGAAGCCTTCAAGCCAGTTTACACAGCTGTCAGAGTCGGACACATTGTGGCTGCCCTACGGGGAGCCAAGGCCACTGACACACCTAGGCATGGCCCCTGCCGCAGTGCACCCCCTACAGCCCCCTGAGGGAAGGATCTGTTGACTCCATTCCTCGGAGGGTTGGGGGTTTTTTTGCTCCACAGCAGGGGGAAGGGGGCAGCCCTACTAGTAGTAGTCCCTTGGACTGTTTCCCCCACCCCAGCGTCAAACTGTATTTACTGCAAAGCTATGCGCTGGTTAGATAAGTCTGCCAGCTAGTGACTGAAGGTGGCACTGCAGGCTTCAAACACAGAGACACGTTTAAATTAATTAAAATTATTTAATGTGTTTTAATCACAAAATAGCCTCAAGGAGAACTTTCCTAGGGTCTCCTTAGTAAGCATGCCATGTTTCAGGTGTCAAGATTTCAGTTTTGGCACTAGGGGACTGTCACACACACACACACACACACACACATCCTCTTGTATTATTATGGATAGATGACCACCACTGTGAATATCTGTGCTTATCGCACATACATCTGAGCTTTGAACAGAATGTCACAGACTATACCTCTTGCATATCATGGTCTTTTGCCCCCATTCATTACTCTTTTCCCGCTCCAAGACCCATGCCTTTGTGTAATCTTTTTTTTTAATCTTATCTTTTTACCTGCTGAGGATAGCACTTCTGATTACTTGAGCGCTAATCCACAGATGCTTATACCACAATAAATCTGTTAGTCCTGGAGGTGCTGTCCACTCTCTTAGTTAACATAGCAAAGTTGGGATGATTGTGTTATCATCATTTGTGAATGGTTTCTTTGCTTACTTTAACCTTAATACAGAGTAGTCACTTTAAAAAATATTGCCATTTGGTCCCATTTGTCCTTCCCTCTGTACGTGTGTGTAGATATGGATACAGATAATATCTACACAGATATATATAGATATATGGTTAGATACAGTTAGTTACGCTTAGATACCATTGAAATCAACGGGACAAGTTAGTCATGATTTAAGTCCCATTGAGTTCAATGGGAAGTCAGTGCAACTAACTCACGGTGTAATCCTATTTACCAGGGAGCAGAGATGGTGTCTTCACCTGGCACCAAAAGAATAACAATGTTGGTGCCAGAAAAGCCTCTCTGGAGAGGGAATTCCACAAACGGTGGGTGAGGGACCCATATTCTCTAAATGCCCGAAGGCAATAATGGGCCACAGATTCCAGTATTAACAGGGGAAAAAAACATCTGTGCCCTGTTTTGTCTTTTATGGCCTTCAGTCATGTTCCCCTCCCTGTCTGCATCAAATTGTTGCCCTTCCCCAAAACAGTAATTCCACATTCTGTTTAAAAAAAAGAAAAAGGCAGGTTCAAAATAAAAGATCCTAATTGAGCAACTTTATGCAAAATTGAATTTGTTTGCACCAACCATTTTGAGCCTAGGAGCTTAATCTCATGCAGAATAGGGACAACCACTCCCTTTCTGAAATTTTAGGGGTATTTCTTTTCCGTTTACTTTGGCAACAGGTATCCATTATCCTGAGCAAATAAATTACTTACAAATCGTATTTACGACCCACGGGGGGGGGGGGGGGGGACCAGCGCCTTCATGTACGCAAACCCGATCCACCTGGGTTAGAAGCGGTGGAGTTTGGGTGCCCCCTGGTGGCCAGCGTTAGAGAGGCGAGGAGGAATTCCCCATTTTCCAGACAACACTGGGTTTCCCCCACCCATTGCCAGCTGGGAAGTTCCTGGCCAGGCCATGGTAATTCAGGAGGCCCGAGGCAATATTAAAATAGGCCGAG